>JAYKQN010000024.1:3418333-4075000 GCA_036785175.1 Eupleurogrammus muticus
AATTCAGGCAAAAACCGTTGTCTGTTGACTTTGTGGATAATTAGATGATGATATTGTACATGTGTTGCTTAGCAACCACGTTGCTTGGCTACCGGTGTGTAGAAATTATTATGTATATACGTGTAATATAAAAATAATCCTGTGTATTTTTCTCCTTCTTTAATTGCAATGATGTATCATGAACACAACAGACAGCATTTGCAGTAATTTCAGGAACGGAGGATGCAAACCGCATTAAAACCCCCCCAACTCGCCTAAAATCACCGTAAATCACCCTGAGTGGCTTATGACGGGAAATATTCGCGGTGGCGAGACCTCAGCAAAGTGCATTAAGTTTGGAGGAGATGAAAACCGAGCGCTCGGTGCTGAGTAGGTGAGCGGCGATCGCCCCGCTGAGTCCGAGCTGGAGTGTGATTGGTTGTGATTAGTGAATAAATCAAAGCGCTATCAAATCAAGCCGGGCCAATTGCCTCCTACACAGGTTCATCTACGCAAACATGTTCCACAGTTGAGGAACACCCTCTCTCTCACACACACACACACACACACACACGGACGCGCAGGTCTACCCTGTAATTGGCAGACTCTCCTGCCGCTATCTACGCCAGCTGTCATTAGTGTGTCAGCAACAATGCTTGTTTGTCAAAAAAGAAAAAACACACACACACAGCACTCATCCCATCCTCTCTTATGCCTCAGCTGACACACTTTGATACGCCCACGCACACACGCACAAATATTATTCAGTCTTCCATAACGCCCGGGGCAGTTAGTATTTACAAATCTGCTTGTTTTTCCCAGAGAAAACCGCACACGTCGCCCGTTGGATTCTGACAAAATGTTGGGAACTAATTCATCGCGCCAAAATTTCCGCCATTGCCGAATTTGCACTTAATTCTCACTGACAGGAGGAAGATATATTTGTGTTCCCTTGTTAATACAGATTTACTGACGCGCTGGAGGCCAGACAGCGAGACAAAAGCAGCCTTTCATTTTTTTTTTATAGCTGGTGAATGTGGATTTTGCCAGATGAAATAACAACTGTCAGACGATATCAGCTGTAGCTGGCGTGCTAATAAATCCAACATTACCTTCAGCTTGTAAACAGTCTGTAGCTGACTTTTTAATCTTTCCCGCTGACTTGATTTTAAACAAGAACCCTGAGAAAAGAGTCTTAAATGTACAAGTGATGGCTATGTGTATAATTTCATGCTCTTTAAAAGCTAAGCATCCCTTTTACTGCAGCCACATCTAAAATCATTAGCACCTGAAGTTTTTTTTGAAAGTCAAAGCAAGCGGATTTCCATCAAGAACACGTGTCCAGCTAGAAATCTGACCTCTTGGTGCTGGAATGAGGGCGCTGGGTGGCGGCCAGCTGCTGCAAGCCGAGCGTGGGGCTGTGGAAGAGGAGGCCGCTGCGTCGCAGCACTTTCTGCTTCATGGCTGCCAGGCCGCTCCACTCCTGCACGAAGCGCAGCACCTGCGAGGGGACACGACACCTCACTTCATATTCCATTTGACGGCTGGAGACTCCGTCTTCTAAGGCAAATTGATATTTTGGACAATGGAGCCTCCTTTTTAAGAAAATGCATTTTGAGGCGAAAACGATGCACACGCCCCAATACACACATGGGGACAGCTTTCCAGATAGCTGAACAAAACCTATCAAACAGAGAGAGAAGTCAATGCAGCAAGTCAGCAAGTCAAAGAAAATTCACTGGCAAAAAAACGAAACAAACAGCACACCTAGCATCAAGGGCCTAATGGGAAATTTACCTGCAGATATTACACTGGAGTGTTTTTCTCTCCATGAATGATGCCTACTCTCTCAAAAAAAAGATTGTTTGTGTATAGATAAAACTCAGTGTGCATTATACAGAATTTTCAAAGCTATCACACCCAGGGCTTGCTTTGTTGATGCTTTAGCTGTTGAATTATGCAGATCACTTTTCTTCTGCAGTCACCTCGCTGCCTCTTCATCATCTCCTGCACTCGTATATGGACTGTGAGTATATAAATATATAAATGAATACAGTGTTGTGTTTTAGATATTAAGTGTGTGACGTAAAAAGTGACCTCAAACTGGAACTTGGAAGTTTCCCGCTGCAGTGAAAACACAGCCAGAGGCGTCTGAATTAATGATCCACACAAATCAATGATTGCAGTGATTAGAACTTTTTGTCTCATCTGTTTAATACACACTTTTATGAGTGAATGATCATCAAGATCATATGACGGAGAGAGTGGAATCTGATGTCAAATAAATTCAATTTATATCATTGAAATAACCTTCTGGACAATTGAAAAGAGGGGATTCAAACCACATGCATTCAGATCCTGCTGTACACACACTGGATCATATGAAAATGCCACAGTGCGGATGAAGACGAAGACGAGCAACTCGCGGGGTCATCGAAGGTTAGCCACGAGCCACGGAGTCG
The DNA here is from genome assembly GCA_036785175.1 of Eupleurogrammus muticus. Classification (NCBI taxonomy): domain Eukaryota; kingdom Metazoa; phylum Chordata; class Actinopteri; order Scombriformes; family Trichiuridae; genus Eupleurogrammus; species Eupleurogrammus muticus. The sequence goes on from JAYKQN010000024.1 coordinate 3,420,775, forward strand.
ATCAGATGCCAGAAGTCGGGGGTAGAGTGAAATGGTGTTTCTCGCTTCCAGTTTTTCCTAAGGTCAGGTGGGTTAATAGGTGAGGATCGGATAACGTGTGGGAGGAAACGGAGCGAGCTCGGATTTATCGCTGTGAAGCCGGACAACGCATGTTTATCATGCCTTTACCTCTGGCTCAGGATATTCTGTATTTGTCTTTTTACCCACAAATCACGGGAAAAGACCGATAATGAATAAATAAATCCATCCGTTTCCTATACCCTGCTCCACCGTGTCACCCTGAATAAATCCTACTAGTAAGTTTTCATCTAACACCAACGGCACTAAATGTGTATTAATCCCTAACAAATTTGCTATTTTTTTCCCCCTAAACAATTAAAACATTTAGATTTGCTATGTCGTTATTTCTCAGCCGGTTGTGAAGTTGTTTAGATCCAAATCCGCTTTGGGCTCGCTGCCACAACTTAGAAATTATGGAGGGATAGATTAACATGTGCTTGGTTTTGGTGTTTTCATGGTATTTGCAGACAATGAGAAATGTTTCATGCTGTAACGTGTAGCAGGGAGAACGATCCTGTGCTTCATTAAATGAATTCAGCACAGAAAGAAGATGGTGAAGTGCACTCTGCAACCTTACAATCCAGAATGATCCACTTGGAAAATGCATTATTTATGTTTTGCATGAAACAAAGATTTCTGACATCATTTCTAATGATTTGCTGTGTGCTCATTAAGAACATTTTCTGGCGTCTGTGGGCTCTGACGGTGTCAGCGAGTTAAAACACCACCGCTTCCCCGTCCAAGAAACGTGTCACAGCCCACACTCGACTGCTCGCTCAGTATTGATTTTGATGGACAATTGGAGTGTAACAGGGCGTAAATGATGGGTCAGAGGACGGATGCAACTCACGCCTTCGTTTTACAAACCAACATAAACAACGTGACAGGTGGGGCATCTGTCAGCGACTCTGTTGCTGCCACGGCAGATTGCAGGATTTAATATTATCTGGTTGGCGTGCGGGGTCGTTTGAGGCGATGATCCGTCTCCTTTTAACGACCCTCATAAAACGGCACTTCCTCTTTTCCTCGCCGGTCTCGCCTTGGCTGTTTGAACCCCCAAAACCGCCCCCTCTCTTCTCTCCTCTCTCCATCATCCACCGCCCGCCCGTCTCCCTCCGGGGCTCCGCGGCGGTGGAAGTGGGCGTCCGCGCTCCCGCGATCCGTCAGGGCTCCCGACCTCCGCGCTTCCTCCTCATGATCGGCGATGTCATTAGTTTCACGTGGCGGTGACACGCGGATATCCGTTTAATAACCCGCATACAGCCTCATCTCTGCTGTCAGTGGAATTGGGGATAAACTAAATTATCTTTGTCTAAATTAAAGCAGCCTTCGGGCTTCAGCGCCGCTCCTATGTATGCATATGTAAAATACTATTCATCGAGTGAATTCGCTGAAGCCGTACGGTTGCATTTTTAATCCTGAGAACCACAAAAGGAAGGAAATGTTGGCACATTTTATGGCAAATCCGGCGGAATTCCCCTTCAAGACGTTTCTACAGTAATGACACGTTAAGGAGGTGCGTTGCAGCGGGCACATCTCCCCAGAGTAAACACTCCGACCCACACGCACACCCACACACATTCATGAATATCAAAGCACATGCGAGAGACACACCTACACACACACACACACACACACACACACACACACACACACAGCCTGGCGGGAAGGGCAGACCTGTATTCGATTTTCCCGGCGCCGGCTGAAGGCCTCGGGCAGCTCGTCCCAGTTGGTTAGCTTGATGTCCAGCGGGATGAAGCTCAGGTTCAACACGCCGCCGTCCTAACAGACGAGGAGACAGAGATGAAGAAGACGGCCGCGAGCGAAACCATTCGTTACCGCCGCCGCCATCACTTCTCCGACTAATATTTCACATCCCTTCCAGTTTACAGCGTGATTGCATGTGGCGGATAAAGATTATTATATTATTAATGATTTTCCAGATATTTCTGGAATATTGTGCTGATTTTTACCTGACTTACTGTGTTAAAACTATTTTTATAGGGACTATTTCTATTAAATTGGTTAGAAATGAAACAAATCTTCAAAGTTTGTGAATTAAACTACAACAATTGTGAATACATATGAATTCTGAATTAATAATCTGATGTTTTTTCTCCTATTTCTTTACTGTTTGTGTAGCTAGATACCAGAATGAGTAAACCAATCTTTTAGAGATGCAACTATTACAATTTTCTTTATGAAGTCCTTTGAGTCTTGAAAGGTGCTCAACATAATGATTATTTTTTAATTCAGAATTTTCTTGTTGTATTACTTTCTCAAAGTTATTAAAAAGTAATGAAAGCTTAATTGACTAAATATACATCTGCAAAGGGAGATTAATTAAAATGAAGTCATTTTTTAATTATAGTCAAATAGAATAAAGTTTATTTAAATTGGTCAAGAGCTAAAATACCCTCAGTTTCCCCACCAAGGTGTAAAGAGACACTAATAAAACACACAGCGATTTTACGGTACTCCGTCCCGTCACTTTTCTGACTGACTCCTCGTGGTTTTTCTGCCCAAACAGACGGTGACACATGGGAATTCGCCGCTGAGTCACCGCTGCAAACAGAATTACGACCACGCACGTTCACTCGTCTTTCGGGTGTCCTTTTACCAGTGAATGACGTTTGCAGCCGAGTTATTGTTTCAATTGCCTGAGAAGAATAAATGTCAGGGTAATATTGTGGATATAAAAATTGAAAGCAAACCTCGGAGGGAAGTCGGATCGCAAACAAACTCTGACGTTATCAAGTTAATGTAGCAGATAGTGGGTGTTAGTGAGGGAACCTTGTGTTCTCTCATTAGTTGCCACAGATTTTAAACTGTGCACGTAACTTGCTTACATTCCAGTAGATCACAATTACTTGACTTTATATATTGTCCATTTTTCATTCAATCTAAAATACTCTATTTTATATTTTATTGCATGCATGCACATAAAAACACTTGTTAGCCACCAGAGATGAGCAAATACCTGCAAAAACTACTGACATTCAGTGTAGCCACAGATGTACTTTGAGCTGTGTGACCTGTGACCAGATGTTGACAGCTGTACCGCCCCTCGTTTGTGTCTTCAGACGGCGGCTTTGCTCAAACTGACATCAAACTTGCAGCTTTTTCTGAGTGCACATATTAACCCTCCTCACTCCACAACTCATCCAATAGCCTTAACGATCAAAACATGGAGTTTAAGTTTTGATAATTTGATAGTTTAAGATTGTCTCTACTGTCTTACACAGTACAGAATCTGAGCAATCAGATCTTCAATCCAATTACATTCAAGTTCTATAAACTGGCCACACTTATTGGTTGCCATGGTAATTCATGTGGTAACCAAGGAGCTCGTTAGCGATCGCTCTCGTTTTCCTCCGTTTGAAGAAAATGCTTCTCTGGTGACAGCGTGCATGCATTAGAAACAAAAATAATGATTATGGAGACTATGAAAAAAAAATGCATATACCCGCAGGAATGTTCCTCGCTGTGATTATGGGTAATCATACTGCCGCAGCTTATAGGTGAGCCCTAACTGCATAATCACTGTAAAAAATGGCCGCAATAACGAGCATTTTTCCAGTTATTACTGCTTCATTAGCACTAACTACTGACAATTTGAAGCCAGAGAAGCCACTTACCCTCAGTATCAACTTCACTCAGAGGACAGCGGGAAGAGTTTACAAAGAAGAGGCTGACCGATGAATTCAGCTAAACGCTATAATCTGGAATTCAGCTACTTCAGGCATGGAGTCGGTGGATAGAGAAGGAAAAGCAGAAGACAGTAGGAAGGATGGAGTCTAAAGGTTAATAACTGTCGGCTGCTGACACATGGATTTGGAGATACAGATCTACATGAGGAAGATTTTTTCCCCCGCCCCAAGTGCACGGAGGCCTACGTGTTTGTTTGGATTACGGTAAAATAAATATCACGGGGAATCAGGGGAGTGGGCGGTGGTTTTTGGGATTAGAGTCCTGCTAGATGTAATTGAAAACAGCTATAATATCCACAACATATGAAGGAAAAGCAGGGTTTCATTCTAAAATCAGACACCTGCTTCAAACATAGGCATAAATGAGCATCTATCAGGTAAAAAATATATAGTTTAAGCATTTCTGCAAATTACCTTTTTCCCTATACTTAATGAATGCCTGCAGTGTATATATAAGTATATATATATATATATAAGTATATATATATATATATATATATATATATATATATATATATATATATATAAGTATATATATATATATATATAAGTATATATATATATATATATATATATATATATATATATATATATATATATATATATATATATAATCGATTGTTGCACTAATGTTGATGCAACATTATACATTTTTAGTATTGAGAAATTAAGAAACTTTGTAAAAAATCAGCATTATGATTGCGGCACTTGTCTTCACATTTAGAAAATATTTGTTTTTACCACCATGTTACATTTATAGACATATGTCAGCTCAGGCGAGCGAACACGACACATGGGATTGCAGTGAGAAATGGCAGCTACGGCAGTAATAGTCTGACACTACACAAAGTTAGCTCTTACAGGTAATGATAAAGGATCAATGGCCAGGCTGCTGAAGCAGGAACCTTATCATTAAAAAGTCATCAGCGTGTACGGCCTTCCTGCTGTTTGAGTGAGCGGCTGCCTCCCATTCGAAAACTCAGCTTGACTGCAATAACCTTTATGAACCTTTTTTAATCCAGCCTCCACTCCCGACACAGCGCTGAAAACTGCCCTATTAAAGGTCACCTGGCCACACTCTTCCTCCGCCGACTCCCTGTTCCCTCTTCATCCTCATCCTCCTTGACCCGAGCGCCGCCTCCGCCACCAAACAACCGCTCCATCCTCATCACCTGCCTCCACTCTCTCCTGGTGTAAATCATACCCCCCTGACAGCCACCGATTCATCTCCGTCAACCCCAGCGAATCCCCCCACTCACCCAGTCACGCACAGCAGCGTCCCCCAGGGCTCAGTACTCGGTCCCCTACTTTTCATCATCTACATCTTCCACTCAGTCAGAATCTCCGCCAACATGGCCCACATTCCCATTGTCATGCAGACAATACTCAGCTGTTCCTCTCCGCCAGCAGCCTCATTCCTGGAATCCATCCACCATCATCCAATGACAGATTGGCCTGAGGGAGCTCTGATATTTCATTGTTTGCTGTTCAACTAGATCCCAAGATGCAACTTGGCCCCTGCGTTCCTCCCCTGTGCGGATCTCCACATGCACTTACATGCAACCATAGCAACCATGGCAACCATAGCAACCCCAGCCCACTCCAACGTGATGGTCAATAATACTCAAACTCTCAAATTGCTTCTGATCACAAAATAATTGTCCCTCGCCAAAAGATTCTGCTTATGTAGATGGAAATACTGTAAATGATCAACAAAAAAATAGCTGGGGTGTTTATATATTTCAATCACTCAGCAGATCAGTAATTTATTTGAGACCAGGTGGTAATATGGAAAAGAGATTAATTCCTTCCTGACAAAAATCGTGCTCAGCAAACTGGAAAAAAAATTGTTATTTAGTCAAATTATTCCATTAAACAAGTTTATTTGGAACCAAATATACACTTACCCTTGGCATTTAAAAAGGGACCCGGCGGGAGACTCAGCTCTGATGTAGTAATTTACGGTATCTATAGAGATTATGCCTCACAGATGTTAAGATCTGGATGCAAAATTACTTTCCTAAATCTAGCTGCAACAAATCTGCAATCATGATCATTATTGCTCAAACTCCCTCACCTGCTCCGCCCAGGTTTTCTCCCTTGATATCACAGATTACATGGTCGCCCTCTCCACTCATGTCTGGAAGCTGAACACCATCGTTCTCATCCCCACTCTCTCATTCCTCGCCCTCTCTCATTCCCCGCCTTGCAACCACAACACCAAAACAGCCTTTTTCCACCTCAGAAAACATCGGCCGTCGCCAGCCTTCCTTATTTATTTCCCGGCTTTGATTGCTGCAACCTACGTGGCTCATCAAAGGCCATCCTCAATAAACTCCGATATGTCTAAAAACCCCTGCCGCCCTGCATGCTCGCCTCCACCCACCGCTCTGACCACATCGCCCCCGTCCTCCACGACCTCCGCTGGCTCCCGATCAAACGCGGGATACGCTTCAAAATACTTCTCATCACCTTCAAAGCCTCCAACAACCTGTCCCCCCCCTGCCAACTCTCCGGCCTCCCCCACTGTCGCCTCAGGTCTGCCGATGCTAAACTACTTCAACCTATCAGCGCTAAGCTCTGGACCTGGGGCGACGGGGCCTTTTGCTGCAGCCACATCCGCAATGCCAACACACTCAGCTCTCAAAACCCACCTGTCCAGTCTAGTTTATGACCTCTAATTTGATTGATTTGTAATATTCGTTATGGACTGGTAATCACGTTTCTAGTGTTTCTATTTTCGGTGTCGGTACAGTTCTCTATACAATGTTATTGAATTTTTCTCACAGACCATCACGCTGCCTCCAAACATAAAAGTGCAAACAAACATAAAACTGATCACCTATAAGCACTATACATAAAGCCTGATAAACATCCACACTACTCATTACACAGCCATAAACACACCATCCTCCACCTTAATTAAATCCAGGGCTCGGACCACATCGCTTGTTATTGCCAATTTACCAATTATGTAATCACAGCTAATTCTGAGATTTGCAATTTAAAACACAGCTCTCTTTATAAAGTTGATATCTCACAATATCTTTACAATAAAACCATATTGATTATGCACGGGCGCTGATGAATATGGATTTTTATAGCATGTGAGGGCTTCGTCACACTGTGTGTGAATCATCCTGACGCGGTAAACCCCGGCCATCTGGTTCTCCCGGCGTTGACATGAAATAAAAACCACCCCACCCACCTGAGAGCAGCGACAGTGATTCCTTGAATAAAACAACCGTTTGATGTGTAGAAAATGGACATAAAATTCATAATACTCTCAATATTTCTCATTCGAACCCCGGCGACAAATCTCCCGTGATTGTGTTCTGAGCGGCCCCCTGTGTGAAGCCTGTGCCTGGTCTGGGATTATCCCGATGCGACAGCTTTCCAGCCAGAATTCCTCCAGTTTATCATTTAAACGACAGCGGGGGACATTTATCTGGGCGGCTTATCGTCTCAGCCACACGTACATGACACTTGTCTATTGCAGTCTGGGTAATATTCCATTGGTGAGTCAGTTCACCGCGTTGGTCTCTATGTAAAACCCTCTGGTCTCTTATCTGCGTTAGTGGAGGAAGGAGTCTGATCCCTCATGCATGAAACAAAAGGGCGTTAAGCATCACAATCTGATCAATACAGAGGTCTGCTAGCAAGTGGCACTCAAATGGAGTACCAAGAGTACCAAGAATGCACAGGAGTGCAGTCAGACTCAGACTGGGGGTTAAACTGGAGTTTGTCTCAGTCTGCGTGGGCGCAGGAAGCTCCAGAAAGTTCAATGAGGAAAGATGCGGAGAGAACATTTACCTACCTGAAGCTTCACACAGACAGTTTAAAAAATAACATGATTATTGTAGGTAAAGCGTCTGCATTTACTTTTCTGGCACGCCGCTGTTGCAGAATCAATCGCCTGGATCTGCAGGTGTATCACTGATCTGCTGCTAAAACTCACTGCCCTGTTGTTGTCTTTTACATTTCATTTGTGTGCATTGTGTTCATTTATTTTATATCTAGATTTCACACACCTACATCTATCTATAAAATGTTGAAACTGCAAGACACATTCACAGACAAAAAAAGTCAATTCAACAAAATCACCTTCATCCACACTACCTACTTTTATATAGGAATACATACATTCTACAGGCACTGCACTAGTTTTTCAGGATGCAACAGCTGCCAGAAACTTCACATTGTACCTTTAAGAGGTCATATATCAGTGTTGAACATGTTAAAAAATGATGTGATGCTTTCTAGTTCATAGTAGTAGAAAAAGTAGTGAAATACTGCAAGAATAGATTGTTTCCTGGTTTGTTGGTTCGCCTTGACAGCTGGGGGAAGTCTGTCAGTGGCAGCTTCAGAGCCAATCAGAGCGGAGTGGGCTCATCAGGGATTTGGGATGAATAGATTCCGAAATCCATTCATAACAAAAAGAGCTTTCTCTTTCCCCCCTTTTACCAATACAGCCTCAATCAATAGGAGAAAAAAAAACATTTGAAGTGACTCACATGTTCTTGTTTGCCTGCTGCAAGTCTGGAGTGAATCAGGATTTCTATCAAGCATCAAGGTTACTCAGTAGAAGGTTTTTGTGTTACGCTGTGCTACATAACTATAACACATTAATGCGTCGGCTGTTTCAGCCCTCTTTAAATACTCAGTGTAGGATAAATAACATGTTTTTACCAGAGTAAAATTTCTCATTAAACAACTTTACATTTTCACATATTCTTAAATCACAGTGAGGATGAACATGAACATAAGACATCAAGTCCTTTAACTAACAGACGACTGCTTCCCACAGTGATAATAAATCAGCAGGATAGTGGATGAAAGAGCACAAGTTGAAAGGCAGCGAGGCGATGGGCGGACCCTTGTTAAATCTTATTGGTAATCCTTTGGTAATTCCTGAACCTTTAATTTGTATTGAACCACAGAATATGAATGGATTTGAAGAGCTTTTCTTTCCCCTTTTACCACAGAGCCCCGATCAATCCGGTTTGTCGATCAATTGTTCGCCTGGTGATAGACTGGAGCCAATCAGGGTTTCTATCAAGCACCAAGGTTACCAAGTAAAAGCATCTTTTTTTTTAAGTTTTATTCTGCGCTAAACTTATAATGACAAAATACCGTGCGTTTTTTATTTTTCCTTCGAATTCTGAGCTCGTTAAAGTTGCCGTGCAGCTTATAAATAGAATCATCGCAGCTCTTCTAATCAAACATCAGTGAAAACATCGTTCTTAAACTCTGACTTCTGTAAATACTCCGTCTCATCTGTCCCGTTTTCTAATTGGCAGCGTAATAAGAGACGTGTGAAAGAAGCACACGTCGCTTATTTAAAACGCTGTATTGTTGTTCGCAGCTCAGTCTTCATGGAGAGATTTTGACCTTTTCGGAAAAAAAAAAGATGGCAGTAATTATGTTGTTTAATATGATAGGAACATTCTGGTGCGAAAACTGAAAACTACCTCCCGTTTTGGATTTACCTATTCTTAGTTTTTGGGATCTGATATGAAATATCATTACATTGATTCACATTTAGAAAGTAAAAAAAAGCTAAAAAAAAATGCATGAATGTGACATTAGTGAATCACCAGTTGTAATATAGTAGGTGGTAACATTTCAATGATTTTTTTTGTCAAGATTTAGTCAGTGGAGCATTTTTTTTTTAATTTTAGCATATCATATGCAGATCAAAAAAAAAAAAATGGACGCCCAGGTTTGCTTCACATTAAGGGACTCACTAAAACAAGCAGGATTGTGTATGTTTTTAGTGTTTGTCTGCACTGCAGACAGATAGGAATCAATTAATGGTGTTAGATTCAACAGTTGAGCAAAAAAAATATATATTTTCATAATTACATCATCATTGAATTTATAATTGATGGTTCATATAAAAGTTCAGGTTCAGCTATGTGGGGTTAATGCTAAACGCTGGAAATCTCACATTAAACGTGCACAAAATAAACTTTGAAGAAGTAGCTCAGTAATAAATGAAGCTATTCATTACTGTTCTTTTCTATTACCATATTTAAATTACTGTACTCCCAAAGTTCACTGTATTCACTGATCATTCTCCAAAAAGAAGAGCAGTAAGAATCATTCTGGATCACACAAACGCATTATTTTTAAAGTCCAAATTATTAAAATTTATGGATCTTGTGGAATTTCAAACAGCACAAATAATGTTCAAAGCTAAAAATAATTCACTGCCAGTGAATATTCAAAGAGTTTCGGAGAGTGATGGAAGGGGAGTTGTAATCTAAGGGAACACACAGGGTGCGGACGACCATGAAGACTTTTTGTGTTCCAATCTGCAGCGTTAAATTATGGAGGAGTTTAAAGACAGAGATAAAGCGATCTTCAATCCTTTAAGCACTTTTAAAACGTGTCTAAAGACGTTAAAGACTTTCATCAGTAGAGCAGAGGTTCGACAATCACCAGATGGAAGATTCTATATTTATGTTAAATATATATTTTTAAAATGATAGTTATTTTTCTTATTTGTCCTACTTTTTATTATAAGAAAGTAAGTTAGTAAGTTATATTCTAATTAAGATAGATAATTACTAATTTATATTATTGCTATTATTATATGTAGGCGTATTATTAATATTTTTTTTAATCAGTTATTAGAAAATTAATATAAACATTACACTTGATACATAAAATGATTGATCCAGTGTCTGTCATTTATTCTTGCTACTATTATGTATTATGTTGGCGGTACCTTGGAGTAAAGATATATTCGGTCCGTGTACCGGCTGGCGCAGAACTGCAGGCCCGGGTACACAGGATGGGCGCCGCTGGTGTCGTCTTCATCATCGTCCCCGTAGTCATCATCAGCGTCAGGGGCAGACGACCTGTCTGCAGGGAGGGAGGAAGATTTCATTTCATTTCATTTCATCTCATCTCTCTGGTAATGGAACAATCAACATACAAAAGAGACAACATAGCATGGCAATACAATAAATAGACCACAATAAGTTCAAATAAAGGAAATCACATGCAGGCAGAGACAAAGGTAAAGCGAGTACATCTATGGACACAAGAGGCTATTAGCTCACTGAGTGTGTGTGTATATATATATATATATATATATACACACACACGTCTGCTGCAGCTTTAATACTGAGCTCAAATAGAAAATGTGACATTTGTAGACAATCATCCAAATGCATATACAGATTGCTTTCAGATGTTTGATTCTGGAGTCTATAATAAGTAAATAATAAATATATGTAGCCTATTTACCACTTTTAAGGTGAAAAAACGATCCAAGAATTTGCAGAATCATGTTTCATCTACAACTCTAGAGTCCTGTGTCCGAACACACACACACACACACACACACACACACACACACACACACACACACACACACACACACACACACACACACACACACACACACACACACACACACACACACACACACACACACACACACGTCGGGTCTAGTTTATCAGACTCGTGGCACTGATTGTTCCAGGTGTTAGTCAGGCTCTCAGGCGTTTCCAGGGAAACTGAGTTGGGTCTTGTGAGAAACCCTAAATTTAGATTGAAAAAATACAGGGAAGCATCAACGAACGGTCTAATGTTGAATCTTCGGTAAATGACAGTGGGATGAGTGAGATAATCAATAAGTGTTTGTGTGTTAAACGGCAACCTTCGCCTCTATATTGTGCATCGATTGCTGATTAACCCCTTCATTAGCTTAACTAGACATTAAGAAGACAAACAGCTGGGCGTTCACTTAATAGACAAATCCTCTACTTTTCTGTGGATCAGTTTGCGTGCAGGTTGCAGTGGAAGCTCCTTGTGTCTCCACCTGCTTCCAGTTTTTATGCAGACGCCACCCTGACTCCAGCATGGCGCTCACCACACAGACATGAGACTGAAATCAATCTTTACGTCTCACTTTTGGCACGAAAGCAAAAATAGAAATAAAAAATTTCTTTAATGTTGCGTAACACTGTGCAGCTACACAGGAACCAACAGTTTCTTCAACAGAAACCTCCCTATCTTTTTTTTTTTAGAAATTCACTCTAGAAATCTACTGAATGACGGGAGGGGAACGCGGCGAGAGAGTGAAACAGAGGGAGGGGGGGGGTGATAAAGTGACAGTCACAGATGGAGAGAAACGGAGAAAGAGAGAAAAGAGGGAGCGGGTCATTAATGTCAGCTATGTAGCTCGCTCCTCCTGCCAGCATCCAGCAAGAAAAGGTCAGGCGGTGGAAATGAGACTGCCGCAGCTCGACCACGCTTCATTTAAAAAATGACCTATAACACTCTGATAATACTTGCCTTAAATCACGACGCGCGGCCAGTTATCTGCCTGCGTGTGTGTGTGTGTCTGTAAGTGTGTGTGTGTGTGTGTGTGCGTTTGGCTCGCTATTACGAGAAAATACTGACAAAGGCTGATGTCAGTGACAAAAACGTTTCAGGAAACAAAGGGATTCAAAGTCATGCTTTGTCAGCATCGAATGAGCTCAACGTCTTCACACCGTGATATTGCTTTGGAGAAAAATCATATTATAGACGCAGTGAACAAATATCAGCTCTAGATACACAACCACCAGACAAATATAATTTGTTATTCTAGTCTTCACTGACGGCTAAACTAAAGTAAGATAATCGTCATAAAAGTTATATATATATAACTTATATATTATATCACTGGAGGAAATGTGCATTTTAATGTTGTAATCTAACCCATAATCTATATTGATCATCAACTTTGTGCTGTATGTGAATCTGTTCTGCATTTACGATGACGAGTGGAGTAAAACGTACAACGTTTGCCTTTTAAATGAAATATACTGCATGAACTGAAAGGTGCTCAAGTGAAGTATTTAAACTCGTATGTAAGCAGAGTCCTCGAATAAATGTACTTAGCAGGAGTTTCTCTCTATTTTCCCATGAATGAATCATAAAGTGCATTTACACACTAAAAGGAGGTTACATCATACTCAACTTCTGCTCTCAATCTTTTTAACAAGAATAATTTTTCCTCTTACTAATTCATCACAATCCATCCTTTCTTTTGATTGCTGTAAACCTGCTGTCAAACAAACAGGAGACTTCCTGCACTGATCGCTGTACTTTACGGTTAAATTCATTGATTTTATGCAATTTCATGTTAATATATATATATATATATATTTTGTTCCGAGATGAAATCATCCTGAGCTATTTCCTCTCCTTGACCTTTTTCTGTCGCCCGTCCGTATCTTTCATTTTTATGTTTGCCGTTTGCAATCTTCCCTGGTCTGGTACACGCCGTTCTGGCCTCACCCCGGCCACTTTGTGTCAAAAAAAAAAAAGAAGGAAAAAAAAACACGGTTGGACCACAACATTCTCGGGACATTTCACTAAATCCCATCTATCTATCCTTCCATATCTGTAATGAAACCTAGCAGCTCTGTAATGTGCACCCTACGTTTGTTGTAAGCACTTTTTTTTTCTTCCTCCTCTTCTCGTTCTTTTTCCCCTGTTTGCAGTGGTGGAACGCACCAGCTGCATTAAGTGGGCCATTTATAGGATGGGGGCAATTCATCTTACAAAGCCGTCTTATTAGACTGTCACTTACACAGTATGAACAGTGCCTTCAAAACACCCCGAGGGATTTATTTGTTATTTTACTGCGAGTGAAAGAAAGGAAGAAAAAAAAACACAATGCCTAATTGGACTGAGTCATCGCATCTTCTGCAGAAGTGAAACAAAAGATATAGAAAAAACAGGCATGAAGACATGCGGGGCTGCAGTATTTTGGAACTGACACCCGGATAACGCGCATCCATGTTTAAACGTTTGGGTTCATGCAGATCGACGGAGCGACAGGACGCCGGCGCAGGGAGACAGAGAGCTGGAGGAGGAGTGATTGCCTGTTTGTGCTGCGAGGGAAAGTAATCTCAGAGCAATCAAGAGGTGGGGGCGGCCGGCAGCGCCGCGCTTTGCCTTCTGAAAACCACGGGCAGGTGGTAGAAAATCATTAGGCGCCGCTCCTGACCTCATAGGTCACTTTTATTGGACAACCGCGGTGTTTCGCATTAAACCCACGCTGCCCGGAGACAGACTGGCGGCAGCATGTAACTAACAAACCAACTAACCACCGGCCTGATGGATAGATAGATGAATATTAGACGTTTCCAGGGAGTGGTGCTCAAAGGTGGTGCTGGTAGGGCAAGTAGCCATCCAACTGTGTCTCTTCGGCGGAAAAGCTTTTATATTTCCCCCGAAGTCTACCTAAATAGATGTGTTTTTATTTATTTAAAAAAAAAAAAAGAAAGCCTCTCACCTTTGGTATTTTTTGGCACTGCAGGGGAAGCTGCAGCAGGATCCCATCCTACGCTGTTGAGGGGGGGGGCTACAGAGACGGGAAATTAACCACTCCACAATCTCTGGGCACTAATAGGTGTCAAAGTGTGTGTGTGTGTGTGTGTGTGTGTGCGAGCGGCTGTGGAAGGAATCAGCCAAGTTGTTACACAGTGATCCTAGGATGTTAGAGGGTAATAGGGGTTGATGGCTCGCCTGTTAAGACCTGAATGGCTCGGTTGTCCCCCTTATGTTAAGCATTCTAACAAAGCAGCGGCTCCTGGCTTAGTTACTAACTCGAAACGACCCTCTGCACATGTTCAGGTCACGAGCTTCCCTCAGACTCTGCCCGACTTGCAGGTTTTTTGTTTGCTATAGAGCCCCTCATATTGCACACGGTGCAATTATTTCGTTGTAATTAGCGCAATTTATTGCTTTGAGTACGCCTCCGAGACGCCAGTACTTAAACACAGAGGTGTTCATTTGCAATATTACACGACGCGTAATTGGGGATTTGTTTCTCCACATGACTCAGGGAGAGGGAACGCCGCTCTCCGAGTGGAAAGAGGCGCGGCGAGGAGAACGGGTTGCGTGTCAGGGATCGCTCGTTGAGGGGGGGGGGGGGGGGGGGGGGGGGGGGGGCAGACTTCACCCTTTTAATGTGATTAGACCTCACTCCACTTTATTACAGAAGCAGCATCAAGAGGATCATCAAGTGACAGCGACGTGTGTGTTCTGCTGCTCCGGGCGGGTCACATGTTTCAACGTCGTCGCTGCACGTGTGCAGGAACAGGCAATATCCCGAGATCTAGACATTAATAATGGCGGGAATAATAACACTCAGTCCGACTTGGAATGAGATCCACTTCCTTATTAGATAGAAGTGATGATATTAAACAGCATTATATGGACAGGTGACAATGTGGCGCCAACCAATTTCCCTAGATATGAAAAGGAGGAGATTGCAGGTGGGATTACCCTGTGTGTGGTCAGGGAGGCAGACGCCGCCGCCGCTGCGTCGCTCTCCTGCTGATTGTTTGCCTTTGAGCCGCCGCTTGTCCTCTTCCTCCGCTTCTCCTACTTTCTGTTTGTCTTCCAGTGGCTTATCCTCCTCCTCTTCCTCCTCGCTCTGTTTGTCTTCTCCCAGAGACTCGGCTCCTCCCCGACCGGACTCCGGCTCGCCGTCTGAGTCGGAGAGGACGACGACGCACGCCTGGTCGCTGTCGGTGGAGGGGGGCTGCTGAGGCCTGAGTGGCTCTGAGCCAAAAGAAAAGAGAGATGGGGGGGGGGGGGGAAAGGAAGATTACTTTATTGGCTGAGTTGTGCAGTGTAATCAGACTTTGAAGAGTTTCATTCCCGGGTGAGATATCCATCATCTGAAGAGTGTGACAGTGAGACAAAACGACTGCTGACATGAAAGTAAAACTCAATATGGCTCATTAGTGATGTTATTAGCTATCTAAGCCGTTTATTGAGGACGTGATCGTGCAGAATGGACACACACACCTCTCTATCGAAGAGGGCGTCTGTTTAAACAGGGAAACGATTACACAGAGAAAAGTGTTTTTTTCAGTGTACTGAACTCCAAGTACTAAACAGAAGTGTTCCCACTGCTGGTGATGTTTTGGTGTCAGATCTTTGCTCAGCATCAAAACATCCAACATAATTTGCGGGAGAGAACGAATTATCCTGGCGCCGCGTCGTTTCGTTAATCAGTCGCCCGCATTGTGTGCAACCGGAAACCTAAACACAATAATTGGCAGAGACTGACGCATCTCTGCTGTGCTGCACTGAGGCACGGTGAACAAGATGGCCATTAACAAAGCTGGCTTTATATTAAAGGTCCCATATCATGCAAATAGACACTTTTATATTTTATTACTCTAAATAAGGTCTAGGGCTTAGATACAGGGTTCTTAGTAAATAGTAAATAAGTCTTAAGATAATTTATTTAAAACAAGACCTATTTATTGCTTATTTCTGTGCATTGTGAAAATGATGAACTACAGCAAACATAAGAGGGAAGCCATTTTTGATGAACATTTTTTCAGCAAACTTTACGTCACACACACACACACACACACACACACATTATTATTATTATATTTGCGGCATACAATCAGAGAAACGGAGAAATGCACAGAAGAAATTCCCGTTTCATGCATCATTTGCATTTCCTTGACTTTGCGACGTCACCTGCCAGTGCAGCCCGCCTGCCCCCACCACCACACACACTTTTTCTTCAGTCTTCCAAGAGAAAAATCAGAGGACAGTCTGGCGAATATTTATGTGACTGACCACAAATGACCAGCGAGACGCATGAGAGAGCCCCGCAAAACCACATCGAGTTGAATTTCTCTTCTTTAAATCGCAAATATATCATATTCGGGGCATAAAAACTTCAAATAAAAGCCAGAAAAGTGCAGCTCCGGGACCTTTAAATAGTGTCGGCCCCTCGTAGTCCGGTGATTGAGCCGCGCACCCCGCTCTTCAACCGTTCTTGTGATTTTCATTCATGCGGAGAGTTGTAATTTGACGCCATCAGAAAGGTCAGGCACAAATCTGAGCCGCAGAAATGTTAATGGATGCAAAGATTATGCCATCACCATTCATACTTATTATCATTTAAAATCGTTATTTGGAGTCTGGCGCGGAGGTGCTGCCACTCATAACGTCTTTATTAGAAAAGGTAAGAAACAACCAAGTTCTTTAGGAGAAACTCTACAGTTTCAGACTTGGAATTTAATCGCATCTCTTCACGTTATTTGTCGAACTTGAGGTGTGAAATCTAACAAGACAGTAAGTTGTGAGACTGGAGGACGCAGAGGGCTAATTAGTGCTCCTGCCTCTCTGTGGCTTGTTCCTTCAAAAGGCCAGCCTCCAGCCGGCTCCCTCAAATGTCAAGCGAGTCTCGGGGCTCCTGGCCCCGCCGCTGCCCCCCCTCCGCTAACAAGCCGAGCGAGACCGCGTCGCGACGGCTCAATTTGTGTTAAGCTGTCCCCGCCGAGGAAGACGTTAACGGAGGAGGAGGAGGGGGGGGATCCTACAGGGCCGCGCCTCGGCTTTACCCCCGTTTCCCCCCACGATCAGGGCTCTATTATCTCCCGTAATGGCTTGGTGAGGCGCCAGAAATTGCGAATCCGAGACACACAAACACGTTCAGAGAGAAAAAGAAAAAAGCGTGTGATCCCGAGCTCGGCGTGGAAGGCTGGAGTGGAGCTGAGGAAAGAGAAGCTCCTTCATCTCTCTACGTCTCTGGTCGTGGAGGGAAATCACCGGTCGACTCCAGGCCGCAAACGTGGTCGAGTCAACTACAGGAAAAAGCGTTCCGACACCTGAGACGCCAAACCCTGTCACAGGAGAGACGTAATAATCCATGACAGTTTAATTAAAAACAATTCTCCATGACTGAGCATATAGCACAGCCGTGATTCAATTTGTAGCCAGTTAATGAAAGCTGCTGTTGTTGTTTAACGTCTGAAAATACGCAGAGTTTCCCCCCCTTCCCGCTGCATCGGCGTGAAAAGCGTCGCAGACGACTTCTGAATAGACGGTGAAACTTTCGAAACAACGCATGTAGGCGTTCATTTTACGTAGGTGAGCCGTATCCTTCGTATTAGCAGCCATTCGTGAAAGCACAAAGCAGAGTTTAAAGCTAAACTCAAAACCTTATCGGCTGGTGATTTTCTGACCTTTTCCCAAAACGAGTATTTTTCCCCTCGCTCAGCTTTTGCAGACACTAAACTTCACTAACTGCATGCAGAAAGGTTTGTTCGTATATCATTCATAAGCTAATTTATAGAACATTTTATTGGCATGGAGAAAATCCCAAAAATCTGTAATTTCTAATGTTTGCTATCAAGGCCGGCGTAAACCGCGTACGTACACGCAGCTCTGGAAACGAGCTATGAAGAAGGTCAATTTACCACTTTCTGCCTCCACGGACGCCGTCTCGCTGTGTATCCGAATCAGAACCTGTGATGCTTCATCTTCTGCATCCTGTGTTAGAATTCTGTGATTCTCAATGACATGTCCTGACTTGTGACACAGCGTCACCCCGACCCCTCTGACCCGATCATTTCCTTACATCTACCCGAACGCCGAGTACTAAAGCAAAAAAGGCGCCAAGTTGAGAGATACGTCCATGAATACAGTTGTTATTTCTGCAGCACAGTCTGTCATTTACAAATTTAGCAGGTTGTTAAATTCCCCGTCTGGCGCGCTGACACAGCCCCGCTGCTGTGAACAGAGAGTGGTGCTTGTGACAAAGAAGAGTGTGATTGCTGAATTGTTATCAAGCATCTGCTGCAGCTGAGCTTGAAATGGGGGGTGAATATTCTTTAAAAAAAAAAAGGAAAAGATGTGTGTGGGTGGCAGCGTGGGTGTGTGTTTTTGTGCAGCTCAAAGGTTGAGGTACCGGTTGTTCTACATGCTCAATCCTCTCATACTGTACACTGTCCTGATTTATGTCTTATATTCATTTAAAGAGACCTGAGCCTTATTAATGCAGAATCAATCTTTCCTTTTAAATGCATCTGTCTGCTTACAAATATTAGAGGATGAAGTCCTACTTTTTTTTTTTTTAATCCTTGACTGCCTTCCTCTGCAAAAGTAGGTTCACTAGTGAAATAAAAGATGGAAGTATTTCACTTGATCAAATGTCCTCAGGTGTTTTGCAACCGTGGCAATGAATAGCTGATCGTGTTTCTAGAAACACCACCTGCCAAAAGAGATGAATAAATATGGTCAGTCCATCTACCTAACCTTTATGCCATCTAGACCCCCCATGTAGGAAGTATGTAGATTCAATCTATTTATCCACAACTTCTTATCCTGACAGAACAGTCGGTCACTTTCTCTCCTATCGTTTCCTCTTCCACGAGTAATCTTTGATTTAATTATAAAGTATAAAAGCCAGCGCTTCGACGTAAAAAAATGTTCAGTTAACAACGTCTACCTCCGATAGGAGATGTGTTAATTCATCTTCATAGCTCGGCCTTTTGACACCTCGATTCCATTTAAAAAATTACAGCCGTTTAATTACCGCTTAACTATATTTTGACCAAAAAACTTTTAATTAGCATTTTCAACTTTAAGAACGAGTCGTAAAAGTGCAAAATGTGTATGATGAAGCAAACAAGCAGCCTCATAGTGATATAAGTGTCTTAAAAACAAAAAAATAAGTATGTAGTTGGTTATCACTGACTTCCATGTCTGAGGGTCTTTGACAAATATTTGTAGTTGTTTCACATCTACTAAATGATAATAATTATGTATATATTTCCTATCACTCATCGTATCTTTACCGCAGTAATATGCATCTTCAATCACCACAGCAGCATAAAAAAAAGAGTCCATCCTTATCCCTACTTGACAAGCCATGACTTTCAATAATGAATCATCCTGCAGCAATTTCAGCAGGAGCAAAGTGTGCAGATATATATACGTTTGTCTGACTTTAAATTACAAGGACTATCAATACAACCATAAACTTGTGCGGATCGTGCCCCAATAAAAGTGGCACTAAAACCCCGCTGCTCAAATGTTACGGCTCCACAATTTGGGGATCTGATGCGATGCGGCGCAGACATTTAAAGAGCACGGGCCCGCAGACTGCCAGGTCATTACGGCCGCCCTCCTCCCTCTTTTGCAGGATACAATCATAGGCGTTCAGGAGGCATCAGTCAGAGCGAACTTTTCCCAAGTTTGTGCGAGACGTTTGCAGCAATTGTACTGTAGGCACCTGTTCTCTCTCTCTTTCTGTCTCTATCTCAGCTTGACAGGTGAGAATTATACTGTGTCCTTGTCATCTGCAGAGAGAGAGAGAGAGAGAGAGAGAGGCCGACAATATTCTCTGAGCAGAGCTATTTCAGACCCTGGCAAGGCTGCCTCCATCTTTCGCTATCACGCATCTCCATCTGGTGAAATCTGTAATGCTGTTCAAAAGTATTATGTCAACAGACTGCCGTGATTGATTTTGACAGGAAAGGAAGGCAATGAATGGATTTCATCTTCAGGTGCTTCATTCCAAGCCCAGGCCGAGACTATATTATCTTTTTTCTTAATGGAACCCGGTTTTATTTTGCAATCAGTAAAATGATGTTTGTAAAAAAAAAAAAAAACAACTGTAAAGAATTGTATAGGGCAGGATGCTTTACGCATTTTAAGAAAGTGCAGCCAGGTAGTCAAAGGGACAGTTAGTGGTGTATATAGGAAAGGAAGGCTACAACTTTATTACAGCCATCATCCGTTTCCTGACTCATTTTTCTTTAGAGGGTTTTTTAGAAAACACTGCATAGACAATCAGTGCATTCACATGACACTTTACATGACAGATTTTTAAAATGCATGAATACACCTTAACAGGATGAAATCAAACAAAATTGGTCAATTTAACACACCTTTCTTAGGCATTAATACACTTTAATCAGATTAAGTCAAGTTGATTACATAATATGTCAACAGATATACACGTGAATATATCTATAGCCTATTAACCCGCTGGAATAACAGGTGTAACTGCATGAGGGGGCGGCTTGCAGGGAAACGCAGACAAGGACAGAAGTCCGACTAGATGCAGAAACTGAACTCCGAGCTCTGCATGTAAACCTGCTGACTGACTCTGCCCTTCCTCCGCTTCCCTGGCTGTTTCTATTGGCTGACAAAAGTTTTCCCATTCCACACGTATCAAAGTGGAAACTTGAAAGGTTTTTTTTTTTTTCTAGAGGAGCCGAGCATTGGTGCGAGTAGCGGAGCCGTGTCGGCACGCGACTAAAATAAGCTGTTTACCTGTTGGAGACGTGCTATTTGCTGAAAATACACTAAGAGCCTGTCGTCTGCGGCTCTTCATCAAACGCCTCGCTGCGGCTGTTTCTGCTTTTTACTGTTCCTCTCTGCAGGATTAGTGACTGATTCCCCGTACAAACAGCTCCAGGAATCTCCACGTTGTTTTTAAAGAACATCACTGCAAGTAACTCAGTGATAAGGTCCATTCATACCCTGTGTGTGCTAATACCGTCAGACATGTCTGTTGCGATGTGCAATATGGAATATTTCCTCTAGGTGGCAGTGTCTGGTGCCAATATCCAGATTTAATAAATACGGAAACGCTATTTTCTAATAAATTACAGAATAACTGCTGCAGTAAACTGGCTTAGGATGATCAGACTGATATTAACACAGGTTTAAGTCATATGCAGTCACCTACAACATGCATGTTAGTTTCATGCAGCCTACGTATTCTTGGACATGTTCGCAGCGAAGGTGGTGAAGCATAATTCTCCTGTTGCCTCCTGCAGCTACAACTGTAGCCCAACAATTTTTTTTTTTTTTTTTTTACAAATTTTGTTTTTTTGCCTTTTTATAACATAACTGACTCTGTTTGATATTTTGTTTCTATATTTTGTATGACACACACTCACTGGTATACACAGGTATTGCAGTGTACGAAAAAATCAGTACATTCATTTTTTGTTTTAATAGTTATGGTATGTAATGGTAGCACAAAGCAAATTTCAGATTATCAGTTATAACGTGATTCAAGTGTCAGTCCTACCTGATGTTGCAGCAGAGGATTGTGGGAGCTCACACACCTCGCAGTAAGGCAACAGGCCACTGTTCAGGTACGTGCAGGCCCCACAGCTCCAGGCCTCTGAGGTGGGTTCGGGCTGTGAAAGCCTCCTCGGCGCCATCATGGAGGACAGCAGAGGGCTCGCCCCCGCCGACCTCCGCTTCCCTGGGAGGCGGGACCTGGACCTGGGGGTGGGGCTTGGGGTGGCACGCGGCGTCCGGAGCCTCTTCAGCTGCTGGGAGAAGTCCTGGTCTGGTTCGGCGGCGGCGGCGGCTTCGTTCTTCTCCTGCCTCTCCGCGGAGTCCGTTCCTCTGCCGGCCGTCTCTGAGGAGACGGAGGGGGACGGCTCCTCGTCTTCCGTCCGCTTCCGCTTCTTCTCTTTGCCGCCGCTCGGGGAGAAGAAGGAGCGGATGTCGTGCTGCTTCTCCTTCTCAAACTAGAGGGGAGAGACATCATTTTTCACAAAATACAACCAGTGTTTAGTTTTAGATATAATACTTCCAATGACTTTCTCCATGAATTCTATAACACAAATACATTCTGCAGTTTTCCTCAGTCATTCTGGCAACAGAGTTTACAGGTGCTACTCATGTTTTTTTTTTCCTGAGCACATTTACACCACAGATGCTGAATACGCAGCAGACGGCATCACATAACAGCCTGCTTGTACAGGAGGGTGTGCTGCGGCCAAATGTTCATCTATTCTCCCAGTTTTCAGGAATCTGTTGTTTTGAGACATTTATTTTTAGTATTTTGTGTTTTACATTACCATCACATACAACATAGATGATTTATTGTTAATAGGAGACAGCATTTTGACATTTATATTGGGGTATCTATTATTTTAGTGGCAGGGGAACTTGTATTGACTTTTGCTTCATAGTATAAACTGATGTGATGATACCACTTAAAATAACTCTTGTTATTTTATAATATTAAAATTGTGAGTTCTGATGACTCTCTCTCACATGAGTGAAGAACACGTCGTCTTTGCCGTCTCCCGAGCTCGTCTCCAGCGGCAGCACCCTCTCGCTCTGCGTCCACGTGTTGGCGAAGTTGAGGAACTCCCACCTGTCCTTGTCCCCCTCGTCGGCCTTCAGGTATTCCTTCCTCCCGTTCAGCGTGGTGCCGGTCACCGTTTCCTGTTAGGGGGGGGAGGGGGCGACATCAGGAGTTCAATCAGGTGAAGGTTTTCTAATCAAACACATGCTCTGAAACGAGCGCCATCATAAACGGAAGGAGTAATTTATTCAGTTTTAATTACAAATCTCGACAGCTATTATTATTATTAATGTAAATCCCCAAAGCCGCACATGCAAATCAGCTTCGCCGATGCGTTTCTGTGTATTTGCATACGTGCAGCGTGCAGAGCTGACGATTTGTCAGGAGTTGACCGGTAAATGCTGCAACACTGAGAATAAAAGCAAAGTGTTGTTTAAGCTGTGTTTGCATAGACTGTTACTGTGATCAATAAAAGAGCAATATACAGTCAAGTAAACTGACACTGCTTTTAATGTGCTGCGCTTTGCTTGTTCGTTGTATTTATCCTGTATTTTCAAAAGAAAAAAAAAAACAGCACCTTCCTGTTGAGCATGGACCACATGGTGGTGTCGAAGGTGCCCTTGGCGATGAGGTAGTGCACGTTGACGGACGCCGTCTGCCCGATGCGGTGGGCGCGGTCCTCGGCCTGCTTGATGTGGCCGGGGTTCCAGTACAGCTCGGCAAACACCACGTGGCTGGCGGCGGTGAAGGTCAAACCCTGGACAGGACACACACACACACACACACACACACACACGCATATTTGTAATAAAAATATCACTCCAACAGCCCATTTCCATTGAAATTCAATTTGGCGAAATCCCTTTTAATAGCAGAATATGAGCAGCTAATTGCCATGTAAGTGCTTCGAGCACCTACTTCCTTTGATTGAACGCGTAGCATTGGTGAATATATTCACTCACTTGGAATAATTAATGTCAATGAGTTTATTAAGTTTGCCCATTAAAGAGTAAATCCACAAGCACAAACCCTAATTATGATTCATAACAAGCAGCAACTGTTGTTATCATTACGAATATACAGCGGCTGACACTTTAGCCTTTTTGTTGTTGCACTGTATCAGTGATAATCTGATTTTGTTTTCAGTGGGTACGACATGTATTATTTCATCAAAAAAAGAAATGTGTTTGGTGTGTGTGTGTGTGTGTGTGTGTGTGTGTGTGTGTACCTGACCCGCCGCCTGGATGCTGAGGATGGCCACCCGGGTTTCTGGGTCACTCTGGAACTTGTGGACCAACTGGATTCTCTCCGAGGACGGGACGCTGCCATCGATGCGGATATAACCAGCCTGCGGAGGCAGAGAGAAGCCATTCACCAGGATTTGGGATTTTTTTTTTTTTTGGACAGAACCGCGGGTCACAACGGATGAGAGTTGGGTTAATGGAACACCTGCAAGATGGGAGTTCTGTTTTTTTTTTTCAGAATCACCTGTTTCATTCAGAGGAAGTCTCAGATTTCCTGTGTTAAAGCTCTGGTCATTATGTTTGATATTAACATTTAGTAAAATAATTGTAACTAGGCCCACTAGTGGAGACAAACCCACAGAGAATCCTTATCCAACTCCTCCAAATGTTCCTGCAGCAGAAAGCTGTATTCAGCAAAATATAACTTCACTTGCTCCACTTCCAGCCCAACACCGAATAGCATATAGATAAAATTAAGCTGGTGAACATATTGTCGCGTTTAGTGGCTAAGGAGAGAGGACTCCATATGAATGATAATGCCAGTCTATGCCTGCAGGAAGGTGGAAGAAGCGGTGATAACTTCTTTTGTTCTCGTAATGTCTGTCTATTATCAGCCATAATAATCTACTGGTCATGTGAAGAAAGTAATGCCAGGTTGTATTCAAGCGAGCAAAGGTGACAAATTCAACTTTTATCCATCCTCCTTCCTCACTTTAAATGAAATTATTACAGAGACATGTTGCCTTAATACATGTAGAAGTATAACGGTGAATTTGTGCCTTTTCTGTCTGACATGCAAATATATTTATGAAAAGTATCAGGAGAAAACATTAAACTATCAAGAAAAATGTTCTGCACTTTGTCCTTTTTGCTATTTGAAGATGCATCGTGTAAAACATTCATAAAAACGACCTAGAACACTGAGGAGTGGGAATTCAGACAAACTCTTTAATCACCAGGAAATATTATGATTACAATACTTAAGGTAAATTTAATTTATTATTATTTTGTTTTTCCTGTTGCCAAGTTAAATTACATACTGTACATGTACATGGCTGCATTTCATGTATTTGTAATTCTATTCTAAAAACTCTTCTTACTCATATTTGTCATTTAGGAACCCTTTAAAAAAGGCCTGATGTTGACCCTTAACACATTTTGAATACTTAAATGTGTGTTATTAGACAGAAAGCTGGAAAAAGATAAAGAATGAAAGGCCCATTCACCTGAATAATGGTTCTCACAATCTGTGCAGGATTATATCGTCAGTGTTTAGAAGCGCTGGTGAACATTGAAAGCAGGGAGCATTTCATTAACCTGCATTCTATACTCTCATCGCCACAGCTGAGTGAATTACCTACAGCAAATAAAAAAAGAAGGGAAATTGGAGTAATACCTCAATATTTTCCGACATCTCCTAACCCCAAACAAAGAGGGAAGCGTCTGTATGTTCATTACAGCTGAACTTGAACTTGACATTCACCGAGCCGCTAATGTACTGTGGCGACCGCGCTCTATTGATTCGGTCCGCCGGTCCTGCCGAGCTGCTCAGCGGCCGGCGGTGGGAATGTGCTGCTGCGCGGCTCCTACGTGCAAATGGAACTGGAACTGCATGAATATGAAGGAGAGCCTTGCTGAGAAAGCACATAGACGCCTGTTTGACTTTTCCTGGATGCATAAAGGTCGGACACACGGCGCATCCGCCTGGCTTAGAACCTCCTTCATCAGACAAACCCTGCGACCAGTTCCAGAAAAGTAAAAAAAAAAAAAAAAAAAAGAGTGAGAAGCATGAAAAGCGGCAATAACGACATGTGACAAGGAACGCAGCCGTTCGCCTCCGGTCTCCAACGAGCTCCTCGTCACAACGCGTTGCCTGGCGCCGCTTTTTTTAGCCCATCTCCGTTAATTGATGAGTGCGAACGCACCAGAGAGCGAACGTCTCACAAAAGGAATGTGTTATCACATGTCGTGCCGCTGCATTGCATTCCGCCGACACCTCCTCGACCCCCGTGACACACACGCACACGCACACACACACACACACGCACACCTACTTGAACTCATTCACAGGTTTCTGGCGGCGAGCTAAGAGATATTGTTTGCTTGGGATGACTTGTGAAAAAATGCCTCCGGAGAAAATAAGAAGTTTACTTTTCTGAGCGAGGAAAAGTACGACTTTTCTGCACGAGTGAAAATAAATTAACACTCACACTATAGATGATGATTAATACATAGAGTGCTTTAACTTTCAATTAAGGGATGCTGATGAATACATTTCTTACCTGAAGGTGTTTTAAAATAGTGTTTGTTAATTATTGCAGCTGAATTACATTGTACATCTCAATTTTACATATCAACAGAGGAGACAAATCATTCATAACTTCTAACATCTGTTGTAGCTGTATGTTCCAAACACAACTAGTGAGCTTACAGTTTACACGTGTCTTACTTAATCACAGATACAGCAGAGCTAATTACCTCTTTTTAGCCAGGAAGAAGTGGAATATGAACACACACAGCACATTTACCATGTTACCGTAAATGGACAACTTGGGTCTCAGCAGACGGAAAAAAAAAAAAAACGACTTTCAAATCTCAAGCGTAGATGCCAGAAATGAACATTCATGCCAGAATGAAACATCAGCCGTATAACCACAGTGCTCCCCGTTGTTGCGAAGTGATTGATCGCACAAGAATAACACGGGATCCAGTACTATTTCCGACCGCCTCTGGGTTTTAGGGAATCAGACCGAAGCTTAAGGGCGTTTTGTTCGGGCTCAGTGCACACAGGAAGCAAAGCTGCTTTTTCTGACTGATCATAGCTGACAAAGCCACAGAACTTATGTAGAAGAAGGAAAACGAAGGCAGAGTCACATATAGACAATACCTGCAACCGAATTAAAATATAAATATAAAGACAAAACTTTTTTATACTTATGATTAGACTTTAAAGGCATAGACATTAAGTTGTGTGACATTAATACCCTTAATATAATAATCAATTAAATTGAGTCCCCAGAGAAAAGATAGGAAAGGAATAGATTCAGACAGAAGAAGGGTCACATGCATGTTTGGTCAAACCTTTTCTACACTGAAACTACCATCCATCAATTATGTCAGACTATGTTTTGTCTGATATCAGCAGGTGAGTGTTTATCAGGTGTTTTAAAGAGAGTGACATGACAACTTGTACAATACGTACCTATTTTAATTATATAAAAACTAAATGACGAGCTAATTACAGTAGATCGATAGACAATCAAGCTTTGAGATTCTTCTCAGCCTCGTCTTTGGTACTAGATTGTGTTTCCACTGTTTCTTACTCAAGTTTGCCAGATTTGTATTCTTTCATCATCTTTGTTGTTTCCTTGCATCGATTAAACCGTGTGAAATCTGCTGGAGCCCCAAACACGGCTGAGGACTCCTCGGTCTGTCCGTCAAGCGTTAGCTTAATAGCGCCGCGAAACGTTTAGAGGAGATCCAGCCGCCCGCGGAGGTTACCTTGGCCTCGATGACGGCCTCGGTGCAGGCCTGCAGCATGCTGAGGTGGTGGGCGAACACAAGGAACTTCAGCTGCTCTGCCTCCAGCATCATCTTAATGTAGTCCTTCACAGCTCCAGCCTGGCCACACACACACACACACACACACAGATACAGAAATAGACACAGATGAAAGAGAGCTACTGAATCCATCACTTCACTGGCCACACACGGAGGAATCAGCCAGATCAGTGAAGAAGTCAATTAATCACCGCGGCATCCTTTCTCTGTGATCGATTCTCTATTGAATGCCAAGGATCCAGACTTTAAAAGGGGGAGAGCGAACGGAGCGACTGGGGCGCATTTGTCAGCCAGTAGATAGTCAGAACAAATCAATAGCTCACAATGCCCACATATGATTGGTGTGTCTCTTTCTTTGGGGATTTCGGTGCTGAATGACACCAGCGTACGAGCGACAACAAACAAGATCTTCACTTTCTTCTGATTTTATTTTGTAATGAAGATGCACAGAGCAAATGTAGTAGAGTAGAAGGTGACAGCCGTGAACCACAATCACTGCAGTAGAAGTTTGTTTGGTTTATTCTTACGCAATAGTTTTTTCCCCCATTCACCTTTTACCTGTGTGTTGTTTTATTGATGAAGTAAATGGTAATAAAGCTTTAAAAGCATCACAGTCCAAATTTAAACCCTGTGCTCATTCCTGCTGAATCTGGCGACCTTGATTGACAATGTGAAGTCTGCAGTAATGTTCTAAAAAAAGAGAGCGCAGCGGAACGGCTGGCGAGTTAACCGGTGCCCTGCGGGTACGGCAGCTATCACCGCGCCGTGCACCGCTGCCCCGCCATCACACTGCGGCGGCCGCGGCCCGCTCCCGTTACCTTCTGCAAAGCCGTAGAGGATGTACTGTACGAGCGTGTCATTGAGCATCCCGGCTCGGCTCATTTCCGAGCCCCGGGCCGAAAAGAAAACATCCGAGAATAGCACCGACGAGTGAGAAATACCGAGGGTTGATTTGAGTCAAACAGAACCCTTAATGGACGGTTTTGGAGACAAGCCTTTCTCCGTGGTGCGAATCGCACCCCTATAATCTCCACACTTCCTGAAACCTGACAACCTTTGCAGCCATCACACCTGCTCTGGTGGGAGAACCTCTGCTTTGCCTTGCTGATAATTAGCTGATGCGCCTGATAATGAATCTCTCTGCCAGGCCTGCTGACCCTGTTCTGATCTGGGGGGTCCTCATTACTGACGGCTCGGCTTCGCCAGTTTCCTTCCGCTGAGTTTAATTAGTGCACAAACTTCTCGGCTGTCTGAAGCGGCCCGTTAGCTTGCTTTAAAGTCCAGCATCAGAGCTGTCCTCTCTGGGTAATTGGGAGCAGATGCTTGGCGGGTAAAGCAATAAAAATACCCCAAAGGCGTTTGGCAGCTCCGTCACCAGGCGAACTGGCAGGCAGGCAGGGGTCGCGATGCTCCTCCGAGTGACATAGATGTGTGAATCTATCACACCATTCCACCCCTCCTGATGGTCCAAAAAAAGAAGAGAGAACGCGTCTTTTTTTCTTTTTTTTCACTTCTCCCCCTCTTCCTGAAGTAGAAAAAGTGTGTCTGACTCTAAAAACCGATAGGAGAGGAAATGAGACTCGGGGCGGAGGTATCGGCTTTGAGGTGGGTGAACGGGCGGTGAAGGGGGGGCTTTGTAATGAAAGGAGGTCCGGCGTTAGGCTAAACTGAGCAGAAATCCAATCAGCAAACAACGGCAAGAGCAGAAGAGGAAAGAGAAAAAAAAAAGGGTGGCTGGTAGCGTGTGGATGATTGCATTCAGTGGTTATCTCCGGTCTTCGTTAACCTTCGGGGCCACGCTCCTCATGGCTGAGGACTTCAGGGTAATTGAGAGGAATGCCAGCCCTCGACCGTGGCAGATGATTGGAGAGGGATACTATATTTGCTGGAAATGTTTACTCGACCACACGTACGAGAGATTGAAACAACTGCCCGTTCTCACAGATTAGTGGGGCGGTAAACTGCATCGCTGCTTCACAAATGTTTCCACAGAGGAAGAGACGGAGAAATGCTTGTTAAATTCTCCGGCTGCTCTGACCCCCAACCTTCCCCCTGCTTCCCGCCACCTTCCCGTTTTGCTAATTTCTCTCATTAAAAAAGGACAAAAAAAAATGCTATTTCAGTCCGGTGTGTAACTTTGAAATAAGGTGTAATCACGCCAGGCTGGAGGCAACTAAATAATACCTCAGTTATAACTCCCTACTTTGTCTAAGTGCTTTTTACTGGCGGCCATTAGGCTGCGTTACCATGGCGACGCTTTCCCATGAGCTCTCACTGAGTGGTTAGCCAAGCGCTCTGAACATGATGTTGTACTAGTAATTCACCAAGTCTTGAAACATAAAGATTACATTCTATTTAGGATAGTCAGGATAATATATGTAATTGTGAACAGCTGCCACCTTCTCTTTATTGTTATGTGCAATGAAAACTAAGTATTTATCTATCTATCTATTATATATATATATAGTTTGTTTTAATCACTGTCACCTTACAGAGGTGTGATAGAGTTTAAACACTTTGGTGGATTTATCACCTTGTAGTATGTGTTGATTTGCTGACAACATGTCACATTCCACTAATGATGTGTTGTCACCCGTCTTCCCGCAGGCTGTTCAGTTATGTGGATGTGCACAGGCGTCATTTCACTGCAATGTCTGCTTCTTGAACTACCGGCCTCCTGTTTGCACGCGGAACATGTGCTTTTCTTTCTGCCTCACATAGCTGTTACATTGAGTGATATTTCGATGTGATAAACAAAGTAAAAGGCCTCGGCCGACCACAAGTGGAAAAATCGAGACGTCTTCAGGAATTTTGTTTAAATTGGGCGAGTTGTAAATGTTTTAGTTCTCCCTCTGATATACAGTGCGTTAACCCACTTCAAGAGAGTATAAAAACAAGAAATGTTGATGCACGCTCTGACCACAGCCCTAAATTAATGTAAAAATGTGTAGCGGGACCTGGGACAGAGGCTGCTGAAACATTAACTGTCTGAAAGGTACAACAGAGCCAGGAGGTGAAAGCAGAGCTCAGCGGATGACTGAGTGCATAAAGTACCATTTGTCCTTTAATTTGTTGGACAACAAAGAATAAGATACAAAACGTGTAGCATCAACTTTTGTCTTGGGCTTTGTTGAAGGATGTGGCGTACAGTATAATGACAACAAGACACACCAGCACCACCTGGTCTCCCATCACCTTAGCAATCGCTGTCTGCTTGTACATCTGTGTGACCAGGCCCATGACCTCGGCGAAGGAGGCGTCCGTGGCGGTGACCCCTGACCCCGTTCCCCTCATCAGCCGCTCCCACTCGGCGAGGCTGGCCGAGGCCTCCTGGAAAGCAAAGCAGAGCACAAAGGCAATGAGGCTGCGTCCTTTACTTCTGCAACCACCCTCCTCTCTCCTCTTTCTCGCTCTTCAGCTTGTTCTCGACTGTTTTTGAGATATAAAGGGCAAAACAATTAATGGTGCTGCTGGGTGTCCTACTTTCTCTGGAAGAGAGAGAGAGAAAGAAGGAGGGAAAAAAAAGAGAGAGAGAAATGGAGAATTCCCAAGGATGCCACCGCCCCCCCGTCCTCCCCCCACCAACCGGGCTGCTGTGTTAGGTGGGTCATGAGCGTCTCCCAATTATAGCCGGCTTGTGACAAGCCGGGGTCGAAGATGGAGAAGCAGCCGGGCCGGTACAATAAATCAAAGGCGCCTCGCGCCGCTCTCAAGGTGATTGGCGAGGAGTATTTAAGGCGAGGAGGAGAAGGAGAGGATCGCAGTGGGAGGAAGCCGCAGATGCTGCCTCCCGCTCATAAACACGGCATCCGGAGAGGCCGCGCATTTGTTGCGGACATGTAGGTTAGCTCGGTTCATCATGAAAACAAGGCTCCCATGAAACTTAGTCAATTAGGTAACTCAAAGACTAGAAAACAGCCCCGGTTAAACGACAGCGTGCACGGCTGTAAAAAAAAAAAAAAAGAAAAATGCAGCAAAGCAGAACCTAGAGGAGAGAATGAGGTCTCCAGCTCCAGTATGAAGGAGTTGTAACTGCTTTATAATAGGATGGTGAAACATGCTAGTATTCTTCCAGGTTTCTAGTTAAGGCTGTCGATCAGCTTCTGCTGATTGTGAAAACTTTTTTTTTTCTAGTCAATATGACTTAGTATTAGCCACAACGGGATACTTTAAGCTATTTTTCCCCCCATTACTCTGCCTGAACCTCACGTCGAAACATGTCTCATATGAGAGCATCCTCCAGCCCTCCTGACATAATTCCAGCGAAGGTTTCATACGGAGCATCTATCGGGCCCCGGTTCCTTTCTATTTTGACAGCTTGCTGTCTACTGGTTGTGGGTTGTGTGTCCCAGATTTCTGCAAAACTGCTTGTGTCCAAACTGTCCTAAATAAAAAAGAAAAAAAGAGAGAGAAACCCTGGGCTGCATCCTTCCCTCCTCGATAAGTATTGTCCAATTTATAAACGTAAGAAATAAAAATAGGAAGTCGCCGCAGCCTCTGGCTGCTGCGGAACTGTGGAGAACAGTTGCATGTGTGAAAAGTTTCACTCTTTCCATCAGCGTCGCAGCGGCTCTTCTCAAAGTCACTAACGACCTTTTAATGAACGCTGACGCAGGCGTGTGTTGGGTTCTTGTGCCGCTTCGCTTCGACACAGTTGAGCTTGACCTTCTGCGAGAGGGACTGAGGCAGCGGCGCTGCATTAGACCGGTTCTCATCACGTTTGTCAAGGGGCCAGGTAGAACAGGACGGCGTGTGCGGGATTCATCGCAACGCTGTGAAACAGAGAAATAAAATCTCACTTTTTTATTCTATTCCTATTCTGTAAATACAAAAGTGAGGACCATCTCTGGAAGAGAAACACAGCGGTGACCTGGTTGCTGTTTTTTATAAGACCTCACTGCGACATGCCGAAGGATTGATGCTCGAAAAAGTCCTGGAAACATCAAATCAATAAGAAAAAGAAAACAGACAGAGGTACACAAGTGATGACTGAGAGGGATTATTTCTGTGTAAGATTTGCAGATGGTGACATTCTCCTTATTTCCTTAACTTGCATTAACATTATACAAATTAAGAACAGACAAAATAGTCTGCAAAATGTTAAATGTTAAAATGAAACATTGCTTATTTAATTTGACATAGCCTGACTTCCTGTTCGAGCTCCTGATGATTTTATAGGAGACGCAGCTGTGCAGCATCATATTGTCCTGAATGAGCCGATACATGAAACAGAAAAGAAGAAAGCAAAAGCATTTTGTTTTATGAAGAAAACTAATAAAGATCCGAGAACTTGCTTTCATCCCCGGGCCTTTTACTCTTGTGACAATCAAACAAGTTTGGAAAGCACTACAGGCTGCACAGAACTCAGCTGCTGGGCCGCTGACCACAACTAAGAAATCACATCACACGTGTTTCAGCTCCACTGGTTCCCTGTTTGCTCTAAGATTGATTTAAGATCCTATTGATTACCTTTAAGGCTCTTCGTGGCCTGGCTCCAGATTATACTTTAGACCTTTTAATCCCTTATAAACCTTTGTGTAGTTTGAGCTCTTCTGTCTCTTCCAGAGTCCAGGCTGGCGAATTCAAAAGTGGACAGATCCTTTGCCATCGGGCAGCGAGGCTCTAGAACAACAAGCTGCAGGAAAAGTGAGTTTGTTTTAACCTCTTTTTCACTTTGCACCTGTGCTTCAAATACATTTTATAAATGTTATATTGTTACTAAGAGCAGCCTTCACACATGTCACTTTTTTGTAATATAACATGACATTTTTATTAAAAAAAAAACGCAGCATGCATTATTGAATAAGTGCAATGCTTGATTTTTAATCAACTTAATGCCACTGTGCCTATAATTACATGTGCTTGAGAAGAGTACTGAACACACACACCTTTTTTTAATAATCTATCTTTGCATCACTTTGTCATTAGAAGCTATTTTCCGCCTATTGTTAGAAAGCCGCTGTTGACTCCATCTGGATTGAGGCTGCGACGCCGCACACACTTCCTTAAAGCGCTGCATATCAGCCGAGGCTAAAATGTGAAGCATACGGCGAGGCTGCGGGTGGTGGCAGGCCACGCGTGACCAGGCGCACGCAGACAATCGAAGGAAAAACCTGAATAAACGAGTGGAAGAGCATAACGAATGTGGATGCTTCCACACAGGTGCACAGCAGAGTACAATTACCAATCAGCCAATCAAACTGTGCTATGTATAAACATACTGAGCATGCCCAGATGATGTGATTCAGTTGTCGATAGTTTAGGTTTAAGCTAGCATGAGGGGAAAAAGATGTCACAGACCTGTGTTTCTATTTGTCTGGCTTCTCCTACCTAGAAACAGCCACTACGGGAAGGTGGGACACAGAACGGGTCAATTACACAGAGAGGGATGTGATAGCAGGGTGCAGAAACCCCTCATTACAAAGATGAATGCACATTTCTAAGTTCACCAGTGCAAAATCCGTAGGCACTGGTCTGCAGGGATGTGGAGATACGGAGGCATCCTCCACCCTTTGTGCATGAACAGCGTCCACCAGGAGAACCATACAGGCCTGAATGACCTCTGGGTGGTTTTGGGGTCACTGCGAATCAATGCAAAGTTCAATCAAACATTTCGATCCTGATGGGAGTGGATCTTCACGGGTGGAACTGCATCCCATCATCCATAAGGCGCGAGCGGTCACAGAACAGTTTGAGGAGTATGAATATATTGTGAAATATATTATTATGGCTTTAACAGTCACCAGATTATCACCCAGCTGAAAACCTACAGAAGATTTTTTTTTTTGCCGACATGTTAGACAGCCAAATGAGGAAATATCTTTCGGCAGAATGGCGTTCATCCCTCCAGCAGAGTTCCAGAGACTTGTATAATCTTGTAGAAGACTTGTACATACACATTGTGTGAGTGTGTGTGTGTGTGTGTGTGTGTGAAGAGTTGAGTCCTTATTAATGCAAGCGCACACACATAACGAGAGAGGAAGTTTCGCAGCAGCGTTTTTTTTTTTTTGCACGATGCATTCAGCGCGAGGAGGAGATTTTTTTGGTGTCACATGAAAGCTTTGCACCAGTTAGTGAAATAATTAGCATTTCAGTGGATTCAAACCTAGTCAAAGTCAAGGACAGGTGAATGAATAAACAGTATCATATTGCAGGAGCACAAAGCTGCGTTTTCTTTGTTTTTCCTCTCAGATGTTTCACTCGGCAGCACCTGCACAGACACAGTTCCAACTGTCTCTCAGTTTTTTTTTTATTTTTAATCTAATTAAAAGTGTTGGTGGTGGTGGTGGTGGGGGAAGAGAAAGTGAGTGGCTAAACAGTCCACCCTCGATAATATTCACTACACTAACACTGACAAAAGGCCGGGGCTGAAACCGAAAAGGGCAGGAGGGGCATAAAAAGTGTCTGGCTGTGGAAGATAAAAGCCGTCATTAGGGAGTAAAATGAGATAGGAGGCCTGAACCTGGTGAGTGGTCCTGGTGTACAGTACACATCGTCACAGGTATCTCACGCTTGAAAAGATGGTTTGCTGAGGGGGGGAAATAAAGTACGCTCGGGCTTTTATGCTCTGTATTGTTATTTTTTTAAGCACGGTGACACACAAAAACAGTCCATTTAGCTGCAAGGATGACGTGTGTGTGTGTGTGTGTGTTATTAGAGGACAAATACCATTAAAAATAAATCATCCTCAAATTCATCTCATGAACAAAAGAAACTCCATAAATTGTAGAACCAAAGAGTGTTGCTTTTTTTTTTTTTTGTTTGCACAAGACAAATGACCTCCGAGCTCATTCCTCTGAAGCTGCTGTTGCAGCCAACTTCAGATAAGAGAGCAACGTGAGAACAATGACGAGACATGATCTTCCCCAACAGTCCTACGTGTACGTGCACGGCCTAATTGGGGCCACTGTGTAGAAACATTGACCATATTTAGTCCCCAATTAAAGAGTCCTTTAACATTCGGGGAGATTGTGCTAAAAGTCCTGCATCATCACTTCTTTCTGTGCAACTTCCTCATTGTTGTGTCGTTCCTGGGACGGCGGCTCGCTGTGTAATTAGCTGAAAGAGCTCCTCCAGTGTTTTTGCACGCCCCGCTGCTGCTGCTGATATCATACAAATTATAACAAAGGCATCTTGGCCGATGCTTCGCAGTGTGCGGACCGTTGTTGGTGCTGAATTGCCCCCAGTGGGAAACTAGCCCCCCTTCTAGCCTTGACACCGGTGACCTAGTGTAGAGAGTAGAGGAGACACGCTGACAGGTCAAAGGCACATTAGCATTCACGTGTGCATCCGCACGCATCCAGAACGGCGTGGGAGGCAGAGAGCCGCAACCATAACTTTGGGGGGGCTAAAAGAGATGCAAACACCTACGCACGAAGCATGACATTTTCTCTACAGCGAGGTGGAAACGGAGCGCAGACGCATGCACACAGAGCCTGAGTGCATCTCAGCTGAGGCTGAGGAAAAAAACTAAAGATACTTCATTATCGAAGCGAGAACAGGTGGAAGTCTTTGCTTGATAAATTGAATTCAGACAAAAAAGACTCTATCAATCACTCCCTGTGTGTGTGTGTTGAGAAATGCCCGTACCTGGAAATGAGAGAATTTAATTTGAGGAAAACAGCGTGAATCTATGGCGGCACATTAATCAAGATGTGACACTCAAGTGTAAAAAAGATGCATTTTTTTTGGTTTATAACAAGCAAAATCCTGAGGGTAACCAGCGTTCAGGCAATTTTGCAGAAAATCTACCTTCGCGGCTTCCTTCGGCAGGTCGAAGGGGATCCGCTGGCGGACTTTGGGGGGCAGCTGGGTGAGCACGTCGGCCTTGAGACGGCGGATCATGATCTGGCTGAGGCGCTGGTGCAGCTCCTCCAGGTTGGACGCCCCGCGGCAGTCCCACTGCCTGCGACGCCCAAAGTACCTGCAAGACCGTGTGAATGCAATCCTTAAAATAAAAACAAAAAAACATATTTATAACAGAGCACCTTCCTAACGAAAACATTTTTACAGCGATGCCCCAAAGGAGTGGTTTAACACATTTAAACATTCCCACCTGAGAGCTGCTCGGCTTCACCACAGCCTTTCATCACTTACCTCTGAGCAGCTCTGCTGGAGCAGTCGGGGGATCTGTGTTTTTTTTTTTTTTCTCCTCTTGCTTAAGGGGAACTCTGCAGAACAGGAAAGTATTTTGTCTAATGACCACGTTCGCCAGGTTCACCCCAAAACTTGCCGGCAACTTTCGCAATTCATCAGCCAAATGGGTTTTTTAGAATAGAACTGGCCCTCCACACAAAGGCTGGTTATCTGCCATATTGGCTGCAAGTGAGACTTAACAAGGCAATGCCAAAATGTGCTGTTTCGCACTTTGGTATTTAAACTTGTAGTTGCTGAGTGGGGGGAAATAAATAAATCTGCCTGATGCAGGGATTTGAACCTGCAACTTTCCGTATTGCCTCCTGAGTTGCTGTAATTTCCCGCAGTACCTGCTTTACTACGGAGGGGATAGGATGGAATTTCTATCATACACAAAGTGTTATCATTAATGGCACCTGGCCCGTCCCCCGACTGAGCTGCCTACTTTGACGGACTTCCAAAAGAATGCATTTGATGTGTTTGTTCACACATGCAACTGATCGTCACCGGCGACTGGCAGCCGGTTGGCGTTTAACGCCTGGCTTCGGTTGCCGGCTCTGGCTCAGACTACAAACTGACTCAGCTCTGCAGCGGCAGCACAGTCAGGTACAGGCCGCCGTATCCCAGCAGACACACGGCGGGAAAGAAAAAATGTTAAAATTAAATGTTGATGGTGAGACTGACACTCTGCTTGTTGCTATAAATCAGGAGTAAATTAATAAAGACAAAAAAGATGATGTGCTCAAAAATGAATAGTTTGACAAATCGGGAAATGCTTTCATTTGCTTTCTTGCCGAGAACATTCTGTTTAAGCTAAAAAAAAAAGCTATAGCCTGGAGACAGTCAGCTTAGTATAAACATTAGAGAAATGAAGAAATAACGCGGCTCTGTGCAAAGGTTTAAAGAAAAAAAAATACTTGCACCACTAAAGCTTGCTCATTAACACATTTTGTCTTGTTTGTTTAATCCATACACAAACTGAAGCATATAAACGACAATATGTGTCCAGGAGCATGACTTCGTGAAGTCGCTGCTAGTTGCCTGGCAACCTCACGTGCCAACAAGACTGGAGGCACGTGAGGTCTAGACCTGTCTAAGACATACTTTGGAGGATTAGAGGTGCTGCTTTTTGTTTTTTGGTGAGCTCTTTCCTGATTACCTGAGCGAGGGCAGTTACTGCTCACTCCCACATGTGACATCACAACAGGAGCCATTTCTAAATGGCCTGTGTTCAGCCAGGTTTCAGGGAAACTACAGAGGAGGCGACACCACAAGTAAACGAGTGGGTGGCCTTTTTTTTTTTTTTACTGTTTCTATGTTAGCAGAACACAAGAGCAGTACAGATTTACATGCAAGCACCGCCCTACTTTGTAGAGAACTAACTTTCAGAAATTCCTTCTCAACGGCGACAACCTGGCCGTGGCGTTAAGTGAGTTGCAGTCACCAGGCTGGCGCTCACGTGTGGCCGCACGAAGCAGCCTGAGATTACTGCAGTTGATTTTCCTCCTTAAAAAAGCCTCTTAATAACACAAAAGCACTTTAAATTGAACGAAACGCAGCATGTCCTTTTCCTCTGTACACTCACATGCGAGCGCTCATGCACGCTGCTGCTACATATACATACACATATATATATATAAAAAAGTGCTGTGCTATATTTTCCATGAGAAGCATGATTTAGACTTCTAATTCTAATGGATTTAGGAAGAGAAGTGAATCAATAGACATGAAAAAGTTTAAAGGTACAGGATACATGCTTGCTGGTGGTAACCGCAGCACTCCTCCTCCTCCTCCTCCTCCTCCAGCTCCGCACAAGCGAGACAAGACAGTGAAGGAGGAGAAGGACCAGGCTGCAGCAGCAACAGCACCGTGAAGCACAGAATTAAAATGACGTTTATTAATTCTGCCACAGTGGCCGTTTTGCGGGGCGCAGATAGAGCCCACACCTCGGCACGGCTCCTGCAGCGGTAATTAACTAAACAAATTCATGTGGTATTTTTAATATATATTCATAAAATTAATTTTAAAAAAACATGGATCTCATGTATAGCAGCATTATGCTACACTGCAAGTATAATAAGTATTGATACTGGATACAGCAAACACCTGGAAGATAGGTACAGCGTTTGATTGAGGCATATGGTGGCGCATGTGTGTGTGTGTGTGTGTGTGTGTGTGTGTGTGTGTGTGTGTGTGTGTGTGTGGAACACTCACCTGTAATGGGCGTTGCAGTATTTCTTGGCGTAGTCGCTCCATGTTCCAAACCTCTTGGGGTAGAGAGCATCAATCTGCATGAACAGCTGTGAAAACCACAGACAGGAAACAGACCTTAACAGCAACATGCATAGTGAAGCACGCAGAACAATGTGTGTGTGTGTGTGTGCGTGTTGTTTCACAGACATGCTTGTCAGCTATGAACCAGTCAAACTCCTCGGGTCATCTGGAAGAAGCCTCCTGGTTAATCTCAGGGACTCCGTGAAACGTGGTGAAGCTGCTTTCAGCTTTCATGCTCCGAGCTGCTGGAACATTTCATCTGATGATGTTTGCTGTGCTGGAACACTATCGAATTTTAAAACTAAACCCAAGATGTTCCCTTTTAGCTCTGCTTTCAAGTAGTTTTATTTTTATTTGTTATTATTTTTTTTTTACTCATAATTTATGCATTTGTTTTAACACTGTTTGAGGTTTTATCTTGACTATTATCTATGTTTTTATTGTGGCTACAAATGCTGTGGCACTAAATATGCTTTATAAAGAGACTATTTTACAAACGGAGCTTAATTAATGAGCAAAAGGCCGTTTGTCAACTCAACACTGATTGCTTTCGCTGTTCCGACCTTGTCTGGTCTATTATGATCAGCAGCTTATGGTGGCTAATGTCAGCCAACTCTAAAACAGTGGAAACAAATATGGCTGTTTTTCCTCACCTAAGATGGTTATTACAAACATGAAGACGTCCACAGTTCACGTCCACAGGCTGAAAGGCTGTGACATCCACTGCGTTTCTTTAGGTCATTTCATGCAAAGTTCCTGTGAAAACTTTTTGATGTTGTGTTCGATCGTACGTCTCCTGGAGGAGTGTTTGCATCCCGATCAACATGTGAGCTGCACATTGGCTGCTCCAGTGAAGGAATGCTCCATTAATCTGTAAACTGCTGGGGGGGATGCACCCTGACATTGATTTTTTTGTATGTAATTTTGGGGTTTAATGATTTTATATGTTTCATATCTAACCATCATAATACATCCATGGCAGTTTTTGGCCCGTTTTAGTCTCCTACCTTCCCTAACAGTAAAGCCTGTCCCTGCCTGTGGGAAGTCTTTCCATTCTTGACTGACAGCCGTGTTTTTCCTCTTTTTACAGCACGCCATGTGCAAAACTTTTCCCCCCGACTTGCTGTACAGCTCTGAGCACCAACTGTTCTAATGGCTCTGTTATAGCGGAGTCAAATAAATCAGAAACATAAATATTTGGAGGGGGAAACTACTCGTGCGGAGACTTGAGGGCTTAATGAACACCCACTCGATGTTTTCTGCAGTTTTTTTTTTTCCCACAATTCAATCATTACACATCTTCAACTGTAATATTGTGATTATACAATGGTTACCGAAAAAGTAGTTCATAACGTGGGGAAAATTCACCCTCAAAAAAAGAGAGATTGCGAGAATTTTCACTGTTTCTCAGGAAATATGTTAGTAGAAAATAGTGTGTAGCACATGCTATTAATCACAGCAACAAAAGCTTTTTTCGGGGGTTTTAAACACAGACCTTGCCCGAGCCCACGATTAGTCTACTGTCACGCGCCGCATCTTGTGTTCAATTCATCCCAAGGTCCCGTTCCCCTTCACCTACTTTGCAAGTCCTGTGTTGTGCAACCGCGTGGTAATGTGTGTCAACACCAATTAACCAGGTCAAACCGCTGTGCAGTGGGACTGGGCCAGGAGAGCGAAACAGATCTGAACATTGGAATAAAGCATGAATAAAGAATATTGACTCGATAAATAACCGCCTTCTGTCTTCAACAGATGTATGGCATTTTGAGTAGAGCCTTTTTTTTTTAGAGC
Source organism: Eupleurogrammus muticus (assembly GCA_036785175.1). Lineage (NCBI taxonomy): Eukaryota > Metazoa > Chordata > Actinopteri > Scombriformes > Trichiuridae > Eupleurogrammus > Eupleurogrammus muticus. The sequence goes on from JAYKQN010000024.1 coordinate 3,461,442, forward strand.
AGGTAGGTAAAGAGGTGTGTTTGCATTGCACCACATCCCTGTCAATTTCCAGCACTTCCACCGATTTCTGCAGTAATGACAGCTAATCACCAGCAAGGCGATCTGAATAAGCAGCCCCGCTGAGAGCGCTACTCTAAATTCAGCGCTTGTTCAACAGGAGCTTTGCATTTTTTCCCCCCTCACACTGTTGATATAATAGGTAGGTGGAATGAGGGCACATCATGAACGGTGCAGCATGCCCTGAGCTGTGTGCTAACTCGATGTCAGAGCCACGGTGAGTAATGATGGCAGCGAGGAGACTGGCACAGCGGCGGGGACAGAGGCTTATCAGGTTTATGCTCCGGATGATAAAATGTTATATTCGGTTTCAGATTCTAGTGGCAGAGAGCAGGAGCGAGATGGTAATCTAAAAAAACTAACCTCGCCACTGCGGGCAGGGGATGGCAGCGACAGGATGGCATGTAGCACAGCACACACACACACACACACACACGCGCACGCACGCATGCATGCACGCACGCACTAACTCGATGACGCACTTTCAGGACGATACTTCGTTTTGGAATTAATTAGCTGCCTGAATTTTATCAGTTAATTATCAAGTAATAATTAATTTTCCTCACAGAGGCGCTTAGGTCACAGTTAGATCACAGTGAGATCGGAGATCTGTGTCAAAAAGATCGGCAACACAAGAACCCAGATGCGACTCCTGGATAATGAGTTCATTTAGATTATTACGTACTATGTACTAAGGATAAAATAAAACTACATCAACACCTTCCATGAAAATACCAAAGCCAACAATTAAACCTACTCACAAATATTGTGGTGTGAATCCTCTGTGCTACAGAGCTCTGTTGTTGCCAAAACTATTGAAACTGGAGTTTATTATAAGGACAATCCTACATTCTGACCTGCTGCTGGCATGATATCATAAATCATGGGAAAGTCCAGCCATTTGGTCTCATCTCTTGGTGTAAATCTATGGGAAATGTAATTTATGTTAATCCACAGCTACAAATAGTGACCTACAAATGCACTTTCCTCCCTGTTTGAGTACAATCTGTTAAAAAAAAAACTCCTGTTCTCTTTGTTTTAAGACACTGTGGAGCTTTAACAGAACAAAGATTAAAGATCTCCATCTTCAGGAGTGCCACAGGCAGGCTAGGGAATACGTTGGATGTCTGTGTTTTTTATACACTTTGTCTGCAATTAGAAACAAAAGAGGCCACTCGTCTCCTTTTAAAGCACCCGAAAACCTATTTTCTTAATCACCCCCTTAATATGAGGAATGTTCCAGGAACACGGATCTCTGCCTAAGTTAGAACAGCCTGGGCTGCGTTTCATCAGAGATTTCTCTCCGTGCCGTTTTAACCGGCCGCTTCTCAATGGTCTTGGAGGAGGTGTGGCCAGACGGAAAAAGGTGATGTCATTTACTTCCATGCACCGATTTAGCAACAGAACCCAGGTTGCTGCCTGACAACCGCGCTCAAACCACATGGACACAGCCCTGATGAAGTGTTGAGCAGCAAACTCCCAATAAATAATCTCCAAGGTTTCTGCTTTTTACTAAACTTTTACTCCGATCGTACCTTAGTGTGTCTAAGAATATTTTCCTTTATGAACTGATACTTGAAGGCAGAGTCTTCTAGAATTGCCTTCTTGCCTCAATTCAGTTTCTGCTCTTTACTGTTGTTTTAATGATTGTATGCATTTTTTATACAGAGTAGTGGATACGGTGCTGATTTAAATATGTTAAAGAATAAAAAAACTGCTGCAGGTTAACAGTAATTATGCATGTATGCGTGTAAATGTGTGAGTACTGGAGCACAGAACTATTTTCTGAATTAGTTTGAGTACAGTAGATCTATAAGAAATAATGTTCCAAAACTGTGAATATAATCAATGTTTTGTCCATATTTATTTTGAAGATAATAATAATTATTATTTAAATCATTTGGAAATAGAGTAAAGGAATTGCACACTAATAATAATTTTTTATTCGTCATAATTTGACCAACAAAGATTTCCTAAAAGGCAAATAAGTTGCTGCTGCAAAGAGGAAAAGTGGAGCCGGTGAGAAAAGCACGAAGCTGTATCAGTGTCCCATCATTAGCGCGCGGTGGACGTATTGTGCAGCACTTCTTATTGACGCTGCATTGTGTCTTCACGGTGAGACCGCGAAAAGATTTTCTATTCACAAAAGTCCACTTCATCTTCCAGGGGCTGCCGTGATGGAATGCGGCTGCAATCTACCGCTTCAATATAACGTATATAAGAATGATATAATAAATCATTATGGAGAGGGGAACGGCTGCGCCGCTCTCCAAACATCGCTGTCCTGTGAACAGTCCTTCTTATTGTCTCTAAATTCAATAGTTCCCCCCCCTGTGCGCTTCTTTTTATTACTTGTCTCATTTATTGCGATGCAGTGTCTGTTCATATCGGAGTTTGTAAATGAAGTTTTTGCGACAAAGGTTATTGAAATAAGTCCACGGGATCCTCGAGGATAAGTAATGCCAGAGAGAGTTAATTGGCTTTTTTTTTTTTTTTTGAGTTGGATGAGAGTACAACAGGCTCTGCAGCGGGTTACCATGGCGATCCACCTGCACTTAAGAGTGAAACACCTATGTGAGACTGAGGAGCCGGAGATGAGCCCCCAATAAGCTGGCTGGTCCACTAATCTCCCTCCATGAGCTCAGAATCCACCTTTTGAAGCATATAGATGACTTTCTATAAATCAGTTGTTTCTGGTTTCTAATACCACATTGTTCCTTCCTCCCGAGCCTGATGTTTAATTTTTAATTAAACTTTCAAAGCAGGGTTTGAAGGGCTTTTAAATGTTGTGGCTGCAAGACAGCTTACTCCACCTGAATTTGCATTCTTTACCATAATAGGCGATTCCTCACGGGGCGTCATTAAAACTTCATCTGGGGCCAATCAAATGTTATTACCTCTTCTGGCCGGCCCAGGGCCGGGGTGCCGGTGAGCAGGACGGCCCGCTTGGCGCCCTGGATGAAAGGCACCAGGATCTTGGTGCGCGCCGCGTTCCTGGACTTGAGGTAGTGCGACTCGTCCACCACCACCACGGAGAAGTGCTGCTTGCTCAGAGCCTCCACCAGGGGGCGCGCGTCGGTGGTGAGCAGGCCGTAGCCCAGGACTGTCACCTTACTGCTGCTGATGGCCCTGGGGGGGTAGACACACACACACACACACACACACACACACACACACACACACACACACACACACACACACACACACACACACACACACACACAGTTCATCTGCTCAATCTTTTCTTGTTTGATTGGTAAATAAAACGCAAGAAAACGCTGAAAAATCTCAACCCTAATATATAGATACTGTTGTATTTTTTATTACATTTCAGTTTTGTCACATTTAATATTAGGCTGGCGATATTATAAATTCATACTACATACAATGATTAAAAGACCATCAGTGTTTTTTCTTCACTTCCTCTGCTCTCTGTGGATTTAAATGGAGATGTAAATCTTTAAAAATTATAAATGATTGAATAAAGAGAAAAGTAATTTCCTGTGATGGACACTGCATAATTTTTTGAATAGTGCATTTGTTGGCGACTGTTTACAGCAGCGCATTAATACACAATTGGTGCTTCAGAGATTATTTAGCAGCAGAACAGTGTATGGAGTATTCTGTCAAATTAGCAATATGCACATTCATAATAATGAACATGTGAACAATGTTGTGACTTATTAATGTGAAACAGAGCTCTATGGCACATAGATGTGTCACTACATTTTATCAGATCTATTCATTGTTCTTTTTTGCTGCTTTCCTGTTGATAATATGGTGAGTTTTCCTTTAAATTACTTTACTGCAGTAGTTCTTGTAGTAGGCACCTTTAACATTCGCAAAGGTGTCAACAGCGAGAACAAAAAATAAACTCGACATTTATGTTCAAATGTTCTTGTGTTGTTTGACTTTGCAAAGTAAACTAGAACTGGTTTAAGGGTGTATGGATTTGATAAGTGTTACGATACACAGAGTAAAACACACACACACACACACACACACAAACACACACACACACACACGTTGCAGACAAAAACTAGGTCTGCAGGTTTTTCATGTATCTCTTCTCGAGCGGTTAACCGTTCCTGGGCTGTGCTGCCATTTCTATATTTTTCCAGGTATATAGATACAGTCACAGCTAAACAAATAAACACACTCTCCATGAAATCAAAAACATCTCTAGCATCCGTCATGCTCCTGTTTCTGCCATTGCCACACACACACACACACACACAGGCGCATGCTGAAATAAACCTAAGGTTCTGTTCACGTTCAACAAAAGATCAAGCGAGTCAAAATACGGAGAGGAGGTGATGCATAATTTTTTTTCTTGCCTCCATGTTCAGTCATTAACACATCCAGTTCAAGGACACGTTTTTTTACCCACAAGGGTTTCACAACCTCTTTGCACCTCATCTGTGACGTGAATGTAGATTCTTTTTTTTTGTCCCCTCCGAGTAAAAGACTGTGTTTCATTAAAAAAAAAAAAAAAAAACTAGGAGAAGTAGGAGAAAGTTGAGAAGATGGTGAAAGTAGCTGTTCATGCGCCACAGAAGTCCACCACAACCTGAACCAACATGAACAGCTGGGAGAATCAGGCGCATTTCTTCACGCCAGCATTTTTTCCACTTCCTGCATCCCAAAATTTCAGCTCTTGTTCAATATTGCAGACGTCGCCTTGACACAATTCGTCTGTCAGCGCTGTCAACATTGGCCACCGCTGGCTCCTGACACAGAGGGACACTTTGAGATTAATTTGTCAGCCTCAACTTCACTGTCTATCACACACTGCCTCAATTTCACACTCCCATCTCGGCTGACCAAGTGCTTTTTTATTTTTTTATTCCATCTCTGTAGGTAAATTATTGCAGCTCGCATTTGCAGAAGCAGAACGTTGGAGAGATGGAGTCTTAACGGGAGGCAGCGCTACTTTCCCTCAAGTTCAAACAATGACTTTGACCTTTGACTCGAATATTCCTCTCTATGATGAAAATAATCCACCGGATTCCACACTTTGCATATGCATTGTGAACATATTTCAGAGACGGATGGTAACTCTGAGCAAGGAATACAAATGTCCTACAAAACTGAGAATTTTGCATAATTGAATTGATTGATCAAATCAATAACAAAACATGGAGTGGATGACGTCATGAAGTAGTGTGGGATCATGGGAGTTTTTGTCTTATTTTACCAGGAGCTGAATTATCTGCAGATGTCTCCCCCTCCTCTCAGACAGACGCTGTGATTAAAAGCAGCAAAAACGCAGAATAAACTGTAACTCGAGCTAACATTTAACAGAAGTTAACCTAAGACTGAAACAAACCTGATTAGAAAAAAATCCTTCATTTGTTAAATAGGTACGCTTCTGGATATTTGCTAGTTTCTACTAAACATATAGAATTCTGCATATTTCCTTGAAGGTTTCAATTTAAAGGCTGCCAAACCCCTGAGGATAATATTAGCTTTTCATTAAAAAAACATATTTGCCAGTCAGTGTCATCCGCGTCTCATCTGCAGAATCAAATGAAGTTTACTGATTGCATATTTATTATCTATTTAAAGCTCATTGTCACAGTTTGACACTAATGAGACCTGAGACAGCCACATATATACATGCTTTATAGTAAAAGTGTTAGATCTGAGGTGAGACGGGGATTTAATGGTCCATGATGGTCTGACCGCAACAACCCTGCAGAGGATAAATCTGCGGCAAGTCTCAATAAATAGTTAAAATGGTCAGTGGGGTGGGGTGACCTACATGGTGTCGCTCTTGTTCTCCACCAGGTTGATGTCCCCGGGCTGCAGCTCGGGGATCCACCTCTCCAGCTCCTCGATCCAGGGATATTTCAGGGACGAGGGAACCACCACCAGGAGGGGCCACTCCTGCCTGAAGGCGTACGCCACGGCGATGGCCTGCACCGTCTTCCCAAGACCCATCTGGACCGGCCAAATCAGCACACGGAGAAGAGGAGGGGGAGAAAAACAAGTCAATCGGGCACCGACTCCGCGGTAAATTGCTTATGACGGCCGAGCTGATGTAAAGCCCAAGAGTAATAAGGTCTCAGAATGATTCCTGTGTCAAAACTGATTAGTCACATGGGAGCACTGCGTAGGGTTGACAAATTAATTTGGAAGGCATGCAGCGCAGTTGCAGGTTCATTTTTTTGGAAAGGAAAAAAGCAGCCAGTGGCGTGTGTGCTTACCTCATCTGCGATCATACATCTGTAAAAACAAAAGAAAAAAAAAAGGAAAACTTTTATTACAAGAGCAGGAGATTGTAGCGTAGAGCTGACAAGCAGGCAATAAAAAGACAGGGTTTATAGTTCATATATAAAATTGTGTCTAGACATTCAGTGCTTGTCCAAGGATTCATACCCTGTCATAACAAGACTTCTCAAACCTTTTCTGGCGACAGTTTAAAGTGGAATTCATGAGGTACCACCGCCACCTCAGACTCAGCTGTTCTTGGACACATTTCAAGTCTGTCACTCGTAATTTAGGAACGTACCGGCGCTTTGTACGAGTTTGCTTTTGCTGTTTAAAATGTATGCTCCAGTCCCTTTTGGGTATTTGTGTCTGATGCAGCCGAGTAGGTTCAGACAGAGAAGTTTCTGGATGATGCAGGAGCTACATCTGGACAGAATATCAAGTGAAAGTGGGTAAAAATGTTAACAGATATCACCAAGAAACTGATTCTCAGTGTTAGAACAGTAGTTTTTTTGGATTACAAGAGTTCTGCAAATGTCTTTTTAAATATGCAAATAGGAAGTATTATATATTCACTAATTTGCATTTCCAGAACAGAAATTGGAAGCAAACATTGGATGAAGCCAAATTCAAAGTTCTTTCATTTTGTTGACATTTTAGAGTCAAAGTTTTTTTATAGAAGGTATTTTGGATTTGGAAAAATTGATTTTCACCATGTTTTTAGGGAGTAAAATGTTCTATATATCGAGTTATGATGAGAAACTCTCTGCAAAATAAACTTCAAAATAAAATTTGGAATAAAACTGGAAAGTTTAGTGCAGAGATTTCTGGCTCAAAACTCAAAATCGTGAAATCGTTGTCAGGAATCAACTCGAGGATATCGTCATGTTTGGATTTGACAGATTCGTGCAGCAGGAAACAAGCTCCACGATGAGACCTCGTGTGACATGGTGCAGTCAACGCTCGTGGTGCAGCACGCTGCGCGAGACAGCTGACTGCTGCTGAATTTAGGAGAAATCTACAGAAGCAACACTGGTGAAGTGAGAAAAAAAAAAAAAAAACTAAATGTGTATTTTTAAAGTTTTTCCTCACTTGTCTGAAAGACGACATGTTACGCAAGCAAAGTAGCTCCAAAACTGATCAGTACATGCCTGCCTTAAAAAAAAAAGTCACAGCTTACTTTATTTCTGGAGTGAGGTGACTGGCCGGTAACAACATTTTATTTGAGCTATTCATATTTTGTTCTATGTGGGTGGAGTGATGTGGACATGGTTTTGTTTGCACTGACGCACTTTAGACTATTGTGTAATCCCATGTTTCATGTTTTTTTCATCTCTTTTAACATCTTGGGATCAAATTGAAATTCTCATCTCAACGTGCCACCCTGCTGATAGAAATAAAACTGAAAGCAGCCATCTGTGTATTCATATATAAATGTATTTACATGTTATAATAGAACAGCAAAAGGTAGCGTGTCTATTTCTGTCAACAATGCTGTGAACGCGACCTGGTTGGTCGAATAAACTTTCTTGGCTTTACTAAATGGACAAAATCATCCTGGGGGGTTCTGTGATTGCGCGCAGCATGAGCTGCCCACGATGTGACCGGTCCTCATAGTGTTGATGTCGAAATATAGCAAAGCTGCTTCCAGCTTGGGAAACGTGAGAAAAAGCTGCTTTTTTTATTTCTGTCAGATCATTGTAAATAGAATAATAATTATAATGGCAAAAAAACGCTATTGGATAAGAGTAACAGCTCACCTCTTTTGGCTGTCTCATAACTATAATTGGGAGCACTTTTACACTATATGGAACAATAAAGGCGTTCCTAAGGCGAAGTTGTCCTGCTAGGAAAAGTGCAGATAAATCAACCTCTGGTTCTTTCTGCCCACTGGGTTTGGGCCTATTGTCATGACCTTGCTTATTCATAAATGCTTCCAACATCATGTCAGACCAAACAGGGCAACCGAGCAGCTCCGAATACCTCAGACACACGCTCTCATTATTCTTCCTCCTCCTCCTCCTCCTCCTCCCCCATCATCTCCGCCCCATTTCTCTCTTTCAGCTGAGGAACATGATTAATGTGCACCTTGCCACTGGTGGTTTTTCTAATTGCCAGCACACCGGCCCAGTCAGCGCTATGCGCACACACACACATGCACGCACACACACTATCAGAGAAGATGTGTGTGTGTGTGAAAAACGGACACAAAAGAAAAGACGCATAAATTCGGGACATATAAACACACACACGCATAGTGATGAACAAAAGGAAGCCTACATACAAATGCAAACGCATGTAAACGAACCGCACACATACACATACATATACATGTGCTCGCTTGCACTCACACACACACACACACACACACACACCCACGCACACACCCACGCTCGCTAACCGCGGAGAGAGTGCGGCTGGGGCAGGTTCTTGCCATTTCTCAACACATTAATCATCCTCCTTTAAATAACCTGAGTGTCGTCTTTGACGGTTTGAGACTGCGAGGATGCTGCAGTGCTGTTGCCTGACGACGGCACGGTTCCCTCCACCGCATCTTTTTAATGTTATCTCTGAAACCCACAAGCCCCAAAGTGTCAGGAAATGGGCCCCCCCTCCCCCTCCCCTCCCTCCCGAGCCGGCTACAATGATTTGATGGGTTTGACCTCTGCGCGGTGATGTGTTGTGCGGCCCCCCGTGTCTAACCCCAATCTCCCAGCCCCCGTCGAGGTTCTCTTGTGCCGGAGCTGGAAGCGTCGGCGCTGTGGTCAGTGGAAAAAAACAAAAACTGCTGAGAGGTTGGACGCTGCAGAAAAAGGCTGACCCAGAGGGTGCTTGGGTAATGCCAAGCTCTGACCCGGCAGCACCTCACACACAGGTTTAGGTAAGAGCTTTTTATTCCATAGGAGGATGTTTCAATAGTAAATGGTAAATGGTCTGCATTTATATAGCAATTTTCTAGTCTTTTTGACCACTCAAAGCGCTTTACACTACAAGTGTCCATTCACCCATTCACACACACTGATGGCGGTGGCGATACACAAAGCCTGCACATCAGGAGGACACACACTCACACAAATCGGGGTTAAGTATCTTGCCCAAAGACACAACGATATGCAACTCTGAGGAGCACTAAATATGTTACTGTGTGGGTAGATGCTGCAGAAGATTGGACTTATGTTCAGATTGTTTTCATATTGTGAGATTATTTATTCTTCATTTTTGGCCCTATAATGAATGAACGAATCAATATTAACACGTTAATTGACATGTTATTTTAAATAATTTGAAAAAAAGTGTTCACAAATTTTTATTTGGACCTTTTTCATAGCAGCCATATTGACATGAAATAGTGGGTAAACACAGGTGTTGCTAAAGATACTAATTAACGTTCCATTTGGTGTAGCGGCCTTTTCCAGTGAGCCAGCACGCACAATAGCAGCAGCCTGACCTCAATTAGTATCAATGGCAACACCTGTGTTTACCTACTATTTCATGTCAATATGGCTGCTGTGAAAAAGGTCTATTGTTACACACACACACAGGCTCCCTTGCATAAAGACCAGTGGTTCTCCAACTGCAGTGCCTTAAAGATGACTATGTTTTCATGTCATATTTTTTAGCAAAAGAAATAATATCCAAACTGGGCCTTATTTTCCTAACTTTGATGGTCTCTCAGGGCGATTCCAGATTTGAGGAAGCACCTGCAACCCACTCACTCCACAGCCAAAACGCTCTAATGGAAGCAGACTGGACATCCAGCCCTCCACCGTCCTGGGCTTATAAGCAATAATTTCCACATTTGTCTGGCTCATATTTTTTTTCAAAACTTCTGTGATAATTGTGGGAGGAATGTGATGTAGGTGGTTTTGGGGATTGATCTGTCTCTTACATCCTAACAGAGGCTTAACACTGAATCACTTTGTAGGCATTTATAGGTACAGTATGTAAGATTTAGTAGCATTAACAACATCTAGTGGAACCTGTGGTGGTTGGAAAAAGAAAAGCCATCTATATATGGTAAATCTCGCCCAGGTAAAGCAGATTAGTTTTTGAAAGTTGAACTTCAAGCAAACACACTTTCTTGTTGATTATTGCTTATGTGGTCATTTAGTATTTATGGTTTTAGAGAAATCTCAGCTTCCCGCGGGCTTTGATGCGGTGCTCTCTGGGTGATGTCCACCAAGCCTCCATAGACGTTGTTGGTTATTACACTGTACCAAATTTATGTTTCATGGCTGGGCTTTCACCGGGTGCGATAACTCGTACGGTGCTTGTGAAATAAGGGAACCACTCTGTGTGTCGTCTTCATATTATGAACAGTACTTATGAGCTACTACAAACATCGACTTGAGTGTGAACACAAAAATAAACTCTGAGGATTCTTCTCTTCATAATTTGACCGTCACAAGGACACAACAAAGTCTCCTTATTGATCCACTCTCACATCTGCAGAGCTCTTATTCAATAAAAGCACAGGCAGTCACTTACAAAAATAGTTTGGACAAATCAGAACAGAGCGGCCATGCAGTGCATCACATTACAGTTAAAACCTTACGGAAGTGTCCAAGAGGTCTTTAATGGATGCACTTTTACACCAAATTTGTGTTTTTTTTTTCATTATCTACTTAGGCTCATTCAGAGTACTTCATTTTGCAAGCAGATGCTGTGGAATTTTACGTTTTAGAGCAGCTAAATATGTGCAAATCATAAACCTTTGCCCAACTATCCAAACAATGCAATCAACCACATCTCGTGGGTTTTATTGTCCCTCTGTACCACAGATTTCCCACATTATCCCTCATCTAACCCCGTAAAACTCATTCCGCCACCTACACAGACCAATGGGCTCTGTAACTATTTGAATTGCAACAACATTCGATGTTTTGGTTCGGTACTCTTGATGCTCGGGATGTAAAAAGACACGATGAGATTTAAAGGAAAAATCCACCCACGGACCCTCCTACGCTGTTAGATACCCGACATCCATGATGTTCAGTGCATTCCAGGAGTTATTTTATAATAAAGGGCTGCTATTCACTTCTGTTTGCTGCCAGCTTGCCTTGTCTATTTTCATTGGCATTCTACATTTCTTAGAATTGTAACACTCCTTTTCCAAAAAAAAAAAAAAAATCAGCATCTGCATTGCAATCTGTGGGTAAAATATTGTTGTGTCTAAATTCTAGGCTCTAAGAATATTGATTGAACAGATGAAGAACTGTAAACTGTGGAGTGACACAGTTTAATTCAGAATCAATTCTCAATTCAAAACGATTCTCGATGAAAAGATCTTGAATCAGTACAAGTGGTAAGGCTGTGATGATTTCTGCGATGTGATTAAATCCTTTCATTTCAGGCTATCTTAGGCCAAGGCTGCAAAACCCTGCTCCAGGAGAGCTACCATTCTGCTTTTTTTTAGGAATCTCATCACTCCAACACACCTGATTCTAATTATTAACAAGTCCTCCACAAGCTTCAGTTACTTGATAATGAGTTAATAATGAGAATGTGGGGGAATTCCTTAAAACAAATGTGGGGTGGTAGCAGGATTAGGCAGTCATGTGTTAGACTTTATATTAGAATTAAAAGTCTAACATTTTTCCTTCACACTCAATCTGACACAGTTTAGTAGACACGGTTTACATCAGTTTAAAAAACTGAAAAAAATGTTATTATGTAAAACAGAATAGAACATAATAGAATAGAATAGCTGACCATCATCAGTATCTTCAAGTGGAAGTTCACATCCACTTCTGAGGAACTTTATCAGAAAAAGCCATGACTCATACACCACATTACTCAATGTCCTCAGAAAGCTCGTCCCTCCATCGCATTCAGTTTATTAGCAACATGAACTTATTCAACTGACAGTCTGCTACCACCACAGACAGACACACACACACACACACACACACACACACACACACACACACACACACACACACACACACACACACACACACACACACACACATGATCTCCTTCAGCCCACTGATGTGTTGTAGCTGCCGTAGCAACAAGTTGAAGGGTGCTTATTTCCTGTCTGTTTATTATTCTATGTCTTACTTAAACTGGACTTAAATACTTAAACCCAGCAAGACACAGAACAATACGATATCATAATGAATTCAATTGCATATTACATTGAAATACATCACCAGTAGCTTTTTTTAACACAAATACTGCTATGTATCCTACACATAGGAAGGTATAAAAAAAAAAGATACACCTCAGCTTAACAGGAAGTAAACATATGGTATACTATATTGTGAAGAACTCTTTATTGAAGATCACACTCTCATCACATGGGTAAAGAAAGCAGGTACTCGCCACTTGAACAACACCTGTTACCACCTGTTGTTATATATAGTGATTTATTACTGTAAGTCAATAACTCGCCAAACATCAGGCGCTGTCTACCTATAATATAACAGTGCTATGTCACTACTGCTCGTCTTCTGGGAGATTCACTGCCTTCGCCATCACACCAATGCCAATTGACTGAGGTAGCTGTCCACATGGTGCAGCGGGAGACAATTGACTCCTGACCCACCCGTGTAACGGAGCAAAGTGCCTCCCAGTGTTCCTGGATCAATATGGCCATTCCGCGGCACAGCGGCGGGCAGCGGCGCTCAGGCCGGCTCTGTGCTGACCTTCCCTCAGAAAGCGAGCGTACATCGACTGGTCAGGTTAGGCAACGGAGCAAGTCCTGGCCTGTTCCTGCGGATAATGCTCGACGCAGCCAAACTCTTGCGTGCTTAAGGGCAACTGAAAAATTGGGCTCTCTCTGACCTTCTGAATGGAGAATATATTCACATACACTCTTGACTTTTTACTTAAGCCATCATAATATACTGTAGCCTGGAAATCAGAATTATCTATGTACAAATGTCATCTTTTTACACTCTGTGCTTGGTAGAAGAATGTATTATGGAGCAGATTTGGTCTGTATGCCTGGATCATTTTTCACTCATTTTCATCATCATTATCTGGAGGGAAAATGCGAAACAAATAAGAGACCAAAAGAACTTTTTATCTCTTTGGTGTCATTTAGTACTGCAGCAAAGTGGATTCAGTGCTCAATAAAAGTGCATTTTATCTGGCAAGTTCTTTTTTCTTTATCTCTCATCATTAATGCATATTCAAAGAAACCCTGTAAAATGTTTTTTCTGTAAACATTAATAGTCATGTTTACATTCACTGTTCCCATCCAAATGCATTTTGAGTACCCTTGAGCCTAATAAAGATATTAAATACACATATTTTTTGCATTTTCAGAGCCAAGTTCATTTCCATAGACTATTACATAGTAATACAATGAACTTAACCTGATAAAAAAACATACTCAGATGTTAACACACACTTAATCATGGTTTGAAAAGCTAACCATTTGGCTGAATATGAATGTGGTTAAACACTGTTCCCGCATTGGCAACAGTAAGCGACAGTGACTATCAGTGAAAAACACACAGTTTGAGCAAAATTACCTTTGAACATTTAAAATAACCATAAAATTGTGATCAATCAGACTTTAATCAGACTTTTCTCTATGAACAGAATGTTCTAAGCAACACATGTGAACACATCAAAATATTGGCTCATTTAGAATAAGTTCAATAGTCAGATTATTACGGTCTATATCTCTGTCAACAGGTCACCTGTACAATTTTCTTTTATGACTTCTTGTGACAAGACGAGGATTGACTCCTACAAGCATCAAAAGATCCTGACATTCAGAAACTCCGCAGGGTACCCTTATTATTATTTTTTTAAACACCTCGCTTCTCCGCGTGATTGGTGTAACAATTTGAGAAGATGCTTGGATTCTTCCGCGAAGTGCTCGGACAATATATTTGAGTTGAAAACACCCTCGTAGCAAGAAATCAATATTTACACACTGCAGAGGTGGAGTAGAGGGTTGGGCCGCATTCGCTGGATGGCACACACCCAGAGCGGGACTGCACCGCTCCCAAATGGAGCCACTCAAAAGATGAACAGCAGAACTACAAATCGTCGGTACGTCCACATGTAGTTTGATAGGTTGGGCAGTATCATTGTCTTTATATTTTGAGTGTTATGCCAATGTCAGGATGTTCCTTAATACAATTGTACCTATTAAGGGTGCCCTCACAATGGGCCCAGCCTCCCTGTACTGTGCTTGTACAATACTGATAAACTTCACTCCCCAGAAAGCATGGTACGGATCCTAATGTTGACTTGACTCGACTGGTGGGAGTAAACGCTAACTGACAAAACCACAAGGCTGTGATGTAACCGACCGGGCGGCCTGGAGCTGCTTACCGTCCATTCTTCGATAATGCAAACTCCACTCCCTCCCTTTGGAAAGGCATCAGGCGCTGCAGGAGCTTGTGAGGAAGGCCTGACAGTTGCTGTGACCATCTTGTATCACAGTGAGAGGTCTGTAGGCCATTATCATCCATTTCCATTAGTACGTCCTCATCAGTTTCTTGGTCCTCGCTCAGTCAGCCTGACCTGATTATGGGCTGTGGAAAAAAAAATCAAAACATAAAATGTACATGTGAATATTCACTCCAGCCTCTATTAGACATTAAAGAGCACTCACGTTTAGCATATTAATGGATGATTTAAACATGTTTTATAAGAGTGCTAAGAGCTTTTCTCTGCAGTCTAACATCACCGAGAGAAATTACATGATTACAAGCTGTGTCACAGCTGGATGCCCCAGATAGAAGACAAATAAGAGTCCAAAATTCAGATGAGATGTTAAAAGTCGCCTGCCTCAGTTACAGTAATAGCATTTCCTTTGTGCTGCACTGGTTAGTCCAGGAGGATGTAATCATGTTCAAACCCACAAAATAGTTATTGTGTCTGAAAAATAAGATGACAGTGTTCTCCAGATAGACGGCAGTATGTTAGTTGCATTTACTGGTAATGGCATATATAGTGTATTATTATGTAATTCATATTATTGAGTGTGTAACTACTAGCAGTGATATATTGATTTTTGGGTTAGGGGCCTTCCACAGCATGTCTAGGCAATCACAATATGTGTCTATAGGCTCTTTAGGTAGAGACAGCAAAATAAACCAGAAATACAAAGATTTTCTTACAGAAATATAAGGACCACTATTTAAAACATATATAGGCAATGGCAGCTAATTAACTTCAGGCGATGTGTTGTTTGGAAGCACATTTCAACATGTTGCATTCAATACTCTGACATTAGTGTAGTTAGTCATTAGTATAAATTAAAAAGAAAGAGTAAACAGGTGTGTCCTATGAAAGTCTGAAAACTGCTATAATCAAAAATCAATTAATACATGACTACATTAATTGATTAATTAATCAATAACTTCAGATTTATATCTATTTTGATTTATTTACTTCTGAGCATTTTTATTTCTGTACGTCTTCGCCGTTACTAATGAGGGGGCGTGGCTTTGTGGTGTCAATTTACAAATTATCAGTTGTACTTTCAAGAAATAAAATAACATAATAGTTTAAATTAAATAAAAAGATAGGGTGCATTAATGTCATTAAATTTTGTTATTGAGAAACTTATTATTATTAGTATTATTTTTATTTTGAAATTTTCGGAAGTTTTAGTCCTCAATAATGTCTATTAAGAAGGATCATAGCCAATGAAAAAAATTTGAGAATAAAATAGGAAAATCAAAATGGCTGACAGCCTAACGATTATATTTTGCATTTTATAAACTGTCACCAGGTGCCTAAATGTTATATTTTATTATTGATAAATAAAGATATTTTACCATAAACTGATGCAGAAAAAGCACATATTGGTGCAGAAAAAAGAAATTAAGGTATTCATACTCAAAACTGCACACTTGTATTTGTACTAGAAAAATTAGCAAGATCACATGACATGAATATTGAATTGATGTTAATTGATCTTCACATGTAACATTACATTCTTCTGGTCCGCTACGGATAGTCAATGTGGCCACGTGCTGCCTTGCTATGATACGTGACGAGTATTCTAGTCCAGTAATGTCACTCTATTTGGAAGTAAAAAGACCAACCTTGTCTTTTTGTTTTAGTGCCTTTTCCCTACCTGATGAGAGGGTAAACTGAGCTGTAACGCTGGATATTTTCGCGGTCAATTTAAGGCACGCTCGATTTATATTAGCAGTCAACCACAGCGCTGTTATCGGTGCGTGTTAAAGGCAACTAAAGCCCACTATATAATCTAATACGACCATATTTCACCTTTACATGAGCAGTCAAAGCATGTATAACAGCAGTTACTCATGTGTCAAAAGAAACTGCATTGCTTACCGAAAAAAAAAACTCCCGGCGACAACAGTTTTTTTTCTCAAAACTTTATTAGGACACCATCAGTTCACAAAAGTACAAAGACGTTCTGAAACAAATCAATCACTAATCAATCACATCTTCAACGCAACAATGCTTCATAGATTAGCGTAGCATACCTGTTGAAAAGAGAGATATAGAAACACATTATATTATTATAACAGTAAAAGACAATAGATGCAAAATTAAACAAAAATCAAAGTACAAGGTGAGTCAATCATTCATATTCAGGTCTAAATGTAAAGTTTGGCTGGCATATCGTTACATTTACTTTTTTTATAATTTAATTAAATAATTGAATGCAAAGTCGAAACAAAAACAACAACTTATATGAATAAAGTCATTCATTCTAGTTCATTAAGTACACATAGATTCATAATACATCCAACACAGGATTAATGTAGAGAAAATAATTTAAAAAAAGAAATAGGAATTGGTGACATATGTTTAAGGACACATTCTTAAATATATGTTCTTATTTTTTTGAAATAAATATATGAAAACGTGACGATGACACATTTTAAGTAACGTTTCTAAACAATGTAATTTACTAACAATATATAATATAATTTTATATTTTCATTTTACTGGCAAAGTCGAAAACGATAATATTATATTATTATTTACTTTTTTCCTCTGTTGCAATTATTATGCATCTACTTCTAATTAATGAACTGGAGCGGGTGTGCTTCCCTTATTTGTTGTTCACGTTACGACTTTGTATTCCAATTTTTTGCCAATAAAATTTGAAAAAAAAACGAAAAAAAAAAAACGTGAGCAGTTGACGCACTCCCTCCCCAGCCTGCCGCTGCCTGACGGTCCTTCTCGTTCCGCCACAAACGCTATTTCACCCTCGGTAGAGACAACGGCTGTAAACCAAAGCGGTAAGGCAACGTGAGAAAAACCTTCGGTTACCGCTTCGGTTAAAGAACAACAACACGAAAAAAAAAACAAGAACAAGAACCGAATCGCCCGTGTAACGCCTGGTAGTCGGCGGCGGCGAACACGGCTCCCCTCGCTGGTGCGTGACAGCTCAGGGCGCCGGTGTTCGCCCGTTTCCAGCACAGCGGCAGCGCCAGGTAACACGTTAGCTTTAGCCCCGACACCACACGACCCGACCCGACCGAATGGAGCTCATTACGCCCCGCAAAAGTGCACGCGCCTCGCGAGCGGACCCCGTGCGCGGACCGTAAGCGATCATACGTGTGTTCGGCGTTTCGTCCGAGAAACCGAGCGGCACTTATTCCGGTAATGCAGCTTAATTCAATAACTTTCAGGCCTGGTTGGACTGTTGCTCTCACGGCGGCGTATGCGGCAGCGAACAGTGTGTGTTAAGGTGAGCAGCTAGCTGTTAGCCGCTTCAATAAGCCGAGCTGGGGGTGAAGGCTCGCGCTGCCTGGTTGAACGTATTATCAGCCGAATTGTAGCTACACGTATCGATTATCTGATCGTCGTCCGCTGGTCGTAGTTTTTCCGATATGCAGGAAACATATTGACCAGATGTTCACGAAGTCTGGGGTGACGGATTGCTTCCTACGTTGGTGTCCAGTGATGTGCATTGCTATGACAAACTATATATATTTTCTACTTTTTTAACCAGGCAACAGTCTCGTTGTGATTAATCTGTTTTACAAGAGCGTCCTGGCCAAGATAGGCAAACACATGAAACATATGAAAATGAAGTTTAAACAGTCATAAAAATACTAAATATTCATCAGTCATCCACATCCAGGATTGTACGGGTCAAAAAGAATCCTGTGAATCTCTATGGCTGGATGTGCCACCTCCAGGTCATTTAGGATGTCTGTAATGCCTCCAGAGGACTCTGCCCAATTTCCTGATTCAGTACGGTTTTCTAGGAATAAAGCCTGGGAGGACATCCTAGTATTTAAGCCTAAGATAAAGCAGACCGTCCAACTCAAGCATATAAAGCATAAGTATATGTAAGTGCTTCGAAATTGGCAATAAACCTCAGTGCTCCACAATAAATGGCATTTATAGGCATTGTGAAGATACTTGCACTACATCACAACCAATATATCACCTTTATTCTATGTTTGTGGTAATGCTAGACGCGTCACTGACAATATAATATGTTCTTAGTCAATGGGGATCATAAAAAAAATCTGTCTCACAATCATTAATCAAGCCCAAATATTGATGATATTGCACAGGTAACTCCCAATGTAGGGACAGAGTAATGTTAATGTAGCTCTTGAACTGATTATTAAAATGTTATTTGCTTTTAACATTCATATAGAGTACATTAGTTTAGGATGAGAGTAACTTGTCAGTTGGATATTAGACAGTAAAACTTGTCTGTTTCCGTTAGGCCATAAATCATCATCAAATAACCAATTATATTGCTTGTTTAATCAGTAACACATACCCCACTATAATCCTGAGGCACCAAGCCGAACAGGTATTATGTTAGAAACGGTCAGAGATGGAAGGTAAACCTTTCCACCACTGAGGATGAGCGTTGTGATAGCATCATTTCATTAGGGCATCAGCAGAGTGTTTGCTGGCTTAGCAGAACCTGTTTTTTTTTTTACAGAGTGAAGGCAATGTGTTAATCTTTACTGACAACTGTGCTGTCCAGCAACATGTATGCTCCTGTGTTGTGTGGGTGTAGTGTAACGTGTCTCTGTTTATATATTTAGAGGAAAGTGGTTATTGCGGACGGATCTTAACATCTGTTTTTACCTGCCGGGTGAGCCCTCGGTCACAGGAAAAGCTTCAACGTGAATGTCTGCACTCTAAAGGCTTAAAATAAATGCTAATAATTGTTTGCTGCGTCTCTTTCACCCGGGGATTTTCAGGCCAATGTGGCCGCCACTCTGTTGACCGTTCATTACGCAGGTTAGGGCACATTTGGCTGAAGACATTATCCGATATTGAGGTGGAGGTTGCAGTGTAATAGCTTTCTCAAAAAGATGTGCCCCCAATGACTAAATAATTCATCGCCTTTCCAGGGGGAAATCTCTCTTTCCTGTAATGTTTTGTCAGGTTCATTAAATAATTCAACCGCCTATCCATAAATTGTTTGTTCAATTGGTGACCTTTTCACAGGATTAAAAAAAGCACAATAATAAATTCTTCAGAGACCTGGCATAACGAATGGTACAATTATGAGGCAGGATTGGATCGGATCGGTTGTCGCAGCCTTCGTGTTGGTTGCTAAGTGACAGCAGGAACTTTTCCACCCACTGTGTTTTGCTCAGTGACTGAAAGGACAAAAACAATCACATTATGGCAGTCTAGACTTTGTCTATGCACTGGACCTGTGTGTGACTTCATACGTCTTTGACAGCCCGCCAGTCACTAAAGTGATGAAAGATGGAGGGTTTTCAGAGCTCAATTCCAAGCCGTGTCTGCTCTGCATGTACAGTACAGGGAATGCGGACTGCCTGATCTCGCATTATAAGAGATAAGCCTAGCAACCACCGGTGGAAGTTGTGATCGGATATTGTTTTTCATCGTTAGATCCTCTAAAGTCACGAAAAGGCAGGTTTAGATAAAACGAAGGAGGTGAGCGGTGTGATTTGATCGTGCATGAGCAGCTTCTCCTTTACGCAGTCGCTGTATTGTTTTCTAGCTCATCCACCAATAAGCTTTTTGTAGATTTTCGCCTGAAGCAGCTTGTTTTATCGCAGTGTTTGCCTTCTCTGCTTCGGTAATGGGTGGTGTTTCAGGTGGTGGCTTTGGCTTTCTCTGAGTCGGTGGGATTAGCTGGAGCCTTGTCTATTGTGTGGAAAGCCGGGTGCCAGCTTTAATGGGAAGGTGGCCCAGTGAACAGCTCGGCCTCTCAGCGGCCGACGCCTCCCCATCGACTCTCCACCTGGGCTCTGAGCACCTAGCTGGCCACGGACACGTCGCTCCCGTCCCTGTCCTCTCCTCCCTGCTCGTTTTCTCCCTCTCTCCTCTCCTCGCCTTTTTTCTTTTTCTTTTTACCCCTCCTCTGTGTGTGCTCCTTTCTTGGTCTTTTCCTCCCTCTGCGCTCTACCTCCCACCCTCCTGTTTTCTCATCTTCCTCCGCTCTTCCTCTCGGTCTCATTCTATCTATCCCATGTCCCTGACTGCCCTTTCCTCCTCCTCCTCCTCCTCTTCCCCCCGCCTCCATCCTAAGGCAGAGTAGCTAATGAAGAGCCCCATTTAGCTGGTGACTTTGGTTCAGTCAGCGCTCCGTAGCGCCGGCCGGCCTCGGCTGCAGTAACTGGCTGCTGAGGCTCTGACATCACTCAGGGGCCAGCTGTTGATTTGGCGCTGTCTCCAAGGCTTGCTGGCTTGATGGGTTGTGGCAGGTAGACTTGTGCTCGCACAGCACTCTCCCTCCCTCCCTCCTCTCTCTCTCTCTCTTTGTGACACCCACTCTCCCTCGCCCTTTCCCTTTTACACTCCCCTCTCCCCGTCCTCCGCTCACACTCAGTCGAGCGAGCGTGCAGGAGGCAGCAGGCAGCTGCCGTGGAGCGAGCTGGGAGGCGACTCCAGCCTCTCCGGCAAATTGTGCCTCCTGTACAATGGAAACTAAACGCTCGAGTAGCAGACGGGATGGAGGGCAGAGCTGCCGGGCAGGTAGGTCCTGCAGCTTCCGGCCACTTTGTGAGTGAGCAAGCGTTGATCGCATGCCTTTCCTCATCTGTCCTTTTTCACCTGGTTTCCCGTTTTTCTGCTTTTCTCTGTCTTTTGTCTTAGAGGCTGTTGAATTTTCTGCTGTTTATTGCCACATTAGTTGAACTCATGTTCTAGACGTTCATCCATGAGAAAATCTCCTGAGCCTTTTTTTGTTTGTTTTGCTTCTCCTTTTGATCGTGTTGCTGCAGGTCACTAAGCAAGCGTGCTGTCTTTTTTTTTTCTTTCTCCCCTCCGGCTTGTTAAACTAAGCGCAACATGAGATTTGGTATGCTGTCAGTGCCGTGTTCTTCGCTGAGCCAGAGCTCCGAATCTGCTCACTTAGTTACCCAGCGCTGCCTCTGCTTTTCATTACCAGGATAATTAACCAAGATCAGCCAATAAGAGGCTTCGCTCCGCATTGTTCTCCAGCCAAGCTTATCCCCCGTTCCCCACGGTTTGTTCTGCAGGTGTTGTCTGCAAATGGACTTTTAATGACTCTGGCAGACTTTTGAAGTTATTCCTCCATAGATTAAAACTGCTAGAAACTGCTAACTTGCATGTTGGCTTTCTGTGTTTATTGTTTCTCCTCTAATTGCCTAGATTGATATTCCCTGGTAGCTCTCCTATGGGATAGGTAATGGATTACGTACATGCTCTGCTGTGGATTTAATTTATTAGGCTAATGCTGGCTGGCTGCACCGTGCCGCGCTCTCACCGCCAAATGCGACCTGGAGGCAACGCCAGAAACGCAATTAGAGGCTCATTTGTGCCTGTTTGTTTTTTTTTTCTGTTAATTCAGTCTGAGCTATTACAGGCAGTTCTTTAAACTGACACAGCCTCAGTCACCCCGAAATTGAGGCAGGCACTGTATGAAAGTGATATAATTTCATAGGCTTTACACTAATCGGTTTCTCGTCCAATTATATTGCTCCCCTGTCAGTGCTTTCCTCACTTTGCAATTAGCAGAAATGGCTAGAAAATGGGAGATTAGTTACTCAGTTAAGCAAAACATTGAAATCTATTTTATTGCGCGAGTATGAACAAGCATTAGAAACCTAATTAGCTGTTTATTTGATGCCTGATTTTATTTGCCACGGTGCGCGTCCTGCACTGGAGTGAAGACGATGCAACGCTTGTCTGCGTCTGTTGTTTCCTTCTGAAATTTTAGGAAATCATTCAAGATTCTTATTTCTGATCTAGGTGACGTAAAGCTGGATTCCACAGACCTATGTGTTTGTGTTTTTTGTCTCACAATGCTCCACTGATTACCGCTCTGCTTAGTATTCTACAGACAATATCCCAGCAGTTTGGCACCGCCGCTCCTCCCGTTGTCCTTTTTCTGACACTTGCAAAAAGCTCATCAGCAGCAATAAAGGCTGAATCTTTTTTTTTTCTATGTGTAATCTGCAACTGCATGTAAAAAGACAATGCTACTTATTTTTTTATGGCTTGAAGATCAGTGCCGGATTTCCCTTGTGATCCGCAGAAGCTTCTGAAAGGTGACGGCGTATGCTGCTACATTCGCATTTGCCTCATCTGTTTGTCCCGATGATAGAGGAGCATGCAGAGGCAGGGATTGAGGGTCCTTCACCTCTAGTTGAGCTGGTTATAGCCCAGACAAGAGCTCTGATCCACGCACAGCAGAACAGAGCAGAGCGGAGGTGTTGGAGGGAAAGGTCGGCCTTTGCAAGAGAGGCAGGTGTGTGTGTGTGTGTGTGTGTGTGTGTGTGTGTGTGCGTGTGCGTGCCTATATAAAGGAGAAAATGTTTGCCTGCTCCTCTATCTGCACTGTGGCTTTTTTAATATTTCATCTATAATATATCTATGGAGGAGATGTCGATTCATCTGATGTTTTTTTTATACCAGATTTTATCTGCATCCTTGACACAAACATTAAATTAATGATAAATTAAATCTCATGTTGCCAGTATTCTAAATCATCAGATTAGGCACATCTGCATTTTAATGCATTCGTGTGTTTTGCGTGCAGATGGATGTGTTAAATGCACCCATGCACTTGAGTGATTTTTGAGGCGTCCGTCGGCACGGCGACGAAGGTGGTGTGACACTGAGCAATGCCCAAAGGACCTCTTTAAGGTGGCTGCGCTCTGCACCGTTTATAATACCAATGAACCACTCCCTGTCAGCCGCGGCATGAAAACCGGAGAACGCACAGGCAGGCAGAGCATCTCTACAAGTTTACTGCTGCATGAGAGCGCGCGTGTGTCTTTGCTTTGCAAGGGCGCACCTATCAAACGCAGATGCTTCCTTGCGGGCGTGTCTGTCAAAACATTTTTTTTTTTTTTTTTTTTTTTTTTGGGGCATTGTTTGCACAATTAGCATGCATAAGCCTGTCTCTGCCCACACAGGCTCAGTGTGAAGTCCTGCAGCCAGCCAGCTATAAGCCGCGGCTGCACCGTCCGCTCAGCAGCTCTGGCCATAAATCCTGGAGTGCCCGCGGCCAGCCTCAGCTGCATCGCTGTCATAGCAACTTTTACACGCTACGTGTGGGCGTGTGTGTGTGTGTGTGTCATAGCTGCTGGACCAGCACTGAAATACACAGCCGTCTTTTACATTTTTCATTTCCCGACTTTTAGCCGGCACTCCTATTTCCCAGCGGCATGAATTGGCACAATGTCTGCCAGCAAATATAATCAAAAACAGCAAAATCCCAAACCAGAGACTTCAGGTGATGCTCCTGTCACACCTAGAATAACTATGTTAAAAAAAAAAAGAGGTGCTGGGTGCTTGTAGAACAAGATAAGAGCCCAGAGGAACAAAAGAAGGGCAAAGATAAGAGTATCTCACATAACAAGCCATGTTTTGGTGATTTAGGAGGATGGAGGTGGTTCTTTTTAAAGATGGCCAATGTAATAGATCACCTGGCTACAAACTGCATTCTGCAGATGTATAAATGACGTCAATGATGATGAATGCATCACACTTACCAGTTGGCGTAGACTCACATATTTACTAAAATATTTCTTAGGGAGGTGAATTTCTGTATACGATATCACATTTCTAACAAATATAGCAGCGAATGTGTTCGATCTCATGTGTCAAGGTGTATTCATACTGAACAACATGAAGCGGCCACTCATTAAGCGGTAAGTGTTCTTGGTTCTGTGAAGCACATCGCTCCCGCTCGTTGTCTCAGTCTGCTGATCTGGCTGCGGCCTGAGGTGCACGAGAAGGAAGATTATAGAGTGAGCGGGGAGCACTTGACCTTTCTTGGCTGGCGTGGTGGGAGGGGGTCGGTCACACCAAGACCATGTTGGGAGCAGCAGCCAGGCCTTGGCACCGTTGGGTGCCAGCGTCGGCGTGGCACGCTGCCCGCTCGCCGAGATGGAGCCGAGAGGAGGGAGAAGCCGGGAGTCAGTTCTCTACGTGGCTATAAACAATTGCAGCCAATTAGTGTTGCACCGTGCACCGATATTAGCAGGGTATCGCAGTACGAGGCCATACGAAACGGTACAATACCGTTAATACTGTATCGCTACACCACGCTCTCTCTCTCCGATATACTCAAACAGATGCCAACGCACCTATCATTTTTTAATCTTGCTTTACTGCTGCTTTTTGGATTAATAAATTCTAAAATAATGATATCACATTATTTCTAGGCATATTTAAAATGTATATATACATTTCAGTATGAAGATATTTATAATATGTAAGAAAATGTATCATATTTAATTCATAATTTTGGTAAGTACAACCAATAGAGATGAGCTTGTCATATTTTTACAATATGCAGGAGGATTATAGCTGATGAAGGCAGCATTTCAACATAAATGTGTAGTGTAGTTCACAGGACACTGATTTAGTAACGGAGCTGCAAATCATATTTATCGCATCACAATTGTCTTTTTTTCTTTTTTTTTTCCTTCAACATTGTGTCAATATTTTGCAGCTCTTGGCGTTTTCAGATATCCGCCCTGCCCAACTAGTTTCACCCTGTAGTTCAGCTTGAAAGGAATTTGCAGAAAATAAGAGATTGTATGCTATTCGATTTTAAATTTATGTGCTACCAAATGGCAGTGGATTTTCAGCTGAGAAATGCTATCTTCCCCCTGCTGCTTTCTGAATTCCTAATGTCTGGTTTTTACGAGGTTGGCAGGGGTGCCTTCTCCTGTTGCCTCTGCCGCACTCCCATCTCTGTGCTCATCCATTATTTATGGTGCACAGGCACACATAAGCCCGGAATTACACACTTGCAACGATTTCACTTTACCACACACACAAATATTCCAGAGTTGCTGACATCCCGAATGCTGTCAGTTCATGTGACCCCCACACCCCCCACCCCCCGTGTGCCCGGTGTCAGTGTCCGTGTCCCCACCGCTGCTCCTAACCTCTGACCTCCCTCGACCCTAACACCTTCGCACTAACCCTGTGCCTCTCTCGACGGCAGGTCAGCAGGGGTCATGAGGGTGTCGGAGGCCCCGGGTGCTGTTCAGAGCAGCTGAAGCAGACATGGGCAGAGAAGTCTTGGACGGCATCGGTAGGCTCAGCCTCATCGACTTCACCGGCAGCATCCTCCTCCGCCACAACCACCACTGGCTCCACACCAAGTACGTGTCCTGTTTATCACTGTTCAACAGCAATAGGCAGTCAGGGACCGTGTTACTGTCTCAGGATTTATCACACAATTAGTTTCTTTGTTGAGAACTATCATTGTCTTAAAGTAATACCATTAATTTTAAATCAAACAAAGCCTTAAATGTTGATGAGAAGCTTTTGTACAGTGTTAACCTGAAATAAAATGAAGTTAAACAAGCAGAACTCCATCCATATCTAGCACAAGGTTTCCTTCAGTGCGTATTAATGGTTTTGCATTCAGTCAGTGGCTTTCCCTCCTGCTGCAGCAGCATCCACTGATGATGGCAAATCGCTGTCATTACATTGAGTGGGTTATCTATAATATGACACTGCAATATTCAGAGAGCCTCGATTCTGTATGTGAAAAATGCTGATGTCCATTTTCAGTCTCTCTCATAAGAGGCCAATTTGCTGCTCCTTTAATTCCCAGACGTTTCCTTAATGTAACACTAAGAATCTATTGTTGATCCATATAACGCATGCAGTGGAAACATCAGGGATTCCTAACAGGCACAAAGTGCAATTACCTCAGCCATGAGAGATGGGTCGGTGGAATTCCAATGCGTCAAAGGCTGAAACCAAATTCACTCCAACAGTCCCATCCCAGTATAAAATGTGTTTGGAAGAATGAATGATTTGGTAAAAGGACAAAATGGCTATCCATCACAGCCCTGGCTCTTGAAAATATCTGTCCAGTATTGCAAATCTTCCCCAGGGTGACTCAAGAGACTTCACTCATCAAAATGTCAGCAACAGACACTAAATATTCAAAGCGTGCACAGCACTCTGGAGTATTAAGCTGTTTTCCTTCAGAATGTAAAAATAATGTAAAGCAGCAGCCAGTGTTGCTTTTGTCAAACCTCTGACAGGTCATTGAAATTCAACATTTGACTCTCGAGTGCCCAGCGAAATGATAGCTAAACGCTTAGCTCTGCGCAACATTGGGTTAGCGGTCCATTTGCTTGGCACAGGAGCTCAGTAGAGCAGCGGACCTCACTAGAAGTCAATTACTCTGACGTAGAGGAATTGGATGCCACCAAGAGAGCGGCGCTCACTCGCTGTCTCAGCTCTTTAGGGACGAAGATAAACAATCAAGTTTCAGGCGGACACTTTAGCCGCTCAGTGATCAGATAAGAAAATGGCTCTGATCACTTACGGCCAAATAGTCTGAGACCCCACCGATGGCTAACGGCTGGAACACACACGCCGCCGGTCACGTACACACACCCGACACAGAGTAAGTGCTGTCATGTCATCCAGTTTTGACATGCAAAGTGAATTTGATGAGCCCATTTCTAATTAACCTATTAATCATAGCGCCCATGTACCAGATGTCTGCCCTCCCTTCTGCGTGCGTGTGTGTCTGCGTGTGTGTTTCGCTGCATGGGGCACGGCTGCATAATTAGGGCATATCAGCAGGACGATCTCGCACCATGACTTCAACATGGGGAGGTCATGGCATTACACAGATATTTCCTGCAACGGACCATAGGTGCAAAGCGAATAATGTTCCTGGATCCGCATCAGTTTGAAGGTCTTTTATTTATAAAATGCTGTTTTTCTAAATTGGGCTGTCGTCTGAAAATATCCCTGTGTTTTATGCATAATGTTTCAACCAGAGAATTAACCAAAACCTGCTTCCTCTCTGGAACGCCCAGAATAAAGAAGTGGGTCTCTCTCCCTTTTTCATGTCTTTGATGTCAAAGTTGTATTTTCTCATTGACTTCAGTGAAGACAGATGCGACAGTGTAATCTAAAGCCATTTTGCCTCACAGGAGCAGGCTGTCCTCCTGCTGTGTCCTGTCCAATCATGTCCATTGTCTCTAGTGGAACAGCTGCAGAGCTGTGAGCCTGCACAGACAGACAGTAGTGACTGATGACCACAGGCTGCTCTCTCTTCTGTTTTTCTGCTCGCTGCTCCAGAGATCCTTCTCACAGCCGGCATTTTGAGGCGTCAAACACCAGTGTAACTAATAACATTAACAATGGCTTAACTCCATTTAGGTGCAGCACCGTCACTAATGTTATTACTCACACCTGTGTTTTTCCTGCTGTAAGCACTCTTACTGTCGACATAGCTCTTTGTGTACCGTGCTTTCACACATGGGGCGAATTATTACTTCTGCAGTACGGCAGCTTTTCTCTGTCCAAACAATGCCTTCAAGAAAAACTGCGACAAAATACACAGACCTCACTAAGCACTCCTCAAACAAACGTGTGCTCCACTAGAAAAGACGAGCAGGTGTTTTACTGTGGGCCTGATCTAATGAACCAGTGTACACAAGTAAGTTTTATTTATTACTTTATAGATTATTCTATATATATTTTCATTTTCTATGTGGACCTCGATGCCACAGTGATACATCATGTATTCACTTTATATTGTAATTATGCTAATTCTTTTCCAATAATAAGGCCATTATTATTACATTTATTGGGTTTATTGTTCCCCCTGCTGTTTGCATTTTCCAAATACAAGGTTATTAGATAAGGTCCTTCTAATCGGTCACCTTTTTCACAGTCTAGAGGACGAGAAGAATGCAGATGCT
The DNA here is from genome assembly GCA_036785175.1 of Eupleurogrammus muticus. Lineage (NCBI taxonomy): Eukaryota > Metazoa > Chordata > Actinopteri > Scombriformes > Trichiuridae > Eupleurogrammus > Eupleurogrammus muticus. The sequence goes on from JAYKQN010000024.1 coordinate 3,489,791, forward strand.
GACTGGAGGCCACTGCAACCATTTCACAAACCCCAGATTCTTTTCTAGTTATTACTATTTATTTTTCAAACTATATTAGTAGTGAGCTGCTTTTGCATTGATTTTTATATCCTATCCTTTTATATTGCAGATAACTCTGGATTTACAAAGTTGTTTGCTTGTGAAATTGTGTTATTTCATGCACTTTGGTATCTTCTGTGGAAAGAGGAAGCAGGAATCGAAAACTATTTTTTGAGAGAGAGAATTTAAAGAAACGGATAACCTATTTATATGTTTTTCGATGTGATAAGCAACCCTTAATTCTCAAATATATCTATGATAAGCAAATTATTGCCAGTTAGTGATTACCAATTGGAATTTTTGTGCTGTTGTGGGCTTTATATTGATTGTCAAAACAAGTCACTGTTTCCTCTTTTATTCATAGGACATCTCCCTCACACGTGTGCACCTGTCTTTTCAGGTTCTCTGTATTTGCCAGCATCTCCCAGTAAGACTTTGCAATGAGAATGTCCGATTCCGTCGACACTGAAACGATGAAGATCTCCGAGGCCGCAGACGCTTTATCGTCTCCGAAAGCTAATGCCACCAAGTCTGACGTCCCCGACCAGAGCCAGAGCAGCAGGGACGAGCACGGCAGCAACAATAAGGCGGACATACAGGTAAAGAGCTACAAGAGGCTACGTTAGAATTTTGGTGGACCCGCCCCCTGAACTCCTCCACTAACCCGTTTTTCAAACAAATCAGTCATTGGTATAGAGTTCGAATGATTGAGTGGTTTTGTAAAAGGAAGTGTCCGTTTCCCCAACCACACTAAAAGCCTCTGATCAGAGAGGACTTGTCAGCAGCGTGACAGGAGTGAGCGAGGACACTTTACATTCACCCGACATTTTTATTTTTTCTCCAAACTCCTCTCCATGAAAATTCAGTAATTGTCAACGTCAAACACCAACCTGCCCCGGGGATCCGCTGTCACCTGCGGCATTCAAGATGTTCCTCCCCTGCTGCTTCAGCAAGCAGCATTATTCCTGAAAAGCATAATTTAACCAGACTGAAATAATAACTTGGGACTTAAGTCTACACGGCACGAAGGCCGGTCAGAGAAGACGTCTGCCCAACAGCTGAAAAACTTAAGTCTGCTAAAGATAATTTTCCTCATGTATCCTCACTGGGAGACTTTAAAGCAGTGGATCTACTGGGAATTCAGCACTGTTAAGATCACTTTCAAATAAACTGCTAATTAAGTAGGTCTCTGTGTCATTGCAACAGCTTTGGGATCAAATTTGCACTTGTTAATTTGTCTTTTAAAGTGAAACTGGTGCTGGCTGGTTTGTGCTCACAGTGGAATGGACACTAAAAAGTGGGGGGAAAAAATGGCTTAAACGATGTAAAACCTCTCTGGAGTGTGGTCAAGGAAACAAAATCCAGGAAAGGAAAAGGATTGTCTCTTTGGCTTCAGCCTAAAAATAGGATTCAGGCCAATCTGGCCTTGTGGTAGCAGGCAGGGAGAGCGAGGCAGGCAGATAATCTGGAGCTCAAATCCTAGCTTATCTTCCAACTTCCTGTTTCTATGTTACCCTGAGGAACAGAATGACACCAGCATGGGGGAGCTGCAGGGGAGGAGGAGGGGACGGGTTGAGAGGTTGTAAGGAGGAGGGATCCAGGAAAGGCCCAAGTAAAAGAGCACGAGACATGGCATTTAGGAATAAATTGGGGGAATATGCATCTGTCTTCAAAGTAATTACACTTAACAACTAAAGGACTCAAAACAATGAGCTTAGGTCAAACATTAAAATAATGAGCCAAAGATGCTGGCGAATATTTTCTCTACTTGTGCGACTCTCATACCACATTTTAAGCGAGTCAGGTGACCTAAAAATGACATTTGGGGAAAAGCACTGGAACCACAATGCCACTGTGGTAGTATGGAGAATGAGAAGCTTTGGCCAGATAGCATTAATGCTTGGCTAGCCTCCCTTTGTCCAGCGCTATGCTCCAAATCTTGATGCTGAGTGAAACTAGTCGATTTCTGGCTGTTGCATAGTATTTATCAAAGAAACATGGCGGATATTGATCTTCTTGTCTTAACTCTTGTCTTGCTTGACAGCAGATATAAATAAATATAGAATTTTCATTCAAGCAACTGATGTGAGAGAATTTGGGGAGTTGGCATTGAATTCAATGTGTCATAATGCTGTTATTGCCTTTTGTGGCCACAATTTCCGAGTTACACCAACACAACCATTAAAATTTAAACCAACCAACTTTCCTAATATTTAGACATAAATATATCTGAGGCATTCTTGATGTCTCTCACTCAATTCAAGCAAACTGCTCTTTGCCTCAGCTCTCCTCAGTAATGCAGGAGAGCGTCCTCTACCTCCACGTCTCACCTTAAATTGACTTTGCATGTATCCCTCTGTCCGCTGAGGTTTTCTGACCTCTCTAAATGCAGAATGTATCTAGCCACTTACCTCTAATTCTGTTCCTTTTCCCTAAAACGCGCCCTGGCATAATTATTCAGTGGTCACAGGATATGCCAAGATATGCTGACGGCTACTGAACCCCCTGACCTTTGCGCTCGTAATATTCAGCGGCAGCCGAGGTGAAGCTAATTCTGTCGTTTCGTGTAAGGGCATCGGATAAATGCCTGAAATGTTCATTGTGGGAGAAATAGAGCAGGTAGGAAACGAGGATGAGAAACTGGGGCTGGGGCAGTGGTAGCTGGAACACGGGAGGACGGGGGGGGGGGGGGGGCAGAAAAGCATTCCGACAGAGAAAGGAGGGGGGGAGAAGACTGGGTGACTTTGCCGCCATCTGCCTCCAGCTCTCCAGCTCCGTCCTCTGCGGCAGGACAGGTGGCTGGTGGCCGCCCTACTTCTGCTGACTTCAGCCCTTTCCCTCTCCCCCTTTTCCCATTCCTTTATCTCCTGCTGGCATTGTTCATTCCCCACCGGCCCCAGGCCGCTCAATTAGCTGGTGTAGCGGTGCGCTCACGGTCCCAGCCCTCCCCCACCTCCCCCCACCTCCTCCTTCACATCCATATTACCTGATATAGAAGGGGCGCGGCAGGTCACAGGCACTGGAGATGGTCGAACAGCACTCCATTTCAATTTTTATAGGTGTTATTTAGCCCTCAAGCTCATATGAGGGAGGGGAGGGGTTGTCCTTTTGATTTTTTAGAGGACAGGTGGTAGGACAGAGCTGTGTGTGTGTGTGTGTGAATGCATGTTGGGATTAGGAGGAGCACTTGGGCTCTGTTACAATTTAGACTGAAATGGCTCCTGCCAGGTCCCCTCCTTCCCCTCCTCCGCTCCTCTCTGTGCGCTACTGAGAGACCTTCTGTTTATACGTATACACACACACGCGCAGCCAGGGCCACCAGTGCGTGAAGCACAGTGGCACCGAGCTGTCTCACACACTGTTGGGCGGCCGGCCTCTCTCTGCTTTCTGCATCTCACCTCCAGTGCCTGGGTCTGATTCACATGACCGCTAAATGGAGCTGGGAGCAACACACACACAAAGTGACCCGGATCCCTCACAGCCCAACGTCTGGCATTTGTTTTCTGGAGAGTGTGTGTGTGTGTGTTTGTGTGTGTGCATGCACACAGTGAGGCGGGGGACCTACGTTTGACCAATTTGGTAGCATATGCTCTGCAGAAATTAATTCATGCTCCCAGGAAATGGTGAATGTTCGACTTGAGATTTCACGCTGCAAACGGGAATTTTAATTCTTATTCTCCCGGCTCAGTGATGCTAAATTTCCTTCTTTGCTCCTCAATTTTTCATTGTAGGAACTGAAAACCACAGGCATTGTGGGAGGTTATGTTCTTTGTTTTTTTCCCCCTTCTGCCTTTTGTATGAATTGTTTCGCGAGATAGAAAACGCACACACGAAATATAGGCTAGTCATATTTTATTCTATTTAAAAAAAAAAAAAAAAAAAAAAAATTAATTCTCCTTAACCTGCCCCCAAAGTTCTGTGGTTATATTTGATTGTTTTTGCACTTTTCCCTGCACCATTTCCCTACCTATGGACAGCCTGCAAAGTCCTCTAAGGTACGGTATGCTCGACTTGCATGTTGCACACGGATGCTACAACCCGTCTCATGTGCACTTGGATTGTTTGCTTGGATTGGAGTTGGAAGATGTACCTGTCTTGTCTCATCAGTACAGTGTCATACCTGCAGATGTTTAAAATACCTTCAACAAGACATGTTGAGATGCTTAGTGAATGATAACAGAGGCTACAATGTGGGAACGCCTGAGATTGGTTTGAAATGGACATTTTCTTTGTGCTTGCTGCATTGCTGCTGATGTTCCTTCAAGGAAAAGGCTTGGGTCTATGTTATGATGCTATTATTTTCTTTTTTTAGGCCAAATTGTTCTGATCAAGTTATTTGTGCAGGTATATAATCTTGTAGGGAAACACTCAGTCACTCAGAAAAACAATTGTCAGCTAAAATGTGAAATATTGATTCTGCTCGCTGGCTTTTTTTTTTTTTTTTTCGGTTGGCTTGTCACTGTGGCGTGATCATATTGATGCAGTTGTGTGTGTGCATGGTTTTTAACTGTGCCCACCTACCTGCGCTCCCCCTCCAACACCCCCCCACCTCCTCCTCCTAGTCCAACACCAGGCTAAAACTCGTGCGGAGCCTGGCAGTGTGTGAAGAGTCCTTTCCTTGCCCTATTCCTGAGCCTTCAGCAGCACCTCAGGTAAAAAAAAAAAAAAAAAAAAAATCAATGTTTTCACATGCAGCTGCTCATACGGATCAGAATTCATCTGTCATCTCATCAGTCTTGATGTAGGTGGTTTAGCCCAATTCATGAAGCTCGAGCGTAGCGTGAAGCGCTGGGATCAGTTCTTTATTTCAGCTCATCACAATTGAGCCGGCAGACCTCTGATGCTTGATTAGCGGCCTTCATCTGACAGCTATGATTAAATACCTGGCCTGGTGAAAACAGAACGAACGGAAAGAGTGGAGCTCCAGCAGCGAGCTCCTGCAGCGAGCCTGGCGATGCTTTGCTCAGTCAACTATTCTTTTCATGCTACACCTCAAGGCAAAGCCCCTTTTTTGATCAAACTTTCTACATTACATGCCATTCTGCACAGCGCCTGACACGTGTTCTTACACACACACACACACACACACACACACACACACACACAGGTGTGTCAGTTCCGGGCATTTCAGACAGTCAGCATCGAGCCCCATAATCAGAGGGCGTGTTATTCCCACAACAGTCTCGCATCGTCTGCACTCACACGACGCCCTGTATTACCGCCATCAATCATGTCGAGGAAATTACAATTTCCACACGTCAGCTGCAGAGAGCTGTGGAGCGCTCTAATTGAATACTCCTGATATTTCCCCCGCTACTGTTATTGGGCCCGGAGTCGAGGCTCCTGTGAACAGAGCTCTGCAGCAAACTAACCTAGAGGGGCGAGGTAAAGCAATAAAGAAAGAAGAGGAGGAAAAAAAATCACAGATTCTCATTCAACCCTCGTCATTATCAACTCCCAACATTCCCCATTGTTCACCCTTTAGCGTCATTGTCCCCAGTTGGATTGCAGCTCACAAAAGGTTGTATGGATCTATAGGCTGTCCAAACCGTCTTCACATCACAGAAAACATCCATCTGCCGTTCCTCTGTACAGTACGCTGGGCTGTCAATTCCAATCACTGGCCGATAGTCAAAGGCCTCTGAATGCACGCTGTACTTTTTTTTGTTTTAGACTGACAGCATGTTCATTACATATTCAGAGGACCGTCATTTTCACGCTGTTTTTCCTTTATCTCGAGGTAAATGGGTGTCAGGAAACAAATGAGGCAGCCCCGCAACAGCTGCACATCAACCGAGGCGGCTTCCATGTGATGCTGAGGGTGGCATTAAGCAGCAAACATCGCTGCTTATGCCAGGAAGAGACGGGGTGGGGGGGGGAGAATCCTTTTTTGCTTTTGACGCGCACGCACTCACAAATCCGCTGTCACTTGCACAATCCTCGACTCATTTTCACTTTTTCGCTCAAGCAATTAGTCAGTCACGGCTCTCATTAGCATATTACATTTTCTCATATATTCAGCGTGTCTTGAAGTGAGGGAAACGTAGCATCTCATTATCTTGCCTCGCAGCTGTTACAGGGATCATACTCATGACCTTTTTTGGTTATGAGTTGCTCTCCCGCCACTAGGTCACCCTTCTCTGCTCGTTCATTCAATCATTTCTCACACACACACACACACACACACACACACACACACACACACACACACACACACACCGACTCTGAAGTTAGCTTTCCAGACTTGTGTTTAATCCACTTATGGTGCACTGGCAACCCCACTCTTCCATTCAGCTTTCCTTTCAGCCTTTGTAGAATTGCCTGAAAAGCAAATCAGAGATTGCTCTAAGTCGTGTGTGTGTGTGTGTGTGTGTGTGTGTGTGTGTGTGTGTGTGTGTGTGTGTGTGTGTGTGTGTGTGTGTGTGTGTGTGTGTGTGTGTGTGTGTGTGTGTGTGTGTGTGTGTGTGTGTGTGTGTGTGTGTGTGTGTGTGTGTGTGTGTGTGTGTGTGTGTGTGTGTGTGTGTGTGTGTGTGTGTGTGTGTGTGTGTGTGTGTGTGAGGAAGAGCACAACTGGGGTGAACCAAGGCCATTTATTAATACATTTCATAAAACATCCACACCAGTCTTCCAGCCAGATTGCAGCACGGTCGATTTTTATAAAAAAAAAAAAAAAAATGTACAGAGGATTACCACTAACTCCTCATTCTGTTGACTTTTAAGGAATGAAATGTGCTGTTGATTAATTTTGAGCTAAAATTCAAATTCAATCTATTCATTCATGTATTATTCAGGTGGTTTAATAAAAACAAGCTAATCTGGCAGATTAATTGCCATAGTGATTTGGAATTCATGGACACAGGCGCGTTATTACCAGCAAGACTGATAAACCAGGAGACTTTATTAAGTGTCTTCCAGTGGCCTCTTTTGCCCATGCTACTCTCTAATTAACCTAGAACCTCAGGCAAGATCATAGAGAATTAAAAGCCTCATATTTAATGCTTCCTTTCTACATTAACACCTTGAGTCTGTTCATCACTCAGAACAGACCAAGGTCAAATTAAGAATTTGAGGCTCCCGTAAAACGCTGCTGTGAATTAAGCTCTACAGCACTTGACTCTGTGTGGTAAACACACACACATTCACACATCTCAATTTAACAGGGAGGTCAGCCAGGAAGATGTTTTAAATTCCTTTTTTATCCATCAGTTCTTGAGTCATGTTTTTTTTTTTTTGCACCCTGAACAGGATGGATTCCTTCTGCAGCCGTTTGAAAAGGAAGAACGAGCCACACAGGACCAGGCTGAGAAAGAGGACAGCTGCGATAAGGTGGACAAACCCGAGAAAACTCCGAGGAAAATGCTTTCTAGAGGTGAGAAAATGCAATTAAATCCACAAATGCAAATAAGCCCACAATAAAATACTTGTCGCTATAGAATTTTTGTTGTGGCGATATCTTCACCTTCTTATATTCAAATATTTTAACACATTTTAACTCGCGAGTGACCATGACGACCCTGTTTAAATATATTCGTATGAATTTATAGTAATTTTCAGTCAGGTTTATGGTTGGAAACCTTCATGAAGTAAGCAGATTTGAAGTCGCAGGAGCTGAGATATTTCCATTAACCTCCGCTTTCTTTACATCATAAACCCCTGGGCCTCATTTATAAACATTGCTTACCCTCCAAAAAAAAGTGTCCTGAAAGATGCTTGTGCAATCTGAAAATTGGAATTCATATAAATAAAATGTGGCAGGAGAAGGTGTGCACCTGTGGAAAGGAGATATCGTTCTGGTGACACTGAAGGCATCATTGAAATGAAGCGAAATGCCTTAATGATACTTATCGCACAATTCATGTCACTCATACAAAATTACAGCCTTCTAATAATTATATCCTTTACAGTGTCATGAGGAACATCCAATCCTAAACATGTTTTTTCTGGGCGCATTGCCCTCCAGTTTGTCCAAAAGCAGTCCTCGATTTTAAACGATATTTCATTATGGGCCGATAATTGGTGTGATTCAGTTAATTGCGACAAGCTCTAGGTGTGAAGCAATTATACAGAATCCCACAGGCGTATAAAGGTGTCTGCTTCCCTCTGTGGAGCAACACCACTGATGAGGCAAGGGCCAATTATAGAAAGCAGACACTCGCTGAGGGGAACGAGCTCCGGCATCCCCCCGACTCCCACTCATGGCTCTCCTTTTGTTTGCTGCTCGGGAACATGTTCTTTTTGGTGTCATCTTTCCTATGAGACCACTTTTTTTATTTTCTTTAAGTTGGCAGCTTTTCGTTGCAAACTACCAGTAGCATGGGACCCTCAGTAACCCAAGTTTCTCTTTCTAATATGCAGTCTTTACTTTTCCCTTTCCTTGTGCAAGCTCATTAATATTCAATAAATATTCATAAAGGGTTTCATTAACTCTTTATCATTTGGGGATGTAAAGGGGAGGAGCGCTTCAAGTTCCTTTAATTATAAATGAAAATGAGATACTCGTGCAGGTATGCAGGGATTTTCTGAGCTTATGAAGAGAGACATTTAGGATGTGTTTACTCTAACTAATAACTTGTGTTTCTCTTGGTTAGATTCCAGTCAAGACTACACAGATTCCACTGGCATAGATCTCCATGAGTTCCTGGTCAACACACTGAAGGGCAACCCCAGGTATCCTGTTTGTCTACTAAAAAAAACATTAACCAATGGGCTGTGGTCACTTCAATTGAACCATCACAGTAGAAAACAAATCACCAGAATTTGATTTTAATGGTAAACCTTTTTGAGAAATATACACCATTAACCAATATCAAGCGGTCTTGACAGTGCTGTCCTTGAAGCACAGGAGTATTGTGAGCGACCAGAGCAGTAAAATACATCAATATACCTACGCTTTAAAGAAAATCCAGATTAGAGAGTCCGGAGTAAAAACATTATTAATCATGAATCCACTTATCAATTTGGTTATTTTTATGTTTTCAGGGATCGAATCATGCTACTGAAGTTGGAACAGGACATCTTGGACTTCATCAGCAATAATGAGTAAGACATTTTCACACAAGACGTTATTAAGCACCTGCTCTACATGTAACCAGAGGAGATCTCAATTAGTCAAACAGCTGCTGCCGTGTATAAGGAAAAGCTCCAAACGTTCCATCAAACTCAAATATTCCTCCATTTAATTGGGCAGCATTTATTTTGTATTTCCCCTGCAAAACCAGCAGATATTGAAACGTCAGACCCTTAACACACATTTCTGCGCCTGCCCTGCCTCTCCCTCCAGAAGCCAAAAGAGAAAGTTCCCGCCCATGACGTCCTACCACAGGATGCTGCTACACCGGGTGGCAGCCTACTTTGGCATGGACCACAATGTGGATCCCAGTGGGAAGTCAGTGGTCATCAACAAAACCACCAACACTAGAATGTGAGTCTCCCTTTGCCGTTTCCTCATCCTCACACCGTGGTGTAGCATCTCTATGCACCTCTTGATTATATGCTACTATTACTTTGCTAGTTAATTAGTTGCGGTGGCTTGTGAATTTCCTGCAGCCATAAGCTGTAGCAATCAATTGACAGTCAGTTTCCAGTCCTGCTTGTTGGGAAGCATATGTTGCTGTCAGCATCTGCCTGAAATTAAGCTGCGGCTATAAAACTCATGTAAATTCCCCACCGGCAGACCCGATCAGAAATTCTCAGAGCACATCAAGGATGACAGGGCGGACGACTTTCAGAAACGCTACATTCTCAAACGAGACAACTCCAGCTTTGATCGTGAAGACAGCACGGTAGGTGTTTGTTTTTTTTTTCCCTCCTTCCCTTTTTTTTCTTTTTTTTCTCCCCACCAAGCTGTCACTTTCATTTCTGACATGTTGGTAAGAGTGGGACAATCTGGCGTCCCTGACATAGCTGCTAAAGAAGTGTGTGTTTGTATCTGTGTGTGTGTGTGTGTGTGTGTGTGTGTGTGTGTGTGTCCTTGCCAGATCCGAATGCGTTTGAAAGCTGACAGGAGGAGCAAATCGATGGAGGAGCGGGAGGAGGAGTACCAACGAGCCAGAGAAAGGATATTCGCACATGATGTGAGAGCTGTTTGTGTAGGCGGGTGGGGGAGGGGGCCATGTTGCACAAATCTTTGTGTTATTTCTATTCATGTGCAAATTCACTTGATTTTTCTGCTACCAATTATCACTACCGGATTTATAGATTTATTTAAGATATTTACTGACATGAGTATTTATGATTTACTTAAAGAAATTAAATACAGTTGTATGTGTCTATGAAATTGATTGTGATTTTCCTTTTAGGGAGAACACTTCATACTCGATAGAAGGTGAGTAGTAAAATCACTGATACTGGGATAAATTGTCACTTTTCTACCAAAGTAGAGCGGATTTCATCCTTTAACATCTAACTAAAGCACTTCAAATAGTTCCTCCTTCCACTGATGTTCAATCGCTTTTTTAGTTTTGCTGTCAGAGTAGCAATTAGAGTCAGCTCTGTCATGTTTTTAAAATGGTGGATATCTCATTTTGTCAGCGGCTGTTCATGTAATACCTCCTCTCCTCCCTCCAGTGCTCAGGATGAAGACACATGCATGAGCACCCAACAGAGGCGGCAAATGTTCAGGTGGGTCCACCCCCATCACACATCATCCCGCTCCTTTTAGAGTCTGAACTGCAGGCAGGGGAGAAAAAAAAAAAAAGCCTTTGAATCGCCGTCTGTCTTAATCGGCTCGCTCAGGCACGGGAGTGCTGATCTGAGGATTTGTTTTCGGTGCCGGAGAAAGCTCCTGGTAAAGAGGATTTTCTGCACAGGCTTCCTCCTGCAGACCGGCCTGTTTGGACTAGAACCTGCCATTTAAACCATGAAACATTTTTTTCTTTTTATCAAAAAAATGTCTGTTATTGATGAAGCAAGAACACATGATGTAATGTTTGGTAGAGAAGCTGTGTCTCACTGAGGATTAATGTACAACAGATGAGTGACGTAAGTGGAAGCAGACATTGTTCAAGTTTAGGAATCTATGAAGATACAGGACATTTTTTACATAGAACACAGTCACATAAATACATATTTTCATACTTACTAATACTGGGTAGTTTTTTTATTAATGAAAATCTGCTTTTACAAAATGCTGATATTGTTTAGAGGTTAAGTCTAGACTTAAGAAAAAAAAATAAAATTCAAGGTTCTATATTTTATATTAGGGTTTTTCTGAAGGTTTGATATCCCTAATATAGCAAGGTTTTAGGCACCAAGAAGCGTCTCATCATTTTTTTACATACAAGCTTTTCTCTGGGCTTTTTGTGTCTTATTTAATATTAATGAGCCTCCGCTCTGATTGACTGGTTTGAATGGTTGTGACTTGGGGGTTGGGCAGTGACTGTTGAGTTGTGACATCATAAGGTCACAGTACACGACAAATAGGTCTTATAATCAAAAATAAAGATTTCACTACCTTTTAAAATCAATATCCTGTGAGATGACTGATTACTGCGTGACTGAGCATAACCGGAGGCGCTCTTCCCGTGCAGGCTGCGCGGCGGCAGGTCGGGCACCAGCCGGCAGAGCAGCTCCGAGACGGAGCCGCGGCACGGCGAGCCCCGGCCGTGGAGCAGCACCGACAGCTCCGACAGCTCCAACCGCCTGGCCTCGCGGCCCGCCATCACCAAGGCCAGCAGCTTCAGCGGCATTTCCCCCGGCCTCGTGCGCGGGGACAGCACGGCCAGCAGCAAGAGCACCGGGAGGCTTTCCAAGACAGGCAAGAGGGGCGCCGCCAAACAATGCTGCATTCGCTACTCAAAAATACTTCCCTGAAATACAAAAAAAGCATCTGCTTGCACTTTACAAGTGTAGCAGCCAATGTTCCATCTACATATTTTTATGAATTGCTGAAACCCACGTCATGTTTTATTATATTCAACTGTGTCTCTGTGACTGTGCAGGTACACATCAATCGTTTTAAAATGAACCCACTCTCCCACAGTGCAAAAAACCTTCACTAAGTAGATGGTCTGCTGGGTAAATAGGAACTAAAATAGGCATATTGCATATTGAGCTTCAAGCAGTGTTCTCTGGCTTTCAGGGCACCTGAGGAGTAAGTGTTTGTCGTCTTGTCTGTGGAAAGTAAAATGTGTGGCTGGACAGCTGTCAAAGTGAATTCGCATACAGCAGCAGTGATGGAAGAAGCTCTTAAAAAGTGTGGTGGTAGCAGTAGTATAAGTTACTGCATAATGTAGAAGACTGAGGTGTCGGGACGTGCCACGCATGTCTCTGAGACAAAGTTAGAGCTGTTCTGATCCTACGTGTGCTTTCTCTCCAAAATAAACTATTTGTAACTTGATTGGCTGAAATTAAATGAAACATGCTCGTCACTGTTGTCTTTAGCCGTGTATAAATCCTCTTTTGTCCCCTGCCATCCTTTTCCGTCGGGCATTTAAAAACTCTCCTCATACAGCGGTGAGCGTTTTGCCCGAGTGGTTTTTAAAGCTGTTTACAAGGTAAGGCTGCCCTTACTTTGTATTTTCAGAGTATAAGCTGAGGAGACGTCTTCCCTGTGCTGCCGTGTTCTCCCGTGTTTTCCATTCTCAGCCTTCAAGTAACCTTCCCCTGCAACAGAACGCACACCAGCACACACTGAAAATAGAAACTTATATATAGTAGAGGAACCTGAATTCAAAAAAAGGAAAAACGGCTTCTGTTCTGTGCGAATGAACACAAGATAATGATGCCTCATCAACGCAGAGAGCTTCTTTTAGTTAAGTGTCTTCGCTGTTTTGCTCAACATTCTGTAATTACATTGGGAGAAATCGTTCGGAGGCGGCGCAGATTCGCCAGTTTCTCCATCAACCGTTCCTTTACGAGAGCAGCGAGAGGCATGACTGCTTTATTATCCACATCAACTCATCCTGCACACATGAATAAACAAGATTAAAGCAACACGTTAAGGAATGATCAACTTCTAACCGCTTATTCCCTTGTTTTCCCGTCCTCAGGTTCAGAATCGTGCAGCAGCGTCGGTTCTTCGTCCAGCTCGTTGTCCCGTCCCCAGCTGCCTCTCCCGGTTTCAGCCTCTTCCCGTTCCAGCATTCCCAGTGCGCCTTTAATCCACCCGGCTGCCGACACGAGAGGCCCGGGACACCCGGAGATGATCAAGAGTGTCCCCTCGCAGCCGCCGCCAGCTACAGACGCAACAAACTACTATCTGCTGTCGCTGGAAGCCTCAGGGATCCCACCTGGCAGCGTTCTGGTCAACCCACACACAGGTCGGCGATACACAACGTCATGGTGTCACATTTCTGATTGATAAAGCTCTGAATCTGCTGCCGAGTCTAGGTACAATAAACATTCCTTTCCGCTTAACCCATGAATTTTCATGACTGGGTGACAGAAATTACAGGTTGGCATGGGCCTCACGCGGTTTGTCTGTCAAATTAATAGTCTGACCAAAGCATGCTGATCAAAATATGAACAGATGGGAGAGATCTGTAAATATTCATCATGGGCCTAACAGACACAGTTGTGCCTTTTGGGCTGCGAGCTGAACTCCGAACGCTGCCAAGGTTGTTAATTCCTGCTCACTCTCCCCGCTTCAGCGTTCTGGTGTTTTCTTTCACCATAATTCAAACGCGTTTCGTTTATGTGACGCTGAATTGATTCGTGTGTGTGGACAGTTCACGTCGCCGCGGTTTTTGTTTTGGTGCTCATTTGAATTTAATCTCACAGGCAAGCCTTTCATCCATCCCGATGGCAGCGCTGTTATTTATAACCCGGCCAGCATCGCCCCTGCCGCCCGCAGGAGCCCACATCAGGGGAAAAACGTACAGCAGCCAATCCCTGCCACAGGCCAGCAACAGCCAACCAATCATCTCCACTCCCAGGTCAGTGGGAGGGTTTAGTTGAGTTTTTTTTTTTTCGCCTCATCCAAATCAAGTTTACATACAACTAACTTTCTCTAACCTTACTAACGTATAGCAATGAAATGGGAGCTGATAGTAAGATGGCAGGAGCTTCACTCAGCCAATTAGAATCACTAAACCCCGCCTCCACACAGCAACTTCCAATCATAGTTGAGCATTTGTAATTTTTTAGTAGAGTCTCTTTGGTCCTGGAGCATCTTGTGTATGTTGCTATCATGTGCATTTTCACTTTAGTGCTTTAAAAGCAGCCAGACGGAAACGATAAAAGTCAGCCGCTGTGTGTTCAGTCAACCGACTGAAACGTGGCGTCGGCTTAATTATCCTGCTTGCTACAGCTGATGAAATCTGACAGCAAAATCGATGGTCATCAGATAAAATTGAGGAGCTTTAGAGTAATTGTTCAAAAGATGACCAATGATGTTGAGTGGTAAATCGGCCTGGGTAGCAACAGTAACTAAGGGGGTGCAGGCCGTAATGACCAATCAGGTGAAGCTGCCACCATCTTACTCTCTGTTCCCAGTCTCATCTCCTGTCTTTCTGTCCTTCTCTTCCCTTCCCTCCTCAGCCGATCTGTCCTCCTCTCCAGCCGTCCTCTGAGCCTGTCCACCACCCAACGGTGTCTTATCCTCTTCCTCCTCCTCCTCTTCCTCCTTCTCAGTTCCTGCCCGTCTATCCTAACCAACAGTACACTGTGGTACAGAACTTCTTCTCTTTTTCATGTTCTTGTTCTTCTTCCACTCCCCTCTCTTGTCACATTTGGCTTGTTGAGTTATTATACCAGACTTTTAAACAATGGGCTCAGACTAAAATTATCTGACAGAAGCAATCTGTGCGTTTTACTGAGCTCCTGAATAATTGATCCTTCAAATGTAGCTACACATGCACCATTCTAGTTAAGCCTGTTTAAATAGTGAATTGTTTCCACACATTTTTTTGCCTATTTTTATACATTGCTGAAGTTTGCCTTGAGAAGGCTCCTCAATTATCAGTTCAGTTCAAGGTGTATATAAAAGCAGCAGGGAGCATTATCCACACAAAAATAAATCATGTGGGCATTCAGCTAACCTCATTTCTGACCTGGTTTGAGCGAAAGACATGCCTCTGTGATTAATTATGCCTGTGGGAAGTTCCATTAATATTTAATTCATCACCAGATGTTAGCACTGAATAATCCATGACTAAAAACACTACTTTTCCAACATGATGTCAGAATTCACCCGAACTGGCACGAAACGGTGATCTGGATAAATAGTTATCTTTACACCGCAAGTCTCCGCAGACCTGGATCTGATTTTAAACTCCGAAACCTTGAAGTGAAAGTCAATTTAATAAGCGCTTCTGTTTTAGTGCTTATCTGAGAAATCAGCTGACTGTCCCTGGTGGTCGGACTGTCTGGATCCATATTCTGAAGGATTAAAATGTTAAAATGCAAGCGCCCTTGTGCTGTATGTTTATCTGTGTTTGCTGTTGCATTTCATTTATCTCTTGTTAAATATTTAAAGATCCCTTCCAGACCCCTTTTTAAGATGTATATAAAATACTCTGTGTCTGCTCCTTCTCCCTCATTAATAATTCCACAATCTTTAAATATGCAGATATATCATCTCAAAAGTTTAACTGCATGGAATACTTGTCCATTCTCAGTGTTTGTGCACTTTAAACAAGTTGTGATGTCACACCCACAGCACACACACCTCTTTCAACACACAGACATCCAGCAATTTTTAATTATTACCTTGAAAGTGTAAATTAGTGATGTTAATAGCCTTGTCTCCTCTCCAGTCTGACGCCCTGAACACTCAGTTCAGTCACATGACTCTGGCGCAGCAGCCGCCCGGCGACGGCGGCGCCTCGGCCCCGGACGGCCGCCACTACCCCGCCGTGTACCACCCCCACCCCTCCCCCATGCTCCTGCAGGGCGCGCCCCCGCAGCAGCTGGCCGGCTACATGGTGGCGGGGCCGTCGGGGGGGCACCCAGCCGTGCTGCCGGGTCAGCACGTCCCGACCCCGGGCCCCAACCACGCTTATCCCAGCAGCACCCCGGGCCCCGCCCCTTTCCCCGGGTCCGCACTCAACCAGCAGCTACTCCAGCAACATGCCTACATCCAGCAGCCGGTCCAGCAGGTACGTGGGAAACGTTAAAACCACCCCGGCTGTCAGAGCGTTTGAACATGTGGCGTCCATAGCTCGTGACTCATTGCTGCAGTGGAAACCATTATGACTAAAGCTCCTGTGAAGTCGACTGTGGAACTGAGTCACTGACAAACTGCAGGATGTTACAAATGTGTTCATATCCAACAAAACAACAAAATGTTAATTTGAATGAGATGATAAAAGTTGATAGTTAACTTAATAAAAGCCTGTATGAGTGATAAAAACACTATAAAAAATGATGAAATACTACATGAAATGAATGGATAACAATTTTAGCAACATTGACAGTTAAATTTATTTTATGTAAATAAAATGAGTAAGTAATAAAATCATAAAATTATAAAACTTTACATCAAAGCCTGACTTAACAGATGGGTTTTTAGTTAGTTTTTTGTAAATGTAAGTATTCCCAGCCCCTCTCAAAACTTCTGCCGTTTGTGCAGCACCTCTAAACATAACAGATGAAAGAAGCTTTGTGAAACGGCTCGGAGAGAAGAACATTTCTGGTCCGTCGGCTAAAAGCCTTTCTGAGAGGCTGCCTGATCAGATTGTGTAGCCTTCTAGGTATTAAAGCCTCGTACCTCTGTGTGTGTTGCTGCCTCGTACGAGTCGCTGAGCCGGTGTCTGTGTGCTTCCCAGATGTCTTTGTGTTACTGCTCGTCGGCCCACCACCCCCACTGCTCCAGCCATCAGCAGCAGCAGCAGCATCAGCAGCCGCAGCAGCAGCAGCAGCAGCAGCAGCAGCACTACCGCTCCCCTGTCAACGCGCTGCCCTATAACTGCCCTCAGAGCCAAAACCTGCCCCAGCAACAAGGTACGCACTCTTTAAAGGAGACATGTTACGTTGGCAGATCAATTAAGATCCTTCACATTAAGTTCAGACATGGATCATTTGCATCGCGCTGCCTTTTTTTGTTCCCTACACTATTCATCAAATCCAATTAAAGCTGTGTTGTATGACAAACACACCTGGATGCCAAAAAAGCAGCGGGTTACCCTCACTTCCTCCCAGTCGAAACAGAACGCTTTGAAACCCGATCTAAAGGCAAATCAAAGGTTTTTTTTAAATGAACGGGGTCTGATGAGAAGCAACAGATTTTTCCTTGAATTCCCAGACTTCATGTCGTCAGGAGCGAAGCCTCGCTGCCATATCAGGAGTCGCTTCCCACTTTCATGTCTTAGAAACTATTTTTGCTGTTGCAGTTTATGTTTCTATAGCGGCCGCAGACCAGTGGCTCCAGTGAAGGACGGATATTTCCCCCTTTGTTTCCTCTCTGTTAGTTTGTTTCTCCGAGTTCAGATGTCTCCCCGGGAGTCATCCACTTGATTATTCTGTTTCTGGGGGTTTCTTCCCCCCTCACCGCAGGAGTGGAGATTGTTAGCTGCTGCCTCTCCCGCAGCTACACGCACACACACACACACACACACACACACACACACGCTCTTACTGGATGTAACGTTGGAACAGTTGTGTACAGTACACACACTGGCACACACACAGGTTTGTGTAAATGGCTGCGGCACTATTCTGTCATCTGTAGGCTGTGAATTCAGCTTCCCTGCTGGGGACTCAGGGAATAGACAGCGGACAAATGAAGCTGCCCTACAAAGGCAAAGGACAGCAATTATTTCTCAGGGAAACTGGGAAAAAAATGACTTCAGCGGCCTGTTTCCCGTCTGTTTTCTGCATTAATTAACGCACATATACACATAAGACCATGGGAAGATGAAGATGCTGCAGCTGTGGTTGCGCACGTAATAAATACAGAAAGACCCGCTGCCACTGTTTTCCATTCTTTTTCATCAGTCCCCACCAGCGCATATTTTCAGTAATGGTCATTCTCGGAAGTCATCTGATGCAAATATCTGAACTGAAAGATTCCTTCCTTTGTACTAGTAGCTGAGTTTTCCTTTTCGAATAATTGAGAAACTTCTAAGCGGAATAACAAAAAGATGCAAGTATGTTTGGAAGCTGCTACACCTTAAGCTGTGTGTGAGTAAATTGTAAATCAACACCTCACATATTTTATTTATAGCACATATGCTTTCAGAGATTGTAGAATTCATTATGTGATTTTTAAGAAGCACCTTTTTTATGATTTGATATCCCAAGGAGCTGAAGTCTGAGAGGCGGGATGCGGGGCCGGGACACTGTCTGAGAGGCCTCTATGAATCTCACAGTGAACCGGTCTCTTTTTCAGCCCCTCACTCCTCACCTGCAGGAGGAATCTCGCCCGTTATATGTGCCTCCACCTCTCCTCGCCGAATGGCTTCACTCGGTTAGCCGCGGCGGATCGGCCGCATAAAAAGCGGCATCCTCCAAAGCTGGGATGGTAACAGCAGGGAGACGGCCGGTCATTATCCGCCTACGAAAGTCCCAATCGGCCGCCGCCTGCCGGGATGGAATCAAATGTCGAGCGTTTGCCATCACGGTCATTTCATGCTTGGTTTGGAAGTGAAGGTGGGAGACGCAGCTGGATAAAAATAGTCCACCCACCGTTCCTCACGGAGCGCTTCCTTTGTCTGGTTGTACTTTTTTTCCCAGGGCGGCAGACTGTAAAGACACCTTCACAAAAGGACGTCCTCTCCTCTTATCACTTGGATAGCCGTGTGTGTGTGTTCGTGTGTGTGTGTGCGTGTGTGTGTGTCACAAGGGACATTATTTTCAAATGTCTTTTTCGTCACCTTAACATTTAAGTGCCCCCACCCCTCCCCCTTTCTCCCCTCCAGCTAGGAATAAGCGGCGCCATTTTAGGCCATTCTGAAAATGGCCGGACCCGTGTGTGTGTGTGTGTGCGCGCGTGTGTGTGAGACTTTGCCTTGCGCGTGTGTCATTTCTTGGGGCACTTTAAATGGGGTTTTAACAAGCGCTGTAAAGAAATGATCCCATTCTCTGTTTACCCTCCTTTGAACATAATCATTCATTGGAAGTGGTGGATGTGTTGTTGTGTTGTTTTTTATTTTTTTTTTCCCAAAGACTGAGAAAGCCACTCAAGTTGCAGGTTCAGGCCACCGCAGGCTAAATCAAATATATTGACTTTCTCATTTATTCCAAGTGCCTCAAACCTGCTTAGCTGTAACAGCTCCACTCCCCGAGCTGAGCCCGACTTCCACAATCCTTCAATATGCTGCTCACTCTATTGTTCCTTCTCTGCATGTGTTTATTGTGACCAATTATATTTACATCAGCAGCATTTCTATTAAAATCTTAATAACCAAAAGATTTCATTAGTCTTTGGTCTTGTAGCGTCTGACTTGTCTCCTTTCATTCGGTCACAGCCTTTCTTCTTCTTCTTCCTCTCATTTCGCCTCAGTGCACCAAGCTGTGATGCCAAACCCAGCGTCCAGCTACCAGACCGTAGTGGGCGTGCAGCCAACACCCAACCTCGCTCTCACTGGCAACCAGCAAAGCAATATGGGCAACCAGATGCAAGGCATGATGGTCCAGTACCCTCCAATGCAGTCGTATCAGGTATTCTGATGATGGGGCGGCGGCACATGAACATTATCAGACTGCAAATGAAACGGAGCTCAAGTTGATTGGATTGCGTCTATTGTTTTTTATCAAAGGACGCTGCTAGTAGCTCTAATATTATCAGGGACAGGAAGAGAGGATCACAGCCACCACTAGTAATAGTAATATAAATAAGGAATACCAAAGATTCAAATCAATAACACAGGATTGCAAAACAGTTAAATCACTATTCTGTGATGTTTGGCTTCACCAGCTTCATTTTTTCTATGTGTTTTTTTTTTATTTTTTCCGCCTGCAGCAGGTTTCTATGCCACAGCAGACGTACCAGCAGCCAGTGTTTGTGTCCTGCCAGCCGGGACAGGGGGCAGTGGCTGTCGCTGGCATGCAGCCCTGCTACAGCCTCCTCCCCCCGAACCAGCACACCACCATGAGGTACCGCCATTACCAGCACGCAGAGAATAAACCGTTTGCACTAATGCAATTTTATGTCTCACAGAAGAAAAATACAGTATAATTTATAAATGCATAGTTATAATATATGATATAGATGAATTGGAAAATTTCTGTGACAAACTTAATCATAGACACATTTTACACGTGTGGTGTAGAGTGAAGAGGCTTTAAGGTGAAGGGAGAAATTTGTATATGTAAAAACGTAGAAATACACATTTTTTTGGTCCCATTTGGATCTTATTATTATTCATATACTCACTCATTGCTAACGATGTTAAAAAATAAGTAAATAAAGGGAATTGTCCTATGACAACATATACATAAATAGTATATCTGGAAGTAATGAGTTTCATATTTCATGTTTATTGTATTAATAAAGTGTATATCCTTCATTTTAATAATCAGTGTAAAGCATGAAAGAGATGTCAATTGGGTTTCCTGTTTCTTTTTTTGTGCACCTAAATTAACTTAAGTGATGATTTACACTGCTAATAAACACCCATTGATTTATGTTTATCATTTCATAACCACACATTTTCTAATAGCTGAAGTTGCCTTAATCGGTTTTGGATCTGATTATTAGCTCAGCTGTAGCTGTACTTTGTCCCAGAAACCTATTTGCAGGTGTTTGATTCTGTTTCTCACTGCTGAAGCGCCTCTTATTTATAGACCTAACGGGCCTGATGAGTGAATCCCCAAAGCACCTGCGAGCCAAGGTCATCGGTGTTCACTGTAGAGGGAAAGAAATGATGTTATTAGCACGATGCTTTCCGCGTATAGCTGATGAATGTTGACTCGTACGCCCTCTGCACAAGCTTTCGTCATTTTCCTCCATTACTCCACCGCGTGGAGTTGTGCTGGAGCGCCGCCTCGCTCTCATTATAGCTGATTGATAGAACTGGTTCACGGAAAGCAAAACATGTAATTAGTTTCTACCTCCATGGACCCAATCAATCTGGATACTGGTGAGCGTCGCCCTGCTGGGACTGTACAGTATACATAACAAACAACCGACACGAACGCAGCAGTCGTCACCTGCAGGGGAACAATGCAAAGATTGCACACGTGAGCTGAGGTCACTTTCTCATTGTCCCAGCTGTGAAACGAGGCTGCTTTAGTAGGGCAGCCGCCGTGGAAATGATTTATGCAGCGGCGTTGGAAAAGCGCTCCCCGCTTGTCCCGCGAGGACAGACTGTCCACCTGCAGCTTGCTTCCCACCAGCTGTACACCGCTCCCCGTTCCCTGCAGGCACGCTGCTCACACAGCGCCTACTCTGCAGATAGAAGCAAAACTTCCAGTGTGAACTTCTGCAGATGTACAAGCTCGCAGGTTTAGAAGTGATCTGTCGCGGGGGTTTTTTCCCACATTGTTCAAGCGTTTGTGTGTTCCTTGACAGTTCGACTGTGAGCTTCCTGCCCGCCCAGATGATGGAGCAGCTCCAGTTCTCTCAGACGTCGTCCCCCTGCGTCTCCCAGCAGCACCCGGGCCAGCAGTATGCAGGTACTGAACCCCCACCCGCACACCACACCCCGCATTGGGGGAGAAACGATCTCCGACATCAGCCGCCCCGGAGAATCGCCGTCACTGCCAGCTCACTTTTCCCATTTCTCAGTGTCAATATCTGCAGAACGTCTTTCTTCATTGCAGAAATCCGGGCTTCATAATGAAATAATCTTCCCCAGGTTTACTTTGACTTTGTGTGTGTATGATTAGATTTACGCTCCGGATTTTCAAAATGAAAAAAAGAGTGAAACGCGGTGATGATGCGTCCCTGGGGTCCAGATGAGTGGAAGTGATTCTCAGCAGAGATTAAAAACAGCTAGTAGCTCGACTCAAATGTAGCGTTGACAGGAACTCAGTCAAGATTTAGTTTGGTATAGTGTAGAACTGCAGAAATAAGAAATCATAGACAGTCTGACTCTTCAGGTTTTATACAAAATGTCAGCGTATGTGCAGAGTGAGCTACAATGCCCAGGCAGAGAAGAGTGCATCATCCAGGTCTAACATCTACAAGAAAATACAACCACACTGGTTACTTTCATTGATTGATATTAATTATTCAGAACACCAGGCAGCCACAAAGATGTAGTAATTAGGAGTTAGATTGATTAAACAACCAAAATAATATAAAAATGTATACGTTCATGTACTGCCTGCTCACTTTGGCCTTTGCTCACAGAATCTCTGTCCAGAGGCCCAGGTGGGGCAGTCTCCTCACTAATGACCTTTATTATTCATGTCTGATTACTATGGCAGAGCGATGGAGGGAGCCATCATTTCCAGCTCGCCAGTAATGAGGTCAGATGAAGGTCTCGTCGGCCTTAACTACGGCGTCACCAGTAAACACTTTTAATTGGCCAGAAATAATCTGCAGATTAAGTCCAAATATCCACCGTCCCTGCTACGGTTATGAGCTAATAATTCAGAAATAAACAGTGGTGTGTGCTGCGGTATCACCTGATATGAGCTTTATGTCAACAGAAATTAATTAGACGGAAATGTATTTTTTTTCATGGAGCAGAAGCTTCTCCACCTCTGTTTGTTAGATTTTTTTTTTTTTTTTTTTTTTTTTTTTTTTAGAATCGCATAAGTCACGTCCACGCGTCACAAACTTGGGTAACTTTAGATAATTGGATGTGCCTGATCATCAGAGGCTTTAGCAGGAAGAGGGGAATAGACTGGGTTACTGCCACTGTGGATGTGCCCTTATAATCAAGGCACTTAAAACCTAATTGCTCAGCGGATAGCAGTGTGAGAGCAGCGTTCCCACTGATGAGGTGTGGAGCTCAGAAAGTGCTGAAAAGCAGCTTTTTGGGCAAAAACACATTTACTCAAACAGTTTGAGCACCAGACTAAACAGTCTGGAGCATCTTTTATGTAATTCATCACAAAAACGACAAGCTTATGCATTTTTTATTTAAAAATGGTGACGTCTGCCAGACCTTCCTTAGCTTAGTCTTTGGTTTTCTCTTTGTGTGTGTGTAGGGTTGTTGCCCCCGGGCCCCGGCAGCGGCATGGTGATGCTGCAAATGACGGGGCCCCCCTGCCAGCAGCCCCGGGCCCCCTCCCCCTGCCAGCGGAAGCAGCCCAGCCACAAACACCCGGGCCCCGAGCACCAGCGCAGCCGCCGGCCCGCGGAGCTGCCGCCGCCTCCAGACAACACCCAGGTACAAACGCTGCCCGAGCGCGTCGACGGCGAGGGGACAGTCACACACAAAGCATCACTGTTAAAAAAAATAATACTAATAATGATGCTAATGATTAGATTTAATTTGTACCCTTTTAAAAACCATATTGCGGTTGACTAACAGATCTAATTATCTTAATTGCCCAAGGGTTTTAACTTGACAGCAGCAATTAAAAAAAAAAATTGTAAACCAAATTATAAATTTGGTTGGATGACGTTTGCCACACAGGACAATGGAGCATGTGTCAGGAAGTTAAGACGGTCACAAGAAACCAATTTGAAAGCTAATTTAGTTTTGTTGTCTTGAACGGTGGCATGAGAATTGTCCCCGTGAGCCAAACCCCGGCGCTGCAGGCAGGTTAAATGTCGTAGTAAATAGGTTCCGCAAATGAAGTCAACGCCGCCGTAACCTGGAAATGAGGAGAAAATAGTCCTTGGCATTAGTGTGTAATGGTACATTAGGGGGACTAATGTGGATGGAATGGTACATTAAAGAAACAACTAGAACAAGACAGTAACTTTCCTTAAAAAAAAAAAAAAAAGTCCTGGTTTTCTTTTTTTGAATGAAAGTGTGTGTGTCTCTCCCGCTTCCTCCCGCCGCACCGCCGGTGTGTTGTGTGTAGAGCAGCCTGCGCTCGTCCCCGGCGCTCACTCCTTCGCCCGGCCAGCCGCCCAGCGTCAAGGGCCTCCCTTCAGGCATCTCGCCCATCCCTGTCATGGCCCACCACCCGCACCACCACCACCCACAGCTCCCTACAGCCTTCTGCCACAGTGGACAAGGTCAGAGACGTGGAGCACACACTCGTGTTACACACAAGACAAACTTAGCAACGAGGCAGGAAAAGAACAAATGTACGGAGTCCAGTTGCTAGAAGGATGCAAGTACACCATTTATACATTGTTTTTAAACCATTTCTTAAATTCCATTTGTAAGTTGGTAACACATCACATTTTAGTAGGAAGCTATTCCACATTAGCTCTGAGATGAATCTAATATTCATTTAGCAAGCTAATTTACTAATTTCTATTAACATTATGCTGTTAAATGAGATGTATCACACTTTATCCAACATAATGTCTGAGATCTATTTATTTAAAATTACAAGAGCATTATTTTGAAGGACATTGATGGGATAGGACTCAATAGCTCTTTATATAAGACTAATGCGATATCACAAAAACTGTATGGATCGCTTTCATTATTTCACACTAGTAACTAACATTGGAGAGATGATGCTAGCAAGGTATTTCATATGTTGCCACACAACATATATATATATATATTCCCTTAAAAGCAAGTTTTAGGTTGGTTGTTACTGTGAAATGTCACTAACGTTGTGTTTGGGCTGTGACTCGTAGGTGAAGCACACTATTCTCTCCTGGGCCAGCCTCTGCAGTACAAACCCTCCATCAGACCTCCACTGATGCACGCTGCACACATGGTGGCCAAACACCAGGTCAGACCTGCACCGCCTGCTACACTACAATGCATATAATGTCCTTTTAGGATTGTTAGCACTAATTAATGTTACTTTCAGTGCACATAATGGCTCCATCAGTGTATTCATGTGGAAGTATCAGGGCATCTTCAGGATTTATGGCTTATATTACATTTCAGGTCACAAACTTCCCTCCCTGCTTGTCACAGATAACCTCACTTGTCCCCTCTCCCTCTCCTCAGGGTCCACTGGGGGTTTGGCGTAGCGGTCACGGGAGGAAGGCCGGCAGAAAACCTCTGTCTTCAGATCTCAGTGTAGGTGAAGCAGGTAATAGGAAGTCCAGAGGGAGGCTTGAGTTTAGTGAACCTCGAGTTAACAACAGCCTTTTTCTAGTTTGTCCCAAGTCTCTGACCGAGATTTGACCTGCTGTTAAAGACGGAAGCGCAAGGAGTTTCTTTATCTTGCATTTTTTTTTCTTTCCCTTCTACTGAAAACATGCGGCCGCGAATTAACCATCAGGTTCAAGCGTCAGTCAAAACGTATCACATGACAAATCCAGCTGCTGTGTAATCTATTTAGCGGATCAACCAAAAAAAAAAACATTTTATTGTGTCAAAATGTGCTTGCTGCGCTCCATCGCCGTGGAAAAAGTGTTGTTTTGTGAATGTAAGCAGAATAAATTACAGACGGGGCAGAATTCACACCTGGCTGTGGAACCTGCAGCCCCCGCGGTACTGCGCCGAAAGAAATCTGCTGATTATTTCAAATATCGCATCGTATTTTTTGCACTCCAGTATTTTTTTTTATTTATTTATTTATTTTTTGCATTATTCAGATGCTCTTGTCAACAGTCTCACTTGAACAATCAAGGAGATCGCTCGCATGCAGCGGGGTGTGTGAAGTGTTTGTGGAGCGTCGCCGCCTCTTAAATGTCAAATTATCGACAAATGAGACGATGAACCTTGTTTTTAGATCTCTAATTGTCTGTTTATGAAAATGTATCCAATCAAGGAAAGTCCAAGAGAAATTAGTCAGGTTTTTGTAATTGTGTTTGAGACTGCGTCGGCTTACCCGCCCTCCCACCTCGACGCTTTGAAAGCTGATAGCAGCAGTTTATTGAAGCCTCCCGATGGTGCAGGTCTGATTCCTCTCTCCGCCCATGACAGTTGTTTTATTTACCGGCTCCGCTGCTTTGCTTACAGAGCTGTCTGTGTTTGTCTGCAGTGAGCAGTCAGATCCTGGAAGTGACAGATCCTCCGGAGGGGATCATCTGTACAGACTCCAATAACCTCCTGGCAGAGCTCTGCAAAGGGGGCGAATTGATCCAGCGGCTATCGGACCATCGGCCCTGGTTGCGCAGCACGACCAGAGACGCTCCCGGCGCAGACCCGGCCCCATCATACTCTGTCTTTGCCATGCTCCCCTCCAGATACGCCGCCCAGAGCGCCCTCCACGGCGGGCCCCACACCACCTTTAAACTCCGAACTAGTACCAGACACAAAGTGGAGCTGCGTGACTCAGACAAGGCCGGCTCATAGCTGCTACGTTCTTGGTGCGTCGACGGAGCGCCACATGAATGCACATCCAACCACCTGCCTCTGCTGCCTCAGTCTGGACCGTCTCGGTTCAAGTCCCAGACTCTGTCCAAACCGAAAACAGTATCAAATATTTGAAGAATGAATGTTTCATTTTTATTTTGTTTTAGTTCATTTTAATCATTTTTTTTCTGGCCAACAGGTCTGTGCAGGGTGGAGGCCGAGGGCCACCAGCCAGTTTGGTTTTCTTTGTAAAATGTGTCTGTGGCTGCTGAGCTCAACTGGAGGCCCCCTCCCCCCTTTTCTAAAAGTCTAGTTTGCTGTTCAATAGTGAAAGTGTTTGGAGAACTATGGGGTTTATATGCCAGCTAAGATGTTCGCGTCTCCACTGTGGCTCTTTTATTAGCAGATTGAATGAGTGTGACGCAGAATTTACACATAATTTACTTGTTCTGGTTCAAGAAATGTTTTTGTGCCCACTTTTAAAATTAGACATTTGAAATTGTGGCTCTATACAATATTATTGCATTTAAATTGAGTGTGTTTTATTTTACTTTCATCAATAATTCCTTCTGCTTTGTTCAAGCTTGGTTTCCGGGATTCGACCCAAAACTGAGCAGCAACACGAACTCTTATTAGGCACATGAACGGGTTTCCTCTTGTACAGCATTCTTCAAACACACTTGTACAACGCCCATCCAATAATAAACACTGAATAATAGATATACTACCTGAATTATTTAAAGTCACTTTTATACACAGTGAATGTTGCATTTGCACTGAAGTGATGAACGAGATGGAGATTTGATTGGTATTGGACAGGGCCTGGATTTTCTTTTATTAACCCTCCCGTACCGGTTTGTTGCACTCGGCCAGGCCAATTTATTTTATATTTAATTAAAAATGTTTATATGCACAAGAAAAATGCAATCGAGTTTGTCACTCTGCTTGGCTTCATTTTTCCCCCCTTTTTTATTTTGTGTGCGAATCATGAGAGGTGTTTTATGTCTGTGGCTTTCTTTCCTTTTTTTTTTTTTTTGTTTTGTTTGACTCTAATAAATGTTTGCACCACACATGTTGATTTAACTTTTTCCAAGCTATAATCCAGTAGAATAAAGGCAGATTATTCAACCTGTGTGCAAAAAAGGATAAGAGAAAACTGGAAGATTATATCTCCTGCACATATCTGTACTCATTTGCAGCAAACATTTTCCATTTTAAAATGGCGTTTCTTATAAAGTGAAATGTGAAGAGACAGAGACACCTAGTGGACAGAGGCCGCCACTGCAACAACCCCGGAGTGAAAGTGAAACTAACCGGAAGTGGGTCTATCCAGGTGTTCTGGTCGCAGCAGCGTGGTTTTTTATTATTATTTTAACGTGGCCGGTGCCGCCGCTGTAATGGACGCGGCCCCCCGGGACCGGAAGACGGTGGTCGTGTCCGGGGTCCCCGACGTGCTGTCCATCGGCAGGACCATCGACAAGCTCACCATCCACTTCCAAAGCCGGCGGAGGAGCCGCGGGGGAGACGTGGAGGCCGTCAGATACCCCACCAACATGGACGGGGTCGCGTTTGTCACTTTTGATCAAGCTGAAGGTAAATGAGCAGTTAGAGAGTTGGCAGTAAACCGGAAATATACGGTAATAGCTTCTGAATGTGAACACGCTCGAGTCCGTTTAAAAAAACTGACATTTCTGGATTTCTCATCCTTTTGAAGCCCTCTCGCTGTTTTTATAATAAATGATAAAATATGCGTCTCTAAAACACTCGGAAAGTTGTTAAACAATTGAGGTGTCACCAGAAACTTTATTAATATACAGAACTTAGACGGTGTAACGGTTACGGTGCCGTTGGGATTTAACTTAAAGTTATTCGCTGTTTATTGGGCCGTTAGAATAAAGTGGGCGGGGTTAGTATCTGTAGAAAGAGATACCGAGCTAATTATTTAACAATTAGTGGGCGGGACTAGGGCTGTAGAGAGTATTTTGATTGGATGGCTACAGAGAGCTGGCAGCAGAGGGAAACGTAGCTAAAATAAAGTTTGATTGACAGGTGGATCAATCAAACTTTATTTAAAACATTTAAAACAGTTGGTATTTTGTCTTCCAGGAAGAAATTGAAATAATTCAATTAGAATTTTTGTAAATACATGTGCAGAAAGGTTAACTTTAAGATATTATTTTTTTAAGTGTGATTTGATGTGATTTTTTTTTTCGTTCATGAAAGGTCCTTCAAATTTATACTCCTTCTACCCACTTTACAAAGTCAACAATCTATGTGCAAATATATTTATAATAAACATATTTTGTGATGTCACAAATCATGCTTCTTGCTGCTTCCCATGTAGATAAAAATGTCTAATGCTAATATGATAAAAACCTCTATTTTTATATACTAATTAAAACATACTTATGGATATGATATTCCATTCCTGCCAAGTCTGTTCCACTAGATGCCAGTAAATGCTACTAAATCTTACACACTGGGCCTTTAAAACAAACATATAAAGATGGTAGAGGCAAATGAAATATGTCCTTGAATTTTATGACCCAATAAATTTTATTCTTTCATATAAAATACTGTTATATTTTCCTTGTTTGACATCAAGAGCAAGGACGGCAGTCATGGCACTACCTCAATTAAAAACTTGGAAAAGAGGTAGAAATTTTTTTTTTTTTTTTATTGTGCAGCAGACAGAGAATTTTTTCCTCCAGATTGTTGAAAGAGTCTATGGGGATGCGGGAAATAATAATAAAAAGTGGTTATTCTTGTAAAATAACCTTGTGAATTTTTTAAAAGACTGCTGGATATTTATTTTATGGAAATCAGATGCTGAGCTCTATGACCAGTGTAATGGTGATGCTGAGGAGACTTTATCACTCTGTGGAAATGAAAGCACATAAAGGCTTTAAGACATTAGTGCTCGGCGCTCAGTTTGTCATTCACACAATCCACTTCTAGACATTGTTAAGCATATCTCCTGTTATATGCTATAATTGGTTCCCATGGGAACAAATTGTGATTCCGAGTCACACAGTGTAGACTATAAATCAATCACATTCCGACATGGAACGCTGCTTAGTTTTATGCCTACTGATGAATAGTGTAAATTGACATATTGTTATAGACGTGTGCTGTGACAAGCAAGCCGAGATTAATTGGCAGATAATGAGAGGAGTTAGTCTCCATGGCGACGCCTGGGAATTCACTAGGCCTCATAATGCAATGTTTGCTATGTGTAAACCACAGCAGAACAGTACGAACTTTTGGCAGATGCAGAGAGGGTGACGCGGAAGGAACAACAGATCATGACGGACGACGAGTTTCCTGCAGAGTATCTTCTCACTGTGTTCCCCTTCACCCCAGATGTGAGTCAGACCATGTGTCAGTTGTTCTCTTTTATACATTAACTATGAAATGCCAGCGATTTACAAGCAAGTTCATATCCGGTGTTGTGCTGCAGGTCTCTCTCTACGTCTCCAGCGCGACGCTTGATCTCTCCATGTTTGGCGGCGCGCAAGCACCACTGATCCGGGGTCTGCGGGCAGCTCACAGGTCGGTACGTTTCCAGCCTTCGCTGCAGCAGGGTAAAGCCATCATCGAGGGGCCTTTCTCCGCCGTCCAGGCCCTGAGGGACGACCTCTACCGCAGGGCCGGCCGGCATAAACCCGCTGCCGCCATCAAATTAAAAGAAACTCTTAATCCGCGGCTGATAAGTCATGTGGAGCGTTTCAGCTCTGTAAGCGGCGGCGACTCAAAGGCTAGTCAGGAACCGGCGCGTTCAAAGTTGTCATTAACGCCACCACAGGGCACAAGTGAAGGAGCTGAAGGCAAAAGCCTGCTCTGGTATGCAGAACCACAAATCTCAGGCATCCCGAAAGGCCCGAGTGACAGTTTGGGTGAGAGGCGTCTCTGCAAAGCAGATATTAGGGAAAAAGAGACAGGAGCTATGTCCAGCTTCGAAACGCTTGGATCCTCGTGTGTCATCACGCCGGACGACATGGGATTTTCACAAAGTACTGCAGAGTATGAACCTAAGCGATCCACCGAGATCAAGGCAGAGATGGGATCTTCCTTATCGGGCCCAGTGTGGCTCCCTGCAGAGCTAGTATCAATGAAAAGGCCTGGAGTAGACACCATTTCACAAAAACACACCACGCCACACAGGATTGCAGCAGCCAAGACCAGAGGTGAAGGCGGTTTGGGGTCTCGTTGCGGCGGCGCCGACTATCTGAGGGAATCAGATCAGAGCGGCTCAGCAGACCTCCAGAACGGACTTCCCGATGAGATAAATACCGGGGTCACAGGAGAGCAGGATCCCAAAGACGGATCCATCTGGGTCGACTCGGACACGTTCACATACGTAAGAAAATTCGACGGGAGGGAGCTGGACCGGCGCCTGAGGGGACGCGACGTGTCCATGCAGTGCGTCGAGGGACCAGATCTCACTCAGATCCTTCTGACTGGGAAACCAACCCCGACGGCGGCCTCCGGGGTCCGGCAGGTTTCAGAGGAACTCCAGTCTCTGGTGGAGGGTTGGAGGCAGAGGTTACGAGTTCATCGGATCCACTTGGATCGTCAGGACCAGCCTGAGCAACAGGAACTGGTTCGGATCTGCAACGAGGTGAATGTCCTGTTCAACGATGTGCTTTACGTGTTCGAGGCTTGTTCCCTAAAAGTCATCGGACCGTTGGCGTCGAGCTTCCTGTTCCAGAAGAAAGTCAAGGACAGAATTACTAAACTGAGAGACACGTTCCTATGATCCTGAGGTGTGTGGATGCATTTATTGGACCAAATCAATATGAACGCACTTCTGCCAACCACCACAGGGTGGAGCAGTCGTGCTGCATTCTGCCTGAACTGAAGCCTGCACTGATTTTATTTTATTGTTACAGTTGTAATTGTTTAATATCTGTGTTCTGTTCTCAAACAGTTTATTGTATTTTGTCAAATTTGTGCTACTCACTAGAACAATTGAAGATATATGTGCAGCACATCTTCAATTAAGCAGAAAAATCAAGATAAGATGAAAATTAAAAAATGTTTTTATTCCCACGCTTCAGTTTCCTTTCTTTGTTTCCATGGTGAAGCTTTGAATCTTTTGGAGCCTTTTTTTTTGTTGTGCACAGATAGTAATTAGACATTTAAACAGCAGGTCTTAATCCAAACAACGCTTTCCAACATTCCAACAGGGTAAGTCTTAATTAACCTTCTCACTTCTTAATTACAAAAGATAAGCTCCTTATTTAAAATAAATAAATAAAATGACAGATTCCAATCCTTCTCATTTTAATCACATCTTCCTCTTGTCCACATAATCCAGAATCACTTTTTTTTATTTATATTTCAGTACAGAACATAAGTGATTGTACAGAGTGTTAATATTTGTTAATATATATCTGGTATAATTTAAATTGTCACAATATGTTTTATACTGTGCATACAATTGGCACAATCCAGTTTGTTTTAAGATGTAAAGAAAAGTTCCTGGCTTTTCACATGCTCTGTGCCCAGCTCTGAGTATTTGCAGTGAGGCGAGTCACAGAGCAGCTGTGGGCAGCAGGGGGCGCTGTGGCGCTGCTG
This sequence comes from Eupleurogrammus muticus, assembly GCA_036785175.1. Classification (NCBI taxonomy): domain Eukaryota; kingdom Metazoa; phylum Chordata; class Actinopteri; order Scombriformes; family Trichiuridae; genus Eupleurogrammus; species Eupleurogrammus muticus. The sequence goes on from JAYKQN010000024.1 coordinate 3,521,590, forward strand.
CCAGACTGAAGGTCCAATAATAGAGATGCTGCCGTTGCCATAGGCCTGCTCACTGAAGCAATTATGGAGGCAGGGCTTGGTGAGCAGGGCGCAGATTGGCAGGCAAATGATGTCAGTTGGATGTCCCATTATGCACTCTCTACCCTGCACACACACACACACACACACACACACAAACAATGATCTGTATGTGTGGCGTGTGGAGATGCTCCTGTTTCTTTTTTTTTTGGCGATTATTTAAATGAGCTCGCTCCACAGCCTCAGTAATTGATTCATTATGTAAAAAACTACAGTACAGCACGCACACAAACATATACAATCACTCATCTCCCAGACACACATACACACGCTGACGTGTTACTATGGGAACGTAGTGGTTGAGGTTGCCGGGCTGCCGTCGTTAGGGGAAGCTCTCAAATACAATGAAAACATCCAGGAGGACGGAGCAGGAGACGAACGCTTCATCAAAGACGAGCAGAGGAGAGAGCGTACTGCCTCCTCACACACACACACACACACACACACACACACACCCTCTGCTGCCCCCTTGATATCTCATCTCCAACGATCAGCCATTACTGGGGTGGGGGCTTGAGGTGCAGCGGCGGGACAGACAGGAGGGTCAACAAGCAGAAAGCATTCATTATTTCTTCCTGAAATGGTCCTCCATTACGTCCCTTTTCATTATTCCTCCTCATTATGCGTAAAGTGTTAATGGGTAATTTCATTTTTGTGAATACATTAAGCACGCATGGCTTCCGTGATGGAGGTCAAATACAGCGGCGGGCCCCCAAAGCCCGGGTGTCTTTTCTCAAGGACGTTTCGCCGCTGCCTGGGGTTTGAACTTGTGATCCGCAGCGCCGATCATCGCCAGACCACCTATGGCTTTCTGGGTATGCGCTCATATTGTGGGGTCATGTTCAGGCACATACATCTTGTGGGGGGGTCAAAGGTCAGACAGACGGGCAGCAAGCCTCTGCATCGTTCCCTCCTCCACCTCCTTCTCCGTGTTGAGGAATGGGCTGCTGGTGATGGATAGCCTTCTCCAGGCGGTGTGTGTGTGTGTGTGTGCGCCTTGCAGTCACAAATTGCGTCTTAATGATTCTCTTTACAGATCATCACCCTTCTTGCAGGAGAGAAAGTGTGTGTATGTGTGTGTGTGTGTGTGTGTGGTTGGGGGGAGTTTGCAAGATGTAACCTCCCCGCTGCTTCTCCTTAATGTAGCGTGGGTATTAGGGAGTAGTGATAGAAGAGCTGTGTTGGAGAAATTGGGGGCAACGGACCAAGAAAAGTGTGTGTGTATGTGTGTGTGTATTGGCTGTGGACAAAGAACGAGTGGTGTTTAAATGGTCTCGTAATACATGACCCGTGATGTAAACAGGCCGAATTTCCTTGACTTTTTAAATGCAAGCCATGTGTGACTAATAAATAATAATGAACTCGTGTGTAATATCCATGTCCTCATATTGCATATATCGAGGTCCTCTTAACGCTCTCCACCATTAAAGCTCAACAGAAAAGTTCTCACTTAAAGCCCCTTTTTTGTAGTTTCATATATCAGAATCTAAGTTGCTTGTGTACGACGTGAGGATTAATGTCACTGCTCTGTTTGTGTTAATCAACTAATGATCATTGCAGCTCCAGCCAGGACGCGATCAGCTAAGCTCTGCCGTGTCCAAAGTTCAAAAGCACAAGTCCAAAATCTCCCAAAGCTCAGAAATGAGCTTGAATTGTTAGTTTAGTAGTAGACACACACCGAACAGTTCCAGCTGTTATTGCTGATGTTTCCAGCTTTTATGCTGCAGTGATTGTTAACATCGACGTATTAAGTGATTGAACATGTTAGCCAACAATTAGCATTCAGACTCTGGTGTTTCTGGCCACTTGATAAGTCCAAAATTCACATTACTAGATTATTAGTATTATCCTTGTGCATCTAACACAATGTTGAGATGTAGATTCTGTTTGTTGTTGATCCACTGTTAACATGTGAACATAAATGACTGCTATATTTAATCATGTATATTTATGGGTGGATTATTATTCATGAGATCATCTATTAACCTTGAACACAACATAACGCTGAACTAGTAGGAAATCGGTGCGTCCTTTCTCCTTCTTTCTCCTTCTCGTCTCATTAATCGTCCTCAGCGAGTCACGTGGGTCATGCCGGTCACGTGACCCCCCCAGTCACCTGTCCCCCATTTCCGCCTCAGCACCTGTCCCTCATTAGCGTCTCAGATTGTCTGCCCGCCCGTGTGTAGGGATCGCCGTGATTTATCGCAATGTGGGTCCAATTTTCTGAGTTACGCCATCATTCCGATGAGCTATAATAACATTTCCATCACGGGGGCGATTTCTGTGATCTGGAAAGTCAAACAGGGCATGAAACATGAGAAGCCAGATGCTTTGAACATTACATTATCGCCCAAACTCGCACTTCTCTTGCCGTCCAAATAAAAGCGTTGTCCTGAGCTTCGTATCTGATTTTCTGAGTCACAATGATGAACAGAAACAAAGTGAAAAAGTGAAAACAAATACCCAACATGCACTGCAGCTCCCGAGCAGCTGTGAACTGCACTGCACATCCTCCTCCTCGGATTACAACGCCTCGTCTGAAGGAACTGACGAGCCCGGCCAGGAAGCGTCGGCGTAATTATCGGTCGGAACGTTTCAAACGTCTCGCGGTCAGCGGGGTGCGAGGCAGGAACGCCGCTGCCCGTTAAACCACGACACTGCAGGCCGCGACGCTCCACATACGGAGGCCACATGTGGCCCCCCCTAAATCTACAGCGATTATACTGCACATGGAAATAAAACTCCAACTGCAGCCAAGGCTGAAACTGGTAGTAAACTGTTTTCAGCAAGTTAGTATAGTACAATACAGTTATAGTCTTTTAATCTGTCTGAATTAGACTTTTTTTTCCACTGGACATGCATGACTTTGAGTCAGGTTTGCACGTGTGCAGCTCCCCAGTCAGGTTTAGTCAGGCTGAAAAGGCCAAATACTCACGCTTGCAATGGAATTGTTACGATCAGCAGATTCCAATCGAAAGCTTTCAGCCAAATCTTTTTTATGCTAAAGTTCCTCAAGAGGTTCAATGTGACCTGCCCAGGGTTGAAATCTGAAACTTTATTCCCAGAACATAATAATTCTGCAGGGTTAGGTTAAGAACTATGTGTTATTTGTGTTGTGTGTGTGTCTGAGCCAATTTGAGCTGAAACATACTTTTCCCATTATAATAAACGAGGACTCGCTCATCTTTGAAGACAAAAAAAAAAACTCGATGGCCGAACTGGTTCGTTATCGGCTGCGATCGGCTGCAGCTGGGTCCGAGATATCGTATGATTGCTCACGCTGCCTTGTGGGATAGCATCTCAATTTCAGCCCTCATCTTTCAGCTCCATTAACTGTCTGAAGATACCGGAGGCCTGACGGGGGGGGGGCCTCAGAGGGCACGGCGTGGCATCGGATGATTTGTGGGCGTTCGCCTTTATTTCAACTGCATACGGATATTCTGGAGCTGGTTTAGGGTTTGTGTGAATGCACCTGTTGGATTTAATGGCGTGGGCATTGTTTTAAATTGGAAATTGTTGAGGTTCAGCTTCTCATGACGCTCTTTGCCATTTTAACCATCTGTGACAGCTAAATAGGGAAAAGCAAAGAAATCCAGTTCCCTTTGGCAAAAGGAAATATTTACATAATTATGCTGGGGACAGATTACAGGACATTAATCCCCCATAATTCATTCTGGGGGCTCGCTCCGGCCGCACTGAGGTTATCTGGTCTGCGTTAGGTCCCTCTGAACTAAATGGCAACAGGAGACAGGAACAGATGGAGAGGGGAGAGGAGGCGGCGTGTAGGGAAAGGTTGTGAACACGTCCCCGGCCTGCGAGAGCCAACAGGACGTGTGTTCACACACGCAGGTGTGTGTGTGTGTGATGAGCATTAAGGCGCATTTGCATGCTGTCAGCGTCTGAAAATCAGCGGCGTGGAGAAGATGGATGGCGCCGGCTTTAGGGAGAGATGTAAATGCCGAGAGGAAGACGCAGAAAGAAAAAGTAGAGATTATGTATGGCGGCTTGTTATGGCCAGGTCACTGAGTCAGTTACTGTACATGTACCAGAAGATAGGATGCATCCCTTTATGTTGCAGCATAAAAATGCAAATGTAGGGAGCATGCATGCAGAATAATACAAGTATCAATATGTAGAGTATGAATGAGGCTGTGTAGCAGTCGTCGCCTCCTGAAGGACGTGCATCTGCACAGAGAGAGCAAACATCTCAAAAAGCACTTAGACATAATGTCTCCTCCTCTGCCAACAATAAAACGCTGAGCTCCTCCGGGGGGGGGGGCGGCCGCGTACGTGCTACCTAACCTCGGAGATAGAAGGAAAAAGGCCGATTTGATTAGCCCGACGCGAGTCCTTAAAGTCTCCTGGAAATGTCAGCGAATCATCAAAGCGCCGTCTGCTTCGTAAAGGCCCCGATCAAAGGCATTCCTGACATACTGCCGCTATATTGTTAGCTCACAGGCACGACGTCTACATCTGCACAACATTATTGGCTTTTATGGGAGCTTTATAAGTGGAGACAGGCTGAAAGCGAAAGAGGCAAGTGACATTTCCCCCCGCTGTTCCGTGCCTACGCCCTCAGGCCCACCGGCTCTGCCGCGTTTGCAATAAAAAAAAAAAAGCGCAACACCGATGTCCTCGGTAGGATATCACACGTTTTTTTTCGTGAGGAATTTTTCGTTTCTCTGTGCTATTTCGTCCTGGCCCCTGGGTCAAACAGAGCGACTTCTCTTCCTGGTTGGTTTTTATCCGCCATAAGGACAAATGGCGGGTGCTGTCACCGAGACGGAGATACGGAGACAATAAATCAACAAGGGAGTAAATAACGTACAGTAATCCTCTGAGAGGTCACTCATAAATCATACTTGCTCCTGTATACTGCACCATTATCCTGCATGTACACCATGTAAATGCTGCACTCAGTATGTGCATAATATCCCATATTATGCAAATTTTTCTATATTAAGGGGTTTTATAAATATCGTTTGCACTTTGTAGTGTCACAAAGGAGCTTGAGACATTGGATTTATGTACTTTAAATTGCAAATATCACATTAGGCGTATGAAAAAAGGTCAAATAGAACATGAAATGGGACATTAAAATCAATATCAAAAGATGGAAATTGTTGAAACTATTTGGGATAAAGTAAAGACACAACTCAATAGTCATTTTAGATGTTTTAATGTGGAAAAGTTACATTTTGGGCAAAAAAGCATGAGGGAAATATATGGAAAAAAAAAATCTGTTGCAGGAAGTTGTTTAATCATTTTACAAAGAGGCGGATAACGTAGATCTGTCATCTTTCTGGTCTCATAAATCACAGATATAACTTTATTAAACTGCACACATCTTCATGGGAGTTTATTATGGCAGTCCCACAGCGCTGACTGGGATAATCAGTGTGTGAGAAACACAATATACATATGAGATGTGTGTGTGTGCACTGAGAATGATGCTGCAAGGTCTGATTTAGACGCTCCGCGTTCACAGCAGCGAACATCCAGCAGATGCGGGATTTGTTTTCATTAAAGCTTCCAGTTCTTTCTCTATTACATACATTATCCTATAGCGTCTCTCCCACACACACACACACACATGTGAACACACTATTATGTGATACACACCACTTTCCTCTTGCATCTTTTCTTCCTTCTTAATCTTACTTAGGCGGCGGCGTAATTCTTTCTCATTCTGTACATACCAGTATTCTGTCTGAGTGTGTGTGTGTGTGTGTGTGTGTGTGTGTGAGAATGATGCTATATGAAACAGAGGTGTGTGTTATATTAGCAACAGCCCCCAGTATTAATCTCACTTGTCACATAATCTCATTAGCTTTCAATACAATGCAGCGTTTTCGTGTGTAACCTCGGTTTTTATATCCAGGATCACACACACACCTCCGCGCAGCAGGCCGCGCAGACCGCAGGCCACTTCAGTAGATCAAAGTCATGTTGAAATGAAGCCGCCCCCCCATAAATACAACCCACAACCACCCCACTGGCTCCCAGTAACCCCGCAACACACCTTTTGTTTTAACTAGTCTCCCAGGAGCCCGACAGAAGGCCTGAGAGACCCAGTCGGGCTCACCTTCGACTGGCTGCACATTCAATCACACACACACACACACACACACACACACACACACACACACACACACACACCCTGCAGGTCTATCTGCCTCTCTTTTATTAGGACACCCTGTCAGTCATGAAACATGTTGCACGCAGACATTAAATACTCATCTCTGTGTGCAGGATTCTCATTTTTCCTGTACATAAATGTGCAAACGCTGACACACACACACACACACACACACACACACAATTACACACACACACACACGCGTGCGATTCTCCACCCATCCCCCCTCAACGAGATCTATCCATCCCTGCCGTCAGTTTGGCGCAGGGACGCGAGGCCCACGCGGCGTCTGATGTCGACTTCCAAGGCCGCGCTCGCAGAGGCTTGTGAAAAAAGGGAGGAAAAAAAAATATGAAAAGACGAGCGGAAGAACGTCACCGTGGTGCCGACGAAAAAAGAGAGAAGGGAGACCCAGAGCTTCTAGAAATCCTTCGCCTGAGCGTGTGCCACACCAGACTGAGTAATCCAGGCAACGCCCCACTTTCACTGCCTTTAATATCGTGTTTTTCCAAGTTTGTGCAATTCCATGAACAGATTTCACTCCTTTTTCAGCAAACGTAATGCAACATGAACATGTAGCAGTAATAAACGAGGCTCATTTATGGACCTGCAGGGGGCTCCAGGTGAAAGAATGTTAAAGATTCATAACTTTTCCACTCCTATGCTTTATAAATTTAACCTGTCATGTGTGGGTGCAGGCCTGTTTCCAGTTAACAGGGCCTGCCACGGCCTGCTGGGATGAAGTGGGCATATTCTGAGGCAGAGGAAGAAGGAATAAAGCAGCCAGGTGGGGGGTGGGGGGCTATATTTTTATTGAGTTTTAAATACTTTTAAGAGGAAAGCCTCTGGAATGTGCAGAACATGTGTGAGTGGTCAGCAGGAGGTGGATGTTCAGGTGGAGTAGAGCGTGGAGCTCCAATTGTCACTGTGGAGGATAATTAGAAGCATGAGGCCTAATTCTAGTAATAACAGCACGTATTATTGCTGCGCATTATTCCAGATGAGCAGGATTGAGACTAGAGAAAAAAAATTATTGAACACATGGAATGTGTTAAAAAAAAAGATTATTCATTATGAGATTAATGCAGCACTTGAAGATAGATTTCAGTCATTCAGTCAATTATTTCATTCGCAATTTGGATTTAGGATAAAAATGTACAAGTCTGCTGAATGTTTGCACGTTATTTCCCCTCAGAGGCTCTCAGATGTCGCGGCAGCCATGTGGCACTTTCATATACACTGTATATGGGCCAGAGAGAGGTGGCCTGGTTGTTAGCTATATTTAGTCATAATGGGACATGTCTAAGAAAGTTATTTCAAAGTGGATGTAGTGGCCTTATTTACAGTGTTGGAGGGCTGATTGACATCGTTTCTCGACCTAGTGTGGCGCTTCTAATTACTGTTAATGCTGAAAATCAAATTAAATCAGACCAAAGGTTACAGATGAGACACTCTGTCCAATTGTTTTTTCTCTTTAGTCAGATTATGAGATCCGTCATTTCCTGGAAGTCAGAGAGAATTTCGGCCATCACTTCAGAAATAATACATCCCCGCCTACTTCACGGAGACAACGTGAAATCCATCTTATAACCTCGTGCACACAAGACCCGGATCATGGAGGGAACAGCTTTGCTTTTCCTGTCGAGGCGTATGAAGAGATCAATACCACTCATATCTGGATATGAAGATGAAACGGAGCAGACGGCCTGAATCGGTGCATTAACTGACGAGGAGTGGAATAAAAAACACGACAAATCTTTGTTAACTCGATATTTCACTGACAAATAAAAAACGCTTGACTCAGAATATATTATGTGGAAGCTCAAACATCATTATTAGTTAACAGATTAATAGGCTGTCTTCGTGTTGAGATGAATCAGTTCCCTTAACCTTCAGGAAATTAGATGCATGACACCCCCAGTCATGCATTTAGAAAAAAACAATCATCATTAACGTCGAGGACGTTGATTACAGCAGCTGGAGGGCGCATCACGTCACCTGAAGACCTGCCGCCACATCGCTCACAGGGCTCACGTCTCGGCTTCTCCGCTTTCATTCTCTCTCTGTCTCTCTGTGCGTATGAGATCTGAAGGCAAATTTCAGCCCTGACATTGGTAGAATTGAAAAAAATCACAGCGCCACACACGGGGCGCCTCGTTCCTCGTCGGCGAATGTGAATTAGATCATCAGAGCGCGCTGCAGTGGGTCTGTGCGTGGTCGTAAAACAAAACGAAGCCACATCCGTGCACGGCAGCAGCACGTTTCCCAGGATCAGGAGGAACTTCAGGCTGCACTGTTTCAACACTTAACTAAGTAGAATCTTCATATATTCCCATTTTCACCAATGACTAGTAATCAATAAGGTGACAGCCAGAGGAATGGACGTGTTAATGTATGTGTAGCCTATCTGTGTGTTACTCAAGGATCTACGCGCTCCTGGTTTATGGGTCGATTGATTGATTGACTGATTGATTGATTGGACTGCAATCTCTTATCTCTTCTTCCCGAGAGTTGATTTCACAGCTTGACCCGCGGCACCGAGGAGCAGGGTTCAGTCACCTCACGGGTCCTGTTTCAGAAAAAAAAATGAAAACGAAGGATAGTCACGACATCGCTGACATTTCACCAGGAGAGAGACAACAAGGTTTTTAAAAATATATATATATAAATCAGTGATAAATGTAAACGTTATACAGCTTTTAACCAAGAAAGTGTTGCCCCTCCCAAGATGGCAGCCATACAGATGCATTGCCCCAATGCACTGTATGTATATACGTACGTAGTGTATCTGTAGTAACTTTTAGTGAATATTGCCACATAGGCAGGAAGAAAGTACAGATTCACTGACGAACGAAAGCGACAAACTTCAAAAGGTGTTTTTCATTGTTGATTCAGATCACATCTCTGCTCTCACATCCTCTGTTCCCATCATGCAACTGACAGATATGATTATTGTCCCATCATGTGGTTCGTCTTGAGGAGATGTTAACGAAGGCATCGTTTGATGCACCATTAACCCCCAGACACACACACACACACACACACGCACACACACGCACAAACTTCCCCGCAGAATCAGGTCATCCCTGGAATGATTCATCGGTCAATTTATTAAACACACACACACACACACACACAGACGGAACATGTTCACTGCGCCTCATTACATCAGTGTGTGTATCCATGCCTGAACAGACCTGATGACTGACAGGAGGTACAGCTACTCTACTCCTCAGCGTGTGTGTGTGTGTGTGTGTGTGTGTGTGTGTGTGTGTGTGTGTGTGTGTGTGTGTGTGAGGATATTAGGCTAATGGTTTATTAAAGGAAGATGTCATGTGTCAGTGAGCCAGAGGGGGAGGGAAAAGGAGCTGAAGCTTAATCATTAGGGGATCCACTCCGTTACAGCCAGAAAAATCAGAACAGATCAAACATGAATCGCTTTTTTTTATTCGTAGACTCGAGGTGTGTCCGCCATCTCTCCCCTTCACGTTGGCACTTTACTACATTCTAGCTGACGTCAATGTCGATTATTTGACTCATAAGTTATTTTTCTTTTTAAAAAAATCCCCTGAAGAGAAGCGGCGGACTGACCCCACCAAGCGCCTCATTATTCATGGCAATTCACATTTAATGAGCCTGATTTCATTAAATCTTCAACACCAGACACAGCTTATAGACAGCGGAGGAATGCAACCAAGGGCGTTTACTCACGTACTGAAGTACACTTTGAGGGACTTTTATGCTAATTTGTACTAATACTTCATTCAATTTGCCACAACTTATTTTTTAGATTGTTTACACACAATTTAGGCATTGAGACAGATAAATAACAATAAATAACAGAACATGAACTTTACCCTTTAGAACCTTAAGTACATTGTGCTAATAATACTAATAAGTATTATTTATGTATTTTTACTACACCGTTACTACACTGTTTTTTATTAGATAATAAAATCAACAAATCTCACGACTCAATGTTTCTTTATTTCTTTTCTGTCTTGAGCCCAGAAGTAAAAATAAAAAAAATAAAAAAAATCAAGAACAGGATGAACTTTTCGGGACGAAGGGAGTGAAAAACACTTCTCCCTAGACATTTGTAATACGTAGAGGAATTTGGTGAAAACGTTCCAGTTGTGTCCAGTCAGCGATAATCGTCCACATTCCAAATAAATTATGATACGGCCCAAGAAATATCAAAGAAGTATTACCACATCTGTGACTTTTTTAATGATTATGGTGTAATCATTGAAAAGACAAGATTTAACACTAAATATTGCAAACGCCTCCGCTGGGATGTTTCGGAAATAACAGCGATGTTGCAACAGCGTCGTCATCCCGTTTTGGGGAAATTGATGTCATCGGGGGTTAGTAATTAAATTTTAACTCTTTAAACCCTCGTCCCGCGCTGACCAGAGTGCTTATCTATTCTAGTCAGTGTATCTGAGGGGCGTCCTCCTTACTGGAAGACTTTGAATGAGCATCTTATGGGTTGGTAATCGCTGTTCCAGGTATTAGTCAGGCCCCTCTGGTGTTACCAGGGACTGAGTTTGCGCCTGTAAAGAATTTTGATTGCAGACGGCATGCAAACATAAATTAATGGGTCTTATTGTTAATTCTCTGGCAAGTGGCCGTGGTGTAAATGGGTTGTTCACTCTGCACCATGACGTGTTCGCCTCGTGTTGGGTGGTGCAGTAAAAACAGTGTGATGCATGCCTGCTCTGCCGTTAAAAATGACTTTTTACTAGGGGATTGAAGTTTTAAATAGGAAGCCTTTCTGAAATATAGGACCCATTGTTTAAAGCATAACTGAGGATTTGGAGCGGCGTTAAAGAGGGAAAAGATTAGAGCTCAACTGTAGGCTTTAGCAAACAATTGTGTTTATTCTCTATGGAAATTACCTTCAGGGTAATCAATCTGTGTGTGAACACACACACAAACACGAGCCCATGTACCAGGGGGGGGTCACGCGCCGGTCCAGCTGGTGTGAAATAACATCCGTCGTTACCCTGAAACCGGAGAGCCGTCAGCGGGAGATCAAGGCCGGGGGTCGGGGGTCGGGGGTCGGGGTAGTTAGGGTGCGAGAACACTTCAGGAGGTCAAACTACCACCGTGTTTAATAACGACCTGTTTTACTTTGAGGAGTCAACGAGATCCTGCAGCGTCCGCTTTTACTTTACATAGAAATGATTTGAATTAAACAAGAAAACACGCATCAGTACTGTATTTCACCCTGAACTGTGGTGCCCTTAATTTCCCAGCCACGGTGACTAACCGTCGAGGGAATCCCTCTGAAAATGGAAAACAGCCAATGTGCTGTCGGGCCACGGCCGTAAATGTCAGCGCTCCGCTGACTGGATGCACACGGACAGAGATTTCTGTGGGGCGGCGCGGGGAGACAGTCCCAGTGACCTAGACTCGTCACACACCTCCAGCCCCATCGACCCCCCCCCCTCCCCAGGCCGAGAACAAACCGCTTCAGCCTCACGCCCACTATGCCTCCTTACTCACGCCAAGTGGTTCTGTGAGTCATCGTGTCCGTTAGTGCTGGTTTCCAGTAGGAAACGTATGGAATTTTTACAACGAGAATCCTGAAATACATGTAAAACATTCCTGTTTTATTCCCGGTCACCACGTTTATTCATCAAATCTGCAAACTGGGGTGATTTAATATTCAGATTAATGTTACGGAAAGTTACAAGTGGAAATTACTAATCCAAAAAAACAACTGGGAAAGTTTCATGCTATCAATTTTTCTTATTTTCTGACCTGTTTAGGGGAAACAAAAGTCATTTGAAATAGTTTCCTGTGATTGCTTAACATTTCAGAGGATCTTTGCAGCTAAAATGCCAAATCCCTGCCATTCGTGGCTCCAAGTAGCTTTCACAAACAGGAGGAATTATGTGCACCGGTGCACGACTGAGCTGAACTAGATGTCACTGATAGCAGAGCTCTTTCTGGACAAAAACACGTGCACAGATGTGATTTCATCACCGAAAACTGCAGCTCTGAGGTGTCGGTATAAATAATTCTAACTAATCATAGGTGTAAAAACAAATGTCTGGTGCCAACAGCAACATTGAGCAATGCTGAAATGCTTTAAAATATTGCAAAATTGATGCCCACTGACCTAGTTGTGTAATAAAGCATCATGGGAATATAGACCAAGATAATGACATCTTTTACAGTATGTATGATTCAGCTTCAAGGAGGAAGTGTTCTGATGCTTTATTTAAGGAAAATACTGTAATGCAAAAATGCTGCATGACAAATGCTCCTTACATAAAATCTGATATTATATATATGAGGATATGTGATTGTCCAATTTAAATAAAACATTCTGTTCTTTAGTTAGTGAAATCCTCCTTCTGCCGAGGCCATCGTTGTTTGATCGTGTGTGACAGCAGAAGTGTTCCAGCCTATTGATGTTTCAGTCAACGCCGCGTCCAGATCGCCCCTGAGATGCGGCCTGACGACACGGGCCCGCGCTGTTTCCAAAATAAGATTACGGCGGCGCTTAAAGACTTAGCGAGGCTTTGACATCAGCGGCTGAGGAAGGTTAGTCCGTCGATATGTGCGGCTTTTGTGAAAATTCAGCTCAGCTCCTAGTGGAGAATCACAAGCTCGACGGGACGTTGACAGCACGTGACCCCGAACAGGTGGCACCCGCTTTGCTGTTCTAGGAACCATGTGAATTAGTTTGTCATGTCATTTCCACCCATTAGAATATCAGTCACACTGTAAATGTGTAGTAGATATAGTTGCAAGGGGGAATTTTGGTGAAATGCACAGGCAGGAGGAGGGTGGAGACGAGAATAAATTCTAAATGTTTCAGAATGACGATAGCATGAGAATGGGTGGAATTTTCCTTCCTTTTTTTTTTTGCATGATGTCAATCTGCACAATCTCTCACTTTGGTGTGTGTATGTGTGGCTGAGGCTGGCAATGCTGCAGGCTAGCAGACACACACACACACACACACACACACAGACACACACACACATTCGGCCTGAATAAAGTGACTGGAGAAGGGCACAGTGTGTAAACACCTCAGTTAATGTGTTTTTTTTTGCTCGCCGCTTTCATCTTCTCTGCCTCTGCATTTCATTTATGGATGGGGGGCAGGGGCGCTAATAAAGAGCAAAAAGGCTAAAAATCAGATCAGAGAAATATGCTAAATAAAAACAGCACAAAGTGAGCGTTCTGAAACCCGGGCAGGTAAAGCGTCGCCATCCCCTCTCTCTCTCTATCAGGCAGAATTTTAATGAGGTCAACTGCATATGGTACAGAGACGGCAGCCAAATAGCAGCGCTACGGTGTGTAAAATCCCCCCTGCTCCTTCCCCTCCTGGCAGCGTGGCGTCCCGAGGCAGAGCTCCCACACAACAGACGGGACTCCCACCACACAGCCTGCAGGGTGGAGCTGTGTCACTCTGAAGAAGAGAAACGCTGCCAGCCTCGCACACGCCCTGAGTCCCATCACTCTGTCGCAGGGGAGAGAGAACCGATGCAGAACACTGCTGTTTGCATGCTTTTTTGTGTAAAATTAGTGGAGATGTCTTGCAGGGGAGGGGGGGTCGGGGGGTGGAGGGGTTGTCGCCTGCAGGCTGAGAGATGAGGCATTGAAAGCAGAAGGGTTCCTGCTGTTCACACTGAAAAAAAGGAGAAAAAAGAGAGGGAAATGTGAATGTGGAGAATTATTGATCCCACGGGGAGATTTAGCTCCGTTTCACCATTTTCTGCACATAATAATCTGGATGATGTGTTTTGGTACATGCAGCAAAGAATGCATGTACGGATAAAACAAAAAAAAGCCATAATGAGTGAATCCTCACTGGAAATTGACAAAGCTGCTTATTGAAAATGAGCCGTGTTTGACGTGGGGGATCCATCAATGACAGTGATGATACGTCGCTGTGGCACCTCGTGCTCTCCCCTGGCTCCACAAGGCCTTTTTAAAGACATGAAATTGCCAGAATCAGGCTCCTGTGGTGTCACACTTTACTGCAGGATTAGTTCAATGGACGATGTGAGGAAGGAAGAAGGAGAGAGGAAAGTATAGGAGGACACAAGTCAGATGATAGTGATTGACCTTACATTTGAGACTTTTCCTGGGTATTATTTGAAGTTTTGAAATCCTAAAAATGTATATTTGTGATTTTAAGGAACAAAAATCATCACCCTATGCTAAGAAGACATCGGACAGTTCAGTTCTTGCATTCTGGTGAATTATTCTGCATCACTTTGACCTTTTTATGCATCAATTCAGGCTTTTTCTGCACCACTTTCTGCATTCATTTGAGTCTTTTCTGCACCACTTTATTGTGAAACATCTTAACTTATGTATGTATGGATGATAATCCATATATGACTATATACTATATGGTATAATATGATGCAGCCCCTCAGGCATTCTGTAATGCTTTTAAATATTTATTCTCCTGTTGATGCCAAAACATGATTACTGCATATACACACTGATGATTTTCCAGCAGGTATCAAGAAACAGAAAGTTGATGTATAAGGGAGATGATTTGCAGTTTGACACTGGAAAAAACACATGAGTGTAATTTAGAAGCAAAATCTAAACAACTATAGATGATCAATAATCACTAGCATGCATAATGCACATAATGCATGTCAGCCTTTAGCATTAATTGCAAATAAATGACACATTTATTTGCTCTAATTGTACATTAAAGGGATATTTTCAGCTGTTTAATACTAGTGGACAATTGTCAATAGTCTCAATAATGTTTTTAATGCTCGAACCAGCCTTTACTGAGTCCTACTAGTGGTGTATGATGTGATCCTCTCCCTAATTCGACGCCAGCGATGAGTGAGCGTCTCTTCCCGTGAACGCGCAGCGTCCGTGGGGGCGCCATCGCGGCAGGAAGAGGCGAGCAGGAGGAGCGCTCCCATTGGCTGCTGCTCCGCCATAAAAACACAGGCGGCTGCCAGCGGCTCCAGAGCAGGCGGAGACACCGACGGCTGCGGGTCGCACAGCCGCACGAGACGGGAGGATCCGGCATCACGCGCACACACGCACGGGATTTGGACTTTAGCATTTATCCTTTTTTTTTTTTTTTGCTTTTTCTTTTTTTTTTTTTGAAAATCAATGAAGGAGAGACGCTCCTGTCACAAACTGTCTCTGAAATCCGCCATGGATCCCGGTCAGAGTGTGAAGTGTAAGATCGTGGTGGTGGGGGACAGCCAGTGCGGGAAGACCGCGCTGCTGCATGTGTTCGCCAAGGACTGCTTCCCCGAGGTGAGACACACACACACGCACACACACACGCACACACATGCACACACACTACCCCCGCACTACTCCCGCAGGATGCGATCACACACGCGCGCACGTTTGATCACACGCGCGTTTGATGGAGATGATGCTCCAGCTGCTGATGAAGGACAATGCCTGTGTGTGTGTGTGTGTGCGTGCGCGTGCGTGTGTGTGAGATGTGATCACTGCTGGATGAAGTACTCGGATACCTGAGTACAAGTATAAATTATACTATTTCTGGTTTCATAATGCAGAGCTGATTCAAGATACTTCTTGGTAGATTAAAAGTACTGCGTTGTAGTATTTGGCACAAAGTGCAGCACTTTATAAAATATTGTGTTTTAAAGTGAAAAGTACATTATTTCCCTCTGAAATGGAACAGGGTAAAGTATAAAGTAGCATCAGTTGGAGAAAGTACTCGAGTTAAAGTTACTTTTTATTGGTTAAAAGTAGCCTCCTGTACTACATTTTGAAGTACTTTGCTATTATCCTAAGTATTTCTATTTGCTGCTACTTTATACTATACATACATTTCATATACTCAAAGTACAATTATATTTTGCTGCCAATACTTTTACCTGAGTGAAACTTGTATTTCCACTGGTTGTATTGTGATGCTAATAGAGTCTTTTATAATGAAGTAGCTGTTTGTACAGGTATAGTAAAGACTGAATTGACTTCATTAGAAGTATTAGAGCTGTGTTTTCTCATCAGGTCAATCTGAGTTCAGCTGTAGTTTCCCATCATGCCTCCTTCTCCTGACCTTCCCGCCTGTCCCCGTTTTTTTGTTTCCTGCAGAGCTACGTCCCCACCGTGTTCGAGAACTACACAGCGAGCTTCGAGATCGACACGCAGCGGATCGAGCTCAGCCTGTGGGACACTTCAGGTAATGTTTCCCACGGTTTTCTTCTTCTTGTTGTGTGCCCGGACACGTCCCACCCTGTCCCCACCCTCCTCTTCCCCTTCCCCCCTTCCTGGTCCTCAGGTATTTCCTGCATACGTCCAGGTCATGTGACCTAGGGGTTTTTTGTGGTCCATTTAAATCAATGAAGCTGGTTGATCCTCACAGGCCTCAGAGTCTGGGGGCTTCACTTTCTACAAACCAGACGCACCTTCCACCTCAGCGGTTGGTATTAAAGGTGCTGGGCTTTGATTTATGAATTCCTACTGGACAGGAAAGGAAGTGTAATGATGGGCTCAGCTCATTTTCATACATCTGGAGAACACACTTGTAAAAAATTCTGCCTACTGCAGGCTTTTCTTTCCTCCTTTTTTTTGGGAAAGTTTATTCTTGCAACACATGTATTGGCTGTTTGCTTTTTTTTTTTTTAATCTGTGTTTTGCTCGGACTTTGTGTTCAGGGTCCAAACCAGCTGCTGCATCACCCCTGTGTGTGTGTGTGTGTGTGTGTGTGTGTGTGTGTGTGTGTGTGTGTGTGTGTGTGTGTGTGTGTGTGTGTGTGTGTGTGTGTGTGTGTGTGTGTGTGTGTGTGTGTGTGTGTGTGTGTGTGTGTGTGTGTGTGTGTGTGTGTGTGTGTGTGTGTGTGTGTGTGTGTGTGTGTGTGTGTGTGTGTGTGTGTTTAAATGTGTGTGTGTGTGTTTAAATGTGTGTGTGTGTGTGTAAACAAACCCGTTTTCACATCCATCAATGTCTGAGTGGTGAATAGCACAGCAGTCAGGCAGCGTGAGTGAGTGAGACGTGTGTGTGTGTGTGTGTGTGTGTGTGTGTGTGTGTGTGTGTGATGGGCGTGGACAAGCCAGCTGTTGCTGCTCTCTGTGGTCTGGAATTCCTGAGCGATGTTTCAGTAACTTTCCCAAATGTCCGGATCAGCATGTGACTTTCCTTTCTGACCCTTTTTTTTATTGTAAAAAGAAGCCGAACTGTAGAACTTAAACATTTATATTTTGAATTAAATCTGCTTGAGAGTCATGAGACGTTTCAGGAGACCATTTTTTCCCCCCTGCGGAGGAAATGTAAATAAGCGTCAGCGGGGAAAAAAAATTCCTTATTTCCAGCAACGCTACAAGCAACAAAACGGGCGGCTCACATTTCAAATTCCTCCTCGCCTGCAGCACGTGTGAGTTCTGTGAAAGTGGAAAGAAAATGAACGCTGGCCAGGGAGTGAGAAATTTAGTTTTATTGCGTTGTGTTGGCCGGTCGCCCTGAAGCCGTTTTTCTTTTTCTCCCTCTGCTTTATAAAGCAGTGAAGAGTGAGGGGGAGGGGTCCTTTATTAGATCAGTGGATGCGAGATAGAGACAGACCTGCCTAAATCCTAACACCCCACCACACACACACACACACACACACACACACACACACAGAAGAATTGATAGAGCTTTGGGCTTGACTGGTCCCTTTGTACAGACGCCCATCAGCCACGGCCAATCCAATTGATCCCTTATTATCTCCTGAGGTGTGCTAGGAGGTGTTTGTGTGTGCAGAAATGAAGACAAACACACAGGCGCCATTCCGCCCCCCCCCCTCCCTCCCTCACAAACAATCCTCCTACCCACACACACACACAGACACACACTCGGTGGTGGTCCTTGTTCTGCACCGGTGAATGGCCTAATGAGCAGCTTGGCTGGTGCCTGTTTGTTTGAAAGGGATGGTGACGGCTGTGATTTGGGTCATTAAGGTAAATGCCTGACAGTTGTATTGCCTTCCATTTGTCCCCCCCCCCATAACCACACACCCACCCAGCTCGTCTGTAGCACCTCGGCTTCCCCCAGCCTCGGGGCGGGGGTCTTCCAGGCCGCAGCCTTTGATGCTTCTCGCTTCTTTTCAGAGGCAGAGGAAGCGTCCGGTCTGCAAAGGTGTTTGTGTGAAGTAAATGGCAAAGACTGTGGTTGGACCCGTGTGTTCAAGGCCTCTTTTTATTGTACTGCATAGAAACATGGAAAAAGGCTCCTCAAAGCCTGGGGTATGGAAACTGGAATCCTCGCCATCACTTTGGCATTTTGACGTTTCCTCAAGTGTAAATTAATCAATTCCATTTTTAGGGTGACATCACCGCTCAGGGGTCACCTGGTTCCTGATGAAATATTACTTGTTGCCGCCCATGTGTTTCGAGGCGTCGCATTAGTAAAAGTCTGGCGGCGATAATCTCATCTCATTTGCACCCTTGCTAAGGGTGAAACTTTCTGAATGTGCTGACGCCTTAGAATTGCGAGGAAGTGGATTAGGACCAACTCACGGAGGAGGAAATGAGGAGAAGAAAAATTAAATGAAATCATCAGGAAAAACACAGATCTCACTAGATAACATTGATAATGTCTAGCTGCAGATTAAACCCACTTTGTAGAAACAGGAAAGTCAGATGAAGGAGCTTTTAAAGGAAGATGCTTGACAGAGTGAGATCAGCTTTTACTGTCTGCCCCCCCCCCATCCCCCTGTCGGCCGCCATTGTTGCGCCCGGATCGTGTTTCTGGGCGAATGGGAGCCGCATGTCTGGCATTCCTCAGACCAAAAAGGCTTTCTACTTCCTCCTCCACAAAGGCCCCCATTGTACCCGGCAGGGCCCAGATCCTCTGGAGTGAAAGGAGTAGCGTACCTCGTCTCCAAGGGCAGATTCAAACCGCGGCGGAATTCGCCGAGTGGCGAGAACCTTGATCCACGGGTGAGGGCGCGGAGCGTTAACTGAAGGACGGCGGAAGCCTGGGAAAGATCAGTGGACTCGCTACGGACTTTCTGTTTGTTGTGACACGTTACAGTGAAGTTCATGCAACCTCGTCCTGCCCCCCCACCCCCCTCACATGGAAACATGTGACCACCTGACCTGGCTTTCACCCTCTCTTCAGGCACTTCCTGTTCGGATGGAATTCATTATAAAATTTAGCCGTCAAACGACTAACGAAGACCACCCCCTTCCACACGCTGCTGCTGCTGCTGCTGCCGCCTCGAGTCATAAACAGTGTGTGGAGAACGTGTTGAGGTGGATCGTTGAGGTGTTTTAGGTCCGTTCACATCTGGATGTGAGACGACTGTTGGTCTATACAACTACAGTCACATCTGGTTTGACTGCTGCTCAAACATTAAACACTGACAAGTTTGGTGCATTGACATAAACTGTGATTAAAGCTGTAACTCTAATTAATCTAAGACTGTATTTATAGGTCATTTAACTTTCAGAGCTACATCCTGTATTGTCGTATTACATATTCTATTATAGCATAGCCTACCATATCATATGCTAACTAATATGTATATCATAAATGCATTTAACCCAGTCTTGTTATTCAGTTTCAACAGTTTTAATAACTTCTTAAGCAGAATGTGTGCCTTTTTTTAGCTGATTTTCTTAATGTTGAATTTTTTAAATCAGATAACTCACTGTTAAAACTAATATTTAGTTCCAGCAGTAGTGGTTTAACATCCTATCCATCTTACTTCCTACTTTACAGCCAGCAGAGCAGCTCTTTGTCCTGTGCTGCTGACTGTGTGCAGCTGCTGAGAGGTTGTACGTTTCCGCTCACGTCTTATTGCCGTGTGTTGTTTTCACAGGTGTCCCAGCAGGCTTAGCGCCTCCATATACATTCATATACACACATGTTCTGAGCAGGGTTATGCTCCGCTATGTCAGCTATGCAGTAAACCAAACTTGTCGCTGTAGCTCCAGCTTTTTTACCTCAGCAACGCCAGATAAAGCGACTGTCATTTAAGGCGGGGGTCATGTTGCAAAAAGAAAAAAAAAAAATCTGCATTCCGAGATTGTTAGTGTGGGGACATCTGGGAATTTGAAAAATGGAATCCCGTCACGTGAACGGAGCGGAACGCGCTCTCCCAACCGCTCCATGTGTTGCTCTTCCTACCAGCTGTTGCGGCTCATGACCCAAACCAGGAAGAAAGGAAGGAAGGAAGGGTATTTTTTCTTTGTTTAACATCTTGGAGAAAAGCTTCCACTTTAGTCACGTAGAGTCAGTTCATCAGTGGAAGTTCGCTATTGTTTCACACCGAGCTGCGCCCTCTTATATCACATCGCTGTGCAGTGACATTTGCTGTGAACCGAGGGAGGATGCCTTTCTAAAAGGCCTGGAGAGTGTGTGTCAGTGTGTATTTAAAGGACAGGGAGGGTGTGTGTCTTCCAGATTTAGAGATCCTGTGGGAGAACAATGACAGCAGCTAATTAGATGACAGTCACCAGCCCTTTTGTGTGCATGTGCATGCATGTGTGTTGGTTCAGGGGTTTCCTCTTATCTCTTTTCAGTTTGGCAGGAAGATGACCTCAAAGGGGGGGGGGGGGCGGTCTGCGGTGGGGCTACGGTAACGCAGTCACGGCTGCTATAAACGCCAGATAAGAGAGGATACATCCCCCTAATAAAAGACGTGTGAAAAACCATTAAAAGCGGCGTGGACACACGGGGGTTCTTCCACTTCCCTGTTTATGTTGTGCAGCTCTGAGCCATTTGGAAGATGATCTGAGAGGATTCGCCGCTGGAACAGAAAACAGGACCCCACACGCAGCATATTCCACACGTGTGTGTGTTTCCTCTCGTCTGATTGGTCAAAACAATCAATTCATTGTAAAATGTCAAATGACTGTGCTGCTTACCCTTTCAGTCATAGGGTTTTTTTTTCCAGTGATTGGTTCCAGGGACGGAGGGTTGGAGAGGGGGGATAGGAGGGGAAAAAAGAGGCCTTCAAACAATGCTAGGCAGCCGTGATTGATTGCGAGACGGCCGTGAAAACGAAGCAATAAATTCCTGCGGGTGATCCCGCATTCCTGCTCGCCCCGAGCTTCCTGTGACTGTGACGCGTCAGGCCGCCGCCCGGCACACCGTGGACGGGAGGCCGACGTCTCCCATACGCGCACGGATCCCTTTTTTTTTTCTTTTCTTTTTTTACAATGTGACAAAACGACTGTGGTTGAGTTGTGATTAACCAAAAACATGCTCCAACATGTTGGAAGTTAGGAGGAAGTTCTGGTTTGAGTCCTGATGATGAAGGTGGAACACCAGGAGACAAACCTTCAGTTTACGGTTGTGTCAAACAGGCTCCTGCTGCTTTTTACAATGGAAACAAAGCTTTAAGCATCCTCCTCCTTCTGCTGCTAAGAAAAGAAAAACCCAGCTGTCCCAGTTACGTCACAGCTTCAGACGCGGTGACGTCCATCGTATCGGCGGTTTTGCAGGAACGTAAAAACGTCGACGTTTCCCTCCGGACTGCACAGAGAGTTGGAGGAAAAAAAACAACAGAATGTGGCCGGGAAATAACAAGCTTGTGCCTTCCCATCTGAAACACATTATGTTTGGCTGCGGGCAGCAGAATAAGTCATTCTGCGTAGTTCCTGGCGTGATGCGAGACGCGTCGCCATCCAAGTTGATCAGACCCCCTTTATTCCCTTTTTAAGCATACATCATTTTATTCAACATTGCTGCGATCATGTGACCGTAACGCTGGTTAGAGTCCACAGGATCAGGTATTTCCATCTGTGGTTTCCAGACGTGACTCACCAGCTGGTCCACATTACCTTACATAGACAACAGCTGAATATTATTTCAACTTTAAGTATCAGGATTAGAATAATGACCCCAGATTTCAGGCTTTTTTTCTTCTTTCTTTGTACATGCTTCGAAGGAAGCGTGGATTGTTTAAACGTGTCGTCTCCCACCCAGACTGTTTAGATTAGGAGTTGTGTGTGTGTGTGTGTGTGTGTGTGTGTGTGTGTGTGTGTGTGTGTGTGTGTGTGTGTGTGCTCCTGGCTGTTCTCTGCACCAGTGTTTAGAAAGGACCTCCCAGGGGAACCTTTACTTAACCGAAAACAAAATTCTCCAGATTCTTGGCGGCCGGTTTGTGTGTGTGGTCAGCTCTTACTTGTCATGTGATCTTGACTCACCTTGACATTATACCCCCCCCACACCTCTCCTCCTCCCTTACTCTCCGGAGATGCTCCAGCCTGGCGGACACAAAGGGGCGTCTCCTTCTTCCACACATGGTTTCAATTTTTGAGGTGGGCGTCATTTCCTCGCTGTGAGATTCCGTTCCTCCGGAGGGGGAGAAGCAACTTTTCAACAAGTGATCTCGTCGTAGTCAGCACATTTTTCCTCATGCTGCATTATTTGTTTCGAGGTTGAGGTTAACGCTATGATCTCACTTCAATGCAGGCGATTCCTCTGCAGCCTCTCAGAGAGAAATGTAGGGCACCTTCTACCAATCAGACTCTGCCGATTTGTGCCACAAATTGCTCAATTTTCCCCACCGATATCAAGAATTTCTCGGTGTCAAAGAGTAAGGATTGTCCTAAAATAGCTCCCACCAGAACACTGGATGTGGAAAATGTCTTGGCCACCTGTTCTCTGCCTGTGTGTAGGAGTGAATGAAGATGCTTGCATGACAGAGAGAGAGCAGTTGAAGGGATTCCTGCAGGCACATCTTTAATTTATAAGGATCAGCCTAAAAACAGGGCTGGCGATGACAAGTTGTGTTTGTAAACTTGGCCGTGTGCAGCTGTGCGTTTGTGTTCTTGCTCAACAGCTTCAGAGACATTAAAACTCAATCTGAATGACTTTATTTTCTGTTTTTCAGGATCGCCGTACTACGACAACGTGAGGCCTCTCTCCTACCCGGACTCCGACGCCGTCCTCATCTGCTTCGACATCAGCCGCCCGGAAACCCTCGACAGCGTGCTGAAAAAGGTTCGTCGCTCTCATTCCACAGTTTTGGCCTGTTTTAAAGTCCTCTTTAATTTCATTTGATCCGCTCCGACAAAAGAGCTGTGTTTCGTTTAACTGGATCAAAAAGTCGGAGCCCTTGTGACGAGGAGCCCCAGCGTGACAGGAATATCGCTGGGTTAATTCCCAGCGGTAGCCGGGAGGAGGAAGTACGCGGACGCCAGACACAACACGCTCACGCGCACACCGCCAAGGGTTAATCTGACGACGCCGTCTGGCACCGGCCTGACTCCCACATGTTGGAAAATGCGCTGCACATGAGACACGAGGCTTTGATGCTATTCACAAGCAATGTTAAAAATTTAAAAAAAAAGAAAAACTTCTTGATGCAATCTTCTTCTTAACGCCTATAAAAGCTCCGATAATGGCAGGAGCATCATACTTATCTATATCTAAAACACGTTTTTCCCATTCCTGGAAACACTTCCTGTAGATATGTTTTTTGTCACCACATCCAGAGTCTCCAGGAATATTTTCCAAGGTCATGTTTCAGACAATGAAAGTCCACATTGTAAGTTAAAGCCGGCCGAGGCTTTTAGTCAAATGCTGTTTGCCCAGACCGTAAGTGACACACTGTGCAAGTTTCTCTTTGGACCCTGATGAACTTGATCCCGGGGGGGGGGTGAGGAGGGGGGGCAGCGAGCCGGGCAGCGGCCCTCAGGCACATTAGCCTCAGATTAAAGCCCCGAGAGAGAAATGCCATCGATCACAGAGCGAGTATTGTTGTCAGGGAGGAAACATGGGGGGATTATTTGTAGTTCCTTTCCAGGGGGGGGTTCAAAGCATGGGGGGGCTCCAGGAAGTGGCGCTTTTAACCTTTGTACTTACAGGGTGGGTGAAACTCCTGGGGTTTCATGTCATGCTAGCGCTTTGCCCAACATGCACGACGCATAACTTAGATCGAATCGTGCTCAGAGACAAGGCGTTGTCATGGATCTTCTGCTGCCTTTTCCTGGCATCATTTTCTCTTTCAGTGACGTGTGATTTGTGTGTTTTCTCCGCAGTGGAAAGGGGAGATCCAGGAGTTCTGTCCCAACACAAAGATGCTGCTGGTTGGCTGTAAGTCAGATCTCCGCACCGACCTGAGCACCCTAGTGGAACTGTCCAACCACAGGCAGACGCCGGTGTCGTATGACCAGGTAAATGACCCATTTTGCCGGCAAAGCAAACCATTGTCCTGGTGGTTAAGCCACGCGCAGTTGATCCCTTCCTTTCGTCAGCGTTGACGCCAGCACGTTAAACCTCTTTCTGACCTGGACTTCCAGTCTTTTCTTCTTCCGGCCGTGACCGTGTCTGACCCCTCTCTCTCTCCGCCAGGGTTCCAGCATGGCCAAGCAGATCTCGGCGCCGTACATCGAGTGCTCGGCGCAGCAGTCGGAGAACAGCGTGCGGGACATTTTCCACGTGGCCACGCTGGCCTGCATCAACAAGAGCGGCAAGCACGTGAAGCGCGGCAAGGCGGCGCGCAGCGCCAAGCGCATCTCGCACATGCCCAGCCGGCCCGACCTGGCGCCGGTGGCCTCGGACCTGCGGAAGGACAAAGCCAAGAGCTGCTCGGTCATGTGACCGGATCGGACCGCAGGGGGGATCAAACTGAGGAGGACGAGGACAGGGCTCGGCGCGCGCAGGAAGTCACGGGGCGACGCTCTTTTTTTTCCTGCATGAGAAGGACCCCTCACCTGTCCAGAGAGGGGGTTTATAAGCTTCAACTACATGTTACTGGAATACTCTGCACCAACCAAATCTCAAAGCGTCGTAGCATCCCCCACCCCCGATAAATGTGCCCCCCCCCGCCCCACCAGACGAGGAAGCTATCTGTCAGTGGAAGAGAGGAAGTGACCTGCTTCCTCTCTGAAGAGGAGGAGGGGGAACGGTTGAGGCTTTTCCACACATACAGGAAATGAGCCGGAGGAGTGATGTCATTAGGAGTCGCTCATTTGTAACGGAAGAACATGTGATTTTTTTTTTTTTGAATGGGAGCCAAAGGCGGCGCCGCTGTTGTTTGTGCTGGATCAAAAAGACCTTTTTGCTCTCTCTCTCTCTCTTTATTTTTTTTTTTCCTTTCCGAGGGCTTATACAAAACTCGTCACTGTGGCTTGAAGTGTGTAACTCACCTCTGCTGCTGTCACTGCAGAGCAGACTAAAAAGAGGGATTTCTCAGTCCTGCGACAATGGAAACCTGACGCCATGTGCCCCCCCCCGTCTATGATATGTTGTCGGTATAATGTGAAGTCATTTCGGTGTGTAACTGTGTCATGGTTTTAATTTAGCATCCATACCAGCCCCGTTTATTTCACCTCAAAGTTCCAGACACATAAGGACTCTCTGAAGACAGATTACACTAAACTGTCTCTACTGTATAATACGGGGGAGCTGTAACTAAAGAGATTCCCAAGGAGGAAAAAAAGCCCATGTGATAAACAATCTCGGCCTTTCATTGTGAATCTGTAGTCACCAAATTGTGATTATTGTTTTGGCAGCAGCAGAAACGATCCGACATTAGTTGACCGAAGTTAAACGAGCGAAAAAGTGATTTTTTTTTTTTTTAATTGTGCAAAACAGAGGCCGGTGGCTGGTTCGAGTTATGAATCACTTTTCCGCTGCACTTTAGAGAAACGGGGGTGGAAATGAAAGCTGCAATTAAAGCTTGTTTATTAGTCTCCAGACATCGCAGCTTTCAGCTTTGCATTTTTTACCTGAAGTGTTTTCCGACTCTGCTGTTGGGGGGAAATTCCACATAACTCAAACACGGATGGCTTTATTTTTTCTCTACATGAAATGTTAGTTGCTCATTCCCATGTTGGAGTTGTGCGATTTTTTTTTTCTTTTTAGTATCGAGTCTCATTAAACAACAATTGGGTGCCTGTTGACTCCTTGCTTAGTCCACCCTCCTCCTTCCCGTCCAGCTTTTCCATTCTGGCATGGCACACGTGCGGTGTACAGTGATATTTGAAGATTTAACACTGAAATCCTGAAACAATGGGGCCTTCACTTCTCTCAAAAGTGGACCAAGACAAACTAGGTTTAAACCTAATTGGTAGTACGTTTCGAAGAATGTGTTTCACTTTTGTTCAAGGAGAGTCATCTGGAGTACATTTCTTCAAATCCAAAGTCCGACCTGTAACCCTACATCATAAGCTATTCTTGTTTTAGTCAAATTGTAAAATATAAAAACAAAAAAAAAGTACAATCCGCCAACCTTGTGTCCAAACTTTTGAAATGTGAAGCCCCATATTCGCCTATTCAACATGTTGAGAAAAACCCAAAGCTCGACAGGCCTTGTGCCTCCTGATGGCTGGCTCTTTATAGACGGGTTTATTGTAGCCAGAAGTTGACTTTTTCTGAAGTCTAGAAAAACAGTGTTTTTGGAATTTGTGCTTTCCCTATAAACGGTAAAATTGAATATCCAAATTGTTGATGCACTTTTAATGAGCCTTTTGAACGTCCCACTTAGCTTGACCTCCACGGCCTGACTCTTCATTTTCCTATGTCGTTTTCCTCCCTGTGTACATTTTCTTGAATGTTGATGTCACCTTCAAATGTCTTTTGCCAATGTTGTTCCCACAATATTTATTGAATTATATATTTTCCCTTTAGAATAAATGCAAATGTCAATGAAGAGAAGTGTGTTTTCTTTATTTATTGGGAGTAAATGATTTAAAACCAAATCACATTTTTGGAGGATGCCACTTTCATGTTTATGGGGTTAGTAGGTAATATATGAAATTGTGTAAATTAAGACAAAATGCATTGACGCTGGTATTTTCATCAGTTTTAGATCATACTGCCTCATACTAAGGCAGACAGCAATCTGATAATGGCTTCTTGCCGGGTTTCACACCTTCCTCTGAGCTGAGGTAACAGCAATCATTTCTGCACCAGTTCCCGCTGAAATCGGGGGGGATCAACTTTCGCTTTTCGTTGTCTGTATAGAAACCCGAACTATTGACCTTGGCGGATTGTGCTTGTTGCTAGGCTCCTCGCTCATGGATAATTCTGCATTCTCGCTCTCATTGCGACGCATGCATGGCTGTTTTAATCCTAAACCGCAAAGTTCTTGTGCAAACACAGGAATCAGATATGGGTGGCTTTCTAAAAAGCAGATTGCGGTCAACTAAAATCAGATATGGACGTCGGCACCTGTGCTGTAAACAACCTAATCCCAGACAAATCTGTGTGTCTATCGTGTTCATAATGAAATATCTCCAGGAGCTGGTGACCTCAGGTCTCATGCACACAGCCACTTCACATAGTCTTATCAGCTTGTTGATTGCGGCCTGCAAATACTCATGTATGTCGTTTATTGCTCAGATGAAACTTAACTCCACCACACACCGAGGGGGTCACGAGGTCACCGTGGTGACATCAGAAAGCACGCTGTCTGCCATCTGCATCCGTAAAGAGAACGCTTCTCCAAAAAAAAAAAACTTGCCAGACGCCAGCCGAGATGAGCAATCGTCGGTCAGGACCCCGCGAAGGATGACTAGCTTCCCCGTGACGCACTTCACAGGTTACGCAGAAATTCTTTGGGTTTTGCAAGGTGGCCATTGTTCCCGGCCTGGTCTGGTTATACAGCCACATCCTCATAAAGCAACACCGGAGAAACAAGAGTGTTTATATATATGTTAGCCTTGTCCCATTGACCCTTATAAAGCAAAAAAAAAAAATTATTAGAGCTAAAATATCTGCCAGTGGATTACAATAATTCTATTCAATATTGGATAAATTGTACCAAATAACAAGACATGTTCACTAGAGTTGACTACAGGTAACTAGATGTTGTGTGTATTTGATTTCATATTGACTAGTGGCTGTCATTAGAGAAGATGAGTTGTCTTTCTTCATGGGAGAATTTTCTTTCAGAAACGACACACCTGTGGTTCATTGTCGTGTGTGCACAGGTGCAGCTTATATATGAGCTGAAAGCAACAGCCTATCATTTTTTTGCATGTGCCATGCAGACGTAGCCTTGAGTCAAATCTTTGATATGAGAGTTCTTTTTTTCCCTATGGATCGCAATGTGCTTCTGTGGATTGTGCATAATTCATAATTTGCCCTGTCTCCAGACAGTTAAGGGTGAGCTAATGTTACTTGTGACAGGAAGGTATTATTGGTTCCCAGTTGGAGGAAATTTGGGTGGGGAATGAGCACAAGTAATGTCGCTGAAATGGTTCGTCCTCTGCCGGGATTGTTCTTTGTTCTTGGATAAGTGAGTTAACTTGATTTGATTTCCGATGATTTGACCCGAGCCCGTGGTTCTCAGCTCCGTAAAAGCAACTTTCAAGTTTATCTAAAGGTGAAACAAGACCAAACCTGCAGGAATACAATTGGATCCAGACATGAAATCTTTTTCAATAAAGATGATATCAATTAGACACACAAGCTGAGACAATTGGTGTAATTCTAAAATGTATATTATAAAGAATCAAACATATGAAAAATCCAATGCAAACATATTCAGCTAGCAGTTTGTGTATTCACGACTTTTGGTTAGAAATTTTCCTTATAAATTTCATGGTTGGATTCAAACAATTTTCTTTCTTTTCTTTTTTTTGGAGGCCTCATTTACATGGGCTCATATCTCTTTTTTTAAGTAAAACAAAGCAAAAACTATTCAATGAAACCAATTCAAATGTTAAATAAAGTTATCTTTCCAAATGTGAGAGTTGATGCAATTTAAATCAGGTGTCATAGCAACAGGGCGGTGACGTCACCGCATCGCTATAATATCTGGGGTTGCGACCTTTAAACTTTCCCCTCCTGCGCCTGGATTTTAACGCGAGTTGACCTCTTTCTGCGAAGAAAAAAACGCTATTTAGCTATTTTAACAAACTATCACCACTGCTATCACCTTCATCTGGATTAGAGACCCACTACCTGGACCACCTTCTTCTGGATTAACGTACCTACAGCCTGCGTTATAGGACTACGAACCTGAATTCCAGAACCTTCTATTTGTAAGTTATTGTTTTACATTATATCAGTATATAGCCTATATGCTAGGATGGTTTATTTATATATTTACCTAAGGAGGATTTAAGCTACGATATTTTTGGTATTAATAAAGTCTAACGTTAATATGTGCTTTATTATTTTCTATAAAGTAAAGCCTTCGTGCCCGTCTGAACCCTCTGACGGTGAGATGGCGTCGCGTGGACCTCCGGACGAGCCTGACGTCTGGTTCCAACCGAGTAAGACACCTCTTAATGTTCATTTACATTTTAAAATTAATTTTAATTCATGTTAACTGTTTTATGTGTATAATGAAGGCAATTCACCCGTTAGAAAAATGATTCGGTGTTCTAAACTAATATCTTCTACAATTGTACACACGGTGTAATGTTGCTGCTAATGTTAAATCAAAGATAATTGTTAGGCTACTTATTTTTTTCACAAATTGAGGGGCCTGTGGTTATGTTTTTTTCTGTAATTACTGTGGTTTATTGTGATTTGTTGCTAAAGTTATGTTATTTTCATGCAAAATTATCTAAACCTTTCGTCGAACATTTTGGGGGGAAAATGTATGTAAACACTGGCGCCATTTTTGAATTATGCCTAAAAGATATTTTTTTTGTCGCCATGGAAACGAGCGTTCAGGCGCTGACGGTGACGTCAGCGCGTTAGAACGTGCAGGGCTGTGTTTTACTCTATTAATGGTATTAAATGAGTGATGATAAGAACATGGTTAAATACTAACATACTTTACTTAAAGAACTATTCAGAGAAATGTAATTTAACTTGGGCTGTTTTTTTCATTTTTCTGTAACATATTTGTATACATGTACTCTTTAATATTTTTTATTTGTTATTCATACTATTATCATATTTGTATTCCCTTATTTCTGTATAAATGAGATGCTAAATTTAAAAATGATGAATGCATAGGATATTGAAATTGTATCAATAAAACTTTGCATTCAAAGTCCTAAAAGTACAAAATTATTATCAGCAAAATGCACATAACATGTCAAAAGTAAAAGTACTCAAAATAGTGTTATATTATTATAGTAGGGTTATATTATGTTGCTCTTATTACCAGCAAACACATGAGTGTCACATTTCAGTGTTGTAGTTCATTATTGTGAAAACCCATTTTATATGTTAGATTCATATTAAAGTACTGCATTATAATATGTGATCAAGCATTGATCTATTCACAGCTCTTTTAAAATTCAGTTCACAAGATCTGTAAACTGTAGAATTCTATTAGAGATTTTTATATCATTGCTGTAATCTGTTTTGCTCCCAGTGTGACCATGCTGCAGTGTAGCTGCCCACAAAGGGTC
Organism: Eupleurogrammus muticus; assembly: GCA_036785175.1. NCBI lineage: Eukaryota > Metazoa > Chordata > Actinopteri > Scombriformes > Trichiuridae > Eupleurogrammus > Eupleurogrammus muticus. The sequence goes on from JAYKQN010000024.1 coordinate 3,552,049, forward strand.
TTTTCCTTTGGAGGTGATATGGGCTGGGTTTTAACTCTGTCTCGGTGGCACCTGGAAGCTGCCATGGATCTCTGTCACCTTATCCTCCACATCACATCGACAGAGTCTCACAAAAAGTGAGTACACCCCTCCCACACATGACACTTTGGTTCAATGTAAAGTAGTCAGCGACAGCTTGAATAACAGTGTAAACCTGCACCAGCAGTGCATCTGCCAGCACCGCAGGGGTTAAACAACAGTTGTTTTATTCAGTCATTCATTGTCTCAGTGCTTGTGTCACAGATATTTGAAAGAACACATTCTGACAAAAGCAGAGCATCCCCCAGAATACTGAGTGGCACGAAAAAGGCTTCACATCTTACGCTGTGGAAATTTGCATACACGTATCTGTGCAGCCCGGCATCATCTTTTCAATGTATAAGGATATTTCCTGAGGTTTGGGAACAGGTCAGCCAGAGTATGGTTGTACAGGTGTTACGCTGTAGGTTGTTTTGACTGACAGGAAGTGGTACGACTTCAGCATTTTTCGAGCAACAAGATGGATGATTGTATGGCTTTTTTTTTCATTTCTTTGATGCTTGCTATTCCTCATAGAATTAGATAAAATTTGAAGTGGCTTGCTAGTTTAGCTCAATAATTTGACAAATCAAACTGCTGAATACGTTCACAGAACTCAATTAGCTGGAAGAAACTCAGCTGTGGTCCAGCTGTAGTAGAAGCTATAGTTCATAAAATATTAAATGTACAGCAGTATAGAGGGAAGAAAAAATGCTGCTCACTGAACTGACTAGAACCCAAGTTAAGTGTTTACACAGCAGAGCTAACATTCCTCCCTTTATTCTTTAGTGTGACAACAGTCTGTCCTTTCAGAAAAAGAAGTTGAACTGTAGTCCTTGACTAGTCTTCTCAGTGAATAGCGTTTTTTTTCAGCAGCTAAACGGAACAAAAAGCTCTCCGTGAGTCCGACTTAGATCGCCTCATTCACTTGAAAAGCTACATGAACAATATCACTGGACGCAGACAATGTACAGGCCGTGTTGAATTCCCCGGGGCTGCCAAGCATGCAAACTGCTTTTCCTCACACGGCGAGACTATACATCATGCGATGACTTCATCACATGCACAGGATCTGAGATGTATGGGGTTGTCAGGAGCAGGAAAACAGGTCTGTCAGGTGAAAAATAAATGTCGCGGATGAAAAACATTTAACCGTGTTTCTTATGGCTGCTTGAAGAAAACATTTTTCAGAGTAACATGCATTAATATTAGATTTGAGACTAATTTCTCAAGATAAGGGGCATTTTCTTCTATCTAAGTGAACTGGCATCCTGTTGTTAAGTGTATTAGTAGTTTGTTCAATCCCATTTTTTTTACACGTCAAATCATTTCCTTTCTTGCTGTGAGTTAGAGGTAGTAAACTGCCAGCTCTGAGCCCCTTCATAATTTTTTTAAAATGGGTAGGGGAGGGGAGCAGAGAGAGGGTGTGGAGCCAGTGGAGTGAGTGGATTTTCCCCCTCCACAACACGCCAAACCTGTCTTTGTGATCTTTATGGTTCCTGCTGTGTGCCCTGTGTTGCGTTCAGAACATTCAGATGAGCATTTGAGCCATTTTAACCCCTAAAATGCATATTTTGATCAATTTGGAGTCTGAATCCTCACGAGCATTGATGAGTTCAGCACAATACAGTCATATAATTGAGTTCAAATGATTTGTGTTTGGCTGCTTGGTTGCAACAAAAACCTACACCCACCGTGGCTCTATGGGACCAGGGTTGCCTACCCCTCGTCGAGGTAAAGGTCAATCAGCAACTAAACGCTTCTGATGACGCGGAGGCCCCCCAAGAACCAATAAGACAACTTTGATTAAAAAGCTCATTTGCCAGTGAACAACAACAATAATAAGCAACAATAAAGTTTTTAATGACCAATTGAAATGTTTTCATAAACCAGACTCAGTTTACATGGTAACGCCTGAGGACCTGATCAGCAACAGGAAATATTCTAATCCACCACTTGTTTGTGCTGCAGCAAAGGTTTACGGTTGTCACGACTAGTTTCTCTATGCCAAGAATGTGAACCGATTGTCAGAGAGACATCACTTCTTAGTAAATGTGAGGCAGGAGAACATGTTTCATCGTCAGGTTTTGGATTAAGCCCCTTAGTATAAAACCATGGCTCACTTCTTTTAGTCCGTTATGCTTCTGTGTTTACCAGGCGCATGAGGGAGTAGCCCGTTGACTTTAATGTAGACGATCATTCAACACGTTCTCCACCCAGAGCATGGCCTCAATTTACCAGAATGTAATGCGTCTAAAGGACATGTTGAGTATCTGAGAAAGGAGTGTGAGTTGGGGGGTGAAAACCCTACTTTCTTTCCTTTAGTGCTTATTTTCCTTACTCACTCGCTTATATATACAACACATGTTCGTATATAGGAAATAAATCAGCAAGGTAGAACGAGTGGAGCCATATAACATAAAACACTGAGCAGCTCTTTCAACGCTGATCATCAGAGGAAAATCTATAGCAGGCGTGTTTTCTTGTGAGTGTAACGTACTGACAGTTTGCAGCGGAGCTATTTGTGTGACATGCGGACACATTCAGCATGCAGCTGTTCTTGCATATATGTTTACACTCTGAAATATTTCACCGCTGACTCATTATAATAGAGGTGGCAGGCTGACCATGGGCTTTACTGAGGCCATTTAACTTTAAATCTGCAGCACAGTTCTGATTGTAAAAGTACTGACCCAGATACTGTAATAAGTGAGGAATTTGACTAAAGAAAAGCTCCTGAGCACACGGCTCTGGTCGTAAAAACCCCCCTCTGGGTGGGCTGAGCTGGAGAAAAATCAGTCTTTACAAAGTGTGTAGTCCAGCCCGTCCTTTGCTGTTTTACTGTGTCCCACAACGCCCCAATTTACCCAACCGTATTGTACAAAGTCTGGGAGGTGAAGTGAGCTAATCCATTGATTGCAGATGTGCTGCAAAGGATTTCCGCCCTTATCCCAAGGTTGTGTTCCTATGATTTACAGCTGTTGCATATACACAGATTTTTGGATGTGTTTTTTTTGTTTCGCGGACTTACACGCATATGTCTTGGCATTTATGTGAAAACAAGGCTTGTGACAAGAAGCTACTCCTGTCTGGCTCGTCTGAAAAGGTTGATCTCCGTTGTGGCCTTTCGGCTGCTTGTTCCCGCAAGACAGAAATGGTTCGAAACAAAAGATTAGAGGATCCCGTCGCCCTTTTTTTCCTTTTGTTTGCACCTGCCTTCCATTTTATTTATCTGACAGATGACAAATGGCACACTATGAAATGTAGCTAGAAGATGTCAGATCTTTTACTGGATTCCATTCCTCATTGGACATTGGATTGCTCATTTGACTTTGATTTATGTAAAGGGGCGAGTCAGAAAACTATCTCAAGACCATTTTAAACTATTGCTGATTTCCCTCGTATACAGCGTTGATAAATTGTTTTAATATTAAGCCAGAGATCATTTCCCCAACTCTTACTGCAAAAGAGGACACATTTCTTAATCTGGCCATAGTAACAGGCTTAGGGAGGAGGACACTATTCATCACCATCTTTATAGAACCGAAGAAGCCTTTTTTTCCATCCCGATTAAGGAGTAAAATAGCTCAGATAGACTGCTGTGGCATGGGAGACAACTCGATTGAGCAGGAATGATCATCTGTTACCCGCATATTGCTTTTCACGCAATGCAATCGACTTCTGATATTGAATGCGGTTGAGGTCAGGGCCGAAGTGGATGTTTGCAGGAAACATCTCAATAAAGCAGAAGCCGCTCGCTCTGCAGAATATTCTCACACAGCCTTAAAGTTCACTGAATTTTTGCAGGATTCCCCCAAGGTATTGTGTGTGTTTGTGTGTGTGTGTGCCCCCCCAGCCCCTTTGGTCTTACATTTTCCTGCAGGACCAGCTGGGAGAGACACAGACTGGGAGCGTGTAGATCAATAGGTCTAAACTGGTGATGCATTGTTCCCCCCCCGATCCTCCTGCCTCAGACGATCAGTCATGCACAGCTGTAAAATAGAGACAGACTGAGAGCGAAACAAAGGGTTTTTTTTCCTTTACAGAAAAAGCTTGTGCCGGACTCTGGGCTTGAAGGTCTTAAGAAAAGAGGATGAAGAGAAGGAACGTGTTCCCCGTGGCTCCTAGACGTGCAGACAGCTTGGGATTAATGACAAGCCTTTAGTTCATTATGAATGCAACATGGGAAAAAATGTGGCTTAATCTAAAATGCTGGCACCACAAAAGCAAAGTGGCAAAGGGGAAGCCGGGGGTATGCTACAGTGATTTCACTCAGTTTAATGAAGAAATTTTCCCTTTAGACCGGGCAAGAAATCTATTAAATATTACACATACTAAAACACTCAAATAGCAGTTTTAACTATGGCTTAACATCGTTTCAATTTATTGGATCAGTTTTAGTGCATGGAAATACTCAAAGGTCACATATTTTACACTTTGCCTGGATTTTATGGCATTTCATCTCTTACAAGATATATGTGTGTTTTAAAAGGAAGAAAAGGACCGAAAGTCGTTTCATTATAGTTTCACTTCTCCTCCATAAGCTTCTCTCTATCATTTCTTATATATGTGATTTAAAGCACCCAAAACAGAGAAAAGGCATTGCGAAACCCTGTTTCTATGCCAAACTCTGCACATACATCAGTCTGCACAATGCAGCTCTAACACTTCGCTGAAGTAACAATGACATAAGCATTTTCTAAAAGGGAGGGGGACCGTACTGTAAGAACTTATCCCAATGTTTAAGTATCTATATTTAAATAATCAACAAAGAAAATTAAAGTTTACCATAATTTGAACAACTCACGTAATCAGCTCTCCTTTCGATGAAATGAGATTCTTGTTTTGGCTCAGGGCTGCCCTCCATGGGGGATTGTGCTGCTTGGTGAAATATTTCTGTGGTGAACTACACCGTCGCCTCCGCAGTACAAGAAAGATTTATTTGGTTCGGTGTTTGCCATTGAACAGGCTGCAGCTATTCTTAGTGGATTCTCTGGCTCTGACTACAGCTATTTTGACACGATGACATAAGCACTTGACACTCGAATCACTTTGAATCACTAATTTTTCCACGAACCAGGAGCGGTGCGTTTTTCCAACTTTCCTCTCCAGCCCGGTTCGCCATATGTCTGATCCTCACCGTGGGCTAGAACCACACCGCTGACCTCCCCCCGTCTCTCCTCTCTTTGCCATCTGCTCCCCCCCGACCCGGCCTTTCTGGTGCGGGGCCAAACGTGGACACATGTCTGAGCATGTTGTCAGGAGAGAGTCCTCAGAATATACACGCTGTAACCCAGCGATCATATCTGCTAACACGGTGCGTGCCTGGATCTAATGAACTGCCGGTGACACACGTTGAAGACACGCGTCACGTGGAAGAAGCATCAGAACGACCTTTCACAAAACTCATGTTCATTCTTTTCCCGAAGTTCCTTGAAACCTGGCTTGTGACCGCAGTAACAAATCCGAACGTCAGGCACAGGAAATGAATGAATACCATTAAATATTACACAGGCATGCATGCTTCCCGGAAGGATGAATGCCGACCTTTCATCCATCTCAGCGAGAGGAAAGTGGCGTGTAGCTTTAACCTTAAAGAAATTATCAAAGCAGACGATAAAGCAATTTAAACAACCAGACATCGTTGCTATTTCTTCTTCCGCTTTCAGGCAAGTTCCCTTTTACAAACTGTAAAACTGCAATTATTTACTGTTAAACATAGTAATTACTGTGAATGTAATGTGAATGTGAAATTGCTGTATGCTTTACAGTAAATCACAGTAGACAACGTATGACTGTGAAAAACAAAAATACGGTACTTCTACTGTACAAAAAAATTACAGTAACTTTCTAGAGAAATTCTGCCAGTGAGTTACCGTAGGTAAGGTAACTGTTTTAGTGCAGCATGAAAGATTTTCAGTGAAGAAAATTGGTTTCACATGGTTACAGGTTCCTTGTGTTGAAGAAGCTTTTCATGTAATAAGCATATTGTACTGAAGTACCAGTTACTGTCAGCGTGGCATAACGATATAACCCAATAAGAATGATTCCATAAAAAGTTGGGACTAATCAATCATTTTCATTAAGTGGCCATTGCTCCTAATCACAGTAAGTGAATGCATGTAAACAGGATTGTGTTGGCTAATGATTACATGGCAGCAGCCGTCTCCTTTTCATTAGTGAGACGAATTAGCATTTTACAAATCTTGTCCCCTCTCTGCTGTCTATCTTCCCATGTTTTTTTTTTTTTTTTTCGTTTTTAACAGCAGCCGTCTCTCCTCCAGGCTTTAACCTCATTAACCCCACCGTCACCACTTCCAGTCACACCCCCCTACACACACACACACACACACACACACAGCTAAACCAACATCCAGCCATTCTCAATGAAGCCTTCACCACTGTGGGTGTGTTTTTTTTTCTTTATTAGTGAATTTACAGGATCTCCATGAGCCATGGACCCCCTCAAGTTTAGAAAAACTAGATCACTTGGGTGTGTGTGTGTGTGTGTGTGTGTATGTTTTGTGTGTGTGGCTCCCCTTCTCCCTGCTGAGTGTGTTTACTTCACCAATAAAAAAAAAAAAAGTATTCCCACCTGCCCTGATTAGCATGCATCAGCCCCGGAAGGGTCCCTGGCATGCATGCCACCCATCAAAACACACACACACACACACACACACACACACGCACACACGCCCCCGCCCAAATCCCCCTACTGTGCTACTGATGCCGCATTGAGCCAAAGACGCTTATCAGTTGTCAGCCACTCCCGGAGCGTTGCTGTATCCCCCGCCGTGCGTTTGTTTCTTTGCAGAGCTGTGACTCTATTTTACCTCATTTTTGTTCTGACAAACACTTTTAATTGCCATGCACGCACGCGCCTCTATGTTCCTTTTTTTTTGCTCGTGGACGTCTTAAGCTCCGTTTTGCGACTCAAAATTGAAGAAGTGGCAAATTTCCATTGTTACAGTCCTATAAATCTTGGCCTGGAGTCTTGTGCGAACAAGCTCACGGTGCAGAAATACACATGCTAAATAAGGGATTCGCCATTTTTATGAGATTACTAAAACATTGTGAGTGTGTACAGTAAGAAAGTTGATGCTACACATGCAGCGTGGGGATTTTTCAAAATGGTTCTCATCCTTTTATGTAATGTATTAACATGCAACTCACCAGAGAGCCTCTTTTTTTGTATAAGAGCGGAGAGAAAAGACTCAAAGAGAACAAAGACATAGAATTTCAATGTTAATTTTAGGTTTCTCTCAGATATAAAATCACAATTTCAAACACTTCTTGCCTTTAAAATGTAAATATGTAATGATTTCAATAGTTAATTACAGATTTATGAAAACAGAAGCAACATAGAGGTACTTTCATCTTGTGGCTAAACTGTGGGTCGGTGCTGTCTCAGCAGGGAAGAAGAATGGGAGGAGAAGTCCTCCGGGATCTGCTGATGGAGCAGTGAAGACGCAGCATAAACGCCTCCCGCCAAGGTCAGAGAACCAATCAGGTGTCAGCATCTAAATGATTTCATTTACAAGGTAAAGGTAAGGGTTCTTTTGCACACCTACATTTATGCTAAACGATATTTGGCATATGGCGGAATACTGTTCCGGTTGTTCTGCCACGATATGCCATTTCAGCCCAGAAGCAACACAGCTTGAAATAAAAAAAGGTCAAATTATATATAGTCATCATCAGTTGTGGTTATTAATTGAACAGTGTTTAGATTCCTCAACAGGTAAAACTGCAGTATTTCCCTAAAAAGCATTGTAAACTGTTTAGTCACCAATTTATTTTCTTACTGTTTTCATCAACAAACAAACTAGTCCTACACTAATTCCAATTCCTTCCCTTTTTGCATAATATAGTATAACTGGTAATTTAGTGAGAATAAATGAGCTGTCTGCAGCCTCTGTTCATATGAGGAATGTGGAGCTTCTTGTGAATCTGTGCTTTTGGTCTCAGGTTCCACAAAAACGGTGATCTTTCGAAATCTCTTTTTTGGCACATCACCATGAAATTACCATAACAATTTAGTGGAAAGTTTCAGGGTTATTTAAAGGATTTGTTCTATTCTGAAGCAAGAACCACACAGTAAAAGCAGAAATCTAATATTATTCTGACTTTGTTTGTTGTTTATTGTTGGCATTTTTTTCTGTCTTAGCATGGTTTACTCTATCACCTAAAAGTAAATTACATAAGGTGTTGATGGAATTGGTCCCTATAAGACCTATAAAGTAATCACTAATCACGCTGGTGATGTGTATTTGAAGATGTAACCGCTTTAAGGGTCAAAGCGTGTGCACAGTAGCTCTGTCTTTACTCTTCCACTTTAAGCCAAGCTAGATAATATCTCTGCAGCCTGGTAACAAACACACACACACACACACTTAGACAGAAACCTCTGGAATCACACTGTGTGTGGAGATTAGAGGTGAGACCATAGGGCCGTGCAGACTTGGCTTATCAGCCGCGTGCAGCTTAGCGACTCTTCACCTATCAGTCATCTCTGAGCAAAGCCACAGATTGGGGATGGATCACAGACGGAAGAAGCCATGGCGGCTCTATTATTAGAAACCATGTTAGAAACATTCACATGGAGAAAGCCGAGAGGATCAGAGCGCTGCGTCTTCCCGCTTTTTTCTAGGCTTCACCAAATCGTTTTCAGCTCATTGGAATCAAACCGCTAAGGTTCCTTTGTGTATTCAAGGTGATGGAATTAGAAAACTAACTCACAAGTCTATCAGTGGCAGCTCGTTGGAGGAGGAAGTGAATTTGTGAGAGAGACGACACAGGAACATTTGTTCAGCACTTTAGACGCTAACATAAGGCACTTAAACACCTTTTTTTTCCTGCTACGTAATCATGATCGATTAGCTTGGTTAAAAACGTAATATAATTGTCTTGTTAATTGGCCGCTCCACACAGTAGGAAGCAGATGACGGGGCAGGGTTCGACTTTTTGAAAATGGCAAAAATGAACACATCTGACATTCTAATAAACATGTACATTTCCATGGTGATTCCTATTGAAAATCTGCATTCTCCATAGATCGTGTTCAGTTCCTTGTAGGACAGTGAAAGTGTATCTGAGTACCTCCTAACACAGGAATCCTGAACAGCTGCCAGTGTTTTCCCCGAGGTACAAAACAGCCAAAAGCAATTAAAGCTCAGCGAGGTTATGGATGACTTAAAGTCCCCGTGAGGTGGAGGCCCCCCAAAAAAACCCAAACCCAATTAAACTGGAGGAAGACCGTACCTCTGCTGTCATTCTGGATCTTTCAAAGCAAACTCGTGGGATTTCCGAACCATCTGGAAAATTAGGAAATAACCCAACAAACTTTTTTTTTTTTTTATAGAATTTCCTGCAACATCTAATCAAGTATCCGCAAAACACATGAAAGATCACGTGTCGGGTCGTAAGCTACTAATCTGGATATTTGTTTTAATTAAATCTGATGGGAATTTAAGACGCGAACATCGGTGTGAAGCGGCCTCCGCCCAGAGGAAGCAGCGGATCCAACCTTGAACATGAAATATACTGTGAAACATTCGCCCCCGTCCAAATTGTTGTCTGACAAAGGCCGACCCAGCTGCAAAATAATTCACCGTCTCCGCTCCCTTAGGCCAAAAAAAGAAGAAAAAAAGGAAAAAAGAAAGGTGGGTGTTTAATATGAGATTGCTGACTTTTCCATTATTCCATGGTTTCTGGGTAATCGTGCTCTAGAAATTCAAATTTCCTCTGGCGGGTATTCAGGGAGTCCGACATAATGAAGTCCGGACCTGGCGTTTTGCTCCTTTTTTTTGGTCACGGCGTTCCTCTGGCGCGGGAAAGGTAAAGGCGTTTACTCCACTCACGCCGCAGGAATTTCCGTGGCGACCCGAACTCATTACGTTATAAGCACTTATCTCCCGCCTCCATTCGCGAGCGGCCGGCGTTGCCGAAAATTGCTTCTTTTTTTTTCCCGCTTTAATATCAGACAGTTGGAGAGGTCCCTTGATAGTACCATTAAATGAAAAATGCCTTCGCCTTATGCCCCACGTTCTGTGTGAAAGAAAAGCATTTTCTACTATATGTGTATACATATATCATGGTTCCACTTTATTCATACAAACATGTGTAAATGCATGAATGTAATATACTAATGTTTTATTTAAAGTACAATGAAAAAGATTTATTTTAAATTGAAATAGGATTGGCATACTTGTGTTGTAATGTGCTTGTATTGTAACCCTGCAATTGTGTGTGATGAATATGTCTGGTTTCCTCAGAATTCCTAATAGAAAGAGTGAGAAGTGACCTTGTCTGCCTTGTTGGGGATGGTGCTTTCTCCTCAGCTGGCGAGGAGGCTCTTTTGTTTGACACGCGTGTCTTTAGTCTTACAGCAATAATGTTTGATTTATGTCCTCTCCGAGCGCTGTTTTTTTTTTTTTTTTGCAGGGTTTCACATTTCAAAACGACTCAGCCGGAACATTAGTCAAGTCAGTGGGAGGCTGGTGGAGTAAGTGCTAATTAGCTGCGGAGCTATAACTACAGCCTGCCAGATGCAGGAATTGTCATTTCAGCAGGAAATTAAAAAAAAAAAGAAATCACCCTTGTTGTTAACTTGGAATGCAAAGCTGAAAATTAAAGATGCAGTTGTTTTGCAATTTCAAGTAAATCTCCAAAGCCTGTCACTTATAATAAACAGAGCATTTTTCCATCATCAGAAAACTAAAAAAGGTGAGTATAAACGCTTATTTAGTTGAATTATTTTCCCATTTGCCTTCTCCACAACAAAGAGCTTGAGTCAGGTATCTGTGGAGCAGAGAGAAAATGTTCGGCCATTGTTTACCCAGATAATTGAATCACTGCCTCGTGTTTGCTGCCCTCAAACATGGAGGATGATGAACTGGTCTAGGTTTCCTATATCGTTGTAAACCAGCGGGATTAGAAAGACCAAAAAACATCTTGGGTCTGTGTTAAATTGTAATAACTCAACCAATGGGAGTAAAAGCCTAAAAAAGCAACTTTGATCCATTGAATTTTAATAACTGCTTGTGTGATTATGCATGACAAGAGCTGCGGTTTGACTGGATGTGGTTGTCGACGCTTTTATTTTGAAGGGGCTGATTTACATAATATATATTAGACAAGGAGCCAATTGCTTTTTGTTTAAATGGTCTGCTGATAAAATGACACGACTCAAGGGGCTAAAAGCACAGCTCTTAGTCCACATTGAGGATAATGGCGACCTCGATCACTGGAACATTGATCAACATCTACGTTAATTAACTAACCGAAATGACAACCGGGGCGCAAAAAAAAAAAAAAAAAAACTTTTCCAGGAGATTTGCCAAGGACAATTTTTCCCGTAGCTCCTGCCAGTATTATATGCTGTATGTACAAAAAATTCCTCTGAGGAACCTCTCTCTCACACACACACACACACACACACACACAGAACACACCAAAAAGCAATAGCTCAGCATTATTAATAATGGATCAAAGGAGACCATGTAACCAGGCAGTTACCCATGTTGTCTTGCATTGATCCACGTGAAGCATCTGCTACACGACCTTGTGGATGCGATAGAAAAAAAATAAATAAAAAAAATCATCTCAAATTCAACATTGATCCGTGAGTCCACTCACACTTGGTTTGACTGTGGTGGCTGACATAAATATGGAACAGGACATGTGCAGTGAACCATGACTGGTTTTGATCCTCGGGTTTTATTTTCCAAAGATGATGAGGTGGAAATATTAAAAACCTGGATTTACTCGTGACAGGAATGACCCCCACGCAATTTAATTCATGATTGAAGATGGAAGCCATCGTCTTTATCGTCTGTTCGTGAACTAAACATAATTCTTTGTGTGTGTGTGTGTGTGTGTATGGTCTGCCAACCTGCTTCTTGAACATTATATTAGAAAGTTTCACACACACACACACACGGAGAAATCGATATGGCTACTTCCTCCTTCCGAATCCTATCTCCTGTATCAGATTACAGTGTTTGACCACATCCTGCCCGAACGCATTTAGTCTTTCAGATGAAGCGTGTGATCAATATTTGTTCACTGGGGGGAAAAAAAACACATTTGTCTAATGACGAGAGTCATTTCTTCATGCGCGTAATGACCAGAAAAGCATTTGTTGTAATTAGATAACCCTGAAAATTACATTAACCATTCATTGTATATGGTTAGGTTAATTTATTCCAGCAGAATGAAAAAGTGGGTAAGAGTTGACCCCCCTGTTGCAAATGAAGGAATGTGTTTCCTTGCACTTTGACCTCATTCTAGTGGGCAGTGGGTGACGGAGCTCATCTCCTCTCAGGTCCTTCACAGCTGGAGGTTTTACAGGAAGTGGCTCCCCACACCACCAGCACCACCATCTTCGCTCCTCCTCCTCCTCTCGCCTCTTTCCTCTTCTCCCTTTGTGTTTCCTTCCTCTCAGCTGGGACCGAAACTGGCGGATTTCAAAGGGGGAAACGGGAGGAAGAGGGAGTGCCTGTCTCTCTCTAAACATCCTAGTCGCTTCCCTTCTAAAACACACTGGATGACATCCTCCACACAATATCTAAGATCTATAAATATGTTTTGTTTTTTTTTTTTTAAAAGAGGAAATTGAATAACTCTGAGCCAGATGCTGAATCCTCTGCTTCTTGTGGCTCTAACTCAGGCCTTGATATGATCCTTCCTTTCTTCCTCTGAAGCCGTGCTTCAGTCGGAGTTTGTTTGACCACGATTTCAACCTCCAGGTGAAGTCTGTTCAAGCTTCCATACGTGTGGGTTGATTGACAGGTGTGATTGACAGGTGTGATTGACAGCTGGCCAACCTGCTGCTCTCCCTACGTAACTAGTATACTACTGTAATATACAACTCAGATAAAAAATGGAAACATGGACAGTTTGGAGTCATGAAAAAAAGTTGTCACTCGCCTACAGTTTCTGCATATTTATATGCAGATATGTTATGTTATGGAGATGTATAATTTTGTGACTAAGCATGAGTTCTACAGCATTTCTTTTTGAAAAGATGAATTTCCTCCCCGCTTTGGTTGGACTACTGTTAATCCATTTGATTATTTCCAGATGTTGCTTTTTTCCATTTTTTTGACATTTTATGCTCATTATTCAAGCCACAAGAGAGAGATGACAGGAATGTGCTCTCTGCGACAATATTCGTAAAATCCTTAACCACACCTTAAAAAAACATGATTGTTTTTTCATATTAGACAAGGCAAAAATACAATTTCAAAATAAAAGTTGTTTAACCATTATCTTTATCTCTAAAAAGTCACAACTGTACAAATCCTACAGAGGACACGACCTCAGTATTTCTCGGGCGTGCATACAGTAAATCAATCTGGTGTGGAAGCTTATCTAATCCGTCTAGCAGAGGAACTGATTGAATTCATTAATGTGTTTTTTCCTCCCCAAGTTTCCTGGGGTAAACAGGACAAACAGAAAAGTTAGCAGGTATGCATCTGTGTGGTTAATGGAGCAGAAATTGCACTCGATTTTAAATTGTAGATCGCAATAAACACAAATACTGAAATCATTTAAATAAGTGCACACATGGAAAAGAAAAGGTTTCACATGTGCAAACATACAGATCAAAGACTTATTGATTCGCTGATGTGAACACGCCAAGATAAAAAGATGATGTGCTGAAAGGGTGTGAATTTCCATTTCTAAAGGATCACTCTGCACACAATTTAGTACTATTTATATAGGATGTTATGATAAATCAGGCCTTAAATGTATGGATTTGCTGTATTATTCTACTTTATAAGAACTTATCCATGCATCTATGTCAAAGAGCAGGGCCTCACACACACACACACAAACACACACACACCGTGAGTGAAGTAAAATTCCATCGAATAGGCCTACAGATGTACAATAGAGGTTAATAGCATCCATCCCACTATTCTCAACCTTCAACCACAGCTAGACAAAGACAAACTTTTCAGTCACGCCTGTTCATAGAGTTCTCGGCAAAGCGGCTGATCACTGCATAGACATCCTCTTTTTTTAGTCGTCTCGTAACTTTATGGCCAGCACTTGCAAGCGATTGGTTCAATCTTTCTCCATTTGCATTCCTTAAATAGGTCTTCAGTCGCCGAAAATAGGAAAAAGTTCTTCTCGCGTGTGGCTGAGGTGACAGACGTTTGCACCACCTCTTTTCTTCCCAATTACAAGGGTGAAATTTGTTTTACCCCGTTTTTTTAGCTCACTCTGTGCACTCAGTGTCTCAGATGATGCAGATGAGGTCAGGCTGATCAAATCAGTTCAGAAACTCGTTTTGCTTTATCATTGCTCCTTTTTCAAAATGTTATACAGACGACACATTCCAGTGTGGTAAACACCAGGCAACTACTGCGTCCCCACAGATTAGGCCCAGAAAAAATGAATAATTAAAAAAAAACGCTGCAGGTTTGTCCCTCCTCTTCCTCCTCCGCCTCCGATCAACACTCAATTAATTCTTTGGTTGCGTAGCACGGTACTGAAACAGCATTTAATTGCTTTCAGGCGAAAGATCAATTAAAAGTGCGGCGGAAAATAATAATATCCCACAATAGTCAGAGACATATGAGGGAATTAACCTTTGTTTCTCCTGAGAGCTGAATTACCACAGAGGGAGGATTGTAGGGGTCCAATGAAAAGGCTGTGGAGGGACTATTTGGGGACGCTTTGTGAGCGTGAATACGACAGCCTCCCACACGGGGGTTAAACGTGTAAATGCAGCGTGCAGAGGTTCCCCGTCAGTCCGGCGGCTTTGATCCCGCTACAGGTTTGACACGTTAGTTATTATCTCCGCTTTGTTTTCCACAGGCTTCCCACACGCTCGTTAAAGGTGAGGAGGAGGAGGAAGAAGGGAAGCGAAGTTGCAGTCAGACGCTCCCTTTTCAGCTCGCTCTCGATAGGGGCGGTGACGGGCAAAAGAAAATGCTGACATCTTAAAAAGCGAGCATTAGCCGAGTTGAATAAGAAAAAAAAAAAAAAAGCACAGGAAAACGGAGTGAAGGGGAGCGTTTAAATTTAGTTTTCTGGTAGGTGTTGAGGCTGTGTGCAAAGCAGAGAAAGGCCTGAATCTGTCACAGGTTTAAGTTCCTGAGTCATTAAGGTATCCGTTTAGCAATGGGGGCTTAAGGCTTAATGCGTAACTGTTACTCCTTTTTTTTCCATTGGACAACAAATCCCATGAAAAGACCCAAAACAGCATTGCAATAGTCTACCTCTCCATGCTTTAAAATGAAGTTTTGCAGTCTCGCATCCTTGGTGATAATTCTGCACCTTGCAATTTAATGCCCACATTCATAGGTATAGGGTTGTGGAGCAGAATGTAGAAGTTTGCATCTCACCCGAATTTATCCAAAATGTCCTGATTTGTAAAATGCAAAGAAAAAATGCAAGAAAAAAAACCTGGAGCCAAGCTTAAAAAAAAAAAAAAAAGTTTGATTTCACAACAGTATGTCCAGATGTGTCCCATAAACTTACAGGATTGTGTTTATCAAGATGTTTTATTGTGATTTAGAAACACGTAATTGGCTCCATTCTTTAAAATCCTAAACCGATGCAGCAACGTGAGAATATTACTTCAGGACCAAAACACGGCAAAAAAACACCCCAAAAATCATCAGTCCCATGTATTCTATCTTTTATCCTGTGAGGTCATTTGCTCCATTGAGATACACACACACACGCTGTTGCCCTAGTGACAGCTGAATGCCAGTGGTGCATAATGCAGGTTCCTGTTGACTGTTTGTGTGTGTGTGTGTGTGTGTGTGTGTGTGTGTGTGTGTGTGTGTGTCTGTGTGTGTGTGTTGCCTTGAGTAGTCTCCAAACACTCATTTGCCTTTATTGAACTGTAGAAAGTCATAAACTTCACTATAATTCTAAAACGAGGGCTTCAAATACAAGGTTTTGACAGCTTGTTGATGAACATTATTTAGCTGTACAGTGCAAGTCTAGACTCAGTCACGATAAATTATTCTGCGTCTGATGATCAATTTTATACCAAAACCCTGAACAAACTGACTCACCGAGGCTGGCTCGGAGCAGAAAATCCGACAGTGAGCCGTTGACTTCACTTGTACGAGTCTGAGTGTTTTTCCACGCTGGTGGAGACCTAGATATGTCATATCTGTGATGCCTTTTTTTTTTTTTTTTTTTTTACAGAAGACTTATCTTTTCAGATTCAGAGGCTGCAGATTTTTACTCCAGTGGCTGAGCATTTTTTCTCTTTTTTTCCCCTCCGCTATAGATTTGCTTGTCAGATTGTGTAAACATGACATCCTCCTCCCCTCTTCTCGCATGCAGACACCCAGTTACACACACACACACACACACACACACACACACACACACTTTGCCCTTTGGTTATTGTGGACAAAGTCATTGGAAGAACCTGGAATGTCAGTGTTTGTGTGTTCATGTATGTGGGAAGATTGAACTGTTTAATTCATGTGTTGACAGACGACAAAGCTGTTTACAACCTCCCCTTCCAACGCGGAACATGTTATTCATGTGGAGCAATCTTCTGTTAATGCTTTTACACTTTTTACCTTTTTGAAATAAATCTCCCGCTGCAGCCTGTATTCCATCTGAAAGAGAAACATCCTCCTCAGGTGCAATAACTGCAGCTTTAAATGTTTTTTCCACCTCGTCCATGTGTTTGTCTGTCTCCTGTGATTATGTGTATATATTTGATTTGAATGCTTCTGTTCTCTTTTTGCAATGTGTAAACCACGCAGGCAACATCCAAGCAATCCAAGTGTTTTATGTGTAGTATTCAGTTACATCACATCGCATTTTCACTGGAAAACATCATTTCTACCTGAATTATCTTCTGAGGCATTTTCCTGTTCCTCCTAATGGGAGGGTTTGACCAATGCACATGTAATACTTTATATGTGAGGTCCTTACAGCATATAACTTTCACCTTCATCCCTTGATGGTAATATGCAAAAAAAATAACTGTTTGCTCTCTTCTTTCACAAGTATAGTGATAATCCATCTGGCAAAATGCTGATAAAACAGCATAATGATTGCACAGGTTTGCAGTGGGCTGGTCACAATAAAAGGCCACTACACGATATATGAGGGGTCTCCAACCCAGGTCCTGGAGGCTACTGTGGCTGCAGGTTTCTGTTCCAACCAGCCAGTAACACACCTGATTCTGCTAATTAATCACTAGGACCTCGTTAGTGGGATCAGGTGTGTTATATTCTGGAGACCCCCCATGTATATCTTCCTGTAGTCTAAGCCTGCCCCCCTTTGACTCCAAAGGTAATCTCAGATTTAAAAAAAAATATTTTATTATATAACAATATTTGTTTCAAAAGCAACATTGGTTTTATGTGAATCGACATTTAGTCGCTATCTGCAGCACATTTTCAAAACCCTTATCTTCAACCACTGATAGTGGTCCACAGTCCTGGGAAAATTCCTCAGTGTTTCCCATGCTGACTTCTTCCTTTTTTTCCTGATGAAGCCAGTTATTTGTTCAAGTTTTGGCTGCTTGTTTGTACTCGGACCAGAACCGGAACCTCCGACAGCTCCAGAGTGTCTTTGCTCGCCGTGGCATGTTTTTGCGCTTTTAAATGGTAACGTAGGGTTGGTGCTTCTGTGATAAAACAAACTCGTTTCTGCACTGGCAGTAATGTCCCACAAGCAGCCAAATGGGTTTTCCTCATGTGGGTGGCTGGACTCTCCCTCAGGGATGAGGTGAGAGGACTCGGTGTAGGGTTGCTGCTCCTTTAGTGCAAAACGGAGACACTTGAGGTAATTCCGGCACCTTGTAATGACGCCACCCTGGAACGGCCTAAGGAGCCTCCAGGTAGAACCGGTAATGTGTTCAGAAAGAGGGGGGAAAGTTTTGGGTTCCATTGACCCGCAGGACCCACTAATAGCCGCTAACACACTAAAGCAGGCATCTGAACCAGCAAGTTGCATGAAACTCAGCGTCATAGTTTTCTATGAACCTGTATTGGTGACTGGGTGTAAGTCTGATATATCTTTTCCTTAGTGTTATTTTATGTATTATATATTCGTGACTTTTTTTTTTTTTGAGATACAAACATCCATAGTGGGGAAACAATGAGCTTGCGAAAGATCACGCAGCAACACTCTCGACCATCTGCAAAACAAGGATTTGCAGTGATTGTTAACCTGAGACATACTGTATCACAGGAAAAAAAAGACTTTAAGCAATGCAAAGAAGGCGATGGGGGGGGTCTCTTTATGTTTCTGCTCCCGCGGGCCCGTTGCCTCATGATCTGTCCATGAGCACCAGATGTAACATCCACGGTCGCTGTGTTGTCTTGTTATTGATGCATGTATGTGAGCTGAGGGAAGGGTTGCGAAATCCCATCTCCCCCGTCCCTCTGAGGGGTTTTTTGTTCTCTAATGATGCAACGTGATCTGTTTTTTGGAATTGATTTTTATCTAACTTCATTATTTCAAGGCGAGATGGCAACTCTTACTGAAGCACCGGTTCCTTTTGCAAATAATTAGGGGGAAAAAAGAAATGTCAACACATTTGTTTTATCACTTTCTCAAAAAAAAAAGTTTTGAAATCTTTGCTTTGGAATAAAAAAAAAAATGCTTTTTGTAGTTGCTGAACACATTAAACTCAGACATCAATGGGAAAAATGAAGCCGGAATTTGTGGGATTATTACCGGTGGTGAAAAGACGGATGGATATAATAAACTTTAACAGTAAAAGACATGTATAAGCTGTACATTGCCAGTATTGTCCTCCATAACAAATGACTCCAGTTCTTACGTGTCTGCATTCAGTTTTCAGTCGCGGCCTTTTCATGATAAAAGCAAAACCAGACTGACGCTTCAGGCTCTTTTTTGCAGTTGTCTTTTGTTGGGTGGGTTTTGTCTTTTTGTAGTTTCCAGGCAGAGGATAGTGGTTTTAACAAAAGGGAGCGGCATATCTCCCTCATACAGACGCATGCGAGGAGTTTTGTTTCCCGCGAAGCGGTTTTCTGGAAGACAAACAAATCAGGATTAAGTCACGGAGAAGAGAGAAGGGATCGCACCACTCTGTGTTGAACATTCCTGTGTGTGTGTGTGTGTGTGTGTGTGTGTGTGTGTGTGTGTGTGTGTGTGTGTGTGTCATAGAGCCACAGGAGCAGGTGCTCTGGGAGAGTGAAGCATCGTACAGATTTCCATGCTTTGTGCTCCTCACCTACAAACTCAAAAAAAAAACCGTCTTTTACACCCGATCCTGCAGTCGCTCACACAACAGTTTAAATCTACATTTTTTTTGTCATTTCATGCCGTCCTACAACCACCCGCTGACCGCCCCGGACTACACGGCGGCCACTGATTGCCCTCCTTTGTCCCGACTGACCTCTTTCCCTCCTTTGTAGCAGCAGCGCCCCCTGCAGCTCAAACCATTCTCATGACAAACCCAGAGGGCCTCATCTTACCCATTATAATCAATAACAGACCACACACGCGCGCTATAATGCAGTATGCAAAACCAAGAGGTGGAATCTACTGTTTTCAATGCAGATTTGACATAAAATAATGTTAGGTTATGCACTTTGTGTAAAAGCTTCTATTCAATATAATGTGATGCAGTACTAAAGTTGGCTCCAAATTGATTGAGTACATCTGTACAATAATTTGAATTCAGGACTTTTACTTGTGATTGAATACCTTTTCAGGGACAGTATTTCTACTTTTACTTAAGGAAAGGATTTGAGTACAGCCACCAATCTATTCTAAAACTACGCTCCTGTGGCCTGACATTAAGTCTCCTTTATCAAATGCAGTCTGTTAAATGTTAGATCTCTCTGATAAGACATTTGTCACAGACTGTCCCAGAAATTCGGTTTCTTTGTCTTCAAATAAAACCCGGCTAAAGAAAAGAGAGTTGAGTCGAGCCTTTCTAAAGACGCCGTCCAATTTGAATCTAATTCAACTCCCATAGGCTGTTTTTTACATGTAGAGTCCCATCCATAACCATAGGCATTACATTCACCTTGAGAATGACACCAGGTTCCCTAAAAAGCAGATGATTTTATCTCTGACTGTAAATGTTTATGTTTTTATAATTATTTTTAATATCCTACCATTTTAATCCAGAAATGCACAGTAAAATGTTACCTATTAACAGTCTATAGCCACTTTTTCCCCTTTTTTTCCCTGTGCTGTATCGAGGTGGGTCACCACATTTGCATATTGATGACCTGGTTAACCATTTTAATGTGTTATACAAGTGCCTCAGTAGAAGCCGCTGCCCTCTTAAGGACTAGTCGGTTTCTAAAAAGCGATTTGTCTCCCCGGATGAATGACGACATCCACTCTGTGAAAAAGAGACGAGCGTGGGTGGAAAAAAAACACACGACTGCTTAATCCACTCTGCTTGAATCTCGCCTGGCTAAATCCAAAAAAAAAGGAAGGAGCACAAATTGTTTTTTTTCCAGTCAATAATCTCATCAACAAAAACAAATAGAAATCTTTAGATTTATTTTTAAAATCTATTCAACGCCTCCATGTTGGCCCCGCATTGCGTGGAGGAATGTGTAAAAATCGTGTATCTGGTGAAGGAAACACAATAAAAGCGCCTATTGTACCCGAGCAGCTCCCCCACTGAGCCGCCTCGCACCTGTCCCGTCTCACCAGATCAATTTTCTCCCATCACCCCTCAGTGATTTGATTGATTGGTACCGTTTCCTGCACTCGTTCTTCCCGTGTGTCCCTTTGAGACTTTCCCTCCCAAACAGGAAGCCATTAGAATTATTAGGCCGTCCCTGCTCGCTGTTATAACCCCTGCTCATCAGGTCATGTCCTGAATCCCTTAACGTGGCCCCTTCTTAAAAAAACATGCTGATCTATTATGAGAGATCTATTTCTGAGCTACCTCTTACAAGATTTTAGAAAAAAAAACCCTCTGCAGGCAGCTTCTGGAACTGGTTGAGAAAGAACATCACATGATGTCAGGCTTTTGTGGGTCACACATGATATTCTCATGCAGGGACATTGTAATCCTAGTACTTCCTTATTTGTCTGAGGCCTTTGACACTGATGATCATGCGTCTGCAAATCCACAACTCAACACACAAAGCCAGACACATTTTCTCAAGTAGGGTTGTAGAGAGGAGAAAAAAAGAGATGTACTGGGAAATCAATAAAGGGGAGACACTCTTCTCATCCTTTAGGCCCAGTGACACATCAAATTAAACACTAAGTACATGGACGTGTTCTGGTTTTGCTCTACCAGCCTCCTCCTGCACCGTAGCTCATTGGATACTTATATAAAAAAATGTTTTTACCAAATCTTAGGTGTCATTCTTGACGAGCGAATTCAGCTCTTCTATTTTCACCTGAGGTTTATTGCGACAATCAGCCCCAGTGTTATCTTTGCTATAGCTGCAAACGGTTATCTACTGTGCTTCTATATAGACTCATCATTGCTGCAGAAATCAAGAGGCTGCTACTCACAGATAATCCAAAACTCGGTGAGATGACTCACTGATCAAACACCGTTTCGATGTCACTACACTGGCACTGGAGTCTATTAGTGATCGTATGCTTTGTCTTTATAATAAGAAATGAACACGACTAAATCAATGAAAAGGAACCACTCTCTCCTCAAATGTTATGACATTTCAGTTTTTGTCAGACGCTGCTCAGATTGTTTTCTCTGGAACACTGAGCTCACATTCTCCCGCGGCAGCCGTCTCCAGGCTTCGCCAACGTCCTGCTGAGCAGGAGCGGCCGGCCCGCACATCAGAAGGCAAACACTTCTTCTAATAAAGAACTCTTTATTAGCCCGGTGGGTCTCACAGGAAGGCGGAAAAAAAAAATTCTGCAGAAGGAGAGACAGACATGGTTTCACATCCAAATCCAAAGAAAACCAACATTATCAGTCAAACTGACACTTCAATTATCCCTTTTTAGGGAAATATGAATTATAATGATACAGCAGTGTTTGTGCATAGAAAATAAAACTAATTTTGACAGATGATTTTGCCTATTTCAATCTATTCTTGTTACAAGCGAAGTCAGGCCTTGTGGAGGAAATTTGAAAATGAGATTCTATGAATTTATTTTTTTCTGCAAAGGAGTAACGTATGATTGCAGAATCTGAAATGTAGAATTCCCCAGTCCCTAATCATGATATTTACTGAGGGAGCAGCGAGGAGCTGAAGTTGTATGGAGCTTCACAGGTGAATATAGTGCATTAATTACCTTCTGTTTCCTCCTTGTATTACTGGTATCCACAGCAACACAGAGTGACGGTTCATAATGAGAAAAGAACGTACAATTGTGCATAAATGCTACTTTACAGAGAAGTGGTGTTCTTGAAAGAGCTGAAGAGAAAAAAGAAAGAATAAAAAATAAGGCATAGTAGCACACACTAACAGAAATACTCCAATGAGGTTTCCCTCCCTGTTATCACTTGTTGCACTTGCATTGCAATATTCAGCATTATTGGTTTTGCATTGAATTAGTGCTGGAGTGTCGCTATTGTTGAGTTATGAAAAAACATACAAGATTCTTCCGACAGAATTCCAAATGCCTTCAGAGAAACGTGAGTTACTGGTCACGACATAGAGGATCTTTGCTGTCTCTAAAGCACTCACTCACCCCCCGTAAATGGGGAAGATAAAATTAAATACAGAGCGCCTACGTTTGCCCGTCATTGATTCTGAGATACAACACAATATACTCCTGCTTTTCCTTTATAGATCATCAGAAATGTTTTTTGCGTTTTTTTTTGTCTTTTGACATGTCAGTCAACTGAAAACTACAGATTCTTATAATGTGAAATCTTTACTTTGTTGGTCCAAGTCCTAGGTGGTGTCCCAAAAGATTTGACTTTATTACTAACTTCTAAGAGATAAGCTGTGAGGTATTATCCACACTCACTATTGGATCTGAAGGCAGAAAGAACAGACTGAAGCATTTGTTTGCAATATAGTTGAGTGTGATGCGTTTGATTAAACTAAACAGATTTGTTTTTCTGTTGCTTCTCAGATATTAAACATTTAATATTTGAACATACAGATACAGTCTGAGCTGATAGATTCCCCCCCCTAGCACTGAGTCTCATTACAAAACAAATCAGTTCATTTTATGCTTTTTATCTCCTCGCGTCTGATTCTCAGTGTGTGTCTGACTGATCGCTCCTCGGCCGGATCGGTTTGCATTTTAATTCGTTTAATCTCCTGATGAATGTGAACCCCCCCCCCCCCCCCCGTTGACTGCGAGGATGATGAAGATAGCTGATGTAATTCAATCACCATTGTGCACCGCACGTCCTGATTCCACAGGAACAAGCGGCTTATCGGGCAACATCGATTCACATTTCATGCACGATCGTGATCTTAGAAGTTATTTATGCTCGGGTACCTCGTAGTGAGCTTTACCTGGCGTGAGGTGATGTAAACACATTTTAGCAGCTTCTGAAAACGAAGAATATCTCAAGGGGAAGTGTAGATGTTTTCCTCATTTTGTGAGGCCATATCAGTGATGTTATTTTCTTTTAAAAGCACATGGAATTATGACTCTCCTAGGCATCAAATAGCCGTGGTTTTCCATGTGACGAAGACAAATGTGAGTGAAGTTGCAGCATATGAAATAGAAGACCCCTTAACCGCCTCATCCATGGCAACAAAGCTGTATAGAGAACATTAAAGGACCTTTTCATTTAGATGTGAGGAGCGTGCAGTAAAATGTAATAATTGTATTGATTCAGAAACATATATGCAAATACAAAATTCTGCCAATGCATCACTGATGAGAAAAATGTATAAAACAGAGCTTTATGAAGAATTCATTAGGTTTGTTCATGTTAAAAGTCCATTTGTATCATTTTTTTTTACAAAACTGTGTATATAAGACTAGTTGACAGCATGTGTTTAAAATTTTTAGCTAAACTATCTTTAGGGTTACACCACATGGCAGTTTTGACATTAAAACAAACAAACCACTTGCAGCAGCGTGCTGTGACCAGCGTGGCTGCAGAGATGCCAGATGTGGCCAGGTGTTGCCGCCTCATGCTGCAGCTGCAGCTGCTGCAGGGTCCGGCGCCACTGATGCGAGTGAACAGAGCATAGCTGCAAAGCATGCTGGTCCCAGCAGCCCGCTGTCACATCCTGTCCACTAACTGGACGCTGACGCACATGCGAAGCAACACACATACCTGGGATCATCTAGAAACATATTCAAGGCCTGTATATATGATATAATTGTATTATCCTGTTTTCAGGTTACAAACACAACACAGTTTTGTGCAATAAATATATTTAATTCACCTAGAAATTAAAACTAGTTTGATAGCATGTTTTTAAAACCTTTTAAGAGAGTTAAACTCTCTACATGACATTTTTTGATATTGTCTCAAACAATCTTCTTTATTCTCATTAAATACAGCAAAGAGTAACCTGCATATTAACTTTCTTAAGGTAAATCTCCTGCTTTGCCACATTTATAAACTATTCCTTAATGTTCATGACTATATCTCCTGCACATTACACGCAACTGCACTACTTTTTTTTTAAATTAAAATGTTAATGGTTCAACATTTTTGAGGTATTTTTGCATATGGGCCAACATTAAACTTTAATGTGGTGTATCCCTAAAAAGAATTGGTACCAGATAGTTTAGCTCTCTCTTTATAAAAACTAGTTTTATATAACTGATGGAATAAATACTTCAAATTTATCATTCTTTTTCACACAAAACTGAACATGAACACAACTATTTGACCTGATGAATACTTTTTAAAACAGTATTTTTGCTCTTCCTCATGTTGTCAATGATTTGTCACTGACCTTTATCTATTGACAAAAATGCATTGAAAGAAAACTTTGAGAGCTAAAAGCCAATGTCTGAATTAGAAAATCTAAGTATTAAAAAATGTTTTTCAACCTTCGCTTCTCCACAGAACATTACTGTGCTTTTAGCTATTCATCATCTTTTTATTCAGTCCAGTTCCGTTCGAGGGGGAAAAAAATAAAAACACATAGTTTATGGTGCTGCAGACTTTTAATCTATAAAGCAGCGTGTTTACAAAGTGCTAATGAATGATCAGCTTTGTCTCAATATTGATGCGGGTGCACTTTTGCACACTCGGACGGATTCATGCGTCATCCATCAGAATTCTCCGGAAGATCTCCATCCTTTTCACTTTCTGAGTCAGTGGATAAGAAAATGGCAACGTCGTGATCGCTTTCTGGTTTTCGACCAATTTTTTTTTTTTTTCTCCCCCTGAATCCTTTTGTTTGCCGCCCTTCGAGGGGGGGAACGTTGCAGCGGGGGAGCCGATTAAATGAACACTGGCTTATTCCCCCAGGAAGCTGAAAGCGATATCTCACAGAGCCCGCGTTCTGTGACATGTTGATAAGGCCGTTAATGTCTTTAAATTAAATAGTTTCATCGCTGCAGAGTGAATTCGGATGCATGTGCCACTTTGTTGCACCGCACAACACCATTGTTAGGCTCAAATTGGAAAACTTTATGTGAAACACACATCTTTCTTCATCATTATCTGCATCTCAAGGCCTCGTGGTGTCAGTGCAGCACAGCTGAACCACTGGAACGAAGCTGCGTCACAGCAGTTCAACCCCAGAGTGACACGCGAGCCTCTGACATGTGAAATCTGCCGTACTTCATTAGGCAGCGCGCCGCCATGACGGTCACTGCTCATATTACTGCCCGTCGGGGGGGCGAGGTGTGTGTATGTGTGTGTTTTAATCAGTCGCCGCACTCTGATTACTGTCATCAGAGCTTCTACAGCATAATGTCAGTGCGGCTGGGAGCCGTTGATGAAGCACGTCCAGCGGCATTAGGCTGGTGGAGTAAACTCATCTAGTGACTTACAGCAGGCGCAGTCGTGATCAGGAACATGAACACGTGTAGCAACAATTGACTCTCAGGAACACTGTCCCTCTTGTCCCCATAATTATCTCAAAATAGGTTTATTTTGCCCATTTCTTATAAAATTACAGGCTACCTCAATAAAGCTTTATGGTATGGAAACCCTTAAAGGCCGTACATGCAGGACTTGGATTTACTACATTTTACTGTCTTTAAATAATAGTCGAGTTTCCCATTCAAATTTCATGACATAAAATTTAATCTTTCTGTTGCAAAATATGCAGACAAAATGTGAGACATTAACTACAGTACTGTAATCTGACTTCTGAAAAGTGTCAGTTGTACAAAAGTCATGCTGGTTTTATAAAAGACTTTTAGTTAAATTTTTCTAGTTTTGCTGGGTAAGATTTTTATCAGGAAGGAACTCCTGTCACAAATTGCCGCTCGGTCTCAAATACAGAACCTCACCTGTAAATTATTGAAGCAAATGAGCGCATAAAATTAATAATTTATGGTAATTTTCTCTAGATCCTGAGTTTATCTCAAAATAATCTAATGTTTTCCACAGATGATGAGATCATCTTTCTATGGAGAGCTTAAGAAACCTTTTCTCGAGATAATGCCAGAACAACTTTATGTGACCATCTCTGTGAAACAGAAAAAGCAGCAAATAAAATGTATGGCTGTGTGTCCTCTAGGGTTTCCATATTATATAGAGACTCCCCTCCAGAATCTGATGTTTATACAGCTGCCTGTTTCTCTGGGTGGATCCAGCAGACGTCACCACGCCACCGTGGAGCCAAACACAACCAGCGGACGGTGAACCTACTGTATTTAATACGCTCTGTGGTGTTAACTGGTAGCAGCCGCGTTTGCGTAAAAGCGAGCGAAGCAAAGCGAACCGACATCATCATCGCGATGGCGAGGTCGCCGTCGCTCTCCCGGGGCAGAGCCTGCCTTGTGTATCCAGCTGTGACCCCGTGACCCCCACGTAAGGCTGAAACAATACAGCACGCGTCCCGATTGGCTTCCAGCGCGCTGCTGATTTATTATTTTTTTTTCTCTCTTTTGGCCTGTGTTCACCTTCATTAATTAAAGCGATCCTGTTTTAAAACACGGGTGGCGGAGCGTGACTCCGGCGCCGTTCCCAGCTCAACCGCGTCCTGTACGAGAAGTAAAAATATTCATAATCATGGTCGTGACTCCTGATTTCCACCTCCTGCAACGCCGTGAAACGGTAGAACATTCCGTGTGTCTCAGACAAAGATCAAAGGTCATGTTTTTTCTTTTATATGTCCCAGAATAACATACATTTCATGTCAGCAGATTGTTATAATAAGGAGATGATGAAAGATGGAAAATCTTATTAGGAAGCTGTGATTTCTTCCATTTTTCATCGCTCCATTTTAAATGAATGTGAGGAAAATAAAGTGATTTTTTTATTATAATGCTAATCAACTCTTAGCAGCAGCATGTTGTGCTGCATACATCTCTGGCGCTGATACGCATCCATGCTGAGTTTCATCTCACTTTTGTGCCATTAGTTTCAGTTTGACTGTGAAATAGGATGAAATGCAGCTTCCTGGGCGTGAAATATTCCACAGGCGGCACACGGGACGCAGCGTTTAGTCGGTGAAATCATCCCGTCTGCGCTCCTCCGCCATCGTATAATCTGCGTCTTATGTCATCATTTGCGGATTCGCCCTCAGATCTCTCTCGTGTTTCCAATTATCCGAGCAGCAGGTTTTTTCTGAGATTCAGAGGGAGCAAACTGTGGCAAATGTTGAGAACAGGAAACATTTCATTCACTCCAATTGATTCAAGATGGGAATCATCCCAGACATAAAAAAACAACTGAGATTCTGTTGCCCTTACAAAACAAATCAATTCATCATGAGAGAATTAGCAGGAGGGGGGAGAAAGTGAGGCTTTAGAACGGATTTTCCGTCATCCTCATGTTTAACTTTAGGTCATGCACCTAAGGCATCAATCAGCTCGTGTTGTGATGGAGGACCTGCCGTCCCCTGCAAGAAAGGACAGGAGGAGAGAAAAAGAAAAAGAAGAGCTCAGCAGGACGGTGAGGTCATTACTATCTCGTGCAAGGTCACGAAAAACGCCAGCGGGTAATTGAGTGAAGTTGAGCTGGAAGGTGCAAATCGAAGATTAAAAAAAAAAGAAAGCCGTTGAGGGGGAGGGAAAGAGAATCAGAGCGATTTCATATCAAAGCTGCTCTTCTGTAACAGGGAGCAGACGCCGCCGTGGAACGACATTTTGCTCCAGTGAAAATCCTGCAGCGACAGTCAGGGAGACAAAAGACGGGATGTGCAGCCGCCGCCCTTCTTGTTGCTTCGCGAGGCAACAAAGGAAAAAGGCGCTCTCACGGGAATCAAAAGTGTAAGCGGTTGTGGGGGGGTGGAAGTGAATTCATGTTACTTGCCCATTACCTGAAGGCACAGAAGTGCTGACTGCGGGGCGTTTCTGTATCGCCCGAGCCGCTCCTGCCCGTCAGTAGCTTGTCACAGCCGATCCAGCTGCTGCTTCTGATAGCTTTCTTTCATTTTACCTCCCCCTTTTCTCTCTCTCTCTCTCCACATCCCGGCCCCCTGTGCTTGTTTTGAAGAGGCCTGTCGGCTTTCAGCAGCATCTCTCCAAGGTCACACCTGTCCTTGACCCCCGTACTGTGCTGCCGCTGTGTGTGTGAGTGTGTGTGTATGAATAAGCAATGCAGGGTGACATTGTGTGAGCAGAGCAAAGCGTTTTTTTTTTTTTTTTTTTTTTTTTTTTACCTTCCAGCAAAGCGCTGGTTGGTTCAGACCGAGCGAATTAGATGCAGGAGCCGCGATCATTCAGGGTCCTCGGAGCAGAAGATAATCGCATATATTCCTCACTCCCGCCTGCGACATCCAGACGGCTGTCTCAAATTTGCTCTGTGCAGCAGAGGAGATTGGTGTGATGAAATACTTGTTCTCAGAGAGAATCAGACAGATTTCTGCCTGCGTTTTCTTTCAAGGGAAGCTTTATTAAAGCATGGAGACCGGCAGGCTGGGGAAATACTTTAATAACGTGAGTTTTAGGGCTGATAGACGGTAATCAACTGCGCACATGTCTCACTACTTCATCTATTTTATA
The DNA here is from genome assembly GCA_036785175.1 of Eupleurogrammus muticus. Taxonomy (NCBI): domain Eukaryota; kingdom Metazoa; phylum Chordata; class Actinopteri; order Scombriformes; family Trichiuridae; genus Eupleurogrammus; species Eupleurogrammus muticus. Next base: position 3,581,080 of record JAYKQN010000024.1, read on the forward strand.
CAAGTAACATTAATGGGAGTTTAGAGTCTTCCTCTACAGAAACATCTGCAGCCTGATAGGTGTTTGAAGAAGTTAGTGATATAGGATTAGATAGTGATATATGATTTGTGCAGTTTTATTTGTCTGTGTTCATCTAACTCAAATAATGAGTCAGCTATTTAAACTCAGCATAAGACTTGAATCAAGAGAAATAGATTATTATTATAATATGGGAGAATATTAGACAATAAATAACCCATTCACTATCGCTGTATGTTAATATCACTATAGATATGAATTAGTGAATTAGGAGTAGTCATCATGTTATATGTTATATAATTTAAAGTGTTTAATAGAAAAGACCTACTCTACTTTTTAAACAGATTTGTAGTTAAAACATTGAACCGTTCACAGAATGAGCTGTTTTCAGCCATCAGGTGGATCGGTGAAATAAAAAGGGGAATTATTCGGCCATTTGTTTGTAAATGTTAGTGATCTCATTATGGTCAGCTCATCGATTGGTTTGGTCTTAGTTAACTTAGGACTTGTTGATCGATTTTAATGTATTTTTCCTGCTGAATTAGTTTCATCCTGAAAGGTTAAAAGTAAATCTCTGATAACAACATGCGCCTTCTCTGACATTTGAATAATATGATACGACACAATATTGGTCTTATTGCACCAGTTATGAAAGATTTTCCACTTGTTGCAGAGACACTGCACCTGTACCTGCTCACAGTTGTTGTCTCTGGATGAGAGCATCTGCTAACATGCTACGACTGTGTTTGGTGCGTCCTTCATCATGCTTTGAAACGCACCAAGGTGCTTTTAAAGTGCTGTCGAAACCGGTTTTACCTCACTGCTACCTTTTGTTGCTTTTGTCTGCATTGTTGCTGTGATCAGGTAGCAGTGATTCACTCAATTATCAAATTCTCAATTCTACATTTCTGGATTATTAACAGAGAGAGATTCTTTTAGGCACAACATTTAAATCCTTCTGCAACAGCAGAATCGAAGAGAAGAAGATTAGCAAAGAGTGTGTGTGTGTGTGTGTGTGTGTGTGTATGTCAATGTTGATGAATATTTCATTAATCCTGTGCAGAAAATTGACACGTGCATGGTCATGTAGATCCAGTTTAGGATGCAACTTGCTCGCTGCAACTAGCATTTCATGTATTTATTTGAAGAGAACAGCAATGCCTCTAAAACTGCACTGATGTTCTGGTGCAATAATTAGATGAAACACACTGCTGGGAGAATGTGCCTGCACCTCATCAATTGTTACCAATGGAAAAACCTCCACGGAATTGAAGCGGTGACCTTTTGCTCCCAAACCAGTTTATCTAACCTTGAGGGGACCGCAGCTCAATAGTCTGGCCGTCGTCTTTATTCACTTAGTGCTTATCTTGTCTAGTCATCTTTATAGATGTCTTGTTTTTTCGCCATATTTTAAAATAAAACATCTGAGTTTGTTCCTATATCTTTAGCACTCTCCGTGGTCTCCTCTCCTCATCATCTCTGTCGTTAGGATAACCGGATTTGGACTGTATCGCGGGAAGAGAATCGTAACATCCGCGGCCGCCCGCATCCGTCAAGGCCCCTCTATCGATTTTTAAAGTCTTCCTCATGAGATTTTCGGGCCAATTTGGGTTCCGTTATGAGTTTTCGCCACTGGGAGGAGGATGCAGCGCCAGATCCGGGATAGGTGCGGCGTTACATGTGGAGAGGGAGATGTGGGGGAGATTAAAGCAGGTAGACCCTATTGATTGGCAGGCAGACAGCAGTAAGGTGGTCATTGATTGGGCAAAACAGCCAATTTTTGACCTCGAAGTGTACTGGGAGAATCAATGGCTTTAATCCAGTGGGACAAATATGATCGAGAGAACCAGTCCTAAAAACGTCCTCTGGTGTAGTGTTTGACAGCCGTTTCATCTTTTTTTTTTTAATAGCTCATTGAAAATAGAAACTTTTCCTTTTTTTGCTTATTTCACATTTGGCTTTCAAATGACTTTTTTATCAGCACCTAACCTACAGCATTTGTATCTACACGTACAAAGATAATCAAAGTCGTGTTAAGCAAAGAGCCAAAACGCTTCAGTCAAACTCATTTAGGGGAAACTCCCGGTTCAGATGGATTATTCTGACCTTTTGAAATGACTGGTCAATCAATAGCAGGATGGATGCAGTTCATCTCATTTCATATTCATGAGGGGCTATAAGAGGGGGGTCCCTGCATAACATCACTGTGCATTAGTCTAAGTAGGGAGAGATTGCCTGGACCCTCGAGAACCTCTCGTCTGATAGACGCCACAATCAACACCCACTCCCTGATTCTGGAGACACTCAGTTGTGTGGACATGTGTGAATGATTAGCTGTTCCTGAATGATTGTGTGTGTGTGTGAACGGGTGAATACACACTTGTGAAGTGCTTTGAGTAATCAAAAGACTAAACTAGCTATACAAATACAGTCAATTTCCCATTTTCAGACATTCTGTGCATTTTATAGAGAGAAATGCCTTGAATTTAATTAATTAAGGAATCTCATCAATGAATTTAACAAAAGCTGAAAAAAATGTTCGTAATGTTTCTGGGCAAATCCTTTTCAGAAGCAAATGCTTATATGGCGGCAGAAAAAAATCTTTTGTTATTGTTCATCATGTGAAGGTTACCAAATGATTTCATTTAGAAAAAAAGCAAAGAAGCTTTAATTTTTCCTGCAGCAGAAAATTAAATGTTGTTGGTTGTACAGTCAGTCCAATACTGAAAAGAATTCTTATCCCACTAGCAGATAATTTAGTTTATTTCGATTTTTTTTTTTTTGATTTTAGTCAATTTGAATCTTTTTTCAAGGAAATGGTAGTCTTGTTTTCTTAAAACCTGAAATAAGGTAAATTCTCTGCCAGTAGAATTAGATTTTATTATTTTTTAATTATTCAATGTTGAACAAATTGGACCAGAAAGAAGATATCTTCACCTGTTAAGATTTCAGTTCTTGCCGTGTTGAAGAAAGCCCTTAAGAAACAGTCCTGATCATCTGAGAGAGAACAACCCTAATGGATGGACCTAAGTCGTTATCTTTATACACCAAATAATCACAACTGTAGAATCTAAGAAAATTTCATGGCCACTTATTTTACACAAACACATCAGTGCTCAGTTTTCACAAGGGAACAAGGAAAAGAAATATTATGACACATTGATACAAGCCCAGACGTACTAATAAGATGTTTTTTGTGTATTCAAATAAGAAAAATAAAATGCAGTAATATTGGTTTTGTGAGGAAAGCTAGACCCCAGACCCGCTTCATGTAACGCACCATCACCGCTGATTTCTCCTCACCTGTCACGACAAACAGCTGCAGGGAACGCTGCACGAGCTGCTGACGCTAACACGACCAGAGCAGAGATACCCCGCCAAATTAGGCCAGCGCTGGTCGGATCATTGCTGCTGTCAGAATGAGAGAGGTCAGCGTTCTCACCTTGTCTGGGAAGGTCTTACACACACACACACACACACACACACACACACAAGCATTCCTGCACTGTGTTGCAGTGCTAGGGCCAGGTATGAGGTTCCTTTTGTAGCAAATTAATCAGAGAGGGGTAGGGACTGTTCACAAGGTTAAAAGTTGATTAAATACTGGCTGCAAGAGAGGAGACATTGATAGTTCCAACATGTGTTTTTATTTATTTGGCCCTTTAACAAAGAAGCATGGGCTGTATCAGCACTAGACTTAGGTTCCTATGTCTGAAATGATGTCTCTTCATATAGTGCAAATTGACTGTGTAGAGGTGGATTTTTTTATTGTGGCTTCAGTGCTTTAATTATAGAATATTACACATAAACGTGCATACTATTCACTGGTGAAACTACATTGCTGCAAAGATCTCAAAGACATGCCCAGCTGATAGAGGCCGAGGAGACAGAGCCGGCAACAGCGGAGCGGTGTGGTCACGCTCCAGTGCCCGCCATCGTGCCCCTGCCCGGAGACTCGGAAAACACAAAGCCCAACGAAGTGTGGCGGCGTTCTGGTTTATGGGGTGTGAGTCATTAAAAGAGGGAAAGGAGGTTTGTGCGTGTGTGTGTTTGTGTGTGTGATATGTCACATGGCTTCTATTTCACGACGCGGGCAGAGGCAAAGGTTACCACGGCGATAGGGGAGCAAACAAAGAGAGAGATGGCTTCAGCTATTTCTATTTGTGCTGAGTTCTTTAGTTTCTTCCCATAAACACATTGAGATTCAGACGCTGAGAGCAGCAGCTCCATGGAGCGTTTTAGTGCCTTTAGGCTGCAGTAATAGAGTGCTGCAGGAATGAGTTCTAAACCTTGGATGTGTTAGCATTTTAGCACTTCTGGTTCCCTCGCCTCGAAGTCAAAGGTGTCTATTTAAACAACCAGCAAACACAGGGAAACTTTTGCATTCGTTTGCATGTGTTTTTTATTGTCTTTATAATATATAATGCTTGGTTTTAAGACAGCCAACACAGAACATATTTCATTGTCAGCTTTATCTGTTTTATTATTGTGTGTCTTTTGAAATATGAGTGTAATAGCGAGTGTAATATGGGACCACTTTACTTCTGCAGGTTGGGACATTCAACATTCTGGCAAGGGAAATGAATAACAATGAATACATATAAAACCTGTCACATTATTTGACACGTTAATGCATGTTTATGAATGTGAACTGTAGCATGGACAAAATGGGGAAAAATATATAAATACAAATGTCCCTTTCCCTACTGCTTCTTCCACGCCTTGTGTTTTTTTTTTTAATTCTCCGACCCTAACGCGACCGCTCGAACACACGGCGTGCCGAGACCTTTTATCTTTTTCTCGTACACTTTCACTCAGCCCTGTTTCCTGTTGTTTGTGTAAGTTAGATCACTCAGATTACGATTGTTCAAGCGGGCGCGGGCCCACATGGCCCAATCAGCCAAATGGCAAACAGGTGTGCTTGTCTACACAGGAGAAGTGTAAGTAAATCACAATATTAATGTTGGTGCACTTATGAGCCTGTGTGACGTCAGCAGTCAGAGCCTAATGGTCGTTACCCTGTGCTTCGTCTCGTCATCTCGTCACCCAATTAAAGTAATGGCCCAAGTCACTTTTTTCAAGTTTTTGGGCAAACACAAAAAACATAATCAAATGCAGAGGAAAATTTACTGTAGACATGTGTAGAACATTGTGTGTAATGTTAAACGATTTTTTAAAACATTCTATGGTGACTGTAGGCCACTTTAAACTGTCCTGTCCCATAGTACAAACTCAAAACTTATATTACCAGGAGTTAAGTCCTCCGACCCATTGGGCATAAACTCAGCATTAAGGTGTGTTTACCAGATGTGGCTGCAACATGAAGAGATGATTAACAAAAACTCACTTTCATCTAAAAATGACATAGACCAGTATTTTAATGGGGAAACCACAAAAAAGTCTGTAACTGTTGAATTTATTACCCTTCACCTTCACTAAAATGTATTTGCAAAGTTCCCATATGGTGGAAACCTTGTAGATAAGATGAAGGGGTTAAATAAAAATGAATCCATGGCCTGAATTTAACATAGTGTAATTGTAGCCTGAATCAACAGTTGTTGCTGAATACGCTTTCTGTGTATGTAGGTCTGTGGAAACACAGTGGAATCACACAAGCTTCATTTCTGTTGCAAATGAGGAAAATAATGGTTTATGTATGCTTTGTTTTAAGCTGAAATGGTTTGGACCACCTCACGACCTTGACCTTTTGAGAGATTTTTCACATTTGGTCAGTATGAAGCCGTGAGTTTATCAAAGGTGCTTCGCCCCCCGGGCTCGGTATCATGCTGATGTGTGTAATCCAACCGTGAAAAGTTAAATCAGCCCCGGGGCGCCTGATGTGTGATGAACTCCTCGGAGCACCTCCAGCTGTCTGCCGACATTATCTGCCTTTTCTGTTTTAATGACATGTCTTTTTTTACCGGAGGCTGATTTTAAGTATTTAATTGTTTTAGCGCTTCCCCTGGTTAGTGTGACACACGATGCAACGCATCTCAGGCTGTTAAGTACAACAGACCCTTTTCTGCATTGAAAACAATAATTATTTACTGCTTATTTATTCTATATGAGGTAACCATTGTCTCAAAGCCCGTGTGGTGTGTGTAGGCGTCTCTCAGGCAGGAAGCATCGGAGCGTGTGACGAAGCCGACGAGACAGCTGACATGAACGCATCAATACGCATCAGGCCCCTCGCTGTGAACATGTTCGCCTTCCCCCCCCCCAGATTTAATCTTCCACACGTCTGCGACCCTGCTCCTTTATGGTATCACCGTTGTCTTGAGAGATTAATCATAGATTTGTGTTTTCTTCTGGGGGAATTGTTTCATCCTCTGGATCTGGAATCAGCTGAAAACGTCACCGCTGGGTGGCGAGCGTGAAGGCCCGTCCCCGCCATCAGAGCGCGTTAGAGTCACAGGGGGCGCCGCTGCCCCCGCTGGGACGCCACCCTCCCAGATGTGACCAGGGCTATGATCTTCCACTGTTTTGAATGGAAGCTGAAAGCACGAGTTAGCGGGGGCATTATGAGCCATGGCACCCCCCCCGCCCCCCATCCCTCCACGTTTCCACGCCGCGCCGTCGCCACAGCGCTATCCAGTGTCATTCAGCCCCAAGGCGTGGACGGGTTTCTCACTGGTGGACAAACTGGGTGCAGCTGGTTTGGGTTTTGCCTCCGCCCTTCTGGGATAATCCGCTTCTGATTTCTTTCTTTTTTTCCACATGCCAGGGGAAACTCAAAACCTTGGCGCGTTTGCCTAAAAACAACGTGCGTGACTGCACTTGACAAAACAGACCTCGATATCGAGACGTCGTAGCTTGTGAGTTTAAAGTCAAAATATGTTGAGGGAATAAAATGGCAATTGTAAGATAAAGTAATTATTTAAACTCAACAATAGAAGTGAAATATTTGAATACATTATGTTTCATGAATAAATAATATAAGCAATAATATTTTGAGGATGAAGTTGTAATATTGTCCAAAAAATGCAACCTTTTCTCTTGTGTTACAATGACTTTATTTGATAAATATCCTAAAAATAAAGTCCTGCATGCTACAAATGCATCTACTGTGTAACATAAGCTGAGAATCACCGACCCATTTAATATTCACCGAAGCCATGTTTATTTCCTTTTTTTTCATATTCTGTGGATTAGTGTGTGTGTGTGTGTGTGTGAGTGTGTGTGTGTGTGTGTGTTTTTTATGCACTTTTTAGAGTTTTCCCTGACAACAGCGCTGCCGCATAATCTGAACAGACAGTGCTGTGAGACAGTGGCAAGGTTTTACGTGCCTTCAGAAATGTCGCTCTACCGTGCCTCTGGTCCCCGGGGAACACACACACACAAGCACACACACTCATGCAAAAATGCCATGTACACAAGGATTTAAGTTTTAAGTTACACAAACAGTTCTTGCAGGCTTGAGCTCATCCGAAGGCTAAATTAATCTCATTGGCCGAGGTAAATGTCAGTAGGGTGGAAAGCACAGAGTCACAGACTAAGAAAATAAAAAGTTAGATCGAAGGCTTGTTAAAAGGCAGGAGATAAGAGAGGAGGAAATAACATGAATTCCAGCAAACATGCAGTCCGTTATGAATGACTGCCCGGCTGGGTTAAATCTATCTGTCGTAGCTTTCGCTGACCTTCCAGGACCAGCGAGCGCCGTGTTCATTCCTGAATGAAAAATGTAGTCCTTGCATTTATTTATTATGATGAAAGATCACATTGATCTTTTTTTGTATCAACCAAATCAAATAAAATCTTTGGGAGCTACATCCTCCCCAGAGATAGCAGCAGCAGCAGTGGCTGCAACACACAGCTGTTGGAAGCAATTAAGGTAATAGCTAAATTTGGCATATTTTTAATGGTGCCATTTCACCAAAACGTAAAGTAATATTGGCTAAAGGGTAGGGCTCTTATTGTCAGAGGCTTGGCTAAAGCAGCAGCCAGAACCAACAGTGGTTATTGCAGCGATGAAGGACGGCGAGGGCTGCCCAGAACAAAAGAGCAAAACTGTTCGTTCGTCCTTGGTCGGCTACTTTTGTGTCGGAGTGGATTGGCATATCCCGAGGCAAACCTGTTGGCTTTAGCACAATCAAAGCATGTGCTGGAAGAAACAAAAAACCTTTCCCCCTCCGAACACCACAATGTGAAAACACTCCTGAAATGTGGCAGACGCTGAGGCATGAGACGACCCTGACTGAGGTCAGATCTAAAGTCCAGTCGCCCTGGCCCTCACCTCTTTTTACCACAAGCACTTTGTCTAAAATGTAAATGGTCGTAGTCCTGTTTTTTAATTTCAATATCTGTCCATTTGCCACTGGTGAGTGCGGTGCTATTTTCCATTGGCCAACGGTGACATTTCAAACGTTTCATTAACATTTGTTAAGTGGATATTTGATGTATTCTGCTTGTGGATGACGGCTTATGTTGTAGAGTCACCCAGAGGGAAGTTATTCAGGGAAAAAGCAATTGAGGAGAGGAGAGGCGTTACTTCAGAGAGAAAAGCATGCAGCAGCCTTTTGAAAGTTGTTGTTGGGTCAGAAATAGATGTGCAATCCTAGTTTTATTTATAGCTGCTACATTTCCATCTTCTCAAGCTGATGAGATACAGAGAATAAGAGTTGGGAATATCTTGATACATACATGACATGCATGTTAAGCTGTGTATTAATTATCTTCCTCATAATTACTATACGTGTGAGAAGGAAACTAAACGTTTTCAGGATCCTAAGATGCTACCAAACAAAGTGAAACTGAGCAAACGGTGATCAGAGATCTCCGGGGCCACGGCGGGTTTAGCAGCATATCACATTCCGCCTTAAGACACTAGTCGATCATCAGTTGGCGCTGGCGGTGCTGCAGCGGCACCCCGGGGGCCCTTTATACATATACATAATTTCATGCACACGGTGTAGCAGCGCACACACTGCTACCTCATTAGTGGCTGCAGCCCCCAGGCTCACGGCTGGGAAAAGGCCTAATTGCACAGTTCAGCAGCACTGACAGTGCTTAGAGCATTTTGGAAACCCGCTTTTGACAAATGAGCATCAGGTGCAAGCACCTACAGTGATGCTGTTATTTCTGACCCGTCCTGTCACAGCCGTTACTGCCAACCTCAGCTCAGGATAAGTCCCCGTAAGATTGTGGAGGGACAAGCTCAGGGGAGTTAATTAAGAGGGAAACCAGCAAGTTCCACCAATTAGGTGTTAGGTCCAACACAAAGTTCATTAAAAGTTTTAAATGTTATTCAAATTGTGATAGTGATTATAGCCTCTAAGTGCACTTTACTGTATTATAGGCTATACGGCAGTGGTGGAAAAGGTATTCAGTTACTTCAAATATGAGTACCATTGCAGCATATACTCCGTAGAAGAAAAGAAAAATCCTGTGAAACCTATGTAATGTATTGCAGTACAAGTATTGGTTTGGTCCTCCAACTGATATATTTATGTAGCCAGAGGAGTTAGTTTCAACTACTACATATTGGGTTAGCTAGTTTAATCCAGTGGTTCCCAATCTAGGGGTCCGGCCCCTCCAAAGGGTCACCAGATAAATGTGAGGGGTCCTGAGATGAATAATAGGTGAGGAAAGAAGTAAAAAAAATGCATTTTTATACGCAAATCTTTGAGTTTCGTTAAAATATTGCATCTGAACATGTATTATAATATTTGGTGGAACTATGAACAACTCATAGATTCAAATGTGACCCAACCACACACTGCTGTTTATAAATGGTCAATAGTTAAAAAATGTTGGATACCAGTGTTATTTTAAAATACAACACAGTATAGTAGAAGAATTCAGGAGAAACTATAGTATTTCCCTCTGAAATCTACTGAAGTAGAAGTTTCATCACCTAAATACAGCCTCACAGAGTGTCTGTATTAATATTAATCAGCATGGTTATCCACTGATCTGTAGAACAACACTTATTTAATAGGTTTATTAATCTTTCTAGAGCATCTGTGTCACTTTCTTGATATTATATCATAAAATGTACTCTCTCTATCCTTGCACCTGGCTCTTATTTGTTGAAATGGGCTCCAAAACGCTCTGAGCGTTGTCAGCTGTAATGATCTGTTCAATCATCTCCCCGGTGCAACCCTGGAGTTTACAGTCACTAATGAGGTGGCACTGTGGAGGGATGTGTTGCTATTCTGTATATTAGATCAACATTTCAGGAGGTTCATGCATTTTGCATCAATGCTCGCAAAGTTAGTTCAATCAAACCACCATACAAAAGTAACCAAATGGACAATGGTTTCAAATTGTAAAAACATTAACCCCATTAGTGAAATCAATTTATTGGTTAAGGCTATTCCAGAGATGCCACTATGGGGACCCATAGATGAGGCTTTGACACAGTTTGTTCAGCAGAGGAGTCCCACGATAACATGGTTTAAACGCCACAAATCTCAACAAGAAGCGTTCATAAACCTGGAGAGATTAGCTAATTGTCTCTCTGCTTGAAGTTCATATTCAGCAAGTGTCACGCGTTCTTCCATTTTCGCTTTTGTCACACGATTCTCATCGGGTGCATTTTTTGGTCTTTGTTTTTCCTCTGTGTGAAAATCGGGGGGCTGCTGGGAAATACTCTGAAATGACAGACAGCTCCGACTGGTATGTGGAGACCAAACTTCCCCTCAAGGCAGTTTTCTGTCAATGTAAGCACAAGGAAAAACGTAAAAAAAGAACACTCAGAAAATGCAGTTTAACCCCTTAAACGTGTTCAACCCCCTTAAACATGCAAGTTTTTGCCTTTTGAATTTGAATAAATGAGTAAAACTATAAATCTTTGTTCCTCTTTATTTAAAATATACAGCGTAAAGTACTTAGAATTGCTGCTGTGGTGTATTATAGTGTACTACTATGTATTATTGCTGAAAACTGATCATATTGCTTCATTTAGATTGATTTAGATCTGTTTTAAAATGAAACAATAGGCTTTCCCTCACATAGGAACCTTGGTGTGAATGATTATCTTTAATTATTTGATAAATTCAGTGTAAATGTTCGCTTACTTTCGCTTTTTTCTCTGCTAATGCTTTTTCCTTCCACACGCACACAATAAGGCAAATAAATGAAACGCTGAAATGGAATATATTTTATCTGTGGCTCTTATCACTCCATGGAAAACCAGCAACTGCCTTAAATAATGAGAGCCGTATCTAAGGCTGCAACTATTTCCGCGGAAATACTTTTTTCTGGGTTTTGCAAGAGGAATTCTTTAATGCAGCGAAGCCTTGAGACCTCCTGACAAAGCCATGAGTCAGACGCAATCTTTTTATTGCCGCGCTGTCGGGCTTGTTTGGAATCAGCACTTTTCTATTGCCATTCCGAGGTCCATATTTCCATCTAACACAATCTGAGCTACCTGCCTGTGTCAGCACACCATTAACAGCGCTCAGTCTTTAACTAATGACACTGGGAGAGCCATTAAAGGTCTATTTCCCATCTCCTCAGCACGTGTAGATGACAAACCTATTAAGATGGCAGGGTTAAAGGTTCGGGCCATGTTTTCCACATGCCAGCGTCTCCATCCGACCGTTTTCCTGTTCATGCTCGTGCTGGATTTTAAAGGCCGGTGCTCGTGTGGAAGGCGTTAAACCCTCCATACCCCCGGGCTAGGACCCGGTCCTCCGTGTCAGCCCTTGTTTTGTTCACTGACATTTTGCATTCCTACTGTTGGTTGCATGCACAGCTCGTAACTGTAAACCAAAACCAGTCGGGACTTGGTTGAAAAAAAGCAGAAATGCGATATTTTCCAGATGAAACCTAGGCTGCAAGAAAAATCTGTTAAATTAGTAATGGCTAACATTATGCAAGATGAACATGTAATGTCAAAATTCTGCTTATTCTTGTGTTTGGGAGCCACAACCATGGAAATACATTTGATTGGGTCATTAAAAGGACATTAAAACATAACAATGTCCCATTTTCTCTTTAATATTACTTTGTGACCATCAACACAGTGTTATAAGATTTTTTTTCCCCCCTTTTCATCGGTGTCGCTAAGGCTTCTGGGGACTTGCAATTTAGATTTTGTGATTGATGGATGTTTAATATTTCAGGAGTCAAGAATTAGTGTTAATTAATTATTTATTAGAAGCTATGAAATAAAATCGACGCATTTCATCCCAATGTGATACAGAAAGTATTAAATTGCCACCAGTTAACTCGTCCACATTTTACATTTTCCTTTAGCTTCCAAAAAAAAAGGAAAAAACAAGTCTGTGGAAAGAGCCTGAGGTAAAGAATTCATTTGGTGGCTGCTTTCTGATGCGTGTGTGTGTGTGTGTGTGTGTGTGTGTGTGTGTGTGTGTGTGTGTGTGTGTGTGTGTGTGTGTGTGTGTGCGTGCGTGCATGCACAGCCCACAGGGCTCCATCTAGGGTGGAGGTTGTGTTGCTGTTACAAATGATCCTGTGGGTGCCTCACTGACAGCCACACACACACACATACGCTCACACACACACACACACACACACACGCATTGTTGTAGCCGCCCTCAGTGACTGAAGCATGATGGTCCTGGGGTAAACTCCCACTGCATATCCTGTCAGCTCAGAGAAAGTGTCAATCAGCTTGTCCAAGTCAGCTAAAGAGATGTGTCCACGCCAGCAAAATGTACTTTACTTGCTGTCCTTGTCCTCCGTGACTTCTGATGGACAAATAACACTGTTCTTGCCAGGACAACTGCTCTATTCTGGTTTCTCCACTTTATTGATCAAGGGAGGGGACTTTGCTGAGCATGTGTACCATTCCTCCACGGCTTCCCTCCGGGGAAATACACAGCACAAACACACTTCTGATTCCAGACATTATTCAGCGGCTCTGGGAAGTGCACTTAATGCACTTTCACTATTCTGAACAAAGGCTTTGTATCATCAGCCTAATTTATGCAACTGAGCAGTCTGCTGATACCTGGTATTAATTAACCGCTGTTCCCAAATCTACATTTATAATAAATTCAGAAGCTTGAAAAAGCAGATACACCTTTGTTCTTTTGGGATAAGCCAACTCTTATGAAAGTTTACATATCTCATATTCAGCTTACTACACTATTCTTGTTGCATTGGAGCAAAAGTCAGCATTTAAATTTTAATTCATTTAGAAACATGTTCATGTAAAACATTTCATTCATTGTCTGTTGTTCTGTTCATCTCTGGAAATCATTCACTTGTCAATTTGAACAAGATACTGAACAAGACAACAAAAATATGTGGTAATAAATGAAAGTTAAGATCCTAAAGTTCATTTTCAGTAATACAAACAGTTATTTACATCTTATGTAAAGGCCACAATGAAAAACAAACTGCTGAAGTGCTGATAAAATAATTCTTGGTTCTGTTAGCTGTTGATTTGCTGTCATCTAGTGGTGAAGCATGGGAAAAAACTAATAATTGAACTGGAGTAGTTGCATTATTTTGAATAGAATATATAATATTATAACTTGCAAAAATACTATAAGTGGAATTTTTTGAACATTTCAAAATATTTTTGCAGATTCTTTAATTTGAGAGTGGGTGAGAAATCTTTAATAAAGCTGAAGCCTGAATTTAGAAAGGGAATAATGTGAAAAAAGATTTTTAAAAATCTTTTTGTCATATTTATTTTATATATTTTCTGTCTATTGTCTTGCAATTGTTATGTTATTCGTTTCCTTCATAGTACATAATGATAATAATAATAATAATGTAACTATAACATACAATAAACAAAAAAGAATTAAGAGGTATGGAAAAGCTTCATGAATATAATTATGTAAGAATATATGAAATTATATAAGAATATATATGTATTGTTATTTATTAAACGAATTTTGTCTCAACTTCACACTGAGAAAGGTGAAGTTTTGAAGCCCTTCATTCTGAGCAAACTGCGCATGTCTACAATCTGACCCTCGCCACTACCCGTAGTTGTTTTGAGAAACGCGGACTGTGTACGTGCAGGTTGAGGTAAGAACAAATTGTACTTTTCACACTCTAAGCCCTTTAATAGATTTACATCTAGATTGTTCTATAAAGATCGAGCAGACGCCTGTTGTCCACCTCGTCGCGTGTTTAGCTGAAGACGAGCTGTTCGTAGAAAGTAGCGAACACTTTCTCCGAAGAGAAAGTGTCAAAACAAGATCAGCTGATCGACGGCTGCAGCTAGTTAGCTAATTAGTTAGCCAAGCGGTTAGCTATTTGTTTATTAATCATTGAGAAGCGTCTCACAGTGTTTACGGCGTATCTGTAGCTTGTTTACGGTTCTAAACGGCCTTTTCTGACCTTGCATATAGTTGCTTGCAATCTTGCATCATGCTTAAAGTTAGCAAGGTTTCAGCTGGTTTAAGTTTAAAAAAAAGAAGAGCTGTTTAAGGGTGTTTGTTTTATTTTAATCCAACAGGTTACAAAGTAGATACGACAGGAGACAAACTACAAACAAACTAAACGAGGAAGGAGACGAGCTACAATGTCCAACAGTGTAAGTGACATAACACAACTTCCTGTATATAATATGACGTCTGCTGTAATCATGGTTCAAGAACTGTGTATAAACCTGTAAGCTTGCCATCACGTTATTTTCCAGTTTTTCCAGAACCATCAAACACTGTTTTAAAGGGGTCCTATTCGTCTATTTTTACAGCTGCATGTTTAAAATTTCATGGTCTAATAATAAAATCAAGATCAAATCCACCCGAGTGTCATTAAATGATGCTTAAGTGTAAAGGAAACAACTGACCCTTTGTACAAAGGAGTTGAGTAGCTCCTTGCTAAAAAAAAAAAAAAAAAAAACCTTAAACATAATAACTGTGCACAATCTTGAATATCAATAATGTGCACATCAAAACCTTTGTGTTCTTAAGGGTTTCTGACATGAACCCTGTTGCAAGACCTGGGGAGTTTTATACACTTATGAAACAAATATATATCTGCTTATATACTATACATTAAATACACTAGACACTCAAAGGTAATGCACAAGTTTCCCTTTTAAATATTCAGATGATTTCTGTATTTTCTGGCTATTAACACACACATCCGTTCCTTCCGTAGGTGCTGTGTGGTCGAGGCAGGCTGGTCCTCGCTCAGACCGCCGGCCTCCCATCATTATCTGCCCTCAGGGTCGGTAGAGTCAGAACCTTCTCCGCCGCCAGCTCAGATGAGCCGTACGTCACTGTATCACCGGCAGATTCAGGTGAGGGCCTCAATACAGTAATCGCTAGCGTTATTGGTGGAAAAAGCGCGTATTATAAAATGTGGAACCACCCCCAGCAATGCAAGAGTGCTCGTTTCAGGCTGAACTTCTAACGATGGCAACTATCATAAATAATCCTTATATTGCCCCCTCCAGGCCCCAGGACCGTGTGGCCTGATGAGAACATGGGACCATTCGGACCTCAGGACAAACGCTTCCAGTTGCCGGGCAACGTCGGATTCGACTGTCACCTGGAGGGCATGGGGGACCAAAAGAAGGCGGCTCCGGTCCACAAGACGGTGCCGGACGTACTCACGGCCCCGAGCAGCACAGAGAGATACCAGTTCATACTGGCCCAGTTTGTTAATGAGTTCCATGTAAGTTTTATTATTATTTACAGAATATTAGCAGAGGTCTCACTACCTGGGGGTTATTTATTTGGTGAAATTACAGGTTTAATCCACTTAAACTTTCAAAATCCTTACAACATTCCTGCTGTTTTGACGTCAAATAAATTTAAATGTTTGCTTGAGAAATAATTATCTCTGTTGAAACTGTAAATATATTGAAAAATATGTGTGTTCATCAAGGGAAAACTGGGTCCCCTATCCATGAGAGTCCACAAAGCTGAGCAGTACTTTAATCAGACAGACACGGACTGCTCCATCAATTCCTGCCCTGAGCTGCTGAGGAAAGGTAAGTAATGGTTAGAAAGAGAGAAAATATCACCAGTGAGCAGCGTTCAGTTGCCTGTAGTAACGGAACCGTTTGTATGTGTCAGATCTGGAGCTGCTGTTCCCCTCGGCTCCTAGCTCTTCCATCACGGTTGTAACGGTCACGCAGAGCAGCAGCCGGTGCGAGGCGGCCGAGCCCGACAGAGACCAGCTGCTTCACAGGGTGAGTGTGCACGCCGTTGCTGAACGTTGAGGTTTGGAGATGAAGTTGAAGCAGCAGCAGCTGCTGACCACGTGTCCTGCTTCCCGCAGTTTGTCAACGGTGCAAAGGAGATGTGCTTCGCCCTGTGGACGGCAGGCTACTGGGCGGACTTCATTGACCCAACGACAGGAGCAGCTGTGAGTTCTGTTTGTCCTAGCTGGGAAAAAAAATGCTGCATATTTTGAAAATACCAACACCACCCAAACATGTAATAAATATAGATTGATATAAATTCAATGAAGCTGTGAACCTCCCTGATATTATTAATTACCCTATAAAACACACATTGGGAATTCTGTGATCTTGGCTACATTTCAAGTTATAGGCAGTTAAGTTAATGCAGTAGAAAAGTTAAAATATGGGTAAGTGTAAGAAAAACTTATCAACTATACACATATTGCCCATGAAGAGAAGACATTTGTATAATGCCTTTTCCTTCCCCCCCTGGTAGTTTTTTGCATCGCCGTCAAGTGTGAGCGCGCTGCAAACGGAGGAGGAGCTGAGGGACTTGGGCTTTCACATCGAGGTGTCGGCCTCCTGCACAGTCATCCGTCACATTCTGCGGGGGACGCCTCTGTTCGTGGGGACCGTTTTCACCAACGCGCCGACGCACAGTAGCGTTATCGCCAGACTACAAGGACTTTCAGACGAGGAGGAGTAGGCTATTTATTTATTATTTTTTTAAATACTAAATCCAAACACAAGGTTATGTTTTGAAGAAGCTTGGAACTTGTATGGTAGTTGTTGGTGCTTTTATGGTTTTGTCTTGTAACACAGAAGCCGGACGAGTGTTCTCACAACCTGAGACTGATGTATACCTCAGTGCTGCCTGACTGATCAGACACATTAAACCCAGCAGAGAAACACTCTTGATCTCGTGGGGATTTCAAACATGAGGGATCTGTAGGAAAGACTTCAGAGAAAGGACATCATCTGTTTTACAATAAAGAAGCATTGCTATGAAATGGAGGGAACTTCCAGATGTGCCCAGGCAGCTGTCAGCTGGAAAATCCAGTCTTTGAGACTTTAGCTGAATGATCAGGTCGTCACTTTTCATACTTAACAAATGTACAGTACTGTTTTTTTCTCTCTCTCTATAAAGTGCACAGAATCTAAAGATACTGGATGCTGTTTTTGTTGAAGCAGCGAAAAAAATAAAGTGATTTTATTAGGCTGCAATGACAAACTGGCTGTTGTGTGTGTGTGTGTGTGTGTGTGTGTGTGTGTGTGCGCGCGCTCATTTACAGAAATGTTAAACATGTCTTGTGTTTAACTGAGTTTAAAGTTACAAGATTTACGCAGTAAGTCCAGTTTCTTTTTTTATTGAAAAATATCAGTTTAAAATTCAGATATTTAACAAAAGCTGAGAATAAAATATTGACACCATTTCACATTTCAAAAATAAGAAAATCTTCTATAATAGAAAAAAAAAAAGAATCACATCTGCAGTCCATCAAAAACATCTGATATGTAAAAAAAAAAGCCTATTACTATGAACATAACTCAGGTTATTCCAAAACTACTATGAATTGATGAAAGAGTAATATATAGATAATACAGAATATAATAAGAGTAATTATCCTTCTTGTTGTCTTGTCACCATCTAGTGGTTTAAAGTAGATAAGGTAATCTGACAGATTTGACAGTTTAAAAAAAAAGATATGTTGGCAGTTAAAGGTTTTCATGTGAGCCGAATGTCTGGAATATGGAAGTTAACTCCTCATCGAACTAATTGTGTCCTGAATCTTAAAAAAGAATGTGTTCTTTTGACCATTGTAAAGCTGCTGTTTAGTTTCTGTTGCAGTTCTTATTGCAGTCATCTCTCATAAAACGAGCCATGACCATCAAAATCTCTCTACAGGTTTTTTTTTTTGCGCATCATGGTCAACATGTTTTGTTTTCAATCCCATACGAATGTATGCTGGACATCTTTCATTTTGTCTTTGTAAATGGCATCAAAATATTCCGCTTCCGCCACTGATAGTTGGTTTTTCCAGTCTCCAGCAATGCCTGAAATACAAGAGGTGATTCATTGCGGCCTCGTGAATTAATATTCGTGTGCTGAGAAATTGAAATGTACCCTGCAGGCATACACACCTTTCCTCAGAAATTCCGACTTTGTCTGGTCCATAATATCTTCAGGAACGCTAGAGTAGTTGGACATGCTGTTCCGCTTCATGTTCTTGAACATGCAGCGGTCCGCTATCTCCTCTATCACCTCGCCATCCAGAGGCTTCTTCAGGAACTGAGCGATCCTGTTCACAGAGTCCTTCAGGTCCTGTAAGGACCATCACGTTATGTATTTTGAGCGGTTTCGAGAGGGCGGTTTTAAAGATTCTAATATTGCTGAGCCTCACCGCTATCATTTCTTCATAGGAGATGTACATTATATGTTCTTTGTCCTCAGCGTTCAGCCAGCTTTTTATATGATCAAACCATGAGCCAAACATCACTAGAAGCAAAAGAAAATCACAAGAATTCCATGATTATATCCCCGTTGTGTTCCATAAGACGAGTTCAGGGTCAAGTACCCATCGGTACTTGATTGCTTTAACCTACATTACATCACATAGGAAAAAAACAGACTGTGACCTTGTCCGTTAAGGAACTTGTGGAGGAAGTTGCTCTGTGAGCCAGGGTTCAGTATGAAACTGGCCATCCTGTGGAAGTGGAAGGACGACGTGAACACATCTTTGGGGTTTCTCATGACATAGATGACCTGCAATTATGACAAAACATCCGTTAGTGATTTAATCATTTTTTGGTAAAGTCATATCCTGCAGCAGTCTAGAGGCGTGTATTGGACATGGTTGTGGTTTGTTGTCTGTTACCTTTGGCTTCACCTCTAAGAAGGATGCCGGCATCATTCTGTATTGGAGGTGCGTGGCCAACATGCGTGGCGACGGCTTCTCCTCGAGTTTGAAGTCTCGGTTGTAGTCCGTTTCCAGCCAGGGAACTCTGACCCAGTTAGGAAGCGTCTCGACAGAAGCCGGGTCCCCTCCGCTCATGATCAGGGGGACAATCTCCTGCATCCAGGTCGTACCTAAAACGAAGCACACGAGGTTTTCTGGACTCTGTGTTTAAAATAACAGCTGAAAATAATTCTCTCTCCTGTCTTTTATTGCCTTTAGGTTCAGGCTCATCATTAGTGATCAGGAAAGACAATTATTCAACATTTGGGTGGGTATGATATAGTGCTGAAATAAAACAAAGATTGAGAGCCACAATGGCAAAGGCTGTCAAACTTTAAAGTGATGTAATTTTATTAACTTGCCAGACCAGTTCTAGCTGGTAGACCTAAGGCTACATCACAACTTAACGGCAGGACTGCTGGATACAAGCGAGCATGAACACTACACAACACAAGTCCCATCTGTTTATAGAACCGTACAAAACTTGTTTCACCCAAACATATAGAACTTGTATTTCATACTTTCTCACAGTCCTCCTCATTCCATCCGATCTGCTGTAATCTGTGGTTTGTGTCAAACAGCTGCTGAAAACTAGCCTTTTTTAATCATGTTCCCTTTAGTTTTGAATAGTTTTTTAAATGCTATATAAACCAAGTTATTATTATATTATTGTAATACTCACCTGACTTGGGATATGTGGCAATGAGAATGTCATCAGGGCGAAAAGTAAATTCCTCGCAGCATTTCAGGCTCTCTGGACTATATATCTTTGAAGGCAAATAGACCCCTTTGTACACCATGTAGAACTCTTCCTCACTCATTTCTCAAAGCTGTTGGAATATCAGGATATCAGCGGGAGACAGGCAGCTGTCGGCCGACTGCTGGCAATTTATCTACGAGCAAACCCAGTCTGGGAGAATTATGCAATTCAACAATGTTGGCCAAAGTACAGGGGGCGGTAGAGCTCTTGACATTGACCTGTTTGCTACTGCGTGTTTCTTGTCGTTCTTGTTCTTGTTAAGTCAATCTAGTTGACCCAGAAATCCATCTCTGTCTCTCACTGCAATAAACTTAAATAATAAACCAGCCAGACCATCCAAACAAGAACTAATAAATAGAAATAATAATTTATCCTGGCACTGAACTAACTGACTTGATTTAACTTTAATTATAATGCAAACCGGGGCGACACGGTGGTGCGGTGGGTAGCACTGTTGCCTCACAGCAAGAAGGTCGCAGGTTCAAGACCCGCCTTGGGCCTGGGTCTGGGGCCTTTCTGTGTGGAGTTTGCATGTTCTCCCCGTGTCTGCGTGGGTTTTCACCGGGTACTCCGGTTTCCTCCCACAATACAAAAAACATGCTCAGGTTAATTGGTAAACTCTAAATTGCCCATAGGTGTGAGTGTGAGAGTGAATGGTGTGTGAATGGTGTGTGTGCCCCACGATTGGCTGGCGACCATCTGGGGTGTATCCCTGCCTCTCGCCTTAACGCGCTGGGATAGGCTCCAGCAGACCCCTGCGACCCCGAAAGGGAATAAGCGGGATAGAAAATGGATGGATGGATGGATGGATAATGCAAACCACATACAACAGATTTTTCAGTCTTTTTTGAGCGGTTTAGTTTATTTTATATTGAGGTAGAAAGCAGTTGTACAAAGAGATGAACATGTCTGGTGTGTTTTCAGTTCTGATCAGTAGTTGATGGTTTGATCCTGGTTTGATGGGAACTGTGTGTTACCTCAACATCATTGATTTTCCGAAAATGACGCGTCAAGAGAGGCGAGTGGGGCAGCTATGACTTTGTCCTTCAGGAAAAAGAAATATTGTCCCCTACCTGTGGAGAAGGGTCCGACACCCTACAGGACACACACACACACACACACACACACACTTTAGTACACACACCCCCAAACCTCATGCTAAAATGTCAGTGGAGCCGTAATTGACAATAAACAGTGATAACAAGTGATTCATATTATGTCACAATAATTAGTATAGATTTATCACAAAAAAACAACTCACAAGCAATTTAATATTGACAAAACAACTAGTGGACACTTTGCATAAATATATTCACAAAAAAACAACAAAATGTAAATACAGTCTGATAAGAAGAAGGAAAGCTAATTAGTAAAAACTGTGGTGCAGATTTCTCGCTCTTCTCTGACTTTCTGGACAGTTTCTGATGCACAGTTTATAAAAAAACGTATTAATTCTTTGGTTGGAATTTTTAAAGTCCACTGCGTCTCTCGCCTTATTGTTCAGGCATATGTGCATCTGGTCTAATCCTACATGTACCAACTGCATTAAAAAAAAACACCATGAGAGTCCATTTTGTTTCAAACTAATCCTGCAGCGAGGACGCTGCTGCTGCTGCTGCTGATGATGGTGATGATGGTGATCCAGCTCAGCCTTGCAGAATGAAGGCCTGTGCTCCGGCTGCTCAGGGGGGACTTGGAGGAGAAAACGGCGCCGCTCTCGTTCCGCGGCACCAGCACGTTACAGATGTTCCCCTCACAGCAGGACGTGCACACCTGAGGGAGGAGGGTGGAGATGTTGAGGAGGGGACAGAACGTAATGTTATTGGTGGTTTTTATCTTCACGTACCTGGTAGCCGGTGTCAGTGGCGTGAGTGCACCCAGTGTAGAGGCAGTCTTCAAGGGTCACACACCGCTTGGTCACGGACACGCTGTCGCCATGGTTATCCATCATGTGGAGCGTGTGACAGTATCTGGTGCCTAGAGATGGGACATGGCACACAGGAGCAGTCACTTAGAACTTGTCTTTCCTCTTTTTTACCCTTCAAAGTGAGTTTTTTCTCTGAAAATTGAGAAAATTGACTTGACTGAGTTAGTTTCCTCTCTCCACATCTCACGTGTTCATGTTTTAGAAATGTTATGAAGCTTGATTCTGATGATTGTGATCAAAGGGAGCCCAGATATGCTGTGTATGGACTGATACCTTTTGGACAGTACACATCCGGTGCCCAGCGATTACACTCGTAGTTGTCGGCCACGTCTTGACACGTGAAGCACTTGAAGCCACCTGGATGAGGCGTAGCTGTGGAGGACAGACCAGACACATTCAGTACGATTAGCTCCTGGCAATTCTGGCGGTGTGAGATTATGACCGTTCACACTTCACAATTGGCAGCTTTGCAATTAAAATTCTTGTGTGGACTTCTGAAACGTGAAACTTTAAAGGTTTGCGTGGGGGATGACAGGATTCTGACAGTTTAAAAGTGGCCTAACATTATGTGCAAGAAATTGATATGATTGAAAGGATGTATTATTTTTTTTTTGCTCCACACACCTGCAATCCTTGAATTTTCAACCTTTGCCTCACATTAAACTTTGATTAAACCTGTGGAATGTCACGTGTAGCAACCCCCCCTGAACATGGTCACAGTTTTCCAAACACCGAACCACACAAACAGGATTATCATGCTCCTACTGGAGGGATGCAGCTGGATGATGTCCTTCATGGTGAAATCCCGTGACTGGACGCTTTTCAGCCAATTAGCGACGTTGGTGATTAGCAGGACCCAGGCCACCGCTGGCCAGGGCTCCATCGCTGACCCCAATTATCTTCATGCACTTTTTCACGATTCAGCCAGACGACCGCTGTGGAAGGGAAGCAGACGAGGGGGCGCTTTATCAAAAGAAGGATTCCCAATGATTTAGTAATTAATATGACACATAGATATTAAATAAAAGCTAATAGATTGCATAATTGCAGTGAAAAGATGTGAAGAATCAGAAAAGGCATGTCAAATCCTAAAAGAAGCAACCTGTATTTTAAAAGAGCTGCTGGGTGTTCTGCTCTTGCTGTGAAATGATTCATTATTCAAATCTAAAAAAAGGAGCCTTACAAGGCCGCTGAGCTTTACCTCTCAGATACCATCCCTGGTAAAATAAAGACTTTCCCTGCTTAAATCTGAAATTCTGATACTGAGTACATCAAATTCTGCTTTAGATTATTTATTACACCCATTAAGTTGTCAGGTCTGCCCCAAACATGAGTAATGTGTCAACTATAAGCGCTCTTTGCCCTCTGGGAATTTAGCCATTAGTCCCAGGTGTTTTTTTTTCCCTGTCATGCTGTGAGATTATTCATCGGTTTAGCCAAGTCAGCGTTTGTATTGTCTTTCCCTTTGTTCAAGGAGGAAATGTCCCCCTCTGGACCTTCTTTACTTCCAAATCAGATCCCTTGAAAAATAGATTCACTGCACCATTAATAAAGTGGCTGGTATTGGCCCTCTGGAGCAGGAAATGAGAATCAGAATGAGAGACATCCAGAATCTGAAGAAAATAAGAATAAGAAAGAAAGAAAACTCTATTACAATAGGAAACAGTGTGTTCACAAAGGTGTCTTTGGGCTTTTAAAGCGCTAAGTTTGATTAGAGATGATTGCTTGAGATATTATTATTATTATTACAGATTACAGATTATAGAGGTACACATGAGTGAAAGGATTTTCTTTGGTTGAGTATTCATTGACAGTCCTGCTGCAAAACTAATTCACCGAGACGTCATTCAGAGAATTAAATAGCAGATGACCTGGTTTCGCTCCTTGAATCAAGATCAGTGGATTCGTGTGAGATCGGCCTTCAGCTCAGATGCCTCCTTTATTTCATCCTCGGGCGTTTTTGATGGCTGTATGGTCGTAAATGCTTGTTTTTTTTGCATTATGCATGCCCCAATAACATCGATCTATGTCTCTGCCAAAGTCAGGATAACCATACTGTCATACAACAGGACGTCAGCATACAGAAATTCTAACTATATATATGATATTCTAGATTAAATCTGTATGAGTGCACACATAATAATTTAATATTTTGTGGTATTTCATTAGATTAAATTGAAGGATGATTGAGAAAATAAATAGAAGAGGCAAGAGCATAGTTGGAGCCCACTCAATCCAGCACTTGAGGCACAGCATGATAATATAAAGCTAAGTAGAATAACATTGTTTTAACCGATTTTTTTAGACCTTATATTAAAAAGTGTATGAAGAACCTCAGCTCCAGATTTGCATGTCTGTGGACTGTTTGGAAAAACTAATTAACACAAAAATCCATCTGGAACCCAAATTTGTGTACTTCAGTTCATTTTTTGCAAACCTTGCTTGTTGATTTCTGGGAAACCAGGCCTAATTACATGATAGTTTTATTTGGGATTCGGAGAAGTCTTTCAGCCCATGGACTTGCACTCATTAAGCTCCTCAGAGCACTTTTGCTACTGTATAGCTCATAATGATATGCAGAAAGCTGAAAGGAAAACTCGAGATTAGCCCTCCAACGCTGAGCTGTCTGATAGATGCCTGGCTTTGCTCCGGAGTAGAAATTCTGTTTCGCAGGCTGAGAGGAAAGGGGTCAGGAGTATGGGGATGGGGCACAATGGCTCCCTGTTAAGACCGGAGAGGGATGGAGAGGGTTTATATCACTCAGGGTTCAATCAGCACCGACCAAGGCCACGCAGGCCTAAAAGAATCTGAAGGAGAGCCCGGTTTAAATCTTTCTGTCTCCCCTGACAACGAGGGATAAAGTCTGCAGATCGGAAGGGCACAATTTAATTTTACATTACTATTACCTACAAAAACACCCTGAAGATTACTGTACATTCACGCATGATCGCTGAAGTAAAATTGTCACATTTTGCTAATTAGATTTTTAAAAAAAAGCTGTTTTTAAAATGCGATTTGAGCCATGACCCTGCTTTCGACCCCTTCATACCAGAGATAAGTTATGTTTACCTGCAGAATTCCCTCCGCTATAAATCAGTCATCAAAAGTCAAGAGTTGTGTTTTACGCATTTGCGTTACTTAAAATACGCTGTACTCTGGGCCCATAACTCAGAGTCATGTGCACGGTGATTGACGGTTATTTAGAGAAGGAGGCAGTGGAGGTTACCCGCAGGTTGCTCGTCACCTTCTGTCTGCAGGCTGCTTTAAAGTTCTGTCAGGGATCTCATATTTATGGATAAAACACACGCAAATGACCCAAACCAGTGTAAATATATCTGGGGGGGGGGCTCTTCTTCCAATGCAACTAAAGGTAAAGTTATGCAATTAATCAGTGTTCATGCAGCGAACAACAGAATTGATAAATCTATCTACAGAAAGTGTATGTGCAACATTTTTGGTGACAGATTGAGCATTTAAAATAATTTGCTTAGTGATTTTGTCAGCCATTATTACATATTAAAATAGGTAAACTTCTGCACTTTTTCAATTTAAGTAAGAGTAAGTGTTTAAACACCCAGAGGCCCCCTGCAGCTGATCCTGAAGGCATCACCTACTGTACCGAAAGCTGTGGACGGCAAACAAAAAATAACAAAAAAATCTTTTAGGGAAGAATGATGTTCAAAAGGAAAGTTATAAATCGACCAGTGAACACATTAGCTCTCCAAGTGGTAAAGGCTGACATAAAAAGTCAAACAGAATGTCAAATGTGAAGTATTTAATTCCTTAGATGAAGGATAATTGCTGCAGCTTGGTCATGCGTGTCAAAAGAATACAGATTTAGGCCACCGGGGTCGCCTTTGAAGTTGAGCTGGTATCCGGCAGCTCGGTTCTATCGACCAGACACATATGGCAGGGGCTTAACTCCTGTCATACAACTGCTTTTGTTTCGCGATCGGGGTCGGCCATACTTGACTGTACCTGAAGAATTAGAAGAACAAGTGCTGCTGGAAGTGTGAGAGCACAAACTTTTATTTAATGGGCCCTGTGGTTGACGTCTTTGGGCTCGCGGCCTTTTCCGACTGCATCCACCTGGCTTTTACTGAGTCACTACATGACTGTATGCTTTTTATGAGGTCCTCGCTGAGCTGTGCGTCTCATTAAATGTTTGCCGGCCTCCTAAGAGCAGTTGGGGAAAAAAGTTTACAACAGGCCTATGGCTCCTAATGAATACTCAGAACTGCTACATAACAGCAAAAACTTGAACTAAAGTTCTGTCTTTTTTATTGCAATGTACAACCAAGCTCTGACCTAATTACAGCAACTTTAAAGCAGTGGATGCGATTGACAAGGACACAAAATGAGCATTTAATTAAACACCTATAGGAAATACACAACAGCATTGATGAGTGTATTGTGTAAATGTGTTACTACCCACAATAGACAGCAAACATAACATCCATTATTTATGATGCATACTCGAACCACACTTCAAATCTCAGTTGCCACAGAATGATTAATACAGCCTTGAATAATTAAAAAGCCTATTTATAGGGCTAATGAATAAGCAGCTTCCCCGCTGCTATTTCTAATGTTCCAGCTGCAGCATAATAACTGAGACTGAAGCACCATCACAAATCTGTTCAAAATAATGTTGTAGCCCATTAAAAAAAACTATAGCGCCACTTTTTTTTTCCCCAAACACAAATTGAATTTGTCCATAAATTGCGCATAAAATTGGCGCAGTGCGCAACGGTCATAGGCGCATACGCAATATAAAAGGAAAGCGAGGTTGTAACTTACCAGCTTTATTCCCCTCGTCAAACCCGCAGGAGAATCACTGAATGAACATCAGAAACTACTGCTGCTCAGTGAGGAGGAGGAGGAGGAGGAGGAGGAGGAGGAGGAGGAGGAGGTGCCTCCATGCGTCTTTACGCCTCCTCTTAGCCACAACCGGACCAATCAAAACACACTATCTGGTTTCACTTTTGAGCAAATTACGTTTGAGGAATGATGGATGATGGAGCCACATGAATGCGTTATTAAATTTATTGCTAGATTTCCACACATCATCTAATTTAATCAGTTCATCAACTGGCACATTTGCTCATTATGTGCTATTAATATGTAATATAGCTCCTCTGTATTGTTATGTATTATTCACACAGACAGACACGCACAAAATTAAGGTGACGTGCCTTCCACCGGATGAGGTAAAATAAAAGCTTAACATAAGTATTAATTACACAAACAAATCAAAAGCAAAAAAACAATGTCATTTGGTTCATAGAAAAAATACTTAAACAAAAAAAAATGCTATCAATTAGTTTTATATTCTAGGTAGATTAAATAATTAAAAGTTATTATTTTTCCAGTAAACCGCATGAGAGAGCACTGAAAAACTAGACTGAGTTGAATTTATGTGCTTCTGTGTCAAATATACATTATCCTGTTAAGAGTATCAGCATTACAAATGCAACCCATACAGTCAAATGATATGGGAAATTTAAGATGTATCAAACATGTAAAAGTGCTAGAAACACAAAGGTCAAAGAGCACCATCCTCTCAATAATTAACATTCACATCATTCCTGTAGGCAATTTAAAGATCTGCCCTGAAAACAGCTTGTTGATTCACATTTCCCTCGTGATGCACACAATAAGTATGTTAGACGCAGACAAAGCAGCACTGACAGGCAGCAGCCTCTGACCTGTCCTGATACGAGATCCTTCACATGGAAAAAAGGAAGCAGGTAGCAGCCTTTCAGGTCCTTGTCAAGCAGAGTAATTTAATGCACACAGATGTGCCAGCAGGTGGTCTGACCGTTTTCTTAAAGTTTTCAGGCTTCTACAGTGTCGGCCAGGAGTGTCCGGATGTTCAGGTCAAAACCAGAAGACAAAGTCACGTCTCTGACACTGAGCTACAAACATCTGTAATGTATGTACCTCTTCTAACAGTGCAAGTTTGGAGGGACAAGATATCTAAGACATGTAAGTAACATAGGCATTTATATAAATTGTGAACACATGTAAATGCAAAGATTATTATAAATACATCTGGGTAAACTTTTAATTGAATTGAATTACTTAAAATTAAACACACACACACACACACACATATATATATGTGGTATAATATATATATATATATATATATATATATACACAAAAATCAATTGAGGTCAGATCAGGGGGCGGAGGCGGGTCCAGCTTAATTGAAGGTGCGCGCGCATCCGGCGCCATCTTTAACGGCTGCTCGGGGAAGTGTGTGTGTGTGTGTACTGTACGTGTTTTTATACGCTCTCTGTACAAAGTTTGTATAATTTACACAGCGTTTCCTAAATAAATGCAGAGTCCGAGTATGGCTAACCGAAATACGCCACAAACGACCATGCAAAGCAGCAATTCTCCACAGCCGGCGAAACGCGGCACCGAGTCCCCGACCGCGGAGCAGACCGCGGCGAACAAAGACAGCCCCGCGCCGCCTCAGCAGCCCTCCACCGCGGCGGAAGGAGCCGGGGAGCGGAGCGCCGAAGGCCCCGCCGAGATGACGCTGAATATCACGAGCTTTCGGAAGCCCGGGGAGAAGACGTTCACCCAGCGCTCGCGTCTCTTCGTCGGGAACCTCCCGACGGACATACCGGAGGAAGAGTTCCAAAACATGTTCTCGAAATACGGGAAAACTAACGAGGTGTTCATCAACCGGGACCGGGGCTTCGGGTTCATCCGCCTGGTATGTTGAGGGCTAACGTAAACTCACGTTTAGTTATTTAGCTGCTATGTTGTTGCGTTATTTATCTTTCCCTTTAATCCCGAATGAGCAGCGAAATAAAGCGTTGTTCACTCATAGTGCGGAGGTCTGAGAGTCTGAGATACATCCTCCAAATAAAAAAGCATATACGATTAATTTCGTCCCTACTCTTTTCCTAAATGCACCAATCATAAATAAATAACTTGTATTCAAAAGCAAAAATTGCTATGCAAGTCTACGGTGTATTTTCTTTCTTTAATATTGCGTATTTTTTCAATAAAAAGGGGTGTTTTCGTCTCGTGTGTGCATCAATTCCCTTAAGAAAACTGCTGCTCCACAGCGCCCCACACGAAGTTAGTGGCAAGTGAGTGTTAAACACGCCACCGTTATTTCGTAATACAGACAATAAAATAATGGGATTTAAACACTGTTAAAGTGAGAATTGTGTGAATATCACATTTATTCAATTTGGATACTTTAATATTGAAATCTGAATACATCACCTTGCAGTTAAATCATCCATTTTTTTTTAATCTCATCTTCCAGGAAACACGGACACTGGCGGAGATTGCTAAAGCTGAGCTGGATGGGACGCTTTTGAACAACCGACCAATCAGGGTCCGCTTCTCGACACACTCCTCCGCGCTCACAGTTCGCAACCTGTTGCCCACC
This sequence comes from Eupleurogrammus muticus, assembly GCA_036785175.1. NCBI lineage: Eukaryota > Metazoa > Chordata > Actinopteri > Scombriformes > Trichiuridae > Eupleurogrammus > Eupleurogrammus muticus. Next base: position 3,610,231 of record JAYKQN010000024.1, read on the forward strand.
GTAACGAATGAGCTGCTGGAGGAGGTAAAGGACAAGAGTGTCATAAATATTGTGACTTAAACCTCTGAGCACTATTTCAACAAGAATTTTTACTTCTGTGCAGTGAATGGTTTTGAATCTGTTAACCATCTTCGGTCTCCAGGCGTTTTCACAGTTTGGACCGGTTGAACGGGCTATTGTGGTGACAGATGACCGGGGACGTTCTACTGGGAGAGGCATTGTAGAATTTGCAAACAAACCAGCTGCACGTAAAGCCCTGGAGCGCTGCACTGAGGGAGCGCTGCTGCTAACTAAGTAAGATGTTTTCCATATATATATATTTGTGAAAAAAGGATGACTTGCCCCTTGACAAATGGCTTTATGACTTTGAATGTTGTGCTTTTCTCAGCACACCCTGTCCAGCTATTGTGGAGCCCTCAGAGCACTTTGATGACGAGGACGGGTTGCCGGAAAAATTGATGTTTAAGCCCCCGAGGTACCTCAAGTAAGTATAAAGGGCAGATTTGTAATCATCGCTTACTGAGACGACATGCACACATTGTTCAATACTCAGGAACTCGTTTTATGGTTGTGCATATATTTTTTTCCTACAAGGGAAAGAGAGCAACCGCCACGTTTCGCCCAGCCGGGGACATTTGAATTTGAGTACTCGTCTCGCTGGAAAGCTCTCGATGAGATGGAGAAACAGCAGAGGGAGCAGGTGGACAGGAACATTAGAGAGGCCAAAGAGAAATTGGAGGCTGAGCTGGAGTCGGCCAAACATGAGCATCAGCTCATGTTAATGAGACAAGGTGGGTTCTCTGTGCTTCTTTACGTCAGTAATAATAAATAGTAACAGGTGTGTTTTGCCCCCTCGTTGGATTTCTGTTAGAGAGCTGTTGCATAAAATATACTACTTTTCCCGCTTAATTCAAACCCAAAATGGAACCTACGTGTTCATACTCCTTGGTCAAGACCTGCTATATTGTTGGATGGAAAGACAGACTGAGATTGATTGGGTTTGAGGGGAATCGATTATGTCCCTGAAGCACTGAAAACATTAGTATGTAAAATAATTGATGAAACAGTGACTTCACATCAGTAAAAAAAACATAGCATAAATAAGTGTAAGCAGTAAACAGAGAATATAAAGAAAGCTAAAATGTAATATTTGGGCGTTTTGCACCAATCATTACATCAATGTAAATCACTTTACAATAAAATGTCTGTCCTGTCATTTTAATGAATGCTCTCCACCTCCTCCAGATCTAATGAGGCGACAGGAGGAGCTGAGGAGGCTGGAAGAGCTTCGGAACCAGGAGCTGCAGAGGCGGAAGCAGATAGAGATGAGGCGAGTTTCCTTTCTTTACACCAGGAGTGTCAAACTCAGGTTCTGGAGGGCCGTTTGGGTGCAGGTTTTTGTTCCAACCAGGCAGTAACACACCTGATTCTACTAATGAAGCTCCTCAGCAAGAGCTCTATTGGTTGATTAGAATCAGGTGCGTTTCTGCCCGGTTGGAACATGTGCACAGCCCACACAATCTTCAGTCTAAGTTTCTAGTGCTAATTATTCTCATTGATTTCACCTGGCTTTGTGCCACAGTAGCCTAGTTTGTTACCTAAAGAATAGTAGCAGCAGAACTTGCTTGAGACGTTACCCTACTATGCATTTTGAGGGGCATTTCTTGACGCTGCCTGCAGGCACGAGGAGGAGAGAAGAAGAAGAGAGGAGGAAATGCTGAGGCACAGAGAGCAGGAGGACCTAAGGCGCCAACCAGAAGGCTTCAAACCTAACTTCATTGAAAATGTGAGTAGAACTAGAATACATTCATGCAGTCTAAAACACCAAGCAAGGATTTAACCAGAAGGTTGGTGGATAATTGACTATCTCTACAACTACATATTTCTGCAAATCCTAGTTCTTTTAAGTTCATGCATACAAATCAATAAATACATGATGTAATTTCTAAATACCATATATTCGCCTTTATCTACCATAAACAGATCTTAGTAAATCTGTATCCTAGGGTGCATTGGACCTTAACAGGTTGTATTACATATATAGTTTCATCATACTCTCAACAGATTGGCCTTATTTGGTCTGAAGTTGCATCCCCCCATCAGTGAAACGAATCGAGATATCGGCTAACACAGAGTTAAAGTACTGCTTTGGATTAAATTTATTTTATTTTTTTTTGATTCCTTATGAAGTGCTGCATTTGAGCTACAGACTGATTTATGATTGTGGGGGATTTTCTAATTTCCCTATAGTTTTAGAGAAGCTTTCAATCGTTTGTAATGATTTTCCTTTATTTTTGTAGTTCGTGGTGCATCACTGATTCAATCTTTGCATGGTATCTCAAAGTGTATCTTTATTACAAATGTCTTAGTATGCTTTTCAACATGTTTGAGGTACACAGTTGGTTCATAATCATAAAAAAACAGTACTTTTTCCGGTTTCTTCAGTATAGCTTTATGTTTTAATTCAGCTTAATTTCAAATTTCCAAACTGCATGTTGTTCGAAAAAAATAGTGATTTTTCTACAGAATAATACCACTAAATATATCCTCACCTCTGTAAAAAAACAAATCAATACTGAGAGCTTAGAGGTATTCATTGCAAGGCTTATATGGTGGTTTACATTGTCTTGTTCAGGTTGTTCTTTCCACTGCCTCCTTTAAAATTAAATACAGTATAACTATGATTTTCTTCATCTGTGCTCTATTGCTGCATTGTATTCACATTTTTTTGGTTGTGTTGTAACATTGCACTTATCCATAGTTTAAAGTAGTTTCTGTAAGTTTGAGGAATCTGTGTTTAATCTATAGTTTTCCTTGAGCCATAAACATCTTGCAGTTTGTTCTGTGGTGTTTGCCCAGTATATCTAAATTATCATAAAAATAGACAAAGTTTTGTTGGATTTTGTGTGAGACAGCTCAACAGATAATTCTAAATAAGAAAAAGAGAATGTGTCGAGCTTGGTGGATAATATTTAGGTTTTCCTGTTCGACTGAACATATGTTTACTGATAAACTTTCAGTTTTTATGTCAAACCTAATCATGACAATAGCATAGAAAATTGCTCCTTAATGCTTTAATGGCAAAGCAGGTTATTAATATATTTAACAAAGAGTTGGCAACTTCTAAGTAATTTAAACATATTTTCAGTGATAAGAGCAATTACTTTAATAAATAAAAAGTGAAGGATTTCATTTTGTTTAAGAACTGTGTGTCTGTTGGTGAGATGTTTTTTTTCTGTTTATAACTTTTCTCTTCAAATCTTTGCTCTGTTTAGAGGTCCTGTTGGAGCCTGCGTCTTAACATATATTCACATGTGTATTAGGACCATCCTTCAAATCCACACAGACTGATTTCTACCACAAATTGTCCTTTCAGTCAGGAAAATGTTTAATTTTCTGATATTAAATAACATAAGGCATATCTATGAAGACATACTTTAGGTTTTAGGATGCATTTGCCTTTAAACAGTGGAGGTTTCATTATTTGCATCTTCCAGTTGGTCTGGAATAATGCATTTATAGTTAAACTTGTTTGCTCACAAGCAGTACTAGTACTTTTAGAGTAATTATTTAGTTTGAATTCCATAAATGCTTCCTTTTGTTATCTCAATATATATTTGTGGACCACTGCATTATAATAAAACACATTTAATATTATGCATAAATAATTGACATGTAAAGTTCTAACCTACCATTTCCGATATTTTTTTTTTCTGCCTTTGGTGTCATATGCATCCAACAAAAAACTATGTATGGTTTGAAACTTGAAACACATTATATTTTATTATTACTACTTTTCCTATTATAATTGTCCACATATTGGTACTATTTGATAAGTTATCAATGGGTAAGTATGGAAATTATACAAATGTTGAGCATCACAGTATTTGCAATTGCTCGTATTTTCCTAGCGATTTGGTCTTAGAGACATATTCTATTATTATGTAGTATCTTGGCACTCATTTTGCATGTCTACGTTAGAAATGAAAGAAGGAATTTTTAAAGTAATAGTACATGCAAGCCTTTTCATACAGAATGTTAACAATTATGTTTAGACCGTTTTCATATATTTATATTTGTAGATTTTCTTTTTTATGTCCAATTGGTTTTCACTGAGTTGGATTAAGAATTATATATGTCTAAAGCAATCTCAATCCAGGTCAGTGAAATCTGTGGCTGTCTGCACATCTGGCATTATCATGTACTCTGTTCTGTTGTTTGATGCAATAACAAGTGGAAAACTCTAGACAGACCTCAAAACCAAATTTGGTGATGGTCTGGAAAGTGGATTCTTAAGGATGATATAAGTGAACTCACATGTAGCTATCGACACGTGAGTAGATCACCCAGGATGCATGGTAATGCCAGCTGTGAACCTATGATTGATGAGTCTCCGTTGATCCTCAACGCTTTTCTTTCTTCTTCCATAAGTAAAGTGCACTTGAATGTTGGCAGTCAGTTTGAGTGTTCAAGTGCAATGATTTATGTTACCTTGGTGTGTCAGAGTTGAATGGTTGATTGCAACATAACTTAATAATCAGGTTTTCATCTGAGAAAGATCACCTCAAGCTTTTTGTGGCTTATTTAATACATCTGACTTCAGGTGGGATTTTTTACTTTGACACCTAAACCTGGCTGTCAACAGTTTTGTTGAGAACATGAATCCTCTGACTGTGTGAGTGTTGTTCAGTAGTCTACACACTGAAGATTTGTGCTTCAGCAGTTGTGATCTGAAGGCTCTTCTTCACTTCTTCCAGAGGGAACAGGAAATGAGAGTGGGTGAGCTGGGCCCTCGTGGAGCCATTAATATGGGAGGTACGGGCATGATTGTCTAAGGACTGGTTGATCCAAAAACCAGCTCAAATGAGCATAATAAATACATTTTGAGGGCCTTGATGTTACTCATTTGTCTTGTATCCTAAGTGACTCCATTTAATCAGGATGTATTGTTTTTAATATATCTAACATAATATTCAACTCACACCCTATTTGTTGTGAGATAGTTATTTTGGATGCAATGCAAAAGAGATAAAACACAATATATCATGTAGCAACATGTGTGCACTAACAGAATATACACTGTGCTTAAAGGGGTGTGTTTGTTGGGGCTGGGTTTCATAGTTGCAGAAATATTTGGTCCCTGAGCTCTTATCCTCCTCTATATGCAGATATAAATTCATTTAAGATAACTGGCACATGTTACTTTTCAGAAGCCAAACGATTTTAAAATTCTATTGTAAAGGGCTGTAGTACTTGTTGCTCTTTAACAATTCGTGAAACATGACCAATATCTGTTCACTCTTATCCAGAGTGAAATCTGTTTCACGCAGTTGATGCTGTTTTGCAGAGTGCAGGATGAGGGGCCAGGGACTAAGATTTAATCCTCCATTGGTAGAAATTTGACAGATTGATAGAGGTTCAAGGTGGTAGTTTACCATTTACACATTATAACCCAGGATTGCACATCACCTTGATGAATATAACTAATTTTTGGTTTCAAGTTGATTATTTCTTTATGGCTGTAGTTATTTTGGGTGTGTGTGTGTGTGAGAGAGAGAGAGAGATACAGTACAAGTAGATAAACATACATGAGCGAAAAAGAATTTTATTAAATCTTAATGAGCCTGTTACCTATTACGGGTCTTTTTGGTAGGGGTGTCAACAAAGACTAATTTTTTTCAGATGATCAAAGCCTTAGTTATGTGATACTCTGCACTCTGAGGTTTGACCCTTTCCTGTTAAAATGATCTTTCTCAAACGACTTGTACAATAGTGGAATATTTGTTTTTCCTTGGGTTTGTGATTGATTGAAGTTGAACTTGTAATGTCTGACAGTTTCCTTATAGGGTTCATTTTGTAGCAACTCCATATTCTCTGGTGATGTGCAATCCAAGGTTTAGTTAGTATGAATATGTAGGCATTGCCATTTGGCCTCAAAATTTAGCTGTGAAAGTAGGAACCTCTTGTGCTATTTACACAATCTGTCTTTTTCTCTCTTTGAAATGTCCCCTTTCATACTCCAACATTTAAAGCATCTGTTTTATATTAACGTTGGTTTTTGGTTGAGTATGTCCTGTCTATCCAAAATAAACAACAAAGTATGTTAGTTTTACAGTTTGTGGTATTCTAAGTAAGTAAATTGAGCGTTTAATTTAGTTTTTTATAGGTAGCAATATTTATTTGTCGACAACACATGATGCATAATTTTTAGGGATGCACCAATTTTGACTTTTTTCCTTTTCTGATTAATTTTTTTAATTTAAGTCATCATGCGTCTGTGACAGATGATTTCTTAACTGTAAGTAACTATAATTTCATCCAGCATATTCTAATTACATTGTTCTGGACTGGATGACGGTGGCCATGAACATTATCAGTAATAATCTGACTTATGATCTTATTCTAAATAATACAATATTTTTAACTCGGGTGATCACATAATGTTCTCTTAATATTCTTACATGCTATATGCTTTACAGTAAAGTCTGATTATCTTGCAACATATTGTTAGACATTTTGCCAACTGTTTCCTACCAAAAAATGTTTGTGTGAGGAGTCAGGAAGCTGAAGTTGTCAAGCAGTTAAACTGCAGTAAATAACGTTGCAAGATGCTATGGCTACTCCATTTGGGTTATTAAGGAATACTGTGCGTGACCATGACCTTTGGGTTGAGATGAGAAAATGCTATTTATGTGGTAGTGTCTTAATCTGAGTGATTTTTTTTTTTTAATGGGTAAAATTTGATTATTCATATAAACATGTTCATTATGTGTTACATGTGCCTCTTGAGATTGTAATGTCAGTTGGTTGGTCCATTACTTTAGACCAAACCACTTTTAGATGGTTTTCTATGACACTTGATGTGTGCACACATGCCTCAATGTGGTGATAACAATTTCAGGTTAAAGTTGTATTCCGTTCAATACTTTGGTTTTGGACTGAATCTCTCATCAGCCTCAACTGTATCTTGATTAGCTGTAGTCACTGTAGCATCTGCTAACATCTGCATGTTGGCATTCAGCCTAAATCGGTTCTCTCGGTAAATACAGCATCAGCCTGTTTTACTTTGGAAGCAGCAATACAGTGTTTACCATATGCATGTAACGTGCAGTTCAGTACAATCACTATTTTTTCATCACTTAAGAAATAAATCAAACTGAGGTCACTACGGAGCAAAAATGCATTGCATCTGTTATTTCTGACAGATGCACAATCTGGTGCATCCCTAATCATTTTAGCTGTTGACTAAAAGCCAACGTTAACTTTTTATTTTGAGGTCATTGGGAATACCTCGTAGCATTCAGCCATAACCGTTCTAACTGGACATGGGGGGGAAAATAATATCGAGCCGCCGTATGACCAACCGATGCCTCGTTGTTCCGTTGTTTTACATGTAGATGGCTATAACCAGGCCTCTGCAGGGCCCGGTGGTAACCAGGGTCAAATGACGGGCATGAGTGGAAGGGGAGGAGCCATTGGCCCAGAGGGAACCGCAAACATGGGCTCACCATTGATGTCTGAGAATGGAGCCATGGTAACGTATCTGGGGAAAAAAGAAAAGGAGCTTACCTCTTAATTAACACAACTTGGACAAATCTTTGTCTTGCAGAATACTTGACAATTATAATTACTGGTGAAGCAAAAGCAGAAAATACAATATTTGGGGGGGAAAATAGATATTCAATTTATATAGGACTTAATAATTATCACAAAACTAGACTTAACTAATAGTCTGATTTCTGTCTCCTTTTGCTTGCATTTCTCTTGGATGGCAACTCGGATCAAACTAAACTGTGACTGATGAACTTTTCGTGATCTCCCGTCACTTCCATGGATATGCTGTATTCATGTCACACAAACATGCCACCGTGCCTGTTATACAACCTTTATTTCAAACTGATGCGGTACTTCAGCGAAACGATCGATACCCGCAGGGTGGATCAATGGGTGGCCGACCCGATGTAGAGTCCCCGCAACAGCAACAGCAGCAACAACAGCAGCAGCAGCAACAGCAGCAGCAACAACAGCAGCAGCAACTGCAACTACAACAGCCTCCATTAGGTCCCCAGGTTGGATCAGTCCCAGGATTTGGAAGGGGGAGTCCAGTCGGGGGCGTCTTTGATGGGCCAAATAACAAGCGTCGCAGATACTGACTTACAAATCCCCTCTGATCAGTATTTTTGTTTTTACGTTGACCTTCGCGTGTGAATGTGTTTACTGTGAAGACCTGACATATTTTTTTGTCGGTTTTCTATTTCTGTTATTTTACCTGTAATGCAATTCGCCACCAGCGACCTTTTATTTTGTGACTGCTGAAACTACTGTATCTACAAGTTTTTCATCGCCTGACGTTGGAATGAATTGGTTTTAGTTTTCCTGATGAATTGAAGATGGAGTCTGCAAACATGCTGAGGGCATGTCAAGGAGCTTTGCAGTTGCTATGGCTGCCATCGTCTTGGATAAGCTGCATTAATTTGCACAAGGGGAGTCTTTAATGAAACTACGGATAAAGTAGGTAGGATAATAGTCAAATCAAGATCGCTCACAAATAGTTGAAAATGACCAAAAGTTTCTGGAAGCAAATATAATTTCACAATTCACCATGGACTCTAATATTTTAGCTGATATTTTGATAATGGTCCTTCATCAAAGTGCAGTCTAACTCTTACCCTCTTTGATGTAGAATCATTGAAAGAGTGAAAGTTTTGCAGCTTCAATGCATCCTGTATTTGACAGTGACAAGAAATAAAATGTTTTTAGTAAATTATTTTTCTGTGATTTTAAAAAAGTCTTTTAAGTTTAGTTGATAAAGAGCGTAATTGGCCAACACCATGTTAACATTTTGTTTCATTAAAAAAACATTGTCTTTATTTTTTAAAGGAGGCCTGCCTGCTTTAAACTGTTGAGAATAGAACTTTTAATTCTGATTACTGAACAATCCACCTGCGATTGGTTGGTCATTGATGCAAGGCGATGTCATGACGGGGTAATGTTGACCGTAACATAACTACCAAAGACTAATAGGAGACGGGCGGCTTAATACCCCACGATCCTCCAGTAGATGTCAGCAGACAGATTTTGGTTTGTAGAACAGGTTTAAGTGTTTCTCTGACAGAAGCACCAGGTTGGACAAAAATGTAAATGCATGTTAAAGCGCATCTTGTGAAGGGTGTGGGAATTGGCTTTGAGCATTGGCTGCTCAAAGAATACTGCAAGTGTGTATTTTTAATTAATAAAATCCACCACTTCACTTTGTGAACACTGTATAGTGGTTTAATAACCAAGTCAATAGCAGCGTGATTTGGATTTGGGAATAAAACTTTACCATTACGTCTCAGCAGATTGTGCCATACATTTTTTTTTTAAACTAATTGTTTTCTGGTCAGCAATACCTTCATCAAAATACCTTTGTGTTGAAGATGTGCGAGTGTATGTGAGCACATTCAAACATCCTTTCTGTGGTTGTCTGTACAAGTGCCTCATTTACCTGGATTTGGGGAGCGGTACTATAAACCCTGACCTGGTGTCATGGAGGCTAAGGAATAGTATTATAACAGGTAAATGTATTTCCTTGTTTTAGTTTCTTTTGTCTTGTGTCATGGTGCTGGTCACATAACACCTAAAGTAGTTCTGGATATTTAATTTTTTATTTTTATGTTGTACTTATTTCGTATTGTACTTCCCTATAAATAAATAAACCTCTTGACAATTAGCAGCAGATTTAGAACCAGACCTGGAGGTCTTCATGAAATGTGTATTTTGGTTGCTTTTTCATCATCAAACCAATAACTGTAATATAATGTCAATGCTTTTGCAGTTTACTAAAGGGATTTAAAAAAAACATGCTGGGCATTGGCAAATAAGGTGTGTTTTAATGATGTGAATAAAAGTGTTTCTTGAGATCACAGATCAGTGATTTGAAGGAGATGATCCCATAACAGATGGAATTATGGATCTTTTAGACAGTATAACTTCAGAAACTTGAAAATGCTCTTTTAATCGTAGTTTGGAGAACAGGGCTACAGGAGTTTTAAAATTTGGATCAGATGGAAAGTTAATATATATATTTTTAAATCTCAACTCAGCTCAACAGTTTATTTAGCTGCTGGATGAAGCATCATTTCATGGTCTATGCAGCAGCACACATGCCACTGATCACATGACATAACAGTTTATAGAATTCATTTTGTTCTTATGGGCTCGATGTTACAGCATGTTTATTTGAATTGTCTTTGTCGTCTCTTACAGACCCTGCTGTGTGTTCTTCCTCCAATGATGTGGTCAAGAAATAGGTAAATCCCAACACACACACACACAGTACCTGAGAACATTTTAATAGAGTAAGGCTTTTGAAGGTGAAACCTCCATTTTGATGGAAGCAAATTAAACTAAGATAATTAAAATTTCACCAGGGACTAATAAGGTAAATGTAAGAGTAAAGGTTGACCACATTTCCACGTGAATGACTTCAAGTTTAGCTGATCATTCAGTGTCATATATTATCTTCCTTTATCTTTTATAATGTCGTAAAGTCGACAGTGAACAGGAGGGATAGGATAACCCTCTGTGATAAAACACTATTAAAGATTATGTGTGAATGAACTTCTAAGCAAAAAATAAAAATAGAATCCTGCATACGAGTTCTGACCAATTTGCGATCGAGGATGTGATGGGGGTGTCTTTGGTATAAAGATGACCACAAAATGTAGATAAGTCAGTTATTTTGCTAATGAGCAAGTTTTAAATAGTGTCCGTTTAGCGTTTAAATAACATAACATTTAGTTTCCACAGTGCTGTTCTACCGTTGTTTAAAGATGCAGTTGCACACGTCCAACATATTTCTTCACAATTCAATTGTACATCCACAATAAATAAAAAGATTTTAATAAACCGTCTCTTTTTTTGCCTTTCTTTTGTATATTTGTTTTCCATGAGTCACACCTGTAGTATTGATAGATTTGATGGTAGTATCAATATTTTCTTCTCTGATGACTTTACTTCACTAATTTTCCATAACTTTCAAAACTGTGAGTTTTGTAATTAGTTGTGATCCCAGTGAGACTGTTGGCACTGTTTTTGTGTTGAGTCATGTTTATGGATAAGTTTTGTCCTATTGAAACTGAAAATATAAATGAGATTAGATGATGTTACAGTGAACTATATAACTAATTAATTTAGCCGAGTTAAATGGGCCAGCTCTCTAAATGATGCACAAAATAATTGCTGCTGTGCCAACAACATTAACTTTTTTGTGCTTTTTTTTAGTGAGGATAGTAATGGTCATTGATCTAAGCTCACTAACCATTCATTTTGTTTTATTTAACCAAAAGTCCTGTCTTCTCTCTAAGTAATTGTTGCCATGACAACTGTATTTAAGTGACAAGGTAGGGCGGGAGGGAACGAGCAACGAGCGGTGTGTTACTTTTCTTTGCCATGCCCAAGGCAGTTCATTATAAACATGAGGGTAATCATTGAAGTGATCCAGTTTTAACGGGGCTGATTGCGGCCAATTTGGGGAATGAATAGTCTGTCTCTATTCTTCACTTTCTGGCCTCGTTCTTCTTTAGCCCAGTTTGTGGCCCACTTCTGTTTCCAGAACGACAATCGATTTTTGGGGCAATACTAAATTCTCCTTTTGAAAATGTTCCCACAGTCTATGTAGATTATTTTCTTCCTTGTTGTGCTAAAGGGTTTACTACTTTCCATCATGTTAGATAATGTCATTACAACATATCTACTTCAGAAAATTAGGATCTACACGACACTGTTGATGGCCCTGAATCGACAGATACCGGTTCAACTCCACTTCAACATTTGGTAGAAGTCTTGAGACTCTGAAGTTGAAGGCCAACATTCAAAGCGAAGATGATAAATGTGCTCAGAGAACACAACTCAGCATGGAGGAACTTGTAGCAGAGTGGGTTAGAAGATGCGCCTCAATTGCAAAAGATGCTGGTTCAACTCCATCTGGAGGCTCTCTGGAAGTTTTGAGGGTCTGAATTTAGAAGTCCAACATTCAAAGCGAAGATGATGAACACTCACAGAACATGTCTCAGTGTGAAGGAACTCGTGGCAGAGTGGATTTAATGGGTGACCTGAAGTGACAGAGATGCGAGTTCACCTCCACCTTGACGTTTGGTAGAAGTTTTGACACTGAAGTTGAAGGCCAACATTCAAAGCGAAGATGATAAATGTGCTCAGAGAACACAACTCAGCATGAAGGAACTCGTGGCAGAGTGGATTTAATGAGTGACCTGAAATGACAGAGATGCGAGTTCAACTCCACCTTGATGCTTGGTAGAAGTTTTGAGGCTCTGTATTTAGAAGGCCAACATTCAAAGTGAAGATGATGGATGCGCTCAGAGAAGGAGACTTCATGTGAAGGTGTACATGGCAGAGTGGGTTATGAGTTGGCCCAGAATGGACAGAGTTGTCAGTTCAACTCCACCTGTGGACTCTCTTGAAAGCGTCCCATAATATGTGGGGAAATTTTGAGAGTTTGGATTTACAAGTGAAGATGATAAATGCGCCCGGAGAACAGCACCAACTGTGGAGAGGACTCGTGGTGTGGTGGGTTTGTTTGCGACCCTGAAGCGCCAGCGATGCAACATGCAAGTGTCCGGTGGTTCAAATCCATCACTAGACAAAGGGGAGGGCGGGAGGTAGACTTACTAGCACTTTGAGACAGGTGGTGTTTGGGAGGTATGTAGTGGGTGTAGACACCAGGCAGGGAGGCAGACAGTGAGGGTGGCAGGAAGCTAGAGTACAGGAGGGTTAGAGGGGGGTGGTTGAGGTAGGAGTAGGGGGAGGGGTATGAGGTGGAGGAAGAGGCTGGCCTCAAATGTGACATGCGTTGGAAGAATAAGACAACAAAGAGGCCAGCCTTGGAGGAGCAGGAGGAGGGGTGTTAGCTAGGTGGACGAGGTAGTAGAGGGGTGTTAGCTAGGTGGACGAGGTAGTAGAGGGGTGTTAGCTAGGTGGACGAGGTAGTAGAGGGGTGTTAGCTAGGTGGACGAGGTAGTAGAGGGGTGTTAGCTAGGTGGACGAGGTAGTAGAGGGGTGTTAGCTAGGTGGACAATGGGTAGTATTGTCTTGCAATGCAATTTTGTTTAACTCCTACACAGGAGTGGCAACAGTGTGAAAATAAAGGGCAGGAGACCTCATCCACTTAGCTAACACCCCCCTTCTACCTCGTCCACCTAGCTAACACCCCCCTTCTACCTCGTCCACCTAGCTAACACCCCCCTTCTACCTCGTCCACCTAGCTAACACCCCCCTTCTACCTCGTCCACCTAGCTAACACCCCCCTTCTACCTCGTCCACCTAGCTAACACCTCTCCTCCTCCGAGGCTGGCCTCTTTGTTGTCTTATTCTTCCAACGCATGTCAGATTTGAGGCCAGCCTCTTCCTCCACCTCCTACCCCTCCCCCTCCCCCTACTCCTACTCCTACTCCTACTCCTACCTCAACCACCCCCCTCTAACCCTCCTCTAACCCTCCTGTACTCTAGCTTCCTGCCACCCTCACTGTCTGCCTCCCTGCCTGGTGTCTACACCCACTACATACCTCCCAAACACCACCTGTCTCAAAGTGCTAGTAAGTCTACCTCCCGCCCTCCCCTTTGTCTAGTGATGGATTTGAACCACCGGACACTTGCATGTTGCATCGCTGGCGCTTCAGGGTCGCAAACAAACCCACCACACCACGAGTCCTCTCCACAGTTGGTGCTGTTCTCCGGGCGCATTTATCATCTTCACTTGTAAATCCAAACTCTCAAAATTTCCCCACATATTATGGGACGCTTTCAAGAGTGTCCACAGGTGGAGTTGAACTGACAACTCTGTCCATTCTGGGCCATCTCATAACCCACTCTGCCATGTACACCTTCACATGAAGGCTCCTTCTCTGAGCGCATCCATCATCTTCACTTTGAATGTTGGCCTTCTAAATACAGAGCCTCAAAAGTTCTACCAAGCATCAAGGTGGAGTTGAACTCGCATCTCTGTCATTTCAGGTCACTCATTAAATCCACTCTGCCACGAGTTCCTTCACACTGAGACATGTTCTCTGAGTGTTCATCATCTTCGCTTTGAATGTTGGACTTCTAAATTCAGACCCTCAAAACTTCCAGAGAGCCTCCAGATGGAGTTGAACAAGCATCTTTTTCAATTGAGGCGCATCTTCTAACCCACTCTGCTACAAGTTCCTTCATGCTGAGTTGTGTTCTCTGAGCACATTTATCATCTTCGCTTTGAATGTTGGCCTTCAACTTCAGAGTCAAAACTTCTACCAAACGTCAAGGTGGAGGTGAACTCGCATCTCTGTCACTTCAGGTCACTCATTAAATCCACTCTGCCACGAGTTCCTTCACACTGAGACATGTTCTCTAAGTGTTCATCATCTTCGCTTTGAATGTTGGCCTTTCAAATCCAGAGGCTCATAACTTTTGATTAGGTGGAGTTGAACTGGTATTCCTGTCATTAATTAATTAAATTAAATAATTAAAGTCAATAAACAATTTAAGTCAAAGTAAACATAGTGTTCCATTGGTGTTTTGAACTGTTACCAGCTGATGACATATTATGTCAATTATGTATATACATATATATTATTGACAAAAAATGTAATTAATTTTGTACATTTAAAATAACACTAATAGATAAACAGAAACAAATACATGTACATAAGCAGTATATGTTTTAGTATTACCAGCTTCAGCTGGAGTCAGTATTCTAAATAAATCCTGACAGTATCAGTGTTTGTATGCATGTATATGCATTAATCTGATCGACTAAGAGGTTTATAGTGGCCTTTCTCTTCATAAAAGCAGAAAATCGCAGATTCGCTTGTTCCAGCACAGAATACCAGATGATGTGATGCTGTGTTGTTTACAATTCTGCTGCTGTATTTCAGGTGGCGAAAGATCAGGTGTTCTTTCATAATAATCTCACCTTGTTCATTGTTTGTTTAAAGCGAGATATGTGCCCGTGCGCTGAATGAATGGAACAATTGAGTTAAAAATAGGTGGGCCTATTTTTCGCAGCGTCCTGACGCCGCCTCCGTCCCGCGCGTAAAGGCGCATTAAGAGGTGGCACACCAGCGGCGATAATCCAGACAGGAGCCGCTTTTAGTTACAGCAGATCCTCCCATTGATGCTGAGGAGAGAGAGAGAGAGAGAGGCTGGTGAATTACTCCGCTTTCTTCTTTTTTCTTTTGGATCAGTTGTCCTCTCGCAGCGCGCGTCCTGGTCGCAGCCGGAACACGGAGTGTCGGTGTTGGGCGGTGCGCCTTTTCCGCTGATGGGATTCCTCCCCCGGCCACGCATCACCTGAGGCCAGCTGCACGGAGCTCATCTGGAGGCTGAATGGACATGTCCCCGCAGCAGCAGCAGCAGGAGGACGGCCTCAGCCGGGACAGGGACAACAGATTGGTGAGTGCGTCATTATCCACATCCACAACATTTATCAATCCACAAGTTTTAACCCTGTTTTTTTCTTGATTTCAGCAAAAAAACAGAGAAACCGAGTTTTTATTACTTTCAGCTGCGCAGCTGAAAGTCACATGGCGTCAATAACGCTCCTAATTATGCTGATTAATGCTAAATTAAAGTTAGTTAATAATCAACTAAACTTTATTCTCACTAAGAAGAAAGTGTTGTTTTAAATGTAAAGTGCTAAAAACACACATATACTTAATGCTAGTTCATATGAAGCAGCTGTTATTAATGAACAAAGCAGGAAATAATCAACTGGTCACATGATCCAAAAGCTCTTCGATTAACTAAACGCTTAATAATGAGGCTTTATAATCATATATTTAATCATATTAGAGCTGAAACCACTCATGGAGGATTAGATTGACAAAAAAAACTTAATTGTGTATTCTCTCTATATATTAAATATCATGACAGCACTTGCTATGTGTCAGTCATGGATGCTATGAAGGAGGTTTGATGAAATTATAAATCCACTTTCATGAGAGTTTATGACTTGAAGATGAATTGTCATTGTTAGTATTATCATACGTATAGCTGCTAAATATGTGGGGGTTCATTTAAGGTGACACTTTCTATGCAGCCCATTTCTATAATGTGCTATAGGCACATTGCTTTGGTGTGTGTTACTATTAACTGTTTAAAATCAATGCATCCCACTGATGTAAGTCAGCAGTTTGTTTGTCGGTTTCTCGCGTTCTGATGGTGTGGAAACAGCTTGAATGAATGACTTTGTGTCATAAAACACTCAGCGATCTGCCGCTGGTCAATGGGCTTATTTCCCAGCAGAAAAGCTGTATCTCTGTGTAAGCTCAGGTTCATTTTTAGAACTGAAAGGTAACACTGTAATGTTGTGGCTGGCGTCGAAGGAATGTTTCACCTCCCCGTGACCCGACTAAACCAATGATGTTACGTTGTGAAATGTCAAAAATGTGTTTGACATTTCACAGGCTCGTGCGGTTGTAGAACGGAGGGCGTCGAGCTTTCCAGACAGGTCGGTGACTGACGGCGGCCGACAGCTTTGGTCCAGACTCGAGTTTCTTCAAAATTACAGGACGAAAATTTAATTCAGAGGTCTGTGGACCTCAGAGGACGAATCCTAATGACTTGGTGAACTTGACTTATCCTCTTGTTCAACCATGAGGCTGAAATTTGTGGTTCTGAGTGAGATGTCATAACTATTGACTAATTGATTAGTGAATTGCAGTATTGGTTCATTCATAGGGAGACACTAACAAAAGCAGATGGAGACTCTTTCCCATCGTGATGGATTGGAAGTGTTGAATCTACACTGGCTTTTCCCAGAGTCCCTGTAGTTACAGTGTTACTTGCAGGCTGCTATTAATCACCTACAGTTCATAATAAAGATATAGGGGATAAAGACAGCGTCTGCATCAAAATATAAAGAAAATGTATTTCATATTTAATTTTTCTATATTTTTCCTCACCTTGACACTATTAAAGTTTGTCACAACGACACCGTATTATCAATGAAAGAACTGTGGTTATGTAACGGTTCTTTGTCACGCTCGCAAATCCTTCCACAATTAGATTAAATGTAACTTTAATGATCCTCATGGGGAAACCAGGATAATAGGATCCAGTCTAGAAAAATGAGATCTCAATATGGCTGCGAGCAGCAGCACAATAGGAGCGGTGGATGAGTTCGGTAATGAAGTGGTACTGTGTTCCACTTTATGTTGGATCGAGAGAAACAAAAGATCAGTATTTGATCATTTTTCTGAAATTTGGCAATTTGAGTATTTAAACGTGCTGAATAAAACGCTTCAATAACGCTAAAGTGTAAAGTTGTAGTGAGGGGTCAGCAGTGTCATGGCAGGAACACACACTCCACTAAAGGGAAAACTCTGTCACCTTGCTAATCTCCCTGCTCCGACATTCCTGTGTTTAAACTCCGCAGCTTCGAATCGCCGCACCAGTTTGTATTTTTAGTGGCCACAGCTGTGATTAATGTGGTGAACATTTGGATGCTTATGCAATGAGCGGGGAGCGTTTAAACATGATGTAACACCGGACCCAAGGCTCTCCGCAGCTTTTGGAGCATTTTTTTTAACAGCGGGAAACATGTTCAGATTTCAATTTCATTAGATGATTGACGTCCCAGCCTATCAGTGTCCCACGGCTTTAACCACAGTGGAACAACAATATTCTCTTTCTTTGTCTATATCAGAGGATGAAGTCTCAGAGCTGTCGGCGTCAGTCCGCCCCGTCAGTCATCACCAAGGCCCTCACCAGGTCCAAGACTCTCTCCAGGTACTGTCTGGGATTCACGTTCACTAAGTTTACACTGAATTTATGGCTAAAATATACAGAAGCTGGAGATTCAGCTCCTTAAAGCTCTTGGTTTACCATCTTGATGTTACAGTTAAACTTCACACAAAAACATTCATGTATTACTCCTATTATATATGTACTTGAGTAAATATACTTAATGTTCCACCACAGACTATAACATCCACAGGTTTACGCTGAGGACACGTCTATTCATGTATCACCCTGCTGTCAGTGTGGATCCATAGATAATCCCGTAGACTTATCATAGGATCACACGTCTATTTATATCTCTGTCTATGCATATGTGGATCTGTTGGGTGAAGAAGAAATAAACTCATTAAAATGCTCCTGCAGAGGTGCAGCACCTGACTAACACCAACCAGTGGTTCACGCTGAAATATGGAGCATTTTAAATGTGACGGATAAAATAAGAATTTTGCCTAGAATTCTACATATGAACATGCTGATACCTGAGGCAGCCACAATCTAAATGTCTAAATTGTACTTAAATACCTGTTTGTGATACAGGCCCTGTGATTGTGAACCATTAACACAAAACAAAGAAAAGAGTTCTGAACAATAAAACCTACTTTCTGTTTAATCCACCTCTTCACTCACATTATCAACAGTTTTCCCCATTTTTGTGCAGTAAAAGCATCATTTTACGGATGTAAGTGGTGTTTTGCTGCGTCTTTAGAGCTGGTCTGACCCTTGACTGCACTCAGCTTGCCTAATCTCCACTGATTTAAAATTACATAATACAATTTACATAATAAAGAGTGTGGGAACGTTTTAATACCAGCCGAGGGAGAGGCAGACATCTGAAGTGAATAAACTAATAAAAGAACCGCTGACCACCAGGCATCAGTACTGTGAGCTGAGTGAGTTCAACCATGGTGTCACACATCAACTAACACAGTTAATATAAAAGTTTGACCCAACAGTCACATATACAAAACAACTTATAACTTAACCTACCGTATGTAAACGCGAGAAATGACAGTACTTCTGATCAGCTCTACTTAGCGGTATCCGTTTGGTTGGCCTCATGGAGCCCATGTGTTTGGTTTCCAGAGAGAGCTTCCTGTTTCCTGTGTGCCCAGAAACCTGCCCACTGGTCCAGTCCTTCCTGGCCAGCTCCGACAGGTCGTTCCTGCTGCACGGACATGCTCAGTTGAAGACGGGGATGCAGACGCAGGAGAGACAACTCTTCATGTTCAACGACATACTGGTGATCGCCAAAGCCAAGTAAGCACACGTGTGTTATTTTTATCCCCATGTGGAGAGGTTTAGTAAACTGTTGGCTGTCCGTCAGGTTCTTCCGTGTTCAATTAGGTTAATACTTGAAGCGTGCGTGTGTGTGTGTGTGTGTGTTTACATTGACGCCAGTGTTTATATCCTGTGTTCCTAGATCGGCCAATCACTTCAAGCAGAAGGCCCAGGTGTGTGTGTGTGAGATGTGGACGGCGTGCTGCATGGAGGAGGTCTGTGAGGGAACCACCAACCTGGATAGAAGCTTCGTCATGGGCTGGCCCACATGCAACTGTGTCGCCACGTTTAGGTAACAAGTCAAAATGCATTTTATTTAGTCATAGCTTTATTATAGTTTTTAATGTCTTCTTAGACTCCAGCCGCTGTTTACAGGAGCTCTTCTATTCACAGCTTCCTGTATTTCTTTAGTAAAATACCTCACATATTCACATTTCTTCTCCATGTTCCCTGCAGCTCAACAGACCAGAAAGAGAAATGGCTCTCCCTCCTCAAAAGGTAAACTCTGCCTGCATCATACATCAACATTAAGTGTATGTGTGTGTGTGTGTGTGTGTGTGTGTAAATATCTTACATGTTGTCCTCTTTATTCTCTCTGCAGTCGCATTAAAGAAGAGAAAGAGAATGAAGAGCCTAAGACCATTCCTCTGAAAGTAAACGGGAAGGGAATCAATACTCTAGCTGTTGTAAGTCTATGTAGATCCATAGATTTTACGCAATGAGGTGATATTACGGTTTTTATCTTTATCTTTATGTGTTTTGCTGCCTTTGTTCCTCATTAGACCAAGACACTCGCTGTCAGCAACACAGATTCAGCCAATGAGGTGGTCCGACTGGCTCTGCAGCAGTTCGGCATTATAGTGAGTAATGCTCCATGTAGACTACAGAATTAGTGAGTCTGCATGTTATAACAAGGACACCACAGTCACACATTGTCAAACATTTCAAAAATTATATTATGATTAGTATTCATGGATTCAGACTGATGGTAACCATGACTCCTTATAGAAGAATAACACATGACTGCTCCTCTAACACTGATAATAGATCTATTTTGCCTTAATTGGATAGACTTTAAAGGACTTATTACCACCACATCTGTGCAGCTGTGTAGACAAATATATATACAGATTACCCCAATGTCTGATTGAGTCAAGGTGTGATTGCATAACAGCAAGAGAAGAAACAGCTTCATTATTGAAGGCTAATCTAAAACAGCTAAAAAAAAATAGCCTTTTGGCACATTAGCAGTAATGTTGATAAAAGTGCATTGTCCCTAATAGTTGAATCTATTTATTCATGAATCAAGCACAAATCTAATCATTTTATTTTAAGGAATAAAACACACAAACACTGTCGCTTTTATGGGCAGTGTCCTGAGGGAATATTATTATTATACTGTTGTTGTTTCCACAGCAAATCCTCATCATCTGACCAATAAGGACATTCTCTGCGTTACATTAACTCCCTCATAGGACCCACCTCCACCTGCCTCCTCTCCCCTCCAACACTCAAATAATTTAGCAGATCAGAACATCTCCTGATGCCTCATGAGTTCAGCTGCACCGACACTCACCACCCAGCCTGAACCCACAGAGAGCAACAAAGCAGCATGTTGAAAACACACAGAGAATGGCATTCTTTGTAATGGCCTGGCTTCCCAAAACATCTCTCTGTCTTTAAGGCTCCTTGTTGTCTCGGGTGTTATATGTTACAAATTATTTTAGTCTTTTTTTGTCTTTGCCCCTCAGGGAAATGTGAAAGAGTACCAGCTGTGGGTCATCTCCAAGAGGGACAACACCCCGTATCCTCTAATCGGTGAGTGCAGGAGCTACTGGGACAGAACTGATATTCTTCTCAAATTGCTGCACCCAAGCAGAATACAGCTACATTTGTTTGTATAAAATGCAATCAAATGCAAAAGCATCAAGATTATAACTAAAAAGAAATGTCAATCAAAAATGTTTGAATAAAATGCAAATGAAAAATTTTGTATTTGCAAAATCATACTTGCAATAAAATATTTTTTTATTGCATAATCCAGAAACAAATGTAGCTCCAAACAGAATTACTTTCCTTAAAAAAAAAGCTGAGTGCATCAGGGAGTTCTCAACACAGTTCCAGACAAACATCTCTTTATTCTTCTGTCACCTTCTTTGAAGGGCATAAACCCCTGACTCCGACACATTGGTGAGATGTTATTTTAGACACACTGCGAGCATTTATTCCCAGAGGAGGCCGTGTTGTGTGAGTTAATAAAAGGCATCAGCAAACAGAAGGTCTTCAGGCTTTATTTAAAAACATGTGAGTGTTAGTTCTAGGTATGTTGAGTATAAAAAATGAACAATGCTTCTCCATGTTTAGTCCACTGTAACTGCTTTAATATATAAGGGGTCCAAACATCCGCAGATAGCCCATGTTACCTTTTCCTCACTAATCTGTTAAATTAAGCTGCTCGACCCCCAGCAACCCGACACACTGCAGGGACTGATGGCGTCGTTTCTCCCATCTCAGGTCACGAGTTTCCATTCAGTATCCAGATGAGTCACGTGAGGGACATGCTGTCTCAGGGCGCCGGCAAGGACGCCTCACCCGAGGAGAGACAGAAGGCGATGCAGGCGGAGCAGCGGCAGGTGTACAAGCAGTGTCAGTTCGTCCTGAAGCTCCGCCCCGAGGAGACGCTCCAGCAGCTGGCGTTCTGCACAGGTGAAATTATCTGCTGAGTCATCCTACCTGCACTCATGGATCTCTGAGGATCATTTGTTTAAAAAAAAAAAAAAGAACATTACAATCCATCAGCAAGCATTTATACCCTCCTTGTTTTTTCAGATTTCTCTCAGAAGCCGTTTAAAAGGCGGCGTTCTCTCATCACCTGGGCGTTCTGGCGCGGCTCGTCCACCCACCTCAACGAGTTGTCCTTCTCCGGCCCCGCCAGCGGCTGCTTGTTCGGTCAGCCGCTCAGTGCCGTTTGCACAGAGGACGCTCTGCCACAGCCTGTGATGGTGAGTGGGCACAATGAGAACCACTAATCAGATTGTATAGATATGACTCCCTGCGTTTCCCTCGGCAGGACATGCTGACGTTTCTGTACCACGAGGGCTCCTGGACCAGGGGGATCTTCCGGCGGCCGGCGGGGGCTCGGGCTGTCCGGGAACTGCGGGACTCTCTGGACGCCGGAGAGCCTCACCTTCCTCTGACACGAGACCACGTCTTCCTCATAGCCGGAGTCTTTAAGGTATCACATGCGTGTTCATGCCTTTACAGTACCATAATAACCCATAGAATCGTCTTTAATTGCTTCTATCCTCCTCAGCTTCAGTGTGGCTGCAGTACATTCAGAAAGTATAAGACTTATGCTGGGAGGGATAACACCTGCAATTAATCTGGAAACCGTACTGTGCTCATTTTACTTTTACTTCCATCTGTAGCTCCAGCACAGATGTTTACCAAAAGGCATGAGGGGCATTTTGTATTCCCGACACCTATTAATCCCATCAAGCTACACTTAATACCCTATAAAGACAAAGTGAAAACAGGATTTTTCTGTTTTGGACAGGTAAGGATTAAAGGAAAACTGAATGCAGAAACATGCATATGATTTTAATGAAAACATGTTCTATAAAACCACATCCAAGATAAAGCAAAGCCTGGCAGGGTGAGGGACATCTCTGAACGTCCCTTAGTGGCTCAGCTAAAGCCACCACCAATCAAACCTGAAAATTACCACAAATTGTCTCTATCCAACCTGACAGAACTATGGAGGCTGTGGTGAGAAGAACGGTATAATCCAGGTGTGCAAAGCTCGTCAAACTGAAGAAGACCTTAAGTATTTAATCGCGTCAACAAAGTACTGACGACAAGATCTGATACTTGAGCAGGACAAGATGTCCATGCCTAGATTGTTTATCTAATCTGGATTATAATCTCTTATGATCTGCATGAATGAGGGTTTCTTCTTTACTACACTGTGTCTTTACCCCCCACCACAGGTGTTACTATGTTAAAGGTCCCACATCTACACTTTAATGCATTTTGTTTAAAGTTCTGATAGCCCTAAATTTATATAGTTGTGCTTTAAAGTACAGAAATTCATTGCAATTCAGAGGCAATATTCAATCCTCTGTATATTATATGATGGTGTGCTGGTTCCAGGAGTTCCTGCGCAGCATCCCGGGCTGCTTGTTGCGCTCTGAGCTGCATGAAGAATGGATGGATGTGCTGGATGAAGATGACGATGAGGAAGAGCAGTTGCAGGACATACAAAGGTAACATGTTCTCTACTGCTACTGTATTGCCATTCTTTTTTTAATTAATTATCATAGAATATATAAGAGTTGCTCAATACTGATTACATGTTCATGTATTGGCAAAAGTCAGTAATTTATCAGTAGTTCTCTTGTTGCAGGATGATTCGTCGGCTGCCTAAACACAACAACCTGTTGCTACGCTACCTGCTCGCCATGCTGCACGGCATCGAGGGCAACGCCCAGGAAAACCAGATGACCAGTTTTAACTTAGCAGTGTGCATCTCTCCCAGCATGCTGTGGCCTCCTGGAGCACTTTGTAGCCCTGAGGTGGAGGGCGAAGGCATGAAGAAGGTAAGATATAAATAATAATTCATCTGATGAGAAAAAATAAATTCAGGAAACAATGATCTGGGAAAACAAACATATGGAGCAGTGTAACTGCTTTAATGCATAAGAGGAGGGAAAAAACTAAAACTACACTGCAGAAGAGCTCAACTGAATAACTTCCAGTTACTTTTAGAACAAACTCTTTTTCTGGTTGATTCTTGGTATCCAGTGTATTGTTACACCATTAAACCGTCAAGCTTTTCACACAGGAATGTTTCAATCAGCTTTATGGGAAAGGGCAGATGTCTAATTTTAGACTGAGCTTTTGAAATGTGGCCGGATGGGAGCAAAACAAATCTAGATAATGAGGACATAATGCTCTGTAAAAAGGTGTTTGTGTTTTCAGCACAGTAACAAACACCAGCTGAGAAATAAAGTATGTTATATAGTGAACGGACACAGAAAGCGACTGATTCTCCACAGCCTTGAAAAGTTTGAACGGATTGAGAAATGCTGGACCTGCTGCTCCACTGTGCATGATGCATTGATTTGTTCCTGGCCGAGCATCAATCTTTTATCTCATGCGCTCCTCTCGCCTGCTGCAGGTTTGTGATCTGGTGAAGTTCATGATTGAACACTGTCAGCAGATCCTCGGGGAGGACCCCTCCTCCCTGTACGGAGGACCACCACAAAAAATCAACATTGAGGAGATTGGATCAGGTACAACATAACAAGTTAAACACATCCACATTGATGTGCTTTTTATTTTAATGGATATTAAGCCTCATCATTTTTGGTCTTGTGACTATTGTATATTATATATGTTAAAGTCAAGGAACAGTACTTATGAATCTTACTCTTTTCTGTTTATTTGGCAGATGTGTATGATTACAGTTTAACATGGCTTATAAATTCACACACAGCTTAATTAACAAGCCCTTATTCACTTTTTCCTCTCCTGTCATGCTCTACATAAAGTGATTAATGAGTTCTGGTTCTTTAGACCCCTGGACGTACCCTCTCACTGACTCATCCTACGACAGTCCAGAGAACGAGCTGGATAACAGCAGCGGCGGCGAGTCGCCCAGATCCTGCAGGAGGCGCCGTTCATCAAGGACGCTACAGGGCAGCCTGGAGTCCATTCTCACGTTGAGCGACTACGACCAAGACGCCGATACGCACCACACCAAAACACACACCAGGAGACAGGACGCGCCCAGCGTGGAGATCTCCTCCCCCCTGGACGGTCCACACATTCAGCAACGGCGGCGGCGCTCTGAGCCGGCGATAGTTTACGCCAACAGGCTCCGGCCGTGTGTTTCAGGGAGCCCTTGTGGTGTCACTGGTGGGGATGAGGGGAAAACGCAGCCCTGCAAGAAGCCAGGCAGCCACGCTCACTCCACAGCTCGCGGCAGTGCAGCCGAGTCGGGGTCAAACCTGCTGGGTGTGAGGTCTCCACTCCTGGAGTCCAGCTCCTCCAGCCTCTCTTCTACCTCCAACTCCCCTGCACCAATCCGCTCCTCTCTGGATTCTCTGGACTCCCTGGGCAGCGTCCAGACCTGGGCCACCAGGCGGGGGCTCTACCCCCCCAAGACACATGTGCCCACAACCTCCTCCTCCCCCTCACCTGTCTCCTCAGCGCCTGTAGCCGTCAACTCTGTTCTGACCTCTGCTGAACACCCAGACCTGGGGACCTCTCCTAAAGAATCCCTCAACCTGGGAACCATTAAGGGCCGCAGAGGCCTGCACCCAAACTCCTGGTTCAAGAAGGACCGGAGACTGTCTCTAACTCTACAAGACAACATGGAGAAAGAAGACGACACTGCCGTGAGTCAAATATTAACTTCCCTATTATTGCATACAACATGCATCATGTCAGATTCTATAGAAATAAGTCACGTTAGATGTGACTTATAGATGAAAATATGAATAAACAATCCGTAGCAAAACATTTGTCTATTTAAAAAATTATATATCCCCATCAAATACTACAATATTAGGAAACTAAATTTGAGGTGAGACTAAATGCATTAAAATAGGTTTTGATTTATTTCTAATATCTCCCATTTACTTTGATGTAAATGTAAACTCTGTTATGACAGATTTTTACATCAAGTAAATTTCCACATTCATGTCACTCTGCTGCTCAGCTCTTTTAGACAGAATTACTGTTTTTATTTATAGCTGCTTCCTTTTGTGCCGTTTTTTTTTTTAGATGCTATTAAGCTACATTTCTTGCACAGATGTCACAATGAAATCCTTTTCAGCAGCTCAGTGTAATCACTTATGTTCCATGTTCCCAGTGAAATACAAATGTACTTATGTTAAAAGGGAACATTAGAGTAGCTGAGTGTATTTGACTGTTTTGCTGTGGAAATGGACTTTCATGCTAAAATGTCTCACATTATGGGATGCAGATCTTTTTCCAATCATGTTTTGCTGTTTTGCCTCATTCTCCAGCTCCACCTGTTCAGATTTTATGGGCCAGGGTGGTCTCAGGGCAAAGGGGGGGCCGCTGTTGCCCCCTCCCATAACACGAGCGTGAGTGTGCACACCGATTCTGAACGCGAAAATAAAAGTGTTCCATAAATAAAGTGTTACATTCCCGTAACCTGCATATGCTGCTGTGCAAACTGATCCTCTGGAGCTGAGAAGGGGCCTTGAACAGGGGGGGGCCTGCTCCCATGGTCGTAGACACACAAACACACACACATGGCCTGATAAACTTCTTAATGCATTCCCCCCTCTGGTGTGCAGGCAGAGCAGTGAGAAGCTGTGAAGTTGTTATGAGCTGGATGTTAGTGCACAACTAAAAAAAAATACCAAAACCACTCTGGTGTGGATTGGAGAAAAAAAATACATGAATTCACCAGTCAATCATGATTAGCATTAGCATTAGCATCCCACAATGTGAGGCCTATCACTCACAGAACCAGGGCTATGTAAATAACTTCTCCACAGCTGTTACAGGTGACCTCAAATAACACTCCAGTCTTCCCTCCTGGCGCTACATCAGGACACACGTCAAATCCATGTGGATGGATTCTCTTAATTTAGCCGTTCTTGGCCACAGTGGATCAGTCGCTCCTGGGATTGCTGCACTTTTTCTGTTCACATCACTGATCTCTCATGTAGAAAACGCTGATTTGCGGGTTAAAATATTCAGCAGATGTCTTGTTGTCCTCAGTCTGTCATAACTACTGCTTCAGTCGCGATGCTGCTGACAATGTAAAATTACGGATAACACATTCCTGAGTATATGACACTTCCAGTACAGCAACACAAGGATAAACCTAAAAAGAAATTTCCTGCAAACTCTGGAAAAAGATGAAACTGTTAAAGACAAAGATCAGGTCAGATCTCCCCTAAGACATCTGCTGGAAGACTTTTAGATTTACATTTTATATCAATAATTAACTTTACTTGCAGAAAAACATTTTGATTGCAGCCTCGATCCTTTTGCTCTCAATTTCAAACTCCATGCCTCTTATCTGGACACGGAAGATTGTCTCTATCGACTGCTCCAAACCTAAGCTCTATAATTTCAATTAAAACCAATCCTGCTCTGGGTTAAAACTATCACACACATTCTGCATCCTAGTGAATATGTGAGTCTCAGGGATTCAGCAGCTACCACAGGATAAGAAGACTGGAGTGTTAGACAGCTCTGAAACAGCTGCAGGGATAAAAAAAAAAAAAAACACCAACTGTGTGAAAACCAGACGCACTTGTAACTAGTTTACGTTTCTCCAAACAGGGAGGACTAACGGATAAGACCGTTACACCTGGAAAACTTATCTCGGAGAAAGGAAAAGCAGGTGAAAAGGGAGGAAAAGCCAAGCCCAAAACCTGCAAGGCCCTGAAAGACGCAGGAGGAGGAGGGGGGCACGCGTGGCGGCGGCGGTCTCGCGAAGAGCCGCACAAGCCCCAGCACCCGAAGCAGGACTGCAGCAGCCCCCCCTCCCACCACCGCTCCACGGGGAGCCTCCACATCCCCAAGTCCCCCTGGTTCCGCTCCACGGACTCCTCGTGTGCGGCAGAGAGCGACGCCAACGAGCCGAAGCAGCCGTCCTCATCTCTGTTTTCCAGGCAGTGCGGCCCGTCTCTGTCCCTGTTCAAGCGGCACAAATCCCGGTCTGTGGACGGGGACATGTGCGGCCTGACCCCCAACGGCGCTCGGAGGGCGTCAGAGCCCGAGCGGGTCGTCGTGGCTACCGGACGGCGTGCGTCGGAGCCCGGCTGGCAGTTGGTGGCCAGGCGGCGGGGATCGGAGGTCGCGGACCGGACCTCTGCCTGGGCGAGGCCGCCCGGCGACCCGGGACTGAAGGTTTCAGACGCGGATTTACCCGAAGGCGCGTCAGAGACCCGTTTCTGCCTGTCTCCTTACGCCACCAAGGCGGTGAGGGACTACTTCTCCTCACAGCCGCGCAGCGACACCCAGAGCAGCCAGCAGGCGGCGCTCAAGCTGGTGGAGAGCCGGCGGGAGTGGCTGAGGAGGTGCAGCGACCCCGCGGCCGAGGCGGACTTTGAGCAGCTGCTGTTCGCCGAGGAATCCTACGTCTGAGTCTGACCAGAACATCACTTCATCGCAGCTTTCAACGTGGCCCTTAACACTTCAGACAAGTCGTAGAGCAATGACGCTAGATAAAAAGATAAGAGTGAACAGTCACTACTCACCACCTTAAACTGGCTGATACTGTTCCATTATTAAAAAGCCTAAGAATAGAATTAAAGCTTTTTTCACTACAAATAAAAGTACATTTTGTGAGGTTCGGTATCAAACGTTTATGTATACTTAAGAAAAATTATCTGATTTTGATGTGAGTTTTTAAAACTGTATCAGGCCAAAGTTGAAACCTGCCAATTCTGAAACGTCTGGTGTTGCCTTTCTTCCCTGTTGTGAATAAGTAGCATCTCTTTTAATAATTACCTGGAGCGCATTTGCAGTTTTAATTGATTTTTCGGCCATTTAAGTGTGATTTATAATAGAATCTGTAACAGAATATTGTACTAGATTATGCACAATAATCTACAAAGCATGTTCATATTTGTTTTCATGTTCTATTCTTACACTTAAGACGGTTAAGGATGCTGCAGCTAAATAGAATGCATTCCTGTGTCTCATTGAAAGATGTTTTACTATCTACTATCTAAAAGCACATGTGAACATTATTAATAGGCAATGGGGGTTAATTATCAAATGTAATTGAAAATATAGGTTATTCTGTAGTCCAGATGCAGCCAGGCTACACTAGCTCTGCACTCAGCTTTTACATTTTACACTGTGTGTAATTAAGTGGTTTCCTAAAGCCAGAACCTGTTTATGTGAACATAAATTTAGATTTAATTCAGGTCATATATTCTGCACCATTATGAAGTAAATAGGATTCAAGCTTATATTGTCTGGTTTCCTCAAGTCTTCTACAATTGTAAATAAACTATCATTCCTGAGTGCCACCTATAGTATTTAGATATTTGGACATGAATAGCACAAACTGTTCTTTAGGTTTTTACTAGATTTTAAACTCTTCTCATTATGTATTAGCTCGTCTCGTTGCAGACAAACATGCAACTATTGTATTTGTGTTTTTTCCTATTTGTTGCCAACAACGTAGTTTGAATGAATCACACACGTCCTGTTTCCTGTAAATATGAATCTGCTACAGTGGTTTTATCACGTTTTTCCAAGCTTTGTATTTTATGCAGCTTAAACTTTTAAAATGCGCCGCAAAACTCTTGCTTTCTACCGTCCACACTTTCTATGTATTCGTATGCCGTTTTAGCGAGTCTAAATCTTTGCATTTGCAAATAAAATGACTGAAACTCTTGAGTAGCCTGATTGGTTTACAGAAATAAAAAAACAGATCATATTTGACACATACAGACCAACAGTTCAACACGCCATTAGAAAGGTAATTTCTTTTTATTACATAATTTTCCACTCTATACACAGAGATGTGTTTGTGCTCCATCTATATACAATCATGTGATGAAAATTACACAGTTACATGAAATATCAGATCAGACCAATGATAGTGGGGATACATGTTCTGGGGTTGGGGGGTTAGCAAAGGCGTCAAGAACTGTTAGTTGCAGTCACAAACATTTCAGGCTGCCTTTGTACCTTTTCCTTGCTTGTTCAGTGGATTTACACACAAAGACAATTTTGGATATTGCTTTAAAAAAATATTGTTTTGTACTGATGTAAAGATAAAATACAAAGAATTTCTACAAGCACAAATCCTACACTTTTACCGTTTCAAATTTCTATACCATCTGCCCTTAACATACTGAATAAATAAGATTATATCATCGTTTTCACTATTTTTTTTGCCTTTTTTTATAAAAACAACCAATTCTCAGAGGTTTTTTTTGTTCACCGTGTCCGTGGAAACGACCACAAACACCGATATAAACGCTCCGTCACTGCATAATCCAATATTCAAATACACTTAATATTTGGTTATTTGCAATTCCGTGTGTATATGCAATTAAAAATATATAGGAACACGAATATTTTCAGACCTGTAAATTACAAACAACAAATGCGTAGGAATAGTAAATGTAAACCCACTCAAAGACACAAGGGAAGGAAAAGATACCGTCTATAAATCAGGCTGCTGTCTGAGAGTCATGTGTTAAATGCGTTGTCCAAAGAGGCAAATGAAAATATTTGTCCGACTGATTAAAATGAAAAAATCCTTAAATCAGGACTGATTACTAGAAAGTTTACAATGATAGGTTATCGCAGACCTCGGAGTTTATAGTACCGCATAAATATTTTGCTATTATTTCCTCACCAGTGCGACAAGCTTCTCTAATGGTTACAGTCTGTCCTGTAAACTGAAGATTACAGTTTTAGTCTTGCCTGCTGCGGTGTGAGTGTCTATAAAAGATTCTATTTGGTTATCGAGAGCTGGCTCTAGCTGTTTTTTTTTTTACTTTATTTGTTAAAAAAAGGAGACGGTCCTGCGGCGGCCGACCAGACGCAGCAGCGAGTGACGCGACACCTACCAGCGTCCCTGTGGACCTACGTACCCTCGGTTCTGAACGGGCACAACCGCACTGTCTACATCCAGGTTTCCAGCCGGTTCCCCCCCGTTAAGCCGATCCGTCTTTGCTTTGTCTGATGTCGGCTACGCTCTCTGGGACTCGGGCCTCCATGCCGTCCAGGGACTTGCTCAGGCAGATCTGGCAACCTAGACGAGATCTGCAGGGAACAAGGAGGAGGAATATCAAGTCTATATATCGATTGCATGTCAGTTCTTCCAATAAATTGACGTTCACACGCTGACTGACTTATCGACTCTGACAAATCTCATTATCTCGACAGAACTTTCTCATCAGCCCGTGAGATCACTTTCGGAGAAAAGGACAACGCTGCCGTCGAATTATCTGAATCCGTCAGCACATTCCACCGCCGAACAACACAATTAATCCAATTAGCTCCATCAGGCTGTGTGGCGACAGCTCGATACAATACATGTCGCAGATTGTTGCCAAAAAGCAAAAAAAAGAAACTGAATAGAAATGACTGGCAGGTTCGTCGTGTTTTGTCCGTGCATGTGTGCGTTTCCCCTCACGTGTCAGTCAGGCCGTAGGCTAAGTCTAGCATGTCCATCTCCTCGTCTGTGACTGGCCCCAGCTTTTTGTAGACGTCCTCCTCAAAGATCAGATGACACGTGGAACATGCCAGTGTTCCCTCACATGCCCCTATAGACACACAACACTTTTTTTTTTTAGACAAAATCAATGCTTTTTAAGAAACCTTTAAGTCCGGATCTGTCGATTTGAGCCTGTGTGTGTGCGCTTATGTACCGAAGCCATCAAA
The DNA here is from genome assembly GCA_036785175.1 of Eupleurogrammus muticus. NCBI lineage: Eukaryota > Metazoa > Chordata > Actinopteri > Scombriformes > Trichiuridae > Eupleurogrammus > Eupleurogrammus muticus. The sequence continues at coordinate 3,641,692 of JAYKQN010000024.1, forward strand.
GTCGAGGTCTTCATTGATGACGAGGTCTAGCAGCGTGTCCCCAGGCGACCCCTTGACTGTGATCTTCTCCCCGTCCCTGTTGTAGAAGTGGACCGTCACCTTGTTGTCTGACCTGCGACACACACAGAGGGAGAGCAACCTTTAGATGCTTTACATTTACGTTTGGAAAGGCGAGCAGATAAAAGGATCAACAGCCTCTGCAAGACAATGAAAAACTTTTGTCAGATTCAAATATTATTGAAAAAACTCAATAGAGGTTTAATAACATTTGAGATAGTTTCCCTTCCTTCATTCACCTATTCCATGCGTGTCAGTCTCTGTGCCGGCAGCTCAACAGCTTGCACAGACTTGCATTTGATTTTATTGAGAAACGGAAAAAGAGAAAAAAATGTTTTAACTCAACAGAGACAGGTCGACAGGTGCATTCAAGAGCCAGTTTGGACAGTAAAGTTTCCAAATTTTACTTTGTTTTTTTCCCACTACAGTTATTATTCGCTTAGCAATGGAAAACCATTGATTCCAGGCTTTGAAAATCTATAAAATAAATAACATTGTTAATAGTGGTTATCAGAATATTCATGGAAGAGTCTCTATACTCAAGATTTGATTTCACCTTCACTTGAGATGTTGATCTTTATAAATTTAGAGCCTCAGAGCGTTAAGAGGATTTTCCTCTGCATCACTGATGCTGCAGGCTACAGCTCGGCCCACCACGCCATGAATCCTCAGGGTTCCTCCGGCCGATCCTGACATTTGACTCATCATCCTGACAAGCTGCAGCGCGTTCAACCTGCGATTTCTCTCACAAAGTGAAACGAGAAGCAGCCGTGACCGTTTCCGCCTCCCTTCGCTGCCCTCTAGTGGTCAGACCCGATCACTGCACCCAGCTCTGCTGCTGATTTAAGATAAAGATCCAAAGACAACTGTGTAAATCACCACCGGAAAATGTGATTTCAATTCACGTTTACTCACAAAAAACACAGGAAACCAAAACATGTCACTCTGCCAAATAACAAAGTTTAGTTTTTCCTGCCTTTTTTCCCCAGCAGCAACAAAAACAAAAAACAGATCTGACTGCAGGGCAGCTCTTTCACTTATGAACCAAGTGACCCTGATGTGAGTATTTAAGCCAGATATAAAGTGAGGTAATCTCTGCGGTGAGCCCTGACAGCCAATATCAGCGATGTGGCCAAATACAACAGGAAAACCAGATAAAACAAAGGTCACTTCTATTTCAAATAGGTCTCATTGTGAGGAGGAGCATTATCATGTGTTTTAGACATCCATCTATCGTGTACAGATCCTGCACTTTTCCCTGCAGACGTCATGTGGTTCAGACTCTGTAATAACACAGTGGGGTTAACTTTGATTAGTTTATTGTCAAAACTAGGAGCCAACTATTTTTGTTAATTGATTACAAGAGAAATGACCCATATTCTCTAGATATGGTTTCTTAGATATGATGTTTTGTATTCCATTATAGATTACTACTACTACTTACTATCTGTTATCTTACAGTTGTGAAGCTTTTTTCAGGGCAAAAGCCATTTAAGGTCACATCAGTGAACATTCACAATCATATTTAGACATTTTCTTGACCAGACAAATAATAATAATCCACAGATAAAATGAATAATCAAATCAACAAAACCCGTTTAGCCATTACTGTGTAGAATGCAAGAGAACGTGACATGACGACCTGAGGCCAGGGTATATCTTTGTATTATTGCAATATGGGGATTTAAGACTATATCACTTCAGATTTTTGTCCCTATCACCCAGCTCGAGTTAGAACAATGAGTTGTCTGTCTGGGTCATTGTAGCCAAGTGTTTATTTTTATAAATAAAGCTATAATGGATTTGATTTAGGGCTATACAAATAGAATTAACCTGACTAATGGGATCCTGATAAAATTATTCTAAATTTCCTACATGAACATTTATCTCTACAGTTCTCTGCAGCCAGGTTCTTTTCTCCAAGTTCCTCCAGGTGACCAAGAATAAATTAAAGTTATTTTCAACTCCATGTGACAGACAGAACATACAAGAACCACCGGTGAACTTCAGAGGTCGAAATCTGAAACAAAGCCGCGACTCTATTCTTAACCCAGGACAAGTCTGTGACATGCGAGGGGCACAACACGCCTGCACAATGTCATTTCACATGGTTTTAGAAACCTGTCGATGGGAGAGTAGAAAACCGATCAACCAAATCAAACACATGACACAAAACGCTCCATTTCCCGTGACCACAGAGGGGCAAACTCAGTGACCCTGTGGGACTCTCAGCACCTCTGGGTCTCCTGTGTAATCCGCTTTTAAAAAAACCCAACAAACTCCTGCACTACATGACCTTTTAGGACAGAAAAAAAAGACTTTATAGCTCCAGCATGAAGTTTCGATCACTGGTTCGTGGGGGGGGTCAGGGTCTGATGTGAGCACACAGGGATCAGCAGCAGCCGTTATGCAACGCCGCCAGTTGTTTGGCCCTGGGAACCGAGGCCTTGGGAGCGGAGTATGGATCGCTCCGGCCCGGTGGACATGTGAAGGCTCCAGGTTTGGCGCCTGCGGCTCGAAAGCATCTCAAGGGCGAGGTGAATCTGAGGCCGGATGTGAATCCACGGGCCGAGATAAACTGAGACGTTTTCAGCGGGAGAAAGACCAGTTCTGATAAAACAAGTCACGTCTTATCGAATGTTCGATTATCTTTCAACGCTACAAACTGACCCTGTTGCTCTGCAGATCACACACTGGAATTATGTTTGTTAGATAGCTGAAATCTGCACCCAAACTATTTTAGGTCTTTTACAATGTCAGCTACTCTTGAAAGGACAGAATTAGATCTGTTTGTTGTTTTTCTAACAAGCATTTTCTTTTATTATTTTGCATTTTAGTTTTTAAACGAGGCAAAAGCTGCATGACGTTACTACAATCAAGTCAAAAAACAAAAAATCAGAGCCTTCAACTGTGACAGCTGCGTATGTCCAAGTCATTTTGACAGTAACTTTCTAAACAAGAAAAAAGCAAAAACATATTTTTCCAAATTGTGACGATTATCACTATATATAAACTATATATTCTTACATTATGTTTCTATCCTGATTTTAAATGGGTTTTATCTGTGCTTCTATCTAATGCTATTTTTGTTTTCGTGGGATATATTAAAACCAACTGCTGTATGAAAGTTGCTATAAAAAAGGTTTATTATTATTATATTATCATTATCATTGTTATGTGCACACAGAGTAAACAGAGGAGGACACTGAGATCTGGTATTTTAAATCATTAGCAGGACATGATACAAACATCTGGGTAGCTGTAGATTTAAGAGAAAAAGACATTTAACAGGAGTATAAGAGAATGCAGCCACGATTTTTGGTTTTTTAAAATTCACTTTTGATATTGCCATATTCTAGTATTGGAACATTAGCAAAAAAAAAAAAAAAAAAAAACGTGTCTATTATCTCTAAAAGATTTCAATTCCTGAGGAAAAGTTCTTGGAAATTAGATCAAGGTGTGAATAGCTGGAAACTTATCTGGGGAAGAACTACTTCCCAGAAAAGAAAAAAAACCTCCTGTCAGTTTGTGGACTTTAATATTAAGCCATATATCCATCCTTGACCAAAGACACCAGTGATTCCACTGATTTATCTCACAATGCCGTCTTAGTGATATTCACCATCGCTGGTCTGTAAACAGATAAACCAAATGACATTGGTTTGGAGGCTTTATATTTCTATCCCCAGAAACGTGACAATCTGTTCATCCTTGATCTTGTCAAAGAGGAATTATTTCTATTTTAATTGGAACTTCTACTTCCATCTTTCAGGGACGAGCACGGGATCCGTTTGTGTACCAAACATCAACCTTTTTGTTATTTCTCATAAGGAAACTGATAAAAAAAAAAGAAATGTTATTGGCGAGTAGGTTTCTCCTCTAAAAAGAGAGGGCTTTTCAGACTTTTTGTGAGGGGATTTCAGAGACCACCAAGGCTCTAAGAATGAGAGGTAGATTTGTTCAATGAGGGGCCCTTAATGAATGAGTCCAGAAAGAGGGGAGAAAAAAAAAAAAAAGACAGAAGCAAGTCTCTCTAACTCACATCACCTCCTATTCCCGGAATCCAACGACATAAAAGCTGTTACTGGCATATTCTGGAGGTCGAACCCAAATTGGCCTCAACTTTTTGTCTATAAATAGGGAAAAACTTAAGAGCCCCACTGGTTCATTTTGATTTTACAAACTACAAACCTTCATAGCAGACTTTTATACCCACTGCCCAGTGGAAACTGTGGCCGAAGGGGGCAATAAAGCAAGCCAATTACTCAATATTACACTAGCTGCTGTACACAGAAACTTTTCCTTTTCTTCTGTTCCTCCTTTTCTCTCGACAAGAGCAACTTGACACAGACATGGCACCGAGCAGCATGATTAGCTAAACGGATAAGGGGATTTGAGTGGCCCACCTTGACGTCCAGTAACTGGCTTTTCTAGTCAGGCCAGAAGGAACATCAGGACACGGGAAATCCTCCACCACTGGTGGCAGATGCACACAGTGTGACGACGCTTGCAGAACTATTTTTTTCCATCATCCTCATACAAATAAACCTTGCATTTACATAATAAAGTGTCAATGTGATCTGACGTATGCAAGGAAGACGACCAGGAAGCTTAACAATAGCCTGTGGGGGTTTTTCATTCAAAACCAAAAACACAAAAGTAAAGATTTAACAACTTGTTTCTGCAGCAATTCTCGGGAAAAGTGGGTGTAAACGGCAGTTTTTCAAGCGTCAGTGACCCCTGCCTTATTTAGAAAGATTCATCAATGGGCTTTAAGCAAAGCTCGTCACTTCCCCTTTGAGATGATACCAAACATAAAGACACTGAAAAATGGACAAATGCAACTAACATGCAATGTGCATTTCCACATATGCTGCATTTTTCAGGTTTATGCCCTATGATTATTTTTTTAAACACAGGCTTTGACATTATCTTCACCTTTATTCTTAACAAAATGACAAGGAACTATCAGTGTATGCAAATGCGGCCACTTTAACCAGACAAAGCCCCATTTGCATAGGTCAACTTAATCATGCAAAACTCGCAACACAAAGACGTTTCATGGTTATATCTATATACAGAGGCACAGTGGGTGCAGGTTTTTGTTCCAACCAGGCAGTCACACACCTGATTCTACTAATAAAAGGTAGCAAGAGCTCTAATCGTTAATTAGTAGAATCAGGTGTGTGACTGCCTGGTTGGCTCAGGGTTGCCTTCCCCTGTTCTAGACAAACTTTAAGATGAGAACTTCCGCACAGGAATTGAAGCATGTCTCCTTAAAGCAATGAATTCCCAGTTTTCCCCCTTTACTATTCCTGCTCGCGTCCCCACAAGTGAGAAAAGCAAAATTAGAGCAACACGTAGGGGAATGCAGTTACTTTTTAGACCAGTTTGCTGAATGGAGGCGATAACGGAGCAGATAACAACCAATAACCCACCTCAGAGCGTGCGTGCCGGCGGTGAAGCTCCTCTGACCGGGCAGCGAGGCTCCGTGAGCCGCCGCCGACCGCCGCGTGTACTCCCGTAAACTCACGTGAGCCAGTCGTCTCAAGGCGGTGACCAGAGCCATTTAAAACGCTAGGAGAGGAGACGGGGGGAAAAAGCGAGCTGGACACCACCGTAGGACCCCCGCAGAGGAAACCGCAGAACACGCAGGCGGCGGAAACTGTCTTTGAAGTTGTTGACCAGCTGCACCGAGCTGCGGCAACGACGCGTCGCCGGAAACACGAAAAGCGTTGGCGTTTTTTTTCCCTTCTTTTTTAAATAATTTTTTATGGTGTTATATCCGCCACAAACAAAGCAATAAACCGATAATATCGGCTACAGACTCGGGTTAATGAGCAAGTCTCAGACGTCCCCAATTTATTTCCTCCTGGCAATTGCGTCAGTCTGTGTAGTAACACGACTTCCTGTCAGGACTTCAAAATAAAAGCTTTAGCAAACAGGGTTCCGGGATTAGAACCAGACACTTACGTCTTCACCCTTGCAATATATTTTAAAAACTTAAAGTTAATATTAATACATTATTTATAAACAAAAAGTTCAAACACTCGAACACCCAGTGTTATATTTTATAACAAAAACAATGGATATCATCTAATATTATGGATGTGTCACCCCTACTTCATCATAATAATGAACTCGGAGTCACAATGAAGGGAAGAAAACTCGAACTCGATATTAATAATTTGATTAATTATATATATATATATATATATATATATATATATATATATATATATATATTACATAAGTGCACATTAAAATATATTTCTTAAAGAACTACACATTTGTTTTGCCTCTCTGATGTTGAAGATGAAATGCCCTATTATTTTATAATTACTTGTGATTGACTGATCTTCTTGTTAATGTTAATATAAATTTATTTTTGCTTACTTTTACTATCCTGTATATTTTGTTATGTCCTCACTCAGTTATGGGAGTGTTTTTTAATGGCAAAGAAATATACGTTTATTAATTTGTATATTGCTTTTGCAATAATAAAACTAAAGTTACAGCTTGAGAGGAGTTTTTTAGTTACTTTTATTTTTTAGGGGTCACCCATAATCATGCTTTGGCTCGACTAAATATCGCGAGATTGACACTGTTGCGTAGCTTACCTCGTGCTTGCGTTAACCAATCAGGGAGAGGGTGAGTTTTTATGCTTGTTTTGTTACACCGCCTCGCCCGGCGTTTTCTTCTTTATGGGGGATGCACACTGAGGCTTTGTCACCGCCCCGTCGAGTAACAGTGTCATAAAATCGAAGATTCTTAAAAAAAATTATATAAATTCGAAGTGTTACTCAATAAAGGTCAAAGCCTTCTACATTTTTGGACCTTCACACTCTCCTCTCCTGCCAAAAGGAATGAAAGGGTAAAAAATGTCACACACAACCCTTGAACTTTACGTTTAAAAGGTGTTTCCTGACTGTCAAGAGATAAAATACTCACAATAAAGCATTTACTACAACAAATAATATTTTGTTTTTGATCTGATTTTTAGGGTTTATATATGCATATGTATAATTTGCCACTTTTTTAAAATTAAGAATCAGTATGACTTTATATGCCTTTTATAGTTTCTTAAAATACAATTCTGCTGGGAGCATGTTTAATATTTAAGAAGCATGAGCACAAATGTGAATGAGAACAGATCCTATGTCCACAGTAATAACAAGTTGTACGTGTATACACCAACAACATCACGGTGACCTGTAAAATACTACCCCCCCTGAAAAAAACAACTTTTAGTGGCCTTCACAGTCACGTTTATCCACAAACATACCATCTATCTGTTGTAATCTTGACTCTGTCCATGTTCACAAATATTGATTGAGCCACCCTCGATTCAACCGAGTGCCATTCACCTTCAACCGGAAAGACCCAGGAAAACAGGATATGCAGGAAAATGCTCCATCACATCACAGGTCAAGACTGCAAACCTTTATCAGGTGAGTAACTTGAGGGCAAAGTGCATCACATATCAGCAATCATTAAGGCATGGTAGCTGAGATTACCCAATAATCTCATTCAGTATTGTTATATGTTATTGGTGGGTTTAAGGTTTGATGAGCAAGGCCAAAACATTTATGAGTGCTCACTTCTCTCAGAGCTGGTCACTGATCACTGCTGCCTTCCCAGGTGAGTAACGGATGGAGACAGTCTCCTGTAGGTTTAAACAGCTACAGGGTTCCCACTCCTGACTTGAAATTAAAAAAAAGTGAAAAATTGGGCAACCATTTAGCAGGTTTTTCCAGGACGTATGGGAACCCTGAACTACAACTGATTAATTTTTTAATGAAAAGCTGCTGTTTATTCTGGTGTTGACAGGATGTTCAAGTTTTTGCTGCTGTTCCTGACACTGTCAGGTAAGATTCTTTAACTTCAGTATATCTTGAGAATTGATTCTTTGCCATGACTTTGCTAAGTGTCCTTGACAAGCAGGTCATTATTTTGTCATATTTCATAATCTATAATATCAATAATTGTCCGATATCATGACAAGTTTTTTTATAGCCGCTTGTACAGTATGGTGGAATGATTTAAGGTAAAGTTGAAGTGTAATTAAATCAAGTTTTCAGTGCAAATTTACATTACATCATACCATTGAAGCAATACATGCCTTAAGGTAAGAATGAAAACTAAGGTGAAAAAATGATTTCAAATGTAGTCCTATTTTTTTACCAAAAATAGATAGGCTGTGTCAAGTGCTTGAGCATTAGCAGTAATTACAGCTAAAGAATTAAAAGAGCCATCGATGTCTGAATTTAAAGTAGAAGAAAAAAGTCTTTTAAATTAAAGTAGTGCAAGGTCAGAGAGACGGCACTTGTAAAGTACTTACTACTAATAAAGGAAAATGATAACTCCTGCAGTTTTTTGCTGCATGTAATCAGCGCAATTGACCTGTACAGAGATTAGATTAATTACACCATTAGTTAAGATGTGGCCTGGACATTATTATGGTACTGTAGTTAATATCTAATGTAAAAGGTCTAAAGTTAATTATCTGTTGACGGGGAACGTTACTTTTTTCAAGGAAGCCTAAGGTTCTTATATTTTCAGCACTTGCTTTGGTTTGAATGATGATGTTTCATAACCCTTGTCGTCCTGAAACAGGCAACGACCACTAACTGTAAAATGGATGATTCCCCTCACAGGCCTCCAAGCCATCCCAATCTCTAGAGGCTTGCTGAAAGCATCGTCCTACCAGCTTCCTGAAGGCTTCGAGCAGGACACTGAACACGCAGACTTCCTCCACGCTGTTCCCGATGACTACCGACAAGGCACCGAGCCCTCCAGGAGATTCCTTGTTGACCTCAACACTGGTCTGGTGCAAGACTACCTCAGTGAGATGGACAGGAGGGCTGGTCAGTACAGATACACTAAAACTGGTATTTTAACCCTCATGTTGTGTTCCAGGCACATTAATATTAGTTTTTATGATGAGTTTTCATGGAACAGTCAAATTTGACCGAGAACACAAAATTGATTAATATGGAACAAACACAACATGAAGGTTAACAAATTTGAATTACATCACATGAATTACATTACATTATCCTCCTGCAGCTGTCAAACCTTCTCATGGAAGTGGACTGGACTGGCTGACAGATGAGGGTGAGGAAGCTGGAAAAGGAAATCACAACAATCTATAGAAAATTCAACCAGGATTTGTTCTCCACTATTTTCAACTCCTACTCACAAAATACAGACCTATGCTTGTCTTTAATGTCTAATCTAAACTACCATCTATCTTACAGTCCCTGTTGATGTACCAGCCCAGAAGAACGGGGGTGGCTGGGTTCGGGTGGAGGAAACCTTTGCTCCCCATCTCCCAGATGGTTTCAGACAGGGAACGGAACCAATGAAGTCCATCCCAGAGGGGTTCAGACAGGGAACGGAACCCATGAAGTCCATCCCAGAGGGTTTCAGACAGGGAACCGAACCCATGAAGTCCATCCCAGAGGGGTTCAGACAGGGAACAGAACCTATGAAGTCCATCGCAGACGGTTTCAGACAGGGAACAGAACCCATGAAGTCCATCCCAGAGGGATTCAGACAGGGAACGGAACCTATGAAGTCCATCCCAGAGGGGTTCAGACAGGGAACGGAACCCATGAAGTCCATCCCAGAGGGGTTCAGACAGGGAACGGAACCCATGAAGTCCATCCCAGAGGGGTTCAGACAGGGAACGGAACCCATGAAGTCCATCCCAGAGGGGTTCAGACAGGGAACGGAACCCATGAAGTCCATCCCAGAGGGGTTCAAACAGGGAACGGAACCCATGAAGTCCATCCCAGAGGGGTTCAGACAGGGAACGGAACCCATGAAGTCCATCCCAGAGGGATTCAGACAGGGAACAGAACCCTTGAAGTCCTCTAAGATCCAAACTGTGGCGTGCAAAGGGGAGGTGATCAGGGGAAACTGCTATGAGTTCAACCCCACACGGCTCCCCTTCCACGAAGCACAGGTTTGACTATCCTTAATATACCATGACAGCAACTACTATAACTTTTAATGTTACTTATCACTTGAAATTTATTGTTTATCTTTTCAATATTGGTAAATGTCCTTATCTGTTGTCCACGTCATTGTTTAATTTCCCGTGGGATTGTGAGAATCATCCTATAGATTCCTCTGTATGTGTTGTACATGTGAAGAGTTGAAGGCCTACCAAGACAGTCTACCTGTGTTTTTGGCTCTAAAAAACACAACAACACAAACACAACACGTGTTCTTTTGTCTCCAGGCCTCATGCAGAACCCTCGCCCCAAATGCTGAACTTGCATCTATAACCAGTGGCAAGCTACATTCCCGTCTGGTTTCTCTCGTTACCAACGGTGGGAAGACCAGCCCTCCCTTGACGTGGCTGGGAGGCACGGTCAAGGCAAGTTACTGTCATCAACAGTACACTAAAAACCTGTTCTATGGCATTGAATCAAGGTCAGAGAGAGTTTAATCAGATATGTTGTCAACTGGATAGATAGTGTTATTCTTACCTTGTGTAAAACACTGACCTTTGAACTTCTTTGGAAAAAAAGTGAGGCTCTAAAAGATTTATAATTACAGGAGGGTCTTATCTTATGTCCTATGTTCATAGGACATGAAGATCTAACCAATAAGTTAATGTCAGTTTCAGAACAGACTAATCCTGCTAGTGTTTGTATATTTTTGACATACTGTATGCGTTGCACACCTCAGAACCAGCAGCCATTATGGGTAGACGGGTCAGAATGGACTTATAGTGACTGGATGCCGGGTCACCCCAACATTCACTCTGACAAACCCGTCTGTGTGGAGATGTTCAATATAGGTAAGAACCTTCATTTCTGAAAAATGACTTCCCGATATGGAATGTGTCGTGTTTATTTGGTGTGCATTGCCTTTATGTTGAATCTGATTTGTGTATGATATAGAAAGGTTTCACATATGAATTTGTTATGTAAAGTTTATGACAGCTTCTATGAATGTGTTATCTCACCCAAGTAAAGTGTTACCAAGAATTTCCACTTGGGGACAATAAAGTCTAAAGTCCAAATTAATGTCAGCAAACCTAAGATAGATAATGCTGTACATTGCTGACACTTAACACCGGCATCTATTCATTCCTTGAGTTGATACTAGTAACTTTATTTTCCGAAATTCATTCACATATAAATGTGCTTTTTGAAAGTATTTTGAACTCAAGATGCACTGTTAAGGGTTAGGGATAAGAGAAGCACAGATAACTGTCTGTCATCATTATAGAGACTGATAAGGTACATATCAATTACATACAATATGTATAATATTATATTCAAATCACTAAAGGACACCTGACAAAACAGTTAAAACAAGCAGCCATCTATTATCATATTATAGAAACTCCTTGAACAGGTTTCCTCTGTGATCGGTCCCATAAACTCCCAGCACAATTATTAAAAAAGGATTCTGAGATAATAACTTAAAAGCAGAAATACTGTGAATACCACTAACCAGACACGTTTCAGCCATTTACAGTTGCCTTGTGAATCTGTCCCTACCATCTTTTGCAGATGAGAGCTGGTGGACATCTGCCGACTGTGAACTGAAGAGAGCATCCATCTGCTCGTACCCAGCCACTGCATGAAAACCACAAAGAAGCAGCGTTAGAGGGCCCCTCCTGATTTTGGTTCCTCTTTTGTGAACTGTGCTAAAAGCATTTCACTTTCTGTGTGTATCTACTAAATAAAATATTAGCATCTCACATGTGTCAAAAAAACAAAATTCTTACCTTAGCCACATTGGCCACTCTTTATTCTTCAGAAATATAAACCACACATTTAAATTTAGACAAGACTTTAATGATCATTTTCCACTTGTGTATACAAAGCAGTTTGTACAGATTAGGGAGCCAAGTTAAAACAATTTGTTACAATTTAGTACCTGGAAAGTGCAAAAGTACATTTCAAATACGCAGAAATAAAAATCATGCTGTACATTATATACTGTATTCATAAATAATCACAGATATACACACATCCATTTGGTGACAGTCACAGAGAATGTTGCTAAGACACAAAATAGTACTTTCTGATTTTGCTTTGAAGTCCTTTTATTCTTGGTTCCCACTGAAACTGTGGAGGTTTAACTTCTGGAATGCTGCCTTCATTTGATTTACTGCAAGGTCGGGAACGATAAGCTTCTGGGATGAGAGAAACCTAGCTCTATGTTAACGCCACACTGGGATAAAGGCACTCCGTTTGTTGCAGTCAAGGAAGTTGGTTTAACAACTCAAACAGTGGTCTTTTTGTCTGGATGACAAATGTAGATGAACAAAAGAAATGAAATTGCATTGAGAAAACTTCTGATGCATCTTTTTTTTTTTTTCACAGAAATGTCTTAAAGAAGGACACAAATTGGTCTTTGCAATACACCTCGTTGTGACTCTTAAATAAAAACTAAATACAAAATCACGATTAAAAAAAAAAAAAGAACCATTAGATCAACCTTGTATCCAATGCCGAGCCTGTGACTGAAACAAACACTCAGTGGCTGCTAAGGTTCAGAGTCAGAGAGACGTATCAACATATATAATGAAATCAAGAATTTGAAAAACACACACGCAACACTTGCATGTTCTCTCTCTCTCTCTCTCGCTCAAACAAACACACTCACAAGTATGGTGCAAAAATATGAATCACGCACTCTCATCCACAGGAGCTTCATACTGTGGCATTTTTTGGTGATTCTGATATTACAGAATTGAAGAGTAAAGAAATCACATTCATCACATTCACACACACACAAACGACACGTCTGCCGAGCAAAGTCAGACCGAGGTGAGCAAACCTTCTCGACGCCCCATGAAAGAAAAACTCCTCTGAAATCAGTCACTTTACTATAAGCAGGAAGGAGAATGAGATGTCAAATTATTGAAGTTTGAGGATAGTAGAACGCTAAAGGCAGTTGGGGGTGAGGGGAGGAGGCTCCATGGCGGGTTAGGGTACAGTTACTGCCCCAGTTAAGCTTTAGGAAGACTAGAGATTGATGGTTGGCAGAGCAACAACTACAGGAAGGAAAAGGTTGGGGGAGAAAAAGTAGATTGGCCCTCGATGAAGGAGCGATATTGCTGTTAACACTGACATCTCATGAAGCCCTTGAGGATATTTTCTTTCACTTTCTTTTACAGGTAGTCTGAACAGTCAGAATAGTTTAAAATATGCCATACTGGTATGTTTTTCCCAAAATGCACGAGAAACAAAGTGTGATTAAAAAATTGCTACTTTTACTCATAAATAAACATGGATTCAAGTAACTTAAAAACATTCAATGAAGCACAGAGAGCCATGTGTGGCGCAATCTCAAAGAGTCATGGCTGCCCATGACCTGCCTTTTTTTCTCTGCAATGATGTGATAAATCTTCATGTGGAAGCTTGTTGTGTTTAAGAATGTAGTGTTTAGCTTGTAGTGTGATTTTTGTTAACCTTTACAAAACTATATATATTTATATATATATATATCTTAAGTCATATGCCTCCATTAAGTCAGACACAATGTTTCTTGAACAAAACAAATGGGCTTTATCCAAAAGAATGCTCCATCACTGTTTTCTACCCAATCTCTAAATGGAACAAATAATGCTATCATGCACTCAAACAGATGCAAAGTTGCTGGGCACATGCATACAACTGTACAAACAAAAACCCCAAAGTAAAAATGAAAACACAAATCCACAATGAAAAAAACAAATGAAAACCTCACACACTTATATCTTTATAAAAAAACGCATAGGAAAAGGCAGAGAGTTTGGTCTTGTGGGTGATGGAGCCGTCTTACTGCATAAGGCTGCTGTGTGGCAGCTTTGAGGCAATCATTAAAAGTCTTAGCCTCCAGAGCACAGGCCCGCCTGTCTGCACTGAAGACAAACTAAGAGAGGGGGAAGACAAAAAGGCCACTTGAAACTATATTTTGAGACAGGTCATGGCAATGAACTGCACATTCATGCGCACGCACATATTGTAAATGTATGAAGCTCAGTGGTAGGCCTCTCCTCAACAAGGGGAGCAGTTAGATGATACAGCACCTCTGTGAACACGCTCCTGCTTGAGAAACATTTGGCTGACCGTGTAGTATTGATGTAGCAATGATGATGAGTAGCTGGGGGTGAAAAAGACAAGCCGTGATACATGGGAGCAGTGGTAGCGGGTAGAGGTGCTGAAGGGTTCTTCTGAATTTGAGCCACTGCGCCAGCGCTATGTGCTCAATCATAAACAGGACTACACACAGAGAACAGAAACAGACAAATGGGACGTGCAGACTTTGTGATTCATTCATACACCGCTACCCACCACCCATTGAACTAAGAAAAAGGTGGAATTGAAGGAAGATTCAGACAGAATGAGTGAGGCAACCTGGATGGTGATTGACTGGTATGGACGCGGACTGGGTAACAGGAATGTAGGATGAGTGTGGAGGGGAGGGTTTAGGGCTTAGGGGACTGGGTTGGTTGGCATTTCTGGTCATGCTGGGTGTTGTACACCGTCTCCCCCGAGGAGATCTGGTTCTGAAGTCTCTTGCCGGAGCCCCACAGCTTCCGTGTTATCTGGCCCGAACGCATCTGAGAAGTGTGGAGATGGAAGAGGAAGAGGAGGAAGTGGGACGGAGGAGGGGGAGAGTGGGGGGAAAGAAAAGCGTGAAGTCAAAGCAAACAAAAGGAAAAAAGAAGGAGGGATATGATTCATGAGTGATTGATTAGTAAATTCGAGCTTGCTTGACTTGTGAAGAAAACAAATCAAAGCTTGATTAATTAGTGTGAGTCAATTTGAAAAAGATGAAAAGCAGAAAGGTGCGATGATTAAAATCAAACTATCCAGAGAGGAAGTGCCTGTCAGCCTCTACTACTCTACTATTTACAGTATCAAAACATTCAAGATTACTAGTTTGCATTATTAGATTGCCACTACTCTGTTAATATGGCTTGCAGAAGCGTTAATTATTCTGTTTCACAGCATGTGTTTTTGTTTGTAGAGCACACTCAAACACGTCACATAATGACATTTCAGGTAAACAGCATGGAATGGAGGTTATCAATGGCTAAATTAAGTCAAATATTGCACAGATGCCAAATATTTCAAATTAACAGAATGAGGTAAGCATGGCAAGTTGTCTTCATAAATCACAGTCGTGGTTCTAGTGGCTACTGTGTCTAATCAGCTCTGAGCTGAAGGAATGTGTGGCTCAAATGTAAGCTTAAGTGTGATTGTGTGTGTGTGTGCGTGTGTGTGGTAAGGGAGGAATTAAGCCAAATGACTGATAGAGGGCAACAACCATCCCTGAGAAGGAGAGGTGACTGTGGGTTACTGGGTCTTTGGGGACATTGAGGCCAATTATTGCAACACATGTGATTGGCTCATTCTGTGTGTGTGTGTGTGTGTGTGTGTGTGTGTGTGTGTGTGTTTGTGTGTGTGTGTGTGTGTGTGCGTGTGTGTGTGTGTGTGTGCGTGTGTGTGTCTAGCTCCAGCATCTATAGATCTACAGCAGTGGGGGGGAGTAGGAGATTACAGCTGCTAGGGTTTGTGGGAGCTGGTAGCAGGGCTGAACACCAGTTGGTCGCGCTGGTGCAGCAGGCGGGTTGGCGAACGAGCTCGAAGCGGGGCCAGCAGAGGGGAGGCCATGAGCGGTGATCCCTCCAGACTCTGAGCGATGTAGTTCCTCAGCGAGTTCTTTACCTCCGCTGGCTTGCCCACGCCCACGATGATCAGCTTGCCGTCCTCCAGGCCTACCAGGACGTGGCTCTGCTCCTTGGTGACGGAGACGCAGCGCACCGGCACCCGCATTGCCATGGGCTCCGCACACAGGGACAGGCTGCACAGAGAAACCTTTATGTCCACATTCCACATCTCGGAAAGCCAGTATTTCCGTCTGATACTTAATACACTACCGTTACAAAGTTTGGGGTCACTTAGAAATGTCCTTATTTTTGAAAGTCTTTTTCAATGAAGATAAAAGTATGCTAATTAGAAATACACTCTATACATTTTTAATGAGGTAAATGACTATTCTAGCTGCAAATGTCTGGTTGGTTTGGTTTTTAATGAAATACCTACATAGGTGTATAGATGCCCAGTTCCAGCAACCATCACTCCAGTATTCAAACAAATCATTATTTCTAACCTTGTCAATGTCTTGACTATATTTTCTACTCAGTTTGCAACTCATCTGATAAACAAAAAAGTGTGACCTTTCAGGGAAAAATTGTCTGGGTAAAACCAAAATTTAGAATAGTAGTGTGTGAAAGTTTACTATGTACAAATCAAAGTTTACCTGTAGAGGTCTCGGATGGACAGGTACCCCTGCTCGCTCCCGATGACTACATACTCGCCCGAAACACACATATCAGTCACTTGCTCCTTCAGAGACTCACTGCAAAGGTGCTTCCCATTCACAGAGTAAAGGTGGAGGGCGTTTTTATCCTGGGAGGAGAAAAAAATAATTATATCAGTGCTATTTATTGTCATTGAGTAACACCCATTATGTTAAAACATACTTGAAATTGACTACATTAAAACGGTGGAGATTTAGTAGAGACAATAAAATGCACCTTGAGTGATGCCTTGCCCTCCAGGCAGGTGTGGACCAGCAGGTGACCCTCCCAGGACACGGCCAGGTGGAGGATGGACAGCGGCAGAGAGCTGTCACATGGTGGCCGCAGACATCGCATGTACTGACCCCGACGCACGGTGTGGATGATCACCGTCCCATCCTGCAGTGCAGCGCCAGAGGAGTCTTTGACTAACACTTTGTGTTTGATTCATCCACATTTTTATGCAACTGAAAAACTCCCACCATTCCCAGCTTGGTTCTATGCTGAAAAATTTGGATCAAACTTCACATCCAACTTTGACAAAATTAAAATACCCACATGTCGCACCAATGTTGTTCCTGTTTTAAAACGTTTTTTTTTACACATTAAGAGAAATCAATAAATGATACAAGTTCAAAGATTTTTAAACTTTTTCTCAGTTTAGTGATTCGACTCTAAAGCAAAAGAAATGAATCTAAGAATACGTTTATTAAAAAACAAAGGTTTAAGTTGAAAATTGTCAACGATTCATTTTTCATAGAAATGACCAATAATAATAACACAGTCTTCAGACTGTGTTGTACATAGTACTGAATAGCAGACATTACAAAAATAATCAAACCACACAGATCTCAATCCACTTTAACCAGGCCACTGCGCTTCACTATAAATACAATTTTCCACC
This sequence comes from Eupleurogrammus muticus, assembly GCA_036785175.1. Taxonomy (NCBI): domain Eukaryota; kingdom Metazoa; phylum Chordata; class Actinopteri; order Scombriformes; family Trichiuridae; genus Eupleurogrammus; species Eupleurogrammus muticus. The sequence continues at coordinate 3,658,977 of JAYKQN010000024.1, forward strand.
TCATTAACTCTGCATGTGATTTGAATACTCTATTCAATTCAGATTAAATAACAGGATGTGATAAATCAGATGAGCAGTCTGGTGTGCGATATATGTTCTTACCCGTGATCCAGACACAGCCATGTCCAGTTCTGTGCTTATACTGACACTGACCACCTCGTCTGTGTGTCCATACAACACCTGCACCGGTTTGGGACAGAGACCTACAGGAGCTCCACCCTGCAAGTAGAAAAATTATACAGTTACATAAAGCTATTTATCAAACAACAACAACTGGATTAGTGCCTTAAAGTGAAATTCACAATTGAATCCTATTAATATATTACTTTGAGACTATTAAGAGACATTTTAAGTGACTATTGAGCAATGAAAACACAGGAACATATATATATTGCTTGTGTTTATTTATTTTTAATCTAAAGCTTATCTAAATTCAAGAGTTAGAAGCCACAAACTCATTGTAAAGCTGTATTCCCATATGTGTATATTATGAATGTAGGCTCTGGCTCTAACCTGCTGCAAAACCTGCCACACCATGCAGGTTGTATCTTTTGAGCCAGAGATCAGGTGGATGCCGCAGTGGTCTGTTGATAAGCAGGTCACAATGTCTAGAGGAGAAAAAAAAACACAGATCAGTTATCACGACACAGAAACAACCACAACTCTGCACATAACTCAGATAAATTAAATCTGGCTTGCAGCAGGTACTTTTTTTTATCTATATACACATTCAGAGGTATGAGTAGGCTGTGTATTTACCCATGTGACGGATGTGATGTCCCACAGTCTTGCCCTTGACTAAAGAGGTGACTCTGAGGCTGTTGTCCCAGTGGCCCCCACTGAATAGCAACTTGCCATCATGGGAGACCACAAACAGTCCTGTTGTTACCTCCATGCCAGGGGCGAATGGTCCTGACAGGAAACGCTGGGTCCTGGATGTGAGAGGGGGAGATGAAAGGATAAAGACAGTTAGAGGAAGATAGAAAGGAGGAAAGTGAAGTGAGTAATTAGTGGTGGAATTTCTACTTTAAATAATTCAGACATGACAAAGTTGCATGGCAGATTCAAGATCACAGAAAATGTCTTTATCAAGTCCTGAGGTAATAAGATGTGCAATTGTGCTATGGACTGTATTTGGCCGTATTCTTACTTGGTATTAGACACCGTGGGGTCCTTGATGAAGGTGAAGTAGTTGGAAATGTTCTTGTTGTAAGGCAGCCACCCATGTGTTCCAACCAGGCAGTTCTGACTCACAGTGACCTGGAGACAAATCAAACACCACAGAGACAATGACCACTGATTCACTTGTGACCTTCCTTTCACTTATAGAAGCAGTACCCAGGCTCACCATGGTGTCTGGACTCCCCTGGGTGATGAAGGAATGGGACTGATTCTTTGGCACCACAGCTTTTACTAGTGGAACCTTGTCACTGATGCCCTATGAAATAACATGAGATAGAAGAGGCATAATTTCCTTAAAATGCTTGTGAATTATTTTTGCAAAATTATTCCTGACATGTTTTAGCAGGTGAGAATAACAAAGCAGATTTTTGCTGCAGCCTGCAAATTTGTGTGAATGAGTAATTAAACGAGTAATCATACCTCAACAAAGAAGGACTTGAGGTCACTGAGGTGTTCAAACATGCTGAGAGGACACGAGTCCATCTGAGCCTTCCTCTTCTCCACTTCCTCCTGAGACAGACGTACGGGATGGGGCTCCTACACACATGTAAGAAAGTGTGAGTCAGATTTACCAACAGACATGCTGAATTTTTGGGTCAATTTTAATGAAACAAGTGTCTGCACCTTCAGTAACTGGCAGGGTGTCTGTCCAAAGTTGCTGATCATGCCCTCCACAGCCTTGCGCTCCTTTTCATCAGTGATGGCATCCAGATCCACCGCCCCTGTAACACCACAATTTTCATGAGGGAAAAATCTATACATACAATTACTTGCATGCCGCTCGAGCAATCCTTCTATGAGTTTAGTTTTTAGAGTTTGTATACCCTCATATGTGCAGTAGTAGAAGACGTTAAGGGCCTCCACAGCTGCAGGGCCCTTCTGCTTATAACCAAAAATCAGATCAATCCATTCATGAAGGTGGGCCGACACATACTCAGACTCCTGTTAAAAACACAGTCGCACTGGTTATAAAGACACCTTTCCAAAAGACACAATAAACACTATAATCAGCATAAACACACAAACACACAACTACTATTACATCAAAAGTTCTGAAACTCCAAAACATGTCCAAATCTATTGTTGAAAAAGGATATATCAGGTATGCATTACAGTTAGTTTACCATCCAAATTGAATGTTTTTCTTCACTTTGATAAAGACCAAAATCATAATACGGGCAGCAGAAAAAAACATCTCACCAGGGCTTTGCGGTGCTTGTAGATGAAGTCCTCGGGGGACTTGGCCCATTTGGGAAGAACAACATCATTTACTCTTTCCTTGGAGATCTGCAGGCGACCCAGATCAAAGCCTAGGTGACAAGAAGAAGAGAAGACAATGATAAAGAAAAAGAGAAGCAAGGTATAGAGAGGACAAGCAGTTAAATGAGAGTCCATTATGTATCTTTTCTCCAAAAAATGTTCATAAATAGAGAGCATCTGACAAGTCTGAATTGTTAGTAGATAATAATAAAATTTTGTTCCACACATATACCAGATGCATCGAAAAGGTTAATATTTAAATAAATGAGCCAGTTTAAATGTTTGACAGATGTTCAGCATTAAGTAAATATATCCTGCTTCAGGACTTTAACGGTAGCAGCCAAATATAATAAAACTTAAACCTCACTATTTTGGTTCTCAAGGAATTCTGGAAAGTAGAAGAACTCGGGGATGAGCTCTTTGACGTCATTGGGGTTGTCCATGAGGGTCTGCCACGTTGCTGGGATGGAGTGGAACTGGCGGTCGGCACAGTCAAACCTGAATCGTGGCAGAATAAAAAAAACCTCATCTGTAATAATGATTATGAAGAGACATTGAATTGTCTAGCGGATGTTCTGATTAGAAGCAGTATCCACACCAAAGATAAATAGAAGGAAATGAGATTATTGGAAAAAGAAGAAGACCACCATGCAGACACAAAAGGACAGATACGTGGCTGTGTGGCAGGCTGCTCTCCTCACCGTCCACTCTGCAGTTGGATGTGCAGCGAGGTAAAGGGCTCCACTCTGATCAAGTAGTGCATCACCCCAGCAGCGTTTGAGTAGTGGGTGCCATAGTGGAACCGGTCGATGGTGCCTGTTGGATCCTCAAAACTTTCATACCTAATAAAACACATTCAAATGATTCATCCGATTGCTTTCAACAAGATCAGAAATACATGACACTTTCTGTGTGAAACTTACTTCTCTCTAACAGCCTTGGCATTGCGGTTGTTAAGGACCGCGACCGGCTTCGACAAGTCCCTGAACACACGAGGATCTGACAGGTCCAGCTCCTCTGAAGTGTAGTCAGCGAGAATCCAGGGGAACTGGCGGAAAACATTAAACAACAAAGGCAAACAGCTGATACTCTGCTTGAAATTTGTTCACAGTTTTCTGATTCTGAAGTGTGTTCAGAGGAACGTACCACTGGGTACTGTGCCAGGTTGTTGTACGTTCTGCCTGCGATAGTGTTGAGTTGCATCAAGTAGTCAAAGTTGGAAATCTCCCGAATAACCCATTTCTGCATAGAGAAAAACATATTTTCTTTTAAAAGAGAATAACTCAAATGACACTATTTTTATTTGTGTATGGTATACACTGTTAATGTTTAAACAAGATGTGTAGGGTAACCTGTGTGAGGCCGGAGGCCTTGAGGAGCTCCTGAGGTGAACGTGTTCCATACAAGCTGAGGGATCTCAGCAGCAACATGCGGCTATAGACTTTGTTTCTTGTCTGTTAGTAAGAAACAACAGATATGACTTTACTACTTTTTTAAAAAGGCAATAGGGCATTAGAGTTTCTTCTGTGATCATAGAATTGTTTATATTTATACTACTATAGATAAGTCTGTGGCTCATCACCTCCTTCTTGAAGTTGAGGAAGTAGTTGGTTTGGTCAATGAGGAAAATCTCCAGAGCTGAACGACGCAGGTTATATCGTCGCAGGTGGACCTCTCGGATCTGAGACAGAGGCCATTTGAAGTCGTGGCCCACTCCTTCATGAAACCAGCAGAAACAGCTATTGTAAAGCAAAGCACATTTTTTCCCCCTCAACTGAATGCTCTTACTGTCTCCTCACCTTCTTCTTTCTCCTGGCTGCTGTCGTAGAAGTAGATGTGTTGGGTGGTGAGTTCCAGGCGGCCGGGAACCACATCCACCACCGTCACCAGTTCACAGTCCTCCCACAGCACCAGCTTTTCCTTCTGACCAGCCTCCTCTGCTTCAACCCTGTGGGGCAAAAAATGGCATAATGTGTCAGTATTATCATTAAAGTATCATCTGTGATGGGCGAGGACAGTTTAATTTGATGACTGACTGGTTGTTGGCAGCAGTGGGGTCGTCCTCAGGCAGCTCCAGTATGTCGTCTTCCAAGTCGCTGACTTTCACTTGCTTCGCAGCCTCCAGCAGTAGAGGCTCTGGGTTCACACGCTGCTGATGGACACCTGAGGAAATCGAGCGAGAGGAGAGACATTTAATAACTGTGAGCATGCACCCAGAGTTGATGCAGTGGTTAATATCATCTGGCAGCACTGTAAATAAACCAAGCAACGCTTGTCAAAAGGGCTGAGAAACAAAACAAAAACAAAAAGAGGCCTGGCACAAGCAAAAGATCTCACATTTTTCTTTGAGTGCAGTTTTTCATTCCATGAATAGACAAATAACAGTTTTATATCGGCTGATAGGAGCTGGCATTTTCCTGAAATTACCACAAGAAACCTACCAGCACATATACAAACATTTTAAATAGGAAAAAAAATGGACCTTTGTTTTATTTTACAGTCAGAGGGTGAATAGTGTTCATTTACAGCTTTAAAGAGTGAAACAGATACAGTAGATTATTTGATACTGTGGTATTTTAATGCCATTATTTTACTAAGGTGCCGGGGAGTGTAGTTGGTTATCTTTAACTTCATTTTAAATCTGACATCTGTGTTTTATGCTCATGATTTTCAAATGTGAGTGATCACAGTTAGGTGTAGTTGTAGACTCTGCAACATGTTCATCCTTACACAGTTGAATAAATATACTAAGAAGAGTAGTTTCTCATCCTCATATAGTTCTCACACATTTTCATAGAGATATAATGAAACTACACTAGAGTTGAATTGTCAACTTAAAGCCTACAGAGGCAGTGTAGTCTTACCCAGGTTGTCTCTCAGAGCACTGGCCTCTCTGTGAGGGTCAAAGTTGTAATTACGGACCAGCTTAAGTCTCATCCGTGAGAAGTTCTCAGCACTGGACACTCTCCAGTGCATCTCATCTTGCTGCCTGTTAGAAACGGTTACAAAACATCCTTCATAAATTGGTTTTCTTCCTATTCAGACTTTTCTCCAGCTAATGATAGGTTTCAATGTTATCTTAGTTAGTATGAACTAAGGTAGCCATTGAGTTGATATGAATTGAAGAGTACCTTTTAGCCCAGGTCCCCCTCTCACACACCAGACCGCGCCGTGCTGCCTTCCACTGCCTGAGGGTGGCGCTATTCTGGCTGTGCTGCTGCTTCAACATGCTGTTGTAGCGAAGGTTCTCCTGGCGGCCGCGGCGTGAGAACGGCTCCACAAACTGCTCCTGAAGGGTAAGTGAAGAGGAAGAGGCGGCATGTGGGAATAGATTCATCCTTACAAAGACAAAAAATCTTCAGTCATTACTGAACAAACTCACCTGGAAGCGGATCTTGCTCTCACCCCTCTCGCGCTCTCTCTTATGCAGGCTGACCATGAATCCCTCATAGCACTCCTTCCAGTAGAGAGCCATGGTCTCATGGCCCTGGCTGAACATCTCAATTTCATATTGCTTCATGTATGGAATAATCTGAAGGCAAATAAAGTAATTTCAATCTACATTTTTATCTAAGATCTAACAACAGAAGTGAGTATGAATCACAGTTTCGTACATATTTGTCGAGGTAGACGCGCCACTCAGGCGAATTGCAGTACAGCTGGAAGTCCTCGAAGAAGGACGGGCTGCCGTTGGTGTCTGGAAGCTGGGGGAGGTGCAGCTCCATATAGAGGAGGCGGTGGACTTTAGAGAGAAGCGTTCGCAGCAGAGGAACCAGAAAGGAGTAGGTCTCCTCTACCTGCTCCTGGATGGAACGCCGCAGGATGCCCTCCACTTTACCCAACAGGTAACAGGCTTCATCCTGGCTGGACACCTCCTTTGTCTGCAGGATGCCATTGAGCTTGGCAGTGGCCATGGCGCACACCTAGGATGGCATAGACAGGACAGAGTCATTCATTGAACAAAAGCAACTGTAATAACAAGAAAGAAATGTCGTATAATAAGGAAAAGAAGGTTACCTCAGGGTCTTCTTGAGCCATGAAGCCGAGCAGGAGTCTCAGTCCAACTTGGGAGAGTTGCAGCCACTGGGTCCCTGCAGAATACCACACCATGAGGCTGTCCATCAGCGTCACAGTTTCCTCCAACACCTTTTCTGTCCACAGTGCTGGATTAACCAGCCCCTCAGCCTGCAGGAAATCTTGCACCATGTGAAGCAACCGCACCGCATTCTCCGTGTGTTGCGGTAATGTGGCGGCAGATGCCTCACGGTTATCACTCACCGCCCACTCCAACATACGCTCCATGAGACTAGAGGAGAAAGAAAGTGCAATTAGCAAGCCTGTCTCTACATGTTTTCGGTGCCTACACATGCGGTGCTGTCAGCAGTCTGTCAGTGTGCTGACCTGAGTTTGATTTGGTCGACAGGAAGCAGCAGCTCGTTGGCGGTTCCCAGTTTGGTGAGAGCTGAAAAGACCTGGCCGCGCTCCAGCCAGGCTGTGTCATCGGAGCCCTCGACACCACGCCACATTACACACAGCACAATCTCCAGCAGCATGCCGCACAGCTCCTCTTCAGCCCGCTAGGGGGCAACACCAGACCAGACAGATAAATATCGGGTAATAGACGAGATTAGAATAGATTTGATTAAAGAAACTATATTGATCCTGTGAAGACTGTAGGTCTGCAGGAGGAAATAGGATGCAACAGGGATAGGATATAAAGGAGAAACTGACAAATTATCACTTTTCAATATTTAGGTGTTAAAAGAAATGTTAAAAGAATGTGACATCCATATGGGTTCATTAATTCTATAATTAATGCTTTCTAATACAACAGCCTGAGTGTGATCCCACTTCTATAGCGAGTCTTCTGATATGTGATGATTTACATAGTGGTTAAATTTATACTGACATGCTTAAAGCTATAATTGACAGTCTCCTGCTGTAGGAGAATAAAGGTTGTCTCTTCCACCACTGCCCTGCAGTGACATATCTAGATGACAAACACAGCGCAGTAGATGAAAGTCTGTGGTGGGCCCCCTGACGTGTCTGTGACATTTAACCAACTGTGTCAGAAGCATTGAGGGCATACTCACACTAGGCAATCCGTATTATATCCCTACATTTACCCCAAAAAGACTCATTTGATTGGTATGATCACAGAATAAGTTTTTAGTCTGGCATGTTTAGAAGTAATGTAAATGCAGCTCAATGATGATGTAATCAAGATGGGTCGGTGCTGTGTGCAGTGTGAGAGTGGGTCAGCACAGTACAAGTGGGCCTAGTGTGAGTGCACCCAAAGACAGAATATGAGGAGGATTGTATTAGAGGATTATTAGAAACTATTTAAGGCTTACTGTTCAGGATATTAAATTAAATGACATTTTTTAAATTCCTACTCCAATACAGAGAAAAATGTAACCTCTTATGCAGCTCAACCGGTGCTCAGAGCTTTCTGCAAGACCCATGAGCTCCTCGTCTCACCTCAGCATTGTTGAAGGACTCCCCCAAAGATATGTTGTCACTGAAGAGAAAGCTGTCTTCAGTCAGGGAGGGAGTTGCATCTCGATCCCCGCCCCCAGGAAAAGGCTTAGAAGTCTCCAGTGGTGACGGTGTGCTGGGCATGCTACCGGGTGTCTGACTCCCGCTTTCCCCACCCTCGTACGCCTGCAGGTGGGACAGATCCAGCATCAAGCCCCCGGATTTCCCTACAACCCATGGCTTGGTGTGGAGCTGTGGCTCGGTGGAGGCGGAGGAGGACGGCGTGTCCAGTAGCGAGATGACGTCACCGTTCTCCACGCTGTCTACAGAGCGGGTGTCGCCTATGCTGAGCCGGTCGTCTTCCAGTCGGTCAAGGCGGCCGGCGCTACCCGCCCGCCCCCTTCTCTCCAGGGGCAGCTCCAGCCGGTTTGTGCTGCTGCCGCTGGCCCGGCTCAAGTCCAAGCTACAGGTGCTGACCGTGTCCGCACTTCGCAGCGGCAATGAGCCTTCACCCCGCAGGTAGAGCCGCATAAGGGTGTCCTGCCAGCATTGCTGCCTCGAGATCTGAACAGCAGCATCCTGTTGGGACTGTAGTAGCTGGTACACCTGAAGAAAAAGAAAAAGATTAAACTTTAATGATGGTGGCATTTTAGTAAGCAACAGAAAATCTATGTATTTACATACTGTATCTGTTAGTAGTAGAAGTAAAAAATGAAAAACTGCCAGTGTCTGAATGAGAGACTCGTATCTATGTAATCGCTGTAGGTAATTCACTGTAACTGTTTATAAATAATTTTTAACTCAGCCTTACGGTTTACGGTTCACTTTGCTAATGCCGTATCAGCACAGTATTAAGTTACTGATGACGCTAACTCAACATGTTCTGCTTCACATTAAAAACACTTAATTGATGATCATGGTCATTTTTGACAGTGTGTCGTTTATAAGCATTACAGGGAGAGATGGAACAAGGAGAAACCACAGAGAACTGTTGAAGGGCTGCAGGCAAGAGACAGCATACACCAAACCCTTCCAAAACCAAAATCTTTCACCATGCCCTACTGTGCTGTGGTGCAGCATGAAATCAGACCCCGAACCATGGAAAAAGGCCAATTACTGACTTACATGTTCACTAAAAAACAATGTGAGTTTGTTTTGTTGTACTGTAAACAGATCAAGCATCGCACAGTTGATCCCCTGTTGTGTTTCAATCAAAGTAGTAGCTAGGAGTATTTTCTGTTAAATCTACGCTAGCTGTTACCACCAGTAACCACATGATTCAACAAATCAAGCAGAAATGAAATCTTAAGGAGAAATGTAGTACCACAGTACCAGCAAGTATGGAAATAGGAAGGGATACGGACAATAAATATATAATTTAAATAATAGATGAAGGGAAACTGGGCATAACGGAAAAAGAAAATTATGTAGAAAGCAATCATGAATACTGATCGATTACTGTAATCTTTACTCGCTTCCTGTGTTTGCTGGATGATTAATTGTCTGTGTCTGTGCATGCTTTCTTACCCTCTTGCAAACAATGAGGCGTACGCTGGGTCCAGCCCGGTGAGTCAGCTGGACAAGAGCCATCAGGTCCTTATAGTTCACCACATGATCTGCAGAATTTAGATTTAGATTTAATGCTACTGTCAAAGTAATCTTTTAAAACCAACAGCAGGAGAGCTGGAGGCAGGGGAGAAGACGGACTAGACTGTGAGCTTTTGCTGAACAAAAAATTTTTATGGTTTTATCACCTTCCCCCCCCCTTTCTTCATGACAACATTTATACAAATATAAACAGAATGTGTCAAATAACAATAAAAAGGTAAGTTGACCTGTGTGAAGGACTTGGTTTAGGAGACAGCGGATCAGGGTTGGAGTGATGTGAAGTTCAGAGAAGAGCAGCGACAGACCGCTGTAACCCGCCTCCCTCAAACGCAGACGCTGCTTATTCTTCTCATAGACTCGATCGCAGCGCAACATGCGCTCAAACAACTGCACAGAGGTGAGGAGAGACCTATCACTTCAACTGCAGATTAATAACTGTGCTTGTAAAAGAGGGAATTGGGTTAGGATGTGCTCTATGGGTGTTCAACTTAACCCACCTTGAAGACAAGCTCTCGGAGTCGGTCTGAGTGTTTGTTATTGAGCAGAAGAGCGTAGCAGGAGTCAGCAGCCCCTGGCTCATAGAGGAGCAGAAAGATCTGGTCCCTGGCTTGACTACTCTGAAGCAGGCTGAGCAACAACTCCAGCAGCCCACAAAGCTGCAACACACAGAGCAAAAATTAGGTAAATCTCCTATAAGAAGTTGTAGTAGTGACCTTTAAACATGACATCATTTATGTTTTACTCTTGTTGTTCTTTTCTTATTAAAAGTGTGGCAGTGTTCATTTGGAAACAATTCAGAGCAATTATAAGACAATTAACTGAGAATTGTGTTTAATAGAGACTTTTAAAGTGTTTTGAAGAAAATCCGTTTACAATTTGAAGACGACTCAGAATAGATAAATAGTATCAGAGAGCTGGCAGATGCCGAGCAGTCAAGGATTATATTGACCATATGTTCATAAAGGTGATGTAAGCTTCCACATTTAGTCCTGCAGTGTAAGAGGATATGCAAAGTGACAGGCAAAATGAAAAATGAGCTGGTTCTAAAAAAGGGAGAGAGGTGGAATGGAGGTGTGACAAGAGGAGGAAATGGAGTTCACAAAATAGGAGACACAAACAATGTCCTGTGAAATCTTTTTCTGCCTTTTCAGCTTAAAAAGACAAGTAGTAGTAGTGATTTGTCTCAGCCGAAATTCACTGATGGGTGTTGGGGGGGACCTGCTCCGAGTATTATGCTTACAGAGAGGAAAATGTGTAAACATAATGCAGAGACAGGCTGGTAAAGCAGATGCCATATGGGAAATGAGCCTTCAGCTTCCTGTGCAGGAATCGCTGCAATCATTCTCATGGGGAAACAGAGAATCCTGTTTTCATGATGAACTCCTGAAATGGCAAGACTGGCTGGCAGTATGGGTCATCTGGCACACATACACTGTAACAATAACTTGACCTACTCCATATTTCTTAGAGGCTGCACTGCCTTTGCTGTGCTTTAGGGGTATTCTGGACTTTATTACAAACAATATTATTAAGCTGCCATCCGATCCAGGACAACTGTGCGAAGGTATATTTGAAGATTTATAAACGCATGAATGCACTGTAATCTCTCCCCTCACCTGCTCCTCGTCCCCAATAGCAGCCATGTATCCCAGAATGCTATGCATCTCCTCCTGTGACATGCCCTTGCTAATGTAGTACTTGATGAGGCCGCAGAGAGACGCCCGGATGGTACGAACGTCGTCTTCACTCAGGTCGCTCTCTTTATTATTGTTCTTCCTAAATTTCAGAGCAGAGTAGAGATTACTAGAGACTCTATTTAAAAGAAAAAAAAAAACTTTATAGGTGTGAATTTGGGAGAGTCTCACCCATAGTAGAGGCGTATTGTGTCCAAAAGGAATTGAACTCCATATCGTTTACGGAACTGCTTCCTGTTGTCTTTGATGACAGTGGACATGTACTGGATATGACCTTCAATAAAAATAAAAAAAACAGCTCAGAATAATTTTTACGATATTACCTTTTTTATTAGCAGATCTCACCTTTGCAGAACAGCGGTGAAAATCAAATTAGACATGCTCTCATAAAACTAGAACTCACCTATGCGTAAAGGGAAGTCTCCTTTGTTCCAGATGTTAAAGTTGAACAGTAGATGTGTGTGAAGCTGCTGCAACAGAGCCTGGTTCTTCTCAAATGTCACCTGCTCAATCAGCAGCTGCACAGCAACCAGCACACTGACATCCACGTGACCTGCAGGCAGCTAAACACACAAACAATATCTAATGTTTATATCACTATGTCAGTCTCACTGCCACACATGCAAGGGGGAAAGAATGCACAATGGCTAAAAGTTGGCCTTTTCAGAAACAAAGTGAAACAAGTGCATTTCTTCTTCAAGACACAATGATGAGCATGTTTCATATGGAGCATGGTTAGAGCCATAACAGTCTCCAGATAAAGTAGATAAGGAATAGGGTGGTATAAGGAAACACATTATTGGTGTAATTTAACATTCACCAATTATAGGGTCTGATTGCCTTCTCAAGGGGTAATCAGCACTAAACCATAAAAGATTTCTTTAATCTTGGTCTCAGTGGATTTGTTTGAGGTAATTTCTATGATCTAAAAGCTGTTTCAGTGGAATTTTCTATCTTCCCAATAAACAAATAAATACCATGGAACTTCAGGCCTTGATGACTGGATAAGCACAGAAGGAAAGGGAGAATAAGCAAGATAAGAGAACAATAATCAGCATTTCAGGGACACAAACAGAAAAGAAAGAAAAACAAAAACAAAGACACACAGGTTAAAAAAAACACAGAGACAAAACTACAGCATTAGTTGTTAGGTGAATTAATTTATTCTGAGAGGTCCATTCATGACTCTCCCAGCACTTTATATCCGTTAATTCTTCAACTGCAGAACCTCTCAAAGAACTAATCTAGTAAACAAATAAGAGGTTTACTGTAAGTCCTTTTTGCATGGATTGTATTAGTTGGGGACATCGCCTAAAAAACACATTTTGTGAAATTTTTTTCTCAACACTCTTGCTGAATCATTTGCTTCCCCCTTCCCCCCAGGTCGCTTTCATTGCATTTATAGTCACTTTTTACTGTGACCCAGAGAATTTATCTTTTTGGAGCTTAAGTTGAGACTTGTTTGTTTGATCTGAATATATGAATTCATGTTCACATTCTGCTATCAAGAAATACTATTTGGGATTAAAATATTTAATGAATTTCTAAACAAATATTCAGCAAAACTGAACTCCACAGGCCTGTTTTAAGGGAGGAAAGAATTTGACATGCAATAAGTATATATTCAGATTTCAGAATATATAAATTTATAGATCCTGGGTTATTAATTTCCTCCGATGCTCTGTGCCCATAATTCCTCTCTACTTCAACAGTCTTGTAAGAGATTAATGAGCTGGATTAGGTTTGAACAAACCTTCTGTAGAAGGGCCCCCAGGGTGCCAATAGCATGCGAGTGGAGCAGATTCTCCTGGTTGATATGGTGTCTCTGCAGGAAATGTTTCAGCACCAGCAGTAAGGTGGCCACAAGATTCTTCTCCAGGCGTGCCTCTGAAACAGAATGTTATAAAATATTCAAAGACAAACCAATAAATTGAAAAAGAAGCTTTCTCTGGCTGTGTCTGAAATTAGATTTACGATGTATCTGACAGAATAAAATGAATGAAAAAAAAACATTTCTGGGAGCAGATTGGAAGAAATTTTCAAAAGTACATAGAAACAAAACTCATGCACAGCATATCCCAGTGTCCTGCCAGCACTTTTCTTTCTGAGAAGAAAATGCTACCTGGACACACGCCCCCAGGGAAAAGGTGATATTGGAGGTTGTGGCGGAACAGACCTGAAGCCCTGTTAGATGGGAGAATGACCCAATCTCCATCGGCTGGTGTGGTCACATCAGGAGTGATGTAATCTGAGCTAGCAGCAGGATCAATGGCCTGTTGATCAGGGGTCACTAGAGATAACTGCTCCAGGATCGGAATAAGCACTGGCAGGCCGCCCACACAGTTGATCATATCCTGCCAAACACACATTCATATCAGAAAGGTCAGGTGTAGTAGATGCTCTTAAAAAGGTATTTAAAAAAAAAGAAAATCAAGCACGCAGAGGTCACATTAGAATCTTTGAAATATTCTCCTGAGATGACAGGAATGTTTCGCCCACCTTGATGTCCCAGTTGACAACTTTGTTCCCAGTCAGGCGCCCATGCAGCATGTTGGGGGACAGGTCAAGACAGATGGGGTTCCTACAAGCCTATTGACAAAAAATTCAGGTTAAGTGAACAGCTGGTAGATTTCCTGGGAGAATATATTGTATGAATATTATAATTTATATTCATAGAAAGAAATAGAACGGTGACTACATTTGAAGCCACCTCTGTAGCTGGTTTTAAAGCTTTAGGAAGATATGCCTGAAATCACAGTGATCTAAACCATCCAATCACCTTGGGTGAGTAGTGTAGCAGCAATTTGGTGGAAAGATCACCATGTTCTGATTCCTGGGCTTTGAATGGAGAGATACAGTTTGGACCTGTGTAGAAGAAAAGAGATTGAGAACATAAGAAGGAGAAAGAACATTCTTACTTTACTTTTACTCAATCTATGATCTGTATTCAGTTTCAATATCTGTTAATATCATACTATGTCACATCTTTGTTACAAGGTACTGCTTTTCTTACTGTTTCAAACGCCTCTTTCATCCCATTCATTTACTGTCATTTAGAAATCTCTCCTCATCTTTCATGCAGTCTCTCCGGCTGCTTACCAGCACTACAGATGGCTTTTATATGGTTGGGCTGCAGGGGCTCATGGAACACCATGACGCTTCCCAGCTGACCCTGCAGGGACGTGGGGCTTCCCCACTCACTGTCCTGGGTCCCTGCTGAGATGAGCTTGGTCACAGACTCTGGCTTTCCCCCCAGCAGTCCTCCCCAGGTTTGTGGTGACAAGATGCCACCCAGCGAGGAGCGAGTGGTGGGTGTGGTTGCTGAAGAGAAGGGCGGGTCTGGAATCTGGGATGGCGGAGGGGTGGTGGTCCGGTGGCCTGCTGAGCCGATGCAGCAGGAGATGAACGGCTGGGAGTGAGGGGGGGTAGAGGAACAGAGTGGGAGTGAGCAACTAAAAAAAACCCTGCATGCTAGGCATTTAATGAATTATTAAATGATTTCATTATGCAAAGCTTCTCATGGTTCATTGCTAAATTAAGGGGAATGACATTTAATGTACGTGTGAAGTCTTCACACCTGAAAAATGGTAAATAGTATATACCTTTGGTTATACTGTCACTTGCAGACAGGGTGTCGTCAGCACTGGCAGACAAAGTGAATGAAAACACAATCGGTTTGATTTTCCATCATTTATCAAGCGAATACAGATCTCACCTCTGTCATGGTGGGATACTTGAGGGGGGCAGACAGTTTCTGCTGTCCATCCACATAAATGTAGACAAGACTCTGTCCGAACGGCCTTTTTCCTGGTACATGCACCACACTGATGCTGTGCTGTAGAAAGAAAAGTCATCCACATCATTCCAAGTAATGATTCTAAATTTTATTCCAGAGGAACAAATGATGTCATGAAACTCACCCACAAAGAGTCACAGAAGCAGTAGTCCGGCAGCATGACTGTGACATACTCCTTCTTGGTGCATACAGCTACCACCAGCACCCCAGCTGAGCTGATGAAAGCCTCAAACCCTGTCCCTCCCGGAGTAAAAAAGCTGCTCGAGATGAAATGAGGCAAAATCATTTGGAGCACTTTATCTTTGGTTTCGAAGGACTAAAAAGGTTTGACAAATTCACCAGAAATAGAGGATGTCGTCTCCTTATAAAGCTTCACACGTATTGATACTGAGAATTGATGTGAAAGTAAATTCCAGATAGTGGCTTCGGTACTTTATTATTGTTTATTTATCATATTTGTTTAATATAAACAGGTATAACCTTCGTAGAGACATGGACTTCTTCTCTGCACATCTCACCTGTAGAGCTGCTTCCTCTTGTCTTTGCTGGGAGGTCCCAGCTGGTCCTGGTCCAGTGACAACCAAGCCAAGAAGCTGAAGGCAGAGCCTGGCCAGCGCTGCACAGTGGGAACTGCAATGCCGGCCATGCTAGGTGACAGATCAAAGTACTGCATGGCACTTTCCAGGCCCTGCTTGCGTACCATGGCGAGGAGGGATTTGAGGGCGGGACCCACGTAAGGGTGCGCTTGGTTGGGCTCTGGAGGCCTGAGGAGGCGCAGGAGCCCCAAGAGTTCCTTGGCACTCATGGACTGGGAGCCTAGCGAACCCACCAATCCCAACAGGCTCTCAGAACAAGCTCTGTGTAGCCGCTGGTGGTCCTCCAGGGCGGCGAGGGCTCGCATGACCATGGCGGCGTTGACACAGGTTGCGCGGGTCTGGCGATTGAGGCAGCTGAGACGGCGGAGCCAGTCGGCTGTAAAGAGCTGCAGCTCCGAGGAGTCCAGCTCCGGGAGCCACTGGACAAGCAGCAGCAAGGGTTCCACGTTGCTGATGCCCAGGAGCCCCACTGAGGTGTGCTCACCCTCCACCGCCTGCACATGTGTTTGTTCACGCAGAGAAATACACAGTGGATTAGAGAGCAGTCCAGTGGGAAACAAGAGAGCTAACAAAAAAATTCAAACAACATTTCATCAGGATCTTGTAAGGACCAACCCCTAAACTCAGTATAAGTATAAGTAATTCTAGGCAAAGAAAATAGTGTTGTGCACTACATCTAATGTCAACAGCTTAAAAGCTAAATAGTTTTAATGAAGGTAACCTAAACAGAAGATTTTTACATATGGTATATTGTAGATGTATTATTTTAACTGTAAGATTATTGATTAGGTGATATGGCTTGTATGCTTTATTTTATATATAAGGCTTTGTTGTATGAATGTTCTTTTTAAAAAAATTTACCAAAATATGGTATAATATAATTTAAACTTATGGACATGAGGAAAAATAGCCCAATAGAGCTAGAGATCTAAAAGAACAAAGATAATTAAGCAAGATATTATTAAATCAGATTGATACCAACCATGTTCATCAGCTCTTTTAGTAGGTGGCGAGATGGCTGTCCAAGCGAGACAAGCACTTCATACAGGTGATTGTAGCCAATCCTCTCCTTGAACACCTCCTGCAGGGGCATCAGGAAAAACAAGTACCGGTAAATACTTTTAGGCTTGTGAATGCTAAATTACTATATTACCTCTGCCTTTTCCCTTCTCGAATTTTCTAATCTGGTTGAGAAATTGAAACTATGTCTGTGAATATCTTAAAAAAACAATTGTCTTTCCTATTATATTCATTCCTCAGTCTTCTCCAGAAGAGGCCAAATCCACATAAAAATGTAGAGCTCAACAATTCAGCTATAGCTTTAGTTACCTTTGCAGCTGGTGATTTGTGCATCACTGTTGTCAGGGCTTTGATGGTTGCTACAGCCAGAGAGTCCAGTCGCCCTTGGAACACCTGAAAGAAAAATCTGACTAGTGAGACCCTCGTATAGCTAAGCACTTGTTCTTTAAGCGGTGAGCAGAGAGAATGTAAAAACACACAGCTTGTCAAATCTCCTCTTACTCCAGGTAAATGTTTTAGCATGCAGACAATTTAAAGGCATGTATATATACAAGGTTTGTACAGTTAAAATGATAATGATCAACTTATATAAGGAGAACGACATGCTTCACACATGGAGGAATATAAGGGAGACTTAAGCAGATGCCTTGGTGTTGGATTAAATCAGCGTGTGTAAACAACGTGAGTAGAATCATCAGGGATGGTTAAAACCCTGTTTGTCACTGCAGTAGTTGCCGGTTTCAAAGCTTGTACTGCAGGTGTTATACTGGAGATAAGTGTTGTCTTTCTGCTCCAGGCGAAAAAACAATCACTTTTAACAGCATCTGGCTGGAGCAGGAAGCGCTGAGGACTTGGTAAAGGAAAAAAAAAAAAAGACACCCACCTCCACACACACACACTCAGACAGCCACAAAGCAAGGAAGTACTTCACTCTTTTTTATCACATACACACACGCAGACACACATGTACACACAGAGCATGCAACCCATGAAACACAAACCAAACCATGAAAAAATAAACACAAACACATCTCTGTCCAGCTCCGTCCTGCTCATTTCCGACATGTTCTGGGTCATTAGGAGCAAACATGCTGATGTTTGATCCTACAGAGAGTCTCGGACCAGCTGGAGAGGGACTGCGGTAAAGATTAAACACTCAGATCATCGCCACCGGGTCCAAATCACCTCAAAACATTGAACTCTGTGACACACACCAGGCCGATGTGATTGCATTCCAGTGGAGCCCATATTATACCGCAGAAAACCAGGACAATGTGGAGGGGAGGGTTGAGAAGGAGGGTGAGGAAACTGAAAATTTCAATTAAAAAATGAGATGAAGTAGCTGTGAGGGAGGCAAACAGCTCACTCCACAGTGAGACCATGGGTCAACCTGGTTTTGGAATTTTTATTACTTTTGATATCTCTGCTGCAGTTGAACTTAATAACTGCAGCTCCACAGGTGACCTCTCAAATGACAAAAGCTTAATGTAAAAAAAAAATGCAGCACCTGCCCCCGCATTAGGTTACAGCTCAACTACAACAAAGGCTCAGTGATGTGTGTACGGGTTTGTGTGTGTGTGTCTTCATGTGGGTTTTCCAGCTGTCTTCACCTTATCTGGATCAATAGAGGGACTACACCTTGTTGAAAAGGTGGCTTTTTGAGCAGAAAAATATATAGAGTAGAGTAGTAGTAGTAAATAAAACAGGCAAGTAATACATGCAATACACACAACAAAATGACATACCACTCAAGAAAAGAAACTAAATAAACTCAATTGGAAAATATAAAGCTAAGTAATAAGAGACAAAACAAATTTAGGAGATCCTACCATTTGAATATTCAAATAAAAAAGTATAAATATAAATTTAGAAAAAATCAATCCAATAAAAATAATTTATGCATAATAAGAAAAAAATTGCTTAATTGTATTTTTGAACAACTGAATTGTTCACACAGGACTTAACCACTTTGGTAATCAATTTGTTTTCATTGTGTTAATAAAAAATGAAATATTTCTTTAAATTTTGCCCAGATCTTTTTTTAGATTGTTTAGATAAAAACAGATTACAATTGAGACTTGTGTAAAGAAATGCAGCAAAATAATTATTTTCAGACTGATATTTATGTTTTGAGAGCATGACCACTACTAGAAGAGACATAACCTTTGTTTTCTAAGCCTTCTGTTAGCCATTATTTCACTATAATTATAAAAAAAAAAATGTTGCAAAGTACTTGCACTATTGCCTCAGTGTTGTAGGGATTCAGCAGTGCGTCACTTCATTAAAACACTTAGGGTGTTTCCACGTAGGAAATCCAAAACATGGATTTGAGAGCTACTCTGAGCAAATCCATGCTATTATTTTGTTTTTTATTATAAAACAATTATAAATATTGTCTGTGGGTCTTGCTGTGGAGTGGCCATGTGGCTCTGGTGGGGTGAGGTGGCAGCAGCAGCAGGTGGCGGGGAGGTGGATGGTGAGGGAGGGGGAAGGGGGGCAGGTGATGTGGGGCTTTTTCTCGGCGGTACCTGAGAGTCCCTCTCTCCTGTCTGTAACCTGTTGTTGGTTATATCTTTCTGGTCCTTGTCTGCCGCCGTGCACCTAGCATTAACCAGCTGACACAAACAACAGGCAACATGTCAACATAGCATGTGGGGGAGGTCGAGAGAGAGAGAGACAGAGACAGAGACAGAGACAGAGAGAGACAGAGAGAGAGAGAGAGAGAGAGAGAGAGAGAGAGAGAAAGAGAGAGAGAGAGAGAGAGAGAGAGAGAGAGAGAGAGAGAAAATGAAGATAAGGGAGAGAGAGGATGGTGCAGAGGAGGAAAGATGAATGAGGGGAGGAGAGGGTGAGAGGTTAAAAGCCGTGACCCTCAGCGGGCGTCACTGTGTGGAGGCGTGTTGGTGATCCAGCCTTGCTGTGGGGAGGTAAACATGCAAGGTGGGCAAAATGCTCTTTCTCACTCTGCAACCTGAACTACTGAAACATGACATCCAGGCTGATGTGGACAAAGAAATCTAACTGGCACATAAAAATACCTGGAACTGATTTACCAGAGGCATAGAACAATACAGACTTTTTTATTATATGGAAATATTCATGTAAAATAGTTTTATCTAAATAAAAACAACTTTCTTTAAAAAGAAAAAAAGGTGGAGAAAAACTAATTTGATATATAGTATATTATATATTTGTGCTACGCTCCTATAATGTCAGTTGTTTTATTAAAATATGAAAACAACATATTACAGAATTAGAAACGTATATATGTATATATGAGTTCCTATTTAACTATTGATTAGGGGATGTCATATGACTATTAGGAAAAAAATATATATATATTTTATTTTTCCCAATTCTGAGCTAAAAAAAATATATGCGCAGAATTAATAAATACCAGCTCCTTTTTGGGGTTTAATGAAGACAGGAAGACCTGTGCTGTTGTTACCTTGCTGTTCTGCAGCAGTCGTGTAAGGTGCTCAAAACAGTTACTGTTGAGGAAGATGGCTTGTAGAACTGGCCTGTCTGAACACAGGAACATGTCCCTGATGGTGTCTGAGAGACAGCGGTGGAAATAGACAGAGACAATGAGAAACACACATAGGGAGTTAGCTGGACTACCTGAAAATTATGATTAAACAGAACAGAACAGATGACCAACATTGTGAAATTGAAGAGCCTACCTAGCATGTTGACTTGCAGTGCCACAAATCGGCTCTCCCAGTGTCGGCCCAGCACCGGGACCCGACCCTTGGCTTGTTGCTGCTGCTGCTGCTGGGCGGCAACCACGGCCGCCGGGTCAGAGTTAAGCAGCTTGAAGTAGTTTTCCAACACAGAGGCGATTTCCACCTGCCGCTGGTCAGAGCTGGAGGCCAGGAGGCGCTGCACTACCTCCCGCAGGCAGCCCAGAGTCAACAGCGCTTTGCGGTCCGGGGCCTCGCTGTCCCAGTCCTCGCCCTCGTCCGAAGAGCAGCTGCCCATGGAGCAGTCAGCCAGCACCCGCATCAAGACCTCCATGGTGGCTGGAGAGATGGCAAGAAGAGCATTTCTCTGCCGGGGCAGAGGGAAAGAGAGGGAAAGGTGTAGGTTGAGATATGGAGATTTAGTCACCAGTATCGCAATATGAAAAGCTAGCACACTCAATAGTTTGCTGCTTTTGCTTGGCAATAAAAGCTTTTGCGTTCTGATTATGTCCTATACATTTTGAAAAGCCATGAATCTTGTCAGCATTTATTTATATGAGCACAAGACTTCAATATCCATTTGTGGTAGCATAAATAAGCAGCTTTCATTTCATAAATTAAAGTGTTCCCATCTTGGAACACACTTCAAACACTTCCAGGGTGGGTGAGCAAAAGGAGATAAGGGAGAAGGATACAGCAAAGGGATCAGGCCTGTGACCTGACAGTTAAAAGGACTCTCTGACCTCCCACCAGGACATGCGAGGGCTCACCTGATCACCAGCTACTATGGCTCCAAACAGGTGCAGCAGGCAGCATTTCAAACTCTCCTTCAGGTGCTCACTTTCCTGAAAGCATTCTGGAAAGAGGACGCGTAAGAGGAGTGCATCAGTCAGACCTGTAAGCATGACCTGAGCTATGCAAATACTACACAACCACAAAACTGTTGAAGCTTCTGTATTTCTGTCTGTAAACCAAACACTGCACACAGACACCTTTATCTCCTCCACCTCTTTTATGACACTCAGTCATGAAAGCCAAATGAATAGATAGTAGGGGGCCCTAATGAGCGCACACTGCCCATGAACACACACAGGCATGTGGCAATCTCGCCAGGAGCCCCCAGGTCATGCTGGTCCCAGTCATCCATTAACTCATCTGTCAACACATCCAATTGGACAGAGGAGCTTGGCTCCATGATGTCTGTCAATTAAATTCTGCTGTCACGACATCTCTAACAGTCGTGACAGCTGATATTTGAGGAGATTCATGACAATACCCTCAAAGATCTAAACATTTAAGCTTTAGTAGTTAGTATTTCCAAATTAATAAAAATGTATAAAAATCAAGCAACTTATCAGATTCTTCATTATGATGAGTGTTTTCATTGTGAGAAAAACAAATATTAAACATTTTAAATAAAGAAAAATAATAATTTAAATTTAAAAAAATTGGCTAGTCTTGTTATAATTAAATAAAACCTTTTAAAAAAATGTTCTAAACTTAATCTCTTGTGAGATTTCAAGTTAACTTGAAATGTCAATGGTGAGGGAAAAAAGATTCATTATTTTTGTAGAGTTGTTTTACCGTATCAGTGAGATAACATGGGCTAAATAATACAGGAACTAAGATTGTTTCTTTATGAAAAGACACAGACACATAGACACTGTCAGGTTGGGTGTTATCTCTTGGTGCCAAACCACAGCAGTAACACATAGGACACAAGACAGAAGAGAGTATTTATTCAAAATGGCTGCTAGCGCCAGTGAAGTGGCTTGACACTATCACAATCATATCAGCTCATCTGAACACCAGGCAAAAGGAACAAGGACACAAAGACGTGATTCAGCTGAACTCAGAGAGGAAAGAGGAGGCAGTGAAAAAGAGCAAGTGATGACATGAAAGAGAAGAGAAGCTTTTTATGATGCAGAGGGGAAACTTCCTCATTCACACCCACAGGCAATTAAAGAATGAGATGTAGACTTACGGTAAAAGAAAGGAACAAACTCAACAGTGAGCGGAGCTGCTTTGTACTTCTGTCTGCTCCTCTCTACTGTGCCCAGCTGCTCCCTGGAAAAGAACACATTCAGTAGAGTTAAATATGAAAACAAACAAGCATGCACACTAGTAAACCTCATTTATAGTTAATGTTGTCTCTAAAGGGGATGAGCGGGACTCTTGTCTGAGACATAGTATAAATCAATTCTGATCTAAAGCCAGGATGTTCCTTGTAAAATTGTTAAATCACCATAAATGTATGCATTTATACAAAAAGGGCATGTTAAATAGCCAATATCGCTGGTGAAAGACAATGTTTTATATGTTGTATATGAGATACTGTCAAAACTGCCATGTGGTGTAATCTTAAAAACTTGGTACCAAATAGGTTAACTCATTTAAAACAGTTTTAAAAGAATTTAAAACACATGCTATGAACTAGTTTTAGTTCATAGCAGTTCTAGGTGGATTAAATATTTCAAGTTTTCGACTTTCTCATCTTGCCAACCATAATTTGCCACTGACCCATATACATATGCAATGCTAAGTCAGTTGCTGTGTGTTGTTACCCGCAGGTTCGATGCCTCCAGTTGCGGTACGGGTCGTAAAGGCTCTCGCAGAAAGCCAGCGCATGACGGACAAACTCCTCCGCCTGGCTCTGGTCCGCCATCTCCTTCTCTTTGGTCTTGCTCTTCAGCTAAAACACACACACTTAATGATTAAATTTATAATGTTGTGCAGCAGAACAGCAGAAAATCATTTGCAGAGCAGAGAAAAACTGGGAGATCAGAGCAAAACAAGGAATCAGACCTGCTGAATATAGAGTGTTGTCATGGTGATGATATGATTGATGTAAGAGCAAGTGCCAATCTCCTCCACGTTGGACAGGTTCCTTTCAGAAACACACACATTAGCTTATTACTTGCTTTTCGGGAGCGGCACTACTACACTGCAGCCCAGTATACAGTGGGGTGGGCTTCTATTCTTCTGTATGTTGGTGTATGATGTGTTTGCTGTCCTGACCTGCAGATGATGATGAGGAACTTAAGCAGCAGCAATGACAGGTTTTGCTGCTCAGGCTCCAGGCCATCGGAGGCTTTCTGGACACACTGCAGCAGCTGGTGGCGCAAAACCTGCAGGATGTTGTCTGGGAGGAGGGTCAACACTGGGGGAACCTCCTCAGGCCTGTAGACACAGACACACAACAATGCTAGTGTTTAATCACTCAATGCAGGTATATATATATATATACAATATATATACACAAATATTATGGAGTCAGCACTGCAGTATAGACAAGAGCAGGTTCATTTTCTGCATTCCCTCAAGCAAAGTCTGATCATGTAAAACTGCATGTGTGCTGCACTGCTCATATGAGGAAAAACAGCACAACACATGCAATAATTGTCGGTGGAAAAAGCTGAATATAAAGCAACTGAAGAAAAAGAGAAGAATACGGACAGAAGACAGAAAAACATGAAAAAGGTAGAGGGTTTGCAAAGGAAACAGATGAGGATGAAGAAGGGAGATAGAGAAAGGCAGGATGATGATGTTGCTCTCACATATAATATACAGGCTTTCAGGTGCATGTTTAAGCAACAAGGTCTTCTCACATCAATCTGCATCACATGTCAGCGCACATCAGAGAATCATCTGCACTGGTTTATTGTTAAATGTAAAGGGATAGTTCAATCATTTTGAAAAATCCATCCACCATCAATATTATTCCCAGAGCCACAGCAATAGGGGCTTCACCTTGCGTCTTGTAACGTTGCGTTATTATCTCATAGCCTGGTGGTTGTGAAGGTCATATGCTGGACTGTGTATTTACTGAGTTTGTTCAGGAAAAAGCAAAAAATACCATTAGCCGCATATTAGTACCTGAGCAGCTCGCAGCTCTGCTACACTGATCTGGAAACAGCTTGTATCAACAAGAAAAGGTAAAACCCTACCTGCTATTACTATGGGAATCATGACAATGGGCGAATTTTCAAAAAATGGTTGTCATCCTCGACCTTCAAGTGATTAATTGTGATGGCAGTTTGTCATAAGTTACCTTGAAGGTGGCTTTTCAAAGTCTACATCGAGGCATCGTTCATAGGAGCCGATGAAAATCTCCAGCCATAGCTTCAAGTAGTCTGGATCCCTCTGAGAAATGTGAAGACAGGGTAAGAACCAGAGAGAGGTGAGGAAAAAGTAGGTAAAGAAAGGACACAATAGATAAGTGGCTTTGTTTCATGGTTATAATACATACATCGCAGACAGGTCTCGTCTACAGTTTCATTAGATTTATTGTACTTTTGTCATTTGCGACATTCAGACAACAATGGATCTAATTAACAACAGTTACAGTGGATATGAACAGTTGACACACCCTTTAAACATAGTATTTAGGCCTCAAGGCCTAAATACTCACATAAATAAAATAACTCAAAGATTAAAGGTGACAAATAATTATGTGGCAAGAGAAAACATGTAGATGCCTGCATATACTGTAATTTAATAATAAATAAAGAGGTGTCGTGGTTTATGTTCTACCACAGTATGTCAAGCAAATGACAGCGGGAATGTCTTAGGTCAATGTGTGTGTATGTATAGGTGTGTGTATGTATGGGTGTGTGTTTCTTATCTTTTCAAAGCACAGAATCTGAAACATTCACCTGTTGAGATTGGAAAACAGGCCTGGCTACATTCCGAGGGGGGGGAGTTTCTAACAGCCGGCTGATCGACATTTCCTAAATTCCTGGAACAATGCCCAGAGAATGATGGGATGGCAACACCGGCCACAGAGGAAGGCTCAGCCGACTGCTGGGTTACAGCTGAGTTCCTGGTACAAAATCCCCTCGGACCACAGGAACAAACGAAAACAGAAACAGGGGATCTCACTTCAAACCTTCTAAACTGCTTACATAGCAAACACTCGGATCATTAACACGTGTGTTCGTGTAAATCCAACAAAATCTTATAATACTCCATATTTATTGTTCAGATGGCCTTTTAAGTTATTTTAAAATCATTCAATTATGCTGCTGCACCCTTTCTTTTCATCTGTGTACAGTAATTACTAATTACAACCAGTACAACCAACAGATCTGAGGATAACCGGATGAAAGTAACACACAGCAACATTTTTAGAGGCAGAGTTTCATCTTTCCAGCAGCCAGAGCCTCAAGTCATTAGAATGAGTTTAAAGACATTATAATCACATAACTATTCTACACACAGGAGCTGTGATGAGAGAGCTTCAAGTATTATGAAGACCAAGGGATTATAAAGTTTCTTGGTTATAAGTATAGAGAAAAGAAAAAAAGTGTTTGTCGCAATGACATGTGCAGCAGAGGTGGAGCTGTCATAACACCTCAGACTTGCAGAGTGCAGGGCACATGATGGCACCATGTAGCTTGGGAATATTAATTAATTCATCACTCGCTTACCCCCCGTTGGTTTCTGTCAAAAGGAGTCTGGCCATCTGGTAGGTGTGAGTGAGCAATCTGGGTCAAGGAGGGCAGACGAGGTGATCAGAGGCGATTAACATAACACCAGTCAGTATATTGTGCATTTAGTAGGATTTACCTTGGGTGATTAATTATGATATTACTCTTTGAACATTGTAGAGTTTTGTTAAATCATTCAAACTAATAAGATTTATCCTCTGATGGACCGTAGACCAACAGACAGGCTGTGACGAGGCTTTCTTTCATCCAAACCACTATTATGAATTTACTGCCACCCTAAAAGATCAACTGGTGTCAATTTTAGACACATGAACCACAAATTATATGATTTCCCATCAAGATACTGCTTTAATATGGAAGGATTAGCAGATTATAGCTTGTAACTGCGGGAATAACATAACAACTGGAAAAAAAATTGGCTTTACTCAGGATTGCAGAGCCATTTGGCCTGAGAATGGAAGAGTGGGGTGAAAGGCTGACTGCTTCTGTCTGCGTGTCAGAGTGGAAATCAGCCAGAAACAGAGCAGGAAGCCAGCTCTCTGCTATTTCTATGAAGTCATCAGAACGATCCAGCGATGCTGGCCCGTGTATGTGTGCGTGTGTGCTTGTGAGAGAAAAGAGATTCACAGAAAATTGAGAACAATGGAAAAAATGTGTGTGTCCAATGTCTCAGACTCAGCTGTTAATACACAGGATAAATGTTCTGGAGTGTATACGAGCATGTGAATGCTGATGCAAGAAAATCAGGAGCTGATGATTTAAACCAGCAGTTTCAGTCTCAAGTGACTAAGTGTGTGTGTGTGTGTGTGTGTGTGTGTGTGTCTGTCTAAAAGAATGACCTCTTTTAGCAGCAGCTTGGGAGCACAGATGCCCATTGAGGGTTAGGACTGTGGCAGGCAGGGACACACCCTGGTCTACATGGCTCTGTTTATCCGTGGCCTTCATCACTGGCCTGGCAAACACACATACACATACACATACACATACACATACACACACACGCACGCATATAATGATCTAGACTTCCGAAGAGTAGGAATCCTAACTTAACAACAGTCACCTTGTCCCACAAGGACAATCATCTTTTTTCCCCCAATTTGTTTGAGAAACAAATCTCATGAGAGGATTAAATGTATATGATTTGTCATTTAACTCCCCTTTGCCAAAGCTACTACATCACATTGTTAAAAATCTGTTTAAATTGACCTCTGTAAAGCTAACAAGGTCGCCAGCAACACAGATCAATGCTTTTCATTCTTGAAAGTGAGATCCAAATTGACCCAATAATTGGCTGAAGCAATGAGGCAGCTGGGATCGATGCCTGCATGAATCGACAGCCCTCATTCACTCTGATACTGGACGCCGTGCTCTAAAAAATATGAGATGCGTGTTGATCTTGGACAGCGGATCAGCCACTGCTATGTGAAATCGTATCCTGTCAGTGGGCAGTGTGCTGTCAGCATCGGATGCTTCATTGCAACGGATAATAAAAAACAAAAAAAGATAATGAGGGATCTGACTTTCAAGCAGTGACTCTTTACGATTTAAACAAGTTTCCAGAAACAGTGGCTCAGTTTCTTAATTTTGTACAAATCTGTCTCTGAAATTCAAAAACAATGCAGTCAGACTCTTTCTACAGAACAATTCAATCATTGTGTTTATGTCTTACAGTGCATCAATTGAACACTAATCTGATATGCATTTTCATATCTTTGACACCATAGCACAAAATTAACTGTAAACAATTAGCTTTAAATTATATTGAGTGACACACACATACACGTTGCAATGTACCAAAGACAAACTACATACACAAAGCCCTCTGCCCCCATATGTATGGCTCAGTTGGCCAATTACACATTTATTACACATAATAGCTTTGTTAATGAAATTACAAATAGCTATAACTGTCTTCAAAATGAAATTCAGAGGGAAAACGAGTCAAGGCAAGTAGATTAAAACAACTTGAATCTGCTGTAATAAAACTACTATAAATAAGTATTTATTTTTCATAGCTGCTACTCATCACCAACAGCTTTGGTTACAAAAGGAAAAGTATTATAATAACTTGATTGATCCATTCTGAGTTGCTAGCTGCTGCTGTACTCTGCAGCTCAGCGAGTACTCCGCCCCTCCAGACAGGCGTTGTCGGGCCGGCTGGTCAGGCGGCTGCTTGCCTGGCGGTGGCTGCCCTGGTTTGGTGGAAGTGGCATAAATGGAGTCACTGAAACCACAATGTTTAAAGGTCCCCTCCCTGTCCATTTTAAAGACAGCCGTGGCCATTCTGTTACTGCATCATCACAGACTCACATCACTGCCTATCAGACAACTCCTCCGGCCATGACGTCACTTACGGGGGTGTATTTATAGAGGCTGGTGGGCAGGGTTAAAACCACATAAGGCATGTCTGATACACAATGTCAATGACATCAGTGTTGTTCCAGGGATATTCATAGCACAGGGGAAAATGAGAAGCAAGAGGGCAACTTGGAATCGAATAAGCCATGGTGATAAAGAAAGCTAGCCTGGGGGAGCAAACTTAGCATACAAGTAAAACAAAGCCTGAGTGTGTGAGATTGCTTGAGTGTGTGTGTGGCATGGTGTGCAGGCACATACTGCTGTATACGACTAACAACAGATTAGACTGTAACAAGCAAACAAGGAGCAGACCTGCTAATCTACTTGAGTAAATACGTGAAACCGCTGCACTTTCTCCTCCTCCACCGTCTCCAGCTTGCCAGTTTTGTTTTTATCTTTCCTTGTTTTCAAATCCCCTCACTAAATCATGACTCCCATGAATGCAGGGGTTTATGCAAATGACTGTCATTTTTCTCCAATTAGGGCAAACAGCATCTGTCAAGAAGGAGAAGCTGGGCTGATGTAGAAAAGACAGAATAAAGGTTCTCAGATTCTGGATCTGAAATCACTGGTTTGTGGACAATTAAAAAGCAATGAGGGTTTCTCCTCCTGAACTAAGATACTGGACTAAGCTTTTAAAGCTGCTGAAGGGTGAAATGACGACCCTGGCTTTTGAGGCATGTTCCCTGTGGTTGGGAGTTAAAAGAGGCTTTTCTGCAGTAGACAAAGAGAGTAACTGGCAATATTCAGAAGTCTACTGAACCCTCCACTTTTCCTGACAAGCCCTTCTGAAAAATATATTGGAGAAGGAGGAGGAGAGGCACTGCAGCGCTGTGTTGTTACCACCATGCACCAGCAGTCTGCTCGGGGACAACACTGTGGAATGAACCAATGACGGGCAGCTAAGAGGATCGCTGGTTATGTAATGACCTTAGCTGTTGTCTATGACCTCCCGACCCTTCCACAAGCCTGAGAAGGGAGCTGGAGCCTCTAACTACTGCTGAATGGCTTCAGAGTTGTTAGAATGCATGCATTACAACAAAACCCTTTGGATTGCATCAGACTTTCATTCACTATTTCTGTATAGTAAAGGTAAGTTTTATCAGCTTCAGAAAACAAAGAGCATCAACAGGTCGCTGGAAATATCTAAAGTGTAACTTATTTAGTTTGTAGTAGCTTTTATTTTTTTTGAAATTGTCCTTTTATTTTGTTTTAGATCATGAGTTTAAAGAATGACATGCCTGGACATGCCTGCTTGGACTGAATGAGAGGTTGAGTGCACCTGGAATTACAGATGTTTTATTTAATAAGACTGTATTCTGGTTATAGAAAATGTGACAACAGATTGATCCTATTCATATATTGTGTGTGTATCTTATTACCTGCTGCCACAAAGCTCCATTATTATGAAGACATCAATGATCCACACTGTCAAAATGGGTGACACGTTCCTGTCACCATGTTGTTACCATGAACACATGGTATTTATGGTTGAATACAAAACTGAATTATGTTTAATAGTCAAGTATGACTGACCGTTATGCAGCACCACTCCCTACCAGCAACACACTAAACACTCCTTAAAACTGACGTTGATGCCACAGCTGCTTGCCCAACAATGTCTGACCTCATCCTCTTCAAGCCAACAGAACAGCTGCCACCGCTGCTTGAAACATAGTCTGGAATATATTTATGACTTCATATTTCACAGTTATTTAAAAAATAAATTAACCCAAGAGGCATACACACCAGTTAAGTGCCCCGGGTCCCTCCTTCTCGCAGCAGTTGGAACTTTGCGACCATCGTGATGACTAAGGACACACAGCGTGGAATCAGAGGCATGAGAGCTGATGGACATTGCGCTGACAGAGCAAGACGAGCTGGTTCTCCCTACGCGGCCGGGAGCTGCTCATATTGTACACACTGCCACTAGTGTCAACAAATACAACTGACTCCACCTCAGAAAGCAAGTGGTCACCTCTTGACACTGAAGGCAGTGACATCTTTGTCAATCATTAAACAGACAGAAAAACAAAGGAATTGAGGAGCTACAACAGGAGCACAACAAACAAACACCTGTTTGTGCAAGTGTTGTGGAGCTTTTGGAGCAGCTACTTGAAAGTAGAAACAGTAAGGGTAATTGCCATAGAACTGTGATACTTGTATATTTATACATTATAGACAATAAATATATTTTAAATAAAATGATGAACTATATTATTACTTCATCGGCTCGGTTAAATTTATTTCTGATTTATTTTTAACTCGGCTCATTATATAATTATTACGCTGTGTGCAAAATGTAATTGATTCAGACATTACATTATTGTCTAGTTATTACAATAGCGATCATTATTACATTAGGAACAGAAAAAATATGAAATCTTCTATCAGTCTCTACACTAAGAGTACATTTATTGAATTATACTGTATTGTCTAGTAAAGTTGAAATAGATGTTACTTGTACTCTTCTGTTTTTATGCTTAAATCACCAAGGAGGTTAATGGTGGCAACACGTTGGTACTTCCGTTCAGTACTTCCTGATAGTAAAAATCGAAATCTTTTTTAAATCATATTCTATAACTGAACAGGTGGATGAACCTGACTGGAACATTCGAGTATTTCCCTGCACAAAGTGAGAAATGAAAATCGTTGTGCTGAGGCAACAAAGACGCTGGGAAGGGGAGTGAGGCTGTGGAACATTTATTAACCCTTCAGTAGGACACAGGGGGTCTCGCAGCTCAGGCACGCCAGCATTCCTCATCTGATTTAGCACACGTGACTGCAGATTTTCCTTGCTGACTACATACCCTGGCAACCCCCTCTCACACGCATATAACAGAGACACCCAGCTGGCCATACCTGACATTTCAGTAGCACATATATATTTAAATGCCTTTAGCGTCTCCTTCGCAGCAAGCAGAAAGAATATTGGCCCTGTGGAGCCTGGCTCAAAGCCAGGATGAAATTAAACCTCCTCGCAGTGTAATGCTTAGTCAATGCAAATACACACTCCTGCTAGAACAAATGCAATGTGTACGCCTGCAGCAACTGCTGGCATTTTCACAAGTGGCTGTGATAAGTGTGTGTGTGCAGGAAGCAGCATCTCGAGTACTTCTGTCATATGAATACTGAGCACCACTGGCTAGGAAGTTTGTGTGCGTGTATGTGTCCTTCTGCCTTTTTTAGGATTATCGTATGTCATATAACCTAAATATGTAGCTTTGCTTTCATGGGGTAAACACACCAGTGAGGAATGTGCACTGCATGTGTCTGTGTGTGCTGTCAGGGATTACTGTGGGGAAGTAAGTGTGCGGCTGCAGCCAAGCTCACGTGAGGAGCGGCTCAGGCAGGCTGATTTGATTGGACACTGGGATGTGCACATGCTTTATTGCTAAGTGAATTAAATCTTGCCAACAGCTGACTCAAGGGATGCCGTCTCTGCTAGCATGCAGATGCATTTTTCTCCACTGTAAAAACATAGTAAATGCACGAACTGCATCGATCACTGCAGCTATGGGGTGATGATGGTGTTGATATTTTTATAGACATAAAAGATTATATAGTCAGCAGCTGTATGAGGGAGTTAGAGAAAAACCTTTTGTAATAACTGATATTGAGTTTTGCTGTGTTTTCGGTAAATGAATCATTCATTTGTAACCCTAATGGCTCTCCTACCAATAAATCCTTCAGCAATTTAATTAGTCTGGGTATAAGTGGAATGTGTTAAGAGTCGTTTGAGGTTTAAAATGCTGTTTCAGACATTTTATGCCCCCTGAAATATCTAATATACATTTCATCAAGTGATGCTATATATTGCCACAACACAATAGCATCAATGACTGAATGAATGAATTGGTTTAAATGTGTAATTCCAGCGAGCTTCGAAATACCATGTTGACTTTACTACAAATGTACTAACATTTTCAAAAAAAAAAAAAACGCACAAAAGACTGAACTTAAGGTATATTCAAGTCAAGAAAGCATGGGTGTATATTACAAGATAGATGCAGAGGATAATATTTAGAACACATGTCCACTCCTCCCATCCAAAAACAAAACAAAAGAAACAGAGGGCCTTTTATTATGAAAAAAAATTAATACTGATGCATTGAGTGATATTTTGAAGTGTCATCTGTTGCCTGGCTTTTTAATTTTGAATTTAGGCAGAATAAAGTAAAAATCAAAGCAGAAAAATTAATCAGATTGCAAAGTTACAAGAAAAATTTCCTGGAGAAGGACCCCCCCCCCAACTCCCAAATATTTAAACAGAAGCTTGCAAGAAAGAATAACCTCTGCATCTGCCAGGCCAGGGGAAATGCCATCACACCGTCCATTACTTCATCTCATGACATTCCCTGTCGCCTGGTTCACATGAGGCAGATCAGTGTGTGTGTGGGTGTGTGTGTGTGAATTCTCGCGGCTGAGGAATACACCTTTACCTTTGTGCAGTACAGCATCCAGACCTCGTACAGTCTCTCTTTGGATGCCATGGTGCCGGGATGAGAGGCACCGTCAGGCTGTAGTGTCCACCGAGGTCACTTTCCTGGCCGCTTCATGGTTTCCAGTCATGACCCGAAGCTCAGCTGCTGGGCATCAGTACTCAACATCATGACTGTCCAACTCTGGCAAGGTCTCTCTCTTTCTCTCTTTCACACTCACACACACACATGCAAAAAGGGCGTAGACGTGTTGTGGCGATGGACTAAAGAAACTTTCCCAATATTATTCCATGGCAGCTTGGAGCAGCTGGGCCCGTCCTTCCAAATTCTTGGCTCCTCTTACAGAAGCAGATGATATCCCTAGCAGTGTCTGCCAAGAATAACAACACAGACAATTACGTATCGCGCATATTTAGTCACACTGAAAACAAATGGCGACTAAATACCTCCAGTGACTATACTCCTTGTGCACTTTGAGCTCCACTGAAGCAATAAACACGGCGAAAAAAACACACACGACGCATTAATAATGCCCTCCTGTGTTATGCGCTCTAAAAAATAAGCTTGAAGCAGCCTCGCGCGTCCCGTCACAGCTGCACGACGCCTTCAGGTATCATGACTGTCTCCGCCGACCTTACCTGACCGAGCTAGCTGAGGGCTAGCTGTCAAAGAAGCCTATTTTTTTGAGACTCCCTTTTCTCCTCCTCCGCCACCGCCTCCTCCTCCTCCTCATGTGACAGTAAACGTCCACAGAGCCTGTTCCGGTGTTATGCCGAAAAGAGACTGCATGCCGAAAATCTAGTGCCACCCTCGGGAGCGCGCATGAATACCCGTTAGGTTTGCTAGGGGGCAGTGACAGCGCGAGTACAGGTGTTGGAACCTGGTGTGTGTAAATTCCCGTTTCAAATCATGTTTTGATAGCAGCAATAGCAGTAGCGCCTACCATACATCTACTCTCATCTCCGTAGTATTTATTCGAAGAGAATATGTACCTATGGCAGACATGAATAGCTGCTAGAAGATGAAAACGTCTTGTTTCTACACCTGTACTCGCGCTATCCGCGGCGCTAACACTGCCCCCTAGCAAACCTAACGGCTATTAATGCGCGCGCCCGAAGGGTGACAGTCGGTTTTCGGCATGCAGTCACTTTTCGGCGCAACACCTGGCTACACGAGTCTCACAGGCGAAAGACGCACATTTTTCACACCACGCAACCCGCGTTTAAGGGCGTCGACCACTCACCTGCGTAACAGCAAGAACAACTGTCACGGACTCCGTTTCCAGAGTTGTTGGGAACAGGGCAAGCTGCCGATAACGGACACCGCGCGTGCGAGCAACAGCCACCTCCGTTCATTTCAAAATAAGAAGACAACAATTTAATTGTATTGTTTTCTTGCACATCTAAGTACCAAATAATGACTTCGTTGTAATTTAGTATATTTATTAACTGATCGATTAATTGCTTTGTTAAATACTTTGCAAACCAATTCTAAAACCATTAAGCTCACTAAAACAACATCTATGCACGGTATAAAACGAATTTTTATTTTGAAGGCGAGCCGGATGTTTAAAACACTGTCCAGCAAGCACCGACCAAGCGAACTTCTACGGGGCTATAATGCAATTTCATCACAATACAGTACTTTCTTTCAAAGCTACGTTATAGCATATATATTTAGAACACACCGCGGAATTAGCGGCGTTTCTTAGTTGTCACAATACTCGGCGAGTTTACGACAGTGTTTCTACTTTACGTTGTCGATGTGGAGCTACGTGGTTGCTAAGGACTGTTCTTGTGTTGCGGTGGTTTGTTTTGGTGTTATATAGCCACCTAGCGGAGCAGCGAACAACTGCTATTAACCACACGAGATGCGATGGAATCCTTTATTTATACAGAAAATAAAAAAAATAAAAAGGTCATATTATTTTAACATGATAATGTAATTAATGTAGTTTATTATTTGTATTTTTTAATGCAAAAATGACCTACAAAGAATTAGCTTGCCTATAAAGAGGACCAGTGAGTTAATCTAGGAGGTTATTATTAAAGGCCAAGGGGATGGAACTGTGACTCATCAGATCAGAAGTGACAGCCCTGTTTGCTGCAGGAATGACAATTTGTCTGGAAGCACATTCGGTGGCTGGATTTTTCTTTTGACCTTGAAAAAGTGGCCTCTGCATCTAACGGAGCTGACAAAACCCCAGATAATCTGAGTGTCTGATGCCAATCCTTTATTACTCATCGGTAATCATAAATTGGTTCAAGAACTATGTTTAGAGCTTCTTCTGCAACATAGGATCTGACATAGGCCCTTATTTTAATAGGGCGATGATATCTAAAATTATTGTTATTATTACACCTAATAGTACTGTATCTTTCTCCTTCCATTGTTGGATGACTTTACAAGACAAAGATACAGTATTAAGACAAGAATCTTAACTGTCAGAAACTATAGTTCTCTAAATAAATATAAGCACAACTCTTTTAAAGACAAGTCATTAGAACAGTGGCGTACCAGCTATTTTAAGGAAATTATTGAGATGAGAGATGAAATTATTTATCAGCACGGGAAATGATGACGTGGAAAACTGGGACTCCGGCACCCGAGAGAGAGGATGACAAACAACCGATCATCCCACGACAGATCTGGCAGATCACAGAACAAACTTCCTGCCTCTCCCCTGAATCCAAACATTCCCTGAAGAAGCAGTCAACAGTTAGCATATGTGACAACCTCCTGCATCGCTCCCACTCTTCAGCGTGTCTCGCCATCTGCTCATCTTTATGCTCTATATTTGAGCATCTCCTACATATCTAACAGTTCAGAGGATTTGAGAGATAAAGGGTGACAAATATATACAAAAAACACAAATCTGCAAAGAAATCAATGAAAACAAACAGGGAGTTTAGAAATCAAATTTGTATATACACATATATATTGTTTATAATACATGTCTATATAAGGCTCATACAGCTACCATGTTTGATATGTACTGCAAATCACAGTCCTCATACACAGTACACTTAATCACAGTTACAGATAGATCACCGTATTCAGAATGCAGGTTTCTTCATAACATAAAGGCATTGTTGGAGAGAAGTGGTCACAGAGCACAGTAGAAATATTCTGGTTTTGGCGGCTCACTGGTGATCAGGGCAAGGAATCATCTACAGTTTCTACTGATGGTTTCTATTTCCTACATGAAACACTCAATATATTCATGTGGTCTATTTTCAGACTGGTCTGAAACCTTCTTTCCGTTAGGCGAACAGTAGACGATTTGAGATTGTACATGAACTCAATGTACATACACAGCCAAACATCTGGCAAAAATGTATTTACATATTTGCTCTTCAGGAGTTATCTAATCTTTTCTAAGATTGTTAGTGAGGTTTGAAACCTCACAATTTCAGACTTACACAAGTAACAAAGGAGATTGTGATACTAGATATTTAAGCCTAAATTCTAAAGTAAGTTAGAAGTTAGTTAGTTTAAACTAAGTAAGTTTGATTATTATGAACAACACATATAATTATATATATGCACGTATGTATTTTTTTAATGTACCTCAGTATTCACTATTCACAGTCGGAAGACGTAACACTTTAAAGGTACAGTGTGTAAGATTTAGCTGCATTTAGCAGCATCTAGTGGAACAGACTTAATATGAATGAAATATGATATTCAATCAAAGTAAGAATTGACACTGACACTGTCACATCATAGATCAGGTTGCTGATGTCTCTAACAGGGATGTCTCTTCTATGTGCTACTGTGGTGGGATGTCTGTGTAAAAAGGGCTCCTGGTTCTACCACATGCTTGCATGCTAGTTGGTTGCGATCTGCAACCCCACCACTAGATACTGCCAGAAACTACACACTGTACCTTTAAAAAGGAAAAATCCACCCTCAAATAGTCTCTTATACTTCAAAAGCTATATTTAAGAATAGCTACTATTTGGGATTGAAGTATCTTGAGGAGTTTTTTGAGGAGAAGAACAGGTACAATAATCACAGCAAGAATTTCACAAAAACCTCCTTAAAAGTGCAACTTGTCTTACTGCATTCTGGTATATTGAGGCGAATATGTATTGCACAAATAACTGTTTTTAAAAGGTACCATATCAAACAAATAGACACTTTCATGTTTTTCCCCTCAAGAAAAAAATCTAGGGATTATATATTAATTGTCCCATGAATCAAACAGCAGACTCAAACTGAGAATTGCTACAGCCTGGATTTAGAAACATTGCTGTTTCATACCTCTTTTTTTAATTCCTTGACTTCATGATGTGATGCAGCAGCACCCACCCATGTAGAGGTTTTCAACACAGTTCACCTGCCAAAGCTGTCAAAATGTCACACCATGTTTTCACATGTTTGTCAGTCTCTCATGTGAAAATCAGCCAATTAGAAGAAAGGAATATTTATGAGACAGGCTAAAAAGCAACCTGTGCTTTCTTGAGCTACAGCGAGGCACTTAAAAAACTACTTTAAGTTTAATTTCTGTGCATTAAATATATCATATTGGGGAACTTCAAACAAAACCCAGAAAATGCATAAAATGGGACCTTTAACATTATATTAGGGTGGACTTTTCCTTTAAGTCGTAGTTGCCTTTTATCTCAGAAGAAGTGTGTGATTTGTTTTTTGTCCTGTAACACCTTGACAATCCATTATTATAATACTTATCATTATCATTACAATTCTTATTATTATTTTGGATCTTCATCAGAGCAGCTTCATTGATTCAGCACTTTCACAGTTGCCTCATTGACCCACGGCCCGAAAATCCACTTTTGCATAAACATATTTTTAAAAAACTACAAATCTACTTAAAAAAGGCTCAGAGAGTCGGGTTAATCATAACAAAAATAAAAGCACAGTAGAACTTGGCCTCATAGTTTTGCTTCGATTGTCTTGTGTTTCACTTGCTAGGA
The DNA here is from genome assembly GCA_036785175.1 of Eupleurogrammus muticus. Taxonomy (NCBI): domain Eukaryota; kingdom Metazoa; phylum Chordata; class Actinopteri; order Scombriformes; family Trichiuridae; genus Eupleurogrammus; species Eupleurogrammus muticus. Next base: position 3,696,487 of record JAYKQN010000024.1, read on the forward strand.
AGGAATTGGAGATCCGGAGAAGGGGGGGGGGGGGTTAGGAGAAGTCCCACACGGCCTCGGCGGCGTCGGTCGGAGTCGGAGAGTGGCATGACGGCCCTGGAGGGCAGGATACAAGGGGGTCCTGGGGGCTGGTGAGGGGCGCCGCTGGGTACATGAGGCTGAGGAAAGAGTCTCTGTTGTGTCGCTTCACCTGTCACAACCAGCAGGAATCTGCTTAAACAGCTGCTTAAAACTCCCCAGAGACAAGATCCAAATTTAAACCTGCTATGATGATGCATTCAAGACTAATAGAATAAATAAATGTAGAATTTAGGTTTACATTAGAAAAAAAAGGTCCATTACATAACAATAACCCAATCCAACAATAATGCAACATAACAAAACATATTAGTCATGGACTTGCATCACTTTGAATATTTGCATTAAATGAATGCCTATAACAAAGTTTTTAGGGCTACACCACATGACAGTTTTGGCATTGCCCCGAAAATATCTTCGCAAGGAAATGGTTTTACACAGAAAAAAAGAGAAAAGTAGACGTCTCAACCAGAAAACCCACCTGCTTGAAGAAGGCGTGGGTCAACAGTGCAGATGCTGATGGTCTATAATAGATAAAGGACAAAAATGAGATGATTATGTTATTAAACCTGAACAACTGTTAAATAAAGCAAAATGTTGTAAGTAAAGACCTGCGCTCAGGCTGCTGCTGCAGACACAGCTGGACCAGGTTGTGCAGGGTGGCCGAGTGGTTTTTTGGTCCGGGGCTCTGAGGTCGGTCGGTGGGGGGCGCGGTGGCACTGTGGGTCAGGCTGCCCGTGGCCACGCTCTCCCCGATGCCGGAGTCCACCCCCGAGCGGGACACCTTCAGCCCCCCGAGCTCGCCCAGCGGGAACGGAGCCACGTCCAGCAGGCAGCAGTGAGAGCCGCGCAGCTTCTGAAGCAGCATCTGGCGAGGAGGATTCAAACAAGGGACACGTTTATTTATTTAAATGAAAACTTTCAATGTATCTTCACATATTCTTCTAATTAGAAATTAGTTTTTATTACCTGAGTGGGTGGCATGTCCTGAAAAGGCACTCTGCCGCTGACCAGCTCACAAGCCACGATGCCCAAACTGTAGATATCAGACTTCACTCCGTAACCGTGCAGGTCCTACTGAGGCCAAAGCAATTGAAGAGAGGAGAGACAATAGATTAGAGGCTGGAAAAAGGAATGATGCTGCAATAATGCTACTTTTGTTAAACACGGGCGAAGCGAAGCTCACAGCAGAGTCTAGCGAGGCCTGACCTGTCGCAGTAGTTCGGGGCTGAGCCAGGGCAGCAGTGCGGGGCTGTGGTGGGGCATGTCGAACACCGCCCGCATCCTCTTGCCCTCGCGCATCATACTGTAAACACTGTGGAGCCCTGAGAGGTAGACACGCCCCTCTCCTGACAGCAGGATATGACTGGCCTTCACCCCCCTAACGGACAGACATTTTTGCTATAAAATTTGGGTTGCATTTAAGGGGTATTAACATCTCTTATTCACCACTGACCGGTGAACGTAGCCCATCCGGTGCAGGTATTCCAAAGCTTTCAGCACTCCGTACAGCAGGTACGCTATTAGGGACTCACTCATCCCGTCTGGGAAGTAAGTCCTAAGCAAGGTGTCTGCAGAGCCTGCAGAGGAGGGCAGGTCGTTAGCATGAAAATATGCAGTGATTCCTCTCAATTCTGAGACAATGGCACATTTGTTAGTGCGATATTTTGGGCTTGAGATTCTCAAAGCATTGTAATCTTTTCAGGCCATTCACTAAAATGTTTAAATGATTTAGGTATAAAACTATTTTTTTTAAAAAGATTGAAAAGTGTCAGTTGCTGACCATACTCCATTAGTGGTGTCAGGACCCAAAGCTGACAGCAGGAGTTGAAGACCAGCCGAGAGGTCAGCAGGTTGGAGTGACGGAACAGCCTGGACAGCAGGACCTCGTTCTGGGGGATTGGGATCAGAAGAGATGGATACTATTAAAAAACAATTTGAAAGAGTAATATGAGATTTACAGATAAATGTCCTTTTCTGGACAGCGGCTCACCATGAGCTGCAGCAGCTCCTCCTCCGTGCACTCGTCCAAGTTGGTTTGTTTAACCGCCACCAGTTGGCTGGTGGGGAGGTGGCGCGCCATGCTCACCTGGCTCAGGTTATTGAAGCCCCTCCCTGTGGCACATGTTGAAGATCAACTTGCTCAGTCAAACGGTCATGTAAGTTCCTAATATTGTGTGTTGAATCAGCCTGTCACAGTTTATTGGTTGTTGTGACAGTCCTATCAGAACATTTTGTAATCCATTCCCTGTATTTTCCTCCCCATAAATTTGTGACAACAGTGATTGCCAATAATTCTGGGCTGACATTGAATGATATTACATTTTTTTTGTAGGTGGGATTGTAGGCGGAATTAAAACTTTTCTTTGCCGTTTCCTTGGCTGCTGTAATAGCCTCAGTACATGTGCATGTGCAGTCGTGTTGTTCTCACCCAGCTCTGCCAATAGCTGGTAGTGGGCGGGCTCAGCTGACAAGCCTGTGATGTCGTCGCCACCCGCTGGCCCTTGCAGAGTGTATTCGGAACCGTCGGAGCTCTGCAGGGACAGACGCATGTTATTAGACATTTATCTTAACGGCTACACAAAGAGAGTACATGTTAACACAATTTCATACATCATATACGTAAATGAAACATTTAAAAACCTGTAAAAATAAGTATGAGCTTTTCTGTGGCTCAGTAGAAGCTGTTAAAATAAACCAGACGATGTTATAGAGATTCCATCAGACTCGTCTCAAACTGGGAGCTATAGGATATGGAATTCTGGCCAAAATTTTGTCTAAAATAATAACTAACAGACAGGACATCTCAGCTTTGTGCAGGTCCATGCAGTTCTAAATTGTTGGAATACCCCTTTGATTCAAGCAGGGTAGTCCTAATCACTGCCCTTGAAATGACTAAGCTAGAAACTGCTTTGATATAAATCAACTCATAGAGTAGTAAAACATCATTCTTCTAAATTTGGGGAAAACCTATATAATTAAATGTCATAATGCAATAGTTTTCCTTGCTGACACTCATCCGGCTTGATTTCCACCTTCTGTCTCTTCCCTACAACTGCATGGGATTTTCAGTCAGCAGGCAAGTGAAGAGAAACCTGCATAGTAATTCTGCTTTATTATCTGCTTTTGTTGGAGTGGAGAATCTGGCTTTTTAGTTGCCTGAGCAAAGGCCCACTTGTTCCACATCTATAAAGCAGAAAGTCGACAGTGTGGGGGCGGAGCAAATTTCAACTCCAACAGCATGGTTATTTTGGGAGACAAAATCAAACCATGAGACACCCTTTCATATTCTAATCTTTTTATGCTATTCTACTCCCCCTTTAAAAATATTTTGTTCCCAATAAACAATTCCCTAAATGTATTATAATCTGCTCTACATTCATTCAATCTAAGCACCCGGCAAATCGTTTTGTCCTGTAACAACCCAATAATCTCCTGCATGGATATCTGCTGCCACGCAGGAGGTTAGTCGAGGCGCTGAGATTATGTGTGTGTGTGTGTGTGGAGGGGGGGGCGAGCCAAGAGGTGGCGCTGTGACACAGAGAACAGGAGGAGAGCAGGGAAATGCTCGCATCCTATCGGACAGTTTTCTGTGACAGAGAGTCTGGTTCTCTTTCACACACATACACACACTCACTGAATGTGTTATACCACACACATTTGTACTCACCACCTAATGTGCCAGAATTTTTTCTTTCTTTATCAAAGGAAAACAACCATACACAGTAGCAATACATAAATAATGAACTACTATGTAGTTAAAAAACTTATTTGTACTATGTACTAAGCAAAAAGAATGAGTCAAGTTAGAGACAAATATCAAGCAAAAAGGGAATAACAGTGATGCTTTAAAGTGAAAATCCACAGATTTTACACATGAAAACCAGTTCACTCCACCAGTTATATAATCACTGCAGGCACTTCATGAGAAAGTTTGAGAAAATAACCACTGACAACAACAGTGATGTTATTGGTATGTTTGATTTGGACTTGGGACTTCAAGTTCATAACAAAAAGTCTGCGTTATGAACCATAGAGTGTGGAGAGATGACAATGGAGGGTCTAATGAAAAACACTATTATTGTAGTAACCAGTGTTTTTACCTCTCTTATAACCAGAGTCCCCAGACTTCAAAGAATTCAATTCAATTCAATAGAGTATCCATTTAAGCTTTCCCCACAGCTTGAAGAGCTGCAATGTTATTCCAATAGTCCCTTTTTAATTATTTGAAAATGAATCATAAAAGTGTGATGCTTTGCAGTGATGATTCCATGGAAGAGCATCAGTGTGATGCCACTCTCCATGCTACTGACCAGGAACTGGTGGCTGGTGTCCTCATAGTGCTCCTCTATGTCCATGGGCTGGACCTGAGTGTGGGAGATGCAGGAACAGTCCTGGTGAAGGGGAGGGGAGGCAGGGAGTGGAGGGGGACACAGGTGAGACATCCCCGACAGGACAAAGTAGAGGAGTGAAGGGAGGAAACACAGAGGGTGATCTGTGCCTTCACAGGCATGGGAAAGGTTCACAGATGAAGCAGGGAGGCAAGCATTTGGAAAAGTATGGGCTGTGAAAAGGCACTTACAGGGCATTTTAACAGGAGTGATGAGCACAGAGAGAATGAGAGTGAGGATAACACGCTGCAAAGAAGCAGCTGAGTGACTGATGCGTCCCAACAGAGCAAGATAAGAGCTGCATACAAAATTACATGTGCCCATTATGAGAAGATTATGCACTAATGTATCCGATATTTCTCACACATACAAGAATATACATTCACAATACTGCACAATATAAATTTTGGGTTTCACATGTAGTTTTATAGCCCATGTAATCCTGTTGATTGACAGCTGCTTATATAAAACACATATTTTTTAATGTAAATGCCCTAATGAAAACTAATATAACCTTATATGAGATACAAAACCGCAGAACTGACTGGAAGCTTTAAATATATTTAGATACCAGATTCAAATTCCATTTCCAGGCACAGGCATCATCATGAGACAACTGATCCGTCACTATACATCTATGAGGTCACACTTAAGTGACGGGCATGCACAAAAACCAAAACCCCCAGCTGCTGCTGCTGCTGCTGCTGCTGCACGACATTCTTACCAAGAAAGACATGGAGTCCTTTTGGCGACGGTACAGTCACAGGCTCTGGCATTCATCCGCTCACAGGCTGCGGGGACACCGACAAACCGAGACGGAGGGAGACAGAGAGGGGAAGCGCTTCAGCGGTGTAATATGAGACATACGGTTGATGTGTATGCCCCCCCCATACGACACTAGAAAAAGCAGCCAGAATCGGCCATTCATCCGCCCGTCCGCAGCTTACCTGGCCGCATCAGCTGATCCACAGATCTGAGTAAATGATATTAAAATTCACAGGCGGAGATCCCCGTCCAGTGGCGCCAGTGTCGGGAAGAAAAACGTGATAAAGCCTGTGTTAATCAGAATAAGGAGATAACAGATATAAATGTTGTAATAATAATACAGCGGTTTATCAGATTAGACTTACTGTATGTACAGTCTGTTCAAATACACAGTAATAAGTGAAATACACGGCACATTTTGTATTTTATGTTAAATATGCACACGTGATATTTGCACGGACGTTTTAATAACTTGCATTACATTATTTAATTTGATAAATAAAAAAATGTTAAAACGTGTTGATTAGAGACTGAGCAGAGTATTATTTCGCGATAATACAAGTAGCTATTTCACTTCAAGACATGTTTGTTTTGACACTTTTACCCAAATGTGTTAATTTGATATGATTGTTAATGACATTATAGGTATTTATACAATAATTGAACCACATATTCTATATATATTTTAACTATGAAAGAAAAAGAAGCGATAGACTGCACACAAAAGCGTCCTGTCATTCATATGTCATGTCTCACGTTAGGTTGGATGTTTTATTCCTATATTTACATGTAACGGGGAAAAGCCGCTTACCTTCTGCTCTCGACCCTTCGAGTAAACAAGTTAAATATACAAAGGAGACTCCTGTGACTTAAACGACCTTTTGCCCGTAAAGTTCATTATTTTTATTCTTTGTCAAATCCAAAAAGAAAACCCGAGAAAAATACGAGTTTTTATTGTCAAAATGTCGAAGCGCACAGACAGCAACACGAAGCGAGAATGTGTTTTTTTTTTCTGACAGGACTTTTAATTTGACACAGATTTTCTGACGCGTGATAAATACGTCGCTGGGACGTCGCGCCGCGATGACGCGTGACGCCGTTCGTCTCCATCCACTCCATTGTTTAAGGTTTCGGTGAAGGGAATTGACAGACACCGCATGCCTTGCTGGAATAATACTCACACACGGTAAGATTCGTGATAGTTAAACGTTTTATTTTAACTTATATAACGGTGTAACAATCCGCCTGTGCTTGATGCCGCCGGTTCGAGCCCCCGCCATGGCGTAGTATTAGCTCGGCCGCGTACAGGAACAGATGATCAACTGGATTACTTAACAAAAATAATATAGAATCAGCTCAAATATGAGATTTTGTTTAAAAACTAACAGCTAGCTCACCGATCGAACTGTAGGTTTACCTCACGTGACTGTCAGTACATCATCCATTTTTTTCTCTGGCTCTGCTTCGCCTTTTCATTTCAACACACATAAAAATAATAATTTAGCTAACGTTTAACATACAATTAATTTAACACTCTTTAAAATAAATGTCAATAACTAAACCCAAAGATGTTTACTTGTTAGTAACCTGAAGGCACATATTAGATGATCCTTGAGCAGCACATGATTCTAATACAACCTCTATAATTGTCCTTGGCTCACCAAGGTTGGAGATTGAGGGGTAAAGAATTTCTATATTTGCTGTTCCTTAAAATAACTCAATTTTGTATGTATTCAGATCATACCGTATCGGAAAGTAGCTTATGAGCATCAATAAAAAATGTTTTAAACTTTAATGTCTCCCTCCTCTCAAAATGTTTGGAAATTCTACTGAGCAAGGAGGAGGAGGATTTTTTTTTTTGGTTGGATTGCAACCGAGAATCTCTGAATCCCTTTCTCTGCACTTAAGGATGTTGCTGCATATAATTGTTGTGATTGGTATCTGCCAGTCAGGTCAGACCAGTATTTCACTATGTTGTCTGCATGTTGTAGTGAGACATCAGACACAGTATGTAGGGATTTTGCTGTGGTGTTTTCTTTTTTTAGATAAAATCCTAATAATACCCATCCCTGCAGCTGGTGAATGGCTACACCCTGACATAAACCCCTCTAATAAATAATTTGGTTTTACAATATTATGTGAAAATGAGGAAGAAATGACCCCCTCAGAATTCCCCAACACAACCACAACAGCTAAAACCATGTGTCTGTGGCCCTGAGTTACCTTTGGGGCAACAGCCTGTCTGCAATAACAACATTGTTAGTGGCGAGCCCTTTATGTTTATAAGGACAGCCAATACGGTGAGGCTGCCTGTGACAGCTCCTGAGATGACTTGCACTCGGTCAAGATGAGATGACTCACAGGCACGTGGTCAAGGCAGCTCTTAAGTTAAGGGGGAAAAAAAGAGGGAAGCATCTGAAATATGTTGCTATGATGAATATGACGGACGTGCGCAGATGTCAGTAGCTGTTAAAGGTGCATTTGCAATATTCAGTGCATATAATTTTAGTGGCAATGCCACTGTATCAATAATGGGTCAGTACATTACATCTGCCAGGTCTCTAATGGTATTGTAAGCAGCACAGTGGCATTGCCTGCATCATAATAATCTCCTCTATGGATCACACTGTTATGTAAGCAGAGGATGAATGTAGCCCAAGGACTCTTTCCACAGGCGTTGCACTGGAGTTGTGAAGGATGGTAGGATGTGTGATGTCCTTGCAAATTGTGCGACCGTACTGTACAGCGGCACATGGTCACAATGTCTTTCACTTTCCCGGTTCTCCCATGGGGGCTCATCCCTTTAAGAGAGAACATCCCATCTCATTCCTCCAGTCACCCCTTTAAATCTGGGAACAGTTCCTTCGGAGCGTGTGTAACAGGATATGGGAGGGCTCTGTCTCACCCCTTGGCCCTCCCTAAAATGACCTCATGGCACATGAGTGGGAAATGGAAATGCATCCGAGTTACATTATAGCAGGTCCTTTGTGCGGCAATGAATCATCTGTCTGGAAAATTGCCTGAGTTAAATATCTTCTTATTCGTTGAGATTGTATGGCTTGATTGACCTTGATGTTGGCATTAAGAATACATCCAAGACTAAAGAATTGGTTGAGAAAAACACTGTGGGAGGAGTGTTTTTTTTTTTTTAATCTGGTTTTAAATGTCAGCAGTCTGAAGGAGAGGAGAGGCAGGCATTTCACGGAGAGAAGAGATGAATGTTGTCAGCAGCCTGGAGACAGAGATGCCCCACGCAGACTCACAAGTGATTACAAGCAAAATCACACTGTGTTAACATCCTCTTTCCTTCAGTCTGTCTCACTAGATTAAACTCCGACATGTTCATCCTTAACTTCTCTGACACAGGACGCTTCTCTTGCTCTCTGTTGCAGGTAAAGGTGTGTGTCACCACCCGTCTTTGCGGGAACAGGATGTGACGCCACAAGCGACAGCAGCTCCCGTAGTCCTGTAGAGCGCGGGAGTGCCTCCCGCCCCGCGGACAGGACATGTTTGAAGTCAAACCCCGGGCAGTGACGAAGAAGGAGTCCAGCACCGAGACAGGTGCGGCGGCTCTCTGCGGTCACGTGCATCAAACATCAGCGGCAAAGATCTTAATCTCAGAGTCACGATGCAGTGGCTGAAAGCTGTTTTGGAGCTTTTGGAAAGCCGCTCTGCCAAAGTCACACTGCCCTGTGTTCTTGTCTTGGGGCCTGATGCTATAGTTATCCCCATCTGTCCCAGTAAACCACATATTTGCTCAAGTGGAAGGACATTGGCTCATACACTACAGTGCCCATGCCAAGGAGACACACACACACACACACACACACATACACATGCTTCATCAGCCCACGCTTAGTTGCTCTCCACTCTAACTCATTCTTAGAGCACATGTGAGCAGACATGCAGCATATTTTCGTTCAGTAATTTGAGCTCAGTCACAATCACTGCAGCCTGACTTCCTTTATCTCACCAGGGCTGAGCTGTTTTGACAAAATAAGCATGCACTTCCTACAGTCTCTTAGTACAATATTAGTTACGAATAACGATCACATGAAAATATCCTTTATGAATATTTAATGCTCAAAGTAACGTCTTCAACAGTCCAAAACTAAAAAAAAGATAATTGCTTCACTGTCGTGTTATGACCATCTCATCAAACTCCAATTGGCTTCCCCTCACATTTTGCAGTGTAAAAATCCCCTATCGAGTCTAAAAGTGTTCAGTTGCTTTAGCAATGACAGTTCATGCATCACCGCTGCATCCTGAATGATAATATCTCTGTCCTCCGACCCCACAGACGAGGGCCTTGGCAGCACTGGGAAACACTATGGCTCGCTGGGCTCTGGCTCAGCCGGCTCGGGGTCCCTCTACCTGTCAGACAGCCAGGACTGGATGGTTTCCCCGAGCTGCTCCCCGGACGAAGGCACCGGCCAGCACAGCACCATCTCCCCCTTGCTGGCAGAGGAGACCTTCCGCTACATGAGTAAGTGTGTGTGGAACTGCTGCTAGTAACTTTTATAAATTAAAACGGACAAATGACCTCTCTGTCTAGCCTGGTCGTCTCCTTCTGCTGCTTATCTGCGTTTGATTGGTCAGGCCTGTGGTGACGTCGGCGAGCAGATGGTGTGTGTGTGCTGTACGTGCATCCATCCTAGCGCATTAGGGACGTGAGGGATTAATTTTATTCAACTCACATCCACCTCAATTAAGGGAAGGATTTACAGTGGAGAATATCCGCTGTGCTGTTGTGTTTGTGTGTGTGAACCAGCTCTGGCGCTCTGTGTACGCATCTCTGCACATTAGACACACGAGGGCTACATTTTATCCGGTGCACTTCCTCCTCCAGTGGATAATATTTGGCATAGCTTGTGTTTGCGTGCGTGAACTGGATGACTCTGACACTGTGTGTGCATGTGTGTGAGGGAGAGAGAGACACACACTGAGCAAGAGGAATCCAGCGATCCAGCCAGAGTTTAAGTGTAGCTGAGTTCAAACCACTGGGGCCAGAGTCACGGGACCGAGTTAGAGGTGGTGGTGGAGGGAGGGGGGAGCAAAGTGGACAGTTAGAGGATGAAGACAGAGCAGCTGAGAGAAGAGTTGGAACATGCCGGTTTTAAAGATCCACAATGAGGAGGGGTACGATCATTTTGTTATGGAAGGTGAGTGACCAGCGTGTGGTGGACAGAGACGTGTGAGCCGGTGTGGCAGCAGCAAGATTTTCTTGTCTGCAAGGTCAATCTGAAAGTGACAGCAGTGGAGGGGAAATCATATCTGTGCATGTATGTGTTTTCAGCCAAAGTGAAAGCCAGGAAGGACAGGAAATGGGCTGGTCTGGGTGACGCTTGTTTGTTTACATTCAAATTCAGTTGGAGAGACTTCCTGTCTGTTTTTCTCCCATGAGCACAATAAGAAAAACATTATCTCCTCTGTAGAACATTTGTATTCTAGTTGTTTGTCTGATTTATTTAGCATTTCCCCCCTTTTTTCTGACATTCCATGAACTCATCCACTGTTAATGGTTGACCTGTATAACTGTTGCATGGCCTGTTTTTCAGTTTTCAGAAAAAAAAAACATGCAACATGTGGCAAAAACACATTTCCTGCACAGATCGTACAAAATCTAAGGGGGGCCAGATTTGCTGCAGAATGCCTTTTGTTTACATGTTTTATACAGGGGGATGTAAAGCTGCTGCTGCACGTGCAACAGCGGGGGGCTGTAAGGGCGTCTTTGGTTTCATGTTCCTGCACAGTGATACATTTGCTCCACTTCTGCTGTGTAAAATGAATCAGATGTGGCCTATTAATAGATCCTGATGCATGTTAATATTCAGATGCCCTCTGCTTCTCCTAAAACAAATATTTATATATATATAGCTAGAGAAATGTGTGAAAATGCATGAGTTTGAAATCGGTGCTATCACAGGCAGAGTTGTCCAGTTATGAGTATAGTTTAATGCAAATGTAAAGTATATTTGAATGGTCAGTTTTGTAGTGAACCATACATCAAATAGCTCATGGTATTTTTTTTGCAAAGATTACTATATTACACGCTGATGCAGCTCGAACAATAATAGGTTTTGTAAATCTGTAGTAGCAGCTTTGTGATTGAGGTTTTTTAATAGCTACAGTAAGAAGTCAGTGTTGATGCATTGACAGAATTGAGTCAATAAAGCTGTCATGATTCTAAGAACATGACTGCATTGTTTGTCTTGTTGCAATGTACCAACTCTCACACTTGACCTTTGCAAAGCAGAACAAACCATATGAAGTTAATTGGTAATACTTCTCAGATCATCTGATTACTTGTTACCACGGTACAGAAAGAATATTTGTCCAGTGAATAAATGCTGTAGCTGCAGATTGAGTTTAATGGTGCCAAAGGTCCAATGCAGCCAGCCATGGGTCAAAAGGACTTTGCAACTACACACTTTATTATGGCCAGAGTCCAGTCACTTCAGAATGAGAGTGTATGTGTGAGCGACTGCTTTTGGATTAACGTGAGAATATGATCAAACAATGCGTAACCCAGCAGGTAAAAAGATCTGTGTGTGTGTTTGTGTGTAATAGGAGAGATTATATGCATTCTGTGTGTGTGTGTGTGTGTTTACAGTATCTGGCTTTCTGTGTGTAACAAAGGTGGTTGGTGTTATTTTTAACTTAGTTGTTGGCGACAGAGTGCAGCGTCCAGATCCAGAGGTCACGCTGGGCCTCAGATTACTGGACGACTGCTCTCATCTGTCCGAGAAGCGGCTTTACTAGAAGTTGATGATACGTTGATTATTCTTTTTACAAAAGACAAGCAAGGCGAAATATGTAGCTTTCGCATTCACTATTGCTTTCTATGATACTGCAATAATCTGTATCATTATTCCTAAAAATAACTTTGTGGGTTATTTATAAGTGTAGAGTGTGTTGTCCATAGTAAATGATCGGCGTGCCACTTTTCTTTAAACAGGTGGAAGGGGAGCGGTGCAGTGCTGACATAACCATCCAGGTGCTCAAAGCAGACCAAACTAGTTGACATGTAGATTCTCTGACTCAACAAACTAATGTTCCTGTATGAAGTTCATCGAAGCTTCAGCTTCTCTTCTTACTCTGCGCTGCTTATTTCTTTCTCTTGATCCCTTAAAACAAGCTGGTTACTTGCACACCTTTGTGAACTTTCACTTCATTTCTCTCTCCTCTTCCCCTCCCTCTCTCTCTCTCTCTCTTTCTCTCTAGCATATCTTGCTTTGGAGCCCTCCTCTTATTCCCACCCTGGCTCTCAGAGCCTCTCCAAAGGTATCTTCCTCTGTCTCTTGGCCTGTTCTGCTCTTTTCTGCAGCTTTTCCCTTGTGCTGTAGGTCCAGAGTGAGAAAGGGGCTCCAGACCTCAGTCAGCAGCACTGGTACTTGGATCTCGAGCCCCTCTCTGCTTTCTGCATGTCAATCTCAAGAGAGATGAAGAGTTTTGCCTAATATAGGTCTGCTGTGTGCCAGCGTAGACCGCTTGTAGCATTTTTTTTTTATTTGTATAGTATGTGCCTGTGGTCTTTTTTTATGACTGTACTGGGTTTTTGTGGCTCTTAACACATTCAGACCACGAGCAACCACATCTCCATTTTTATAACTTCAAAATTGACATCAGCATCAGCAGTGTTTTAGCATCATAATCAACATATAGTGATACCAACTTGGATGAGGACGTATGTACAGTAAAATGTATTTAGGTCAAATGCAGCTGGAGTACAAAGCAGTACTGGCTGCTCATGTTGCTTGTGGTCAGAACATTTTATTAGGTAGTAAACAAAGCTGCTGGCATGCTATATTAGGGTGTCAATTAGTTTTGCGTGATGGTGTTTTTATTTATAATTTAACTTTTTTTGTGCACTTTCCTGAATGCACATTTTGCATGCACGTTTGCTTGTGTGCTGTCCTAAAACAAATGTTCTCTCTGGACAGTCCTCGGTGCCGAACGTGTGGAGCAGATGACCAAGACCTACAATGACATCGAAGTGGTCACACACCTTCTGGCTGAGGTAGCCGTCCCCTCGTTTTGGTTTAGCATTATATTGAGAGGCGTTTTTTAATTGTCTGAGCCTTAACGCCGCTGTATTCTTATTGCACAGCGGGACAGGGACCTGGAGCTGGCGGCTCGGATCGGCCAGTCGCTTCTGCAGCGGAACCAGCTGCTGCAGGAACGCAACGAGGCCGTGGAGGAGCAGCTAACGCAGGCCCTGGACCAGGTAGGGATCAAGAACTTTTAAAATCTTTTCTCTATCTGATCTAAATGTTGCTAGAAAGAGTTGCTAGAAAGAAAACACAATTGACGGATCATTGAGGTACTCACCTTCTCCAACGGCCAGGTTCATCAGCTGCAGCATGAGCTCAGTAAGAAGGACGAGCTGCTGCGAATGGTGGCCAGCGCCTCAGAGGAGAGCGAGACCGACTCCAGCGTGTCAACGCCTCTGCGGCAGCCCCAGCCGCCGGGCGGGTCCAGCGCCGCCGCCGCTCTCAGCCAGCTGGAGTATCTGCAGAGCAAGCTGCAGGACCTGGAGGAGGAGAACCTGTTGCTGAGGTCTGAGGTAGGAGGAACACACGCAGGGGGGGGTCGGGCGGCATGCGATGTGAGTTTTGTCACAGGGCGCGCTGACCGTTTCCTCCCTTTAACTCCAGGCCGGCCAGCTGAAGAGAGACACCGTTGTCTATGAGGAGAAGGAGCAGCAGCTGGTGAACGACTGTGTCAAGGAGCTCCGTGAGTGAAACACACATAAATAAAAAATCCCTTACTGTAGACTCTGTGTTGAACGCCGTTTTTAACTGCGATTACGCGGCATGTCCCAGGTGAGTCCAACAGCCAGATGGTGTCTCTGACAGATGAGCTGTCTCAGAAGAACGAAGAGCTGCTGCGACACCAGGAGGAGATCGCCCAGCTGCTATCACAGATAGTGGAGCTGCAACACAGAGTGAAGGAGGTGATGGAAGAAAGAAACCTTACTTACTGCGTACTTAACAGTGGAGTAACTTAGGTCTTTAAAAACATGGTTTAAACAGCTGGATGTCGTGTGTTTTCTGTACAGCTGGCTCTGGAGAAAGAAGAGCTGAGGATCCACCTGCAGGCCTCCAAAGATGCTCAGAGGCAACTCACAGCAGAGGTACACCCACACAAAAACACAGTTAAACTACTTGGTTTAGCCCATAACTTGTACAAACCTTAATGTTTAAATACACAGATAATGACTATTTTAGCTATTTCGTTCGTTAATAGTTTGTTAATTAATAGACCAATTCAATGTCTCATCAAAGTAGTCATTCATTTCTATACATTTTAATTGCAACCTTTTAAATGTTTTTCCTTTGCTGCATACAGAATCTAAAGTTGCTTTTTTTAACTACTGTGTATATATGTTCGTGCTGCAGCTGAACGAGCTGGCGGAGAGGAACGCCGAGTGTATGGAGATGCTCCACGAGTCCCAGGAGGAGATTAAAGAACTCCGGAATAAAAACACTCCCACCACCGGCATGCGGAGGCACCTTTCCTACGGCCTCTACCCCATGGTGAGAGAAGCACTCAGCACCAACATCAATATCCAGAGAACAGAGTCCCAGGACGCTTGTTTTTTACAACCTGTCAGTCCATTTTTACAGTTGCTGCCTAGTTTATCTCCTCTAACAACTTAACATAAAAACACGGCCTGTATATGATCTGATTTACTGTGAGTGTGTTTTTATGTGTGCAGGACTCCCTAGCAGCAGAGATCGAGGGAACCATGAGGAGAGAGCTGAGTGTAGAGGAAGAGACCGCTGTTGAAGACCAAAGGTAAGAAGCCCATACTTACTTAAAACAATAACCTACTTTACAGAGCAGTCTTTGTCAGAGATTGTGTGGAATAAAAGTGCATGACAAATGTCTATTGAGGTTTTTGGACCTTGTCTCTGACCTTCATCCTCCTCCTGCTGCAGAACTTCCCAGAAGCGAGTTTTCCAGACAGTCCGCTCCGTCAACGCCTCGTCGTCGCGGCCGGCCTCAGCCACGCCACCGATCCCCGGCTCAGGACGGAGTTCTCTGGTGATGACGGCGCAGCCCTTCCCATCTGGTCAGGGGTGCGTCACAAACAAAGCATTCGAGACCAGAACTGGAATTGAATAGTCGTTGTTTGTGTGATTTCAGCGTTTGACTTCTGTTTTCGCAGAGAGGAGGTGCGGATCGGCCAGCCGGGCTCCCCGGGCGGGAACGACCTCACCAGGGCCCTCCACCGCCTGACGCTGCGGCGGCAGAACTTCCTGTGCGAGCGGCAGTTCTTCCAGGCCGAGCGCGAGAAGAAGCTGCATGCCCTGTCGGGGCCGGAGACCGACGGGCCGCCCAGCGACACCAGCTCGCCGATGAGCAGCGTCCTGTCCTCCTTCTCCAACCTGTCGGAACTCTCCCTGAGCTCCAGTGTCTTCAAGACCTTCCTGCCCGAGAAGCTTCAGATCGTCAAACCCATGGAGGGTAAGGTTCATCCATCAGTCTAGACTAATTTACCACGTAGCAGCTAGAGTGGAGCAGCTGTCAGAAGCTATTTGACATTTGAACTGAGGCGTTACTGATGAGGTTTGAACCAAGAATCCAGTGATATCACATGGAGTTTCCGTGCCACGGTACGTAGGTATGTCGGACAACACCAATAGTGTCCCTGCATTAGACACAGCTCCATCACAGCAGCTCTGGATCAGTAAAGGGGATAAAACCACTGCATAACGAGAGGAGCTCAGTCTAGACTCCTTTTGTTGCACCGTAAACCAGTTGGAAAATTAATTATATATGATATATATATTACTTTTCCTCCAATTTAGGTTTTATTTAGCTTCCCCAAATGTGCTAACTACACATAAAGCTGTTTATATTAACTTAATTCTGAAACATTAAACAGAATAATGCATGTTTTCAGGCTCACTGACGCTCCACCACTGGCAGCAGCTGGCCAAGCCGCACCTCGCCACCATCCTGGACCCCCACCCCGGGGTGGTGACCAAGGGTTTCCGCCCGCTGACTCAGGACACGGTCTACCGCCTGTCTGACATGGAGGAGGACGAGGAGCACGGCGAGGGAGGGGCGTCCGGCGTCCTGGAGAAAGGGGCGGCGGAGCAGAGCAAAGCGGAGGAGGACGAGGAAGAGGAGGAGGGCGGGATCACGTTCAAGGTGCGCTGTTCGTCCACACCGGAGGAGAGGAGGGACAGGAAGCAGCCGATGTCGGCACTGCCCATCCCGAGTCTCCCACCCTCGCTGCCGACGACGCCCGGGAAACCCGCCACTTCCTGCTCGGCCAGGTCGGACCTGTGTCTGACCCCTGCACCCCCACATGTCACAGAGAAATCCAGCCTCTCATCTCAGCCCATTCCAGGAGTCTCTACGGCAACGGTCCAATCACAGAATCAAATTAGCAATTCAACATCAACATCCACAACAACTACGACTACAACCTCTTCCTCTGGTAAATGTAACCGTAGTGTTTAGTTAAAATGAAGAGGATTCTTTATTTTCATTTTAAAATGCTTGTTGCTGCTGATTTGTACCATTGTGAGTAATATTGCTTGTTATTTGTTGTGTGTTCAGCCAAAAATCCAGGAAAGTGCCAGTCCTCGACCTACTCCACCTACACCTTCACAACCTGTCGCATCCTGCACCCTAGTGACATCACGCTGGTCACTGCAAGGTATGTCCCCTTTTATTTTTAAATTTCTGTCATTATGATTTCATTAGATTGTATAAAGGGCACATTGGAAAATTTATAAACTATTAACTCCACCTGGTAAGTAAAAGTACTCTTTTTCTCTCTGCTTGCATCTTTTTCAGTTCCCAGTCGTCGCTCATGGCCAACACCCCCAGCTCCATGAGGACAGGTCCCAGCACCCCCGTGACTCCCTGCAGACTGAGCCTGGGGGACTCCTTCCCCCCGCGCCGCCCCCTCGCTCCCGTCAGCAGCCTCACTAAGCTGGTCCTGGAGCGGGGCATTTCTGCCCAGGTCTCCGCTGACACCCCGCCTCCATCTCAGAGACCCGCCCCCAGACAGCCCCTCTTCAACCTGCTCCCAACCACGCCCCCCAACTCGCCCTCGCACTCGCCCGCCCCCTTCCCCGTGGACGCTCGCCAGCCCTCGGCCGATAACTTCCTGGCCTCGAGGCCGGCGGAGCTTTTCCTTCAGGACGTGTACGGGTTGAACCTGGGGCGCGCCCCGCACCCCGATCTGCCGAGCCCCTCTCAGGAAGCACCGACGAGGCCCAAGTCGAGCCGCGCCAAGCCCGAACCGAGCAACGTGGGGCTGGTGGAGAGGCTGCGGCGGATGGGGTTCACCCAGGTGCTCCAGGGAGCCGACTCCGACGGCCCCGCCCCGCGTCAGGAATCCGCCACCTTCGTGTCGGCGGGCGGAGGCAGCCTGCTGGACGGCCTGAGGCGCAACCAGAGCCTCCCCGCCATGATCGGCGTGCGGGCGGGAAAGCCGGCCTCGACCCTCCCCCCTCCTCACCCCACCTCCCTGGCCCTGGCCACGCCGCCCTGGGGGAACCTGAAAGACCGGCGACGGCAGCTCGCCTCCAACTCCCAGCACCCCCAGTCGGGTTCAGACAAACGCTGACTGGCAGGGAGGAGGGGGATGGACCCCAGAACATGAACTTCCTCCCTCTGCGCTTCCTTTCCACCTCTTCTTCCCTCCCTTCATCTCTCCTCCTTCCTGCCTTTGGAGAGAGTGGTCAGGACATCCAGCGGGGCAGAACAATCCCTCCTTTTTACAAATTATTTTAAAGCACAATTTAATTACACTGACTGTTTTTAGCGATGCCGCGCAGTGTCTGTGTGTAGGTGTTTGCCATGATGCTAGATATTAAGGCCTTAGCTTGCCTCTGAGTGGGTTAATCAGTGCTCAGTATTGTCTGGTTCTTTAGGGTTCTGTAGTTTTCTCATGAGGCTCTGGATGTTCAGGCGTAGGTAGAGGAGCGAGGGAGGACAAAGTAAGTGGATGAAGGTTTGCGGATGTGGATTAGAAAAGATGAGGGGGGGACGATAAAGGAAGTAAGACAGTTTATATATGTCAGAAGAGAAAGGAAGTGGAAGTGAAAGTGAAGGAGGGCCGAGCATCCAGAGTCTTGCTATTTCAAGGGCTTGTTCTATCACGGGGTGTAAAGGTGATCACGGAAGCCGACATCCGCTGCCCACAGCACAGTGGATGTTGGCGTGTGAGATGTCGTCTGGCGGCAAACTGCCAGGATGATCCTGTAGTCAGAGCCCACCTCTAACACGACAGTATTAATATTCAGATGGTTTCACGTTGTTGCACCGTGCCCTTCCTGGCCAACCAGGTCTGCATGACATGTCCAAAGCCACCTGCGAGTTGCCTACAGGTCCCAGCATGCACCTGTCGGGGGGGCCGGGCCAAAGGCGAACCAAATGGGACGTATGGGGGAGAAAACGGCTGCCCTTTTCCCTTCAGGTCCTTGTGTTTTGTGTGTGTTTTTAACAGTAAGAGGCCTTAAGTAGAAGCCAGCACTGTTCAGATTCTTCTTCAGATGTTTGTGTTTCTTTAGTTGCACTCAAGTGGGCTTTAAAGGTTATTTGAGGATCACTGCTTGGTTCTTTTTTGCTTTTCTTTTCTGTCATTTCGGTTTTCAGCCGCCACGCTTGTCTCAGGCTCATCGGGGGGACGTTCAGGTTCAGACTGTTCAGAGGGAAAACCACTGGCACACTATTTGAGTTGTATATCACATCCAGATTTATTGTCAGCTGCTGGTTTCTGTGTTTTTCCCCCAAATGTGTATCGGGGGTTATTTGAAAGTGTGTTTCACACATTCCTGTAGGAAGACATCTGGAAGATCATAACGCAGGCATCTTTTAAAATCTGATTAATATGTTTTAGATAGAAGGAAGCGGAATCCTTCAGTACTGCTGTCCTTTGCATCAGTCACTCCAACCAGACTCAACCACTTAGCACTGCACTTATTTTCATATTTAACCTTTAAGGACATTATCATTTGAAGGATATAGATTTTAACATACTAATGAGAAATTTAAGTTAAGCCTCGTATTCAAGGCTATAGTAATAATGTCCTAACATTTTGTCATAAGATTATAATATATATGTAGCATTTTTTTTTCTTTGCAGATGTTGAAGCCCACAAAAGGGAATCCAAATCTGTTAATCCAGCCAAAAGTGTTGTTTTTATTTTTAAGAAATTGAATATTCTGGCTTACACATGTGTGTGTGTGCGCGTGTGTGTGTATATATATGCATTTAGTGGTTATAACATGTGATGATATAAAAACGGCTTCAGTTAAATGAGGAATGAGGAGGAAGAAGGCACATCCAGTTCATCTCCTTGGATTAGTTGTAGCTCCAGTGAAGCCCCGTGCCCTCTGAAGTCACATGGTTTTCCAGCAGGAGGTTCAAGTTTGGCTAAAAAGATAAAAATGTCCGGTGACTTCTTCATGCCTTGCCTCTTAAGATCTCGCTCCTCTGTAAACTATTCATCATGGCTATTATTCAGTTGCCTCTTTTTTCATAAATAAAGCAATGGAAAATGAGTCGTTTGCTCTTTTATTCCTACTCTTATTTGAGGAGGAATCTCTCAATTTAAAGGTTCCAAATCATGCACTTTTCTGGGTTAAAAAAAAAAAAAAAGTTTTAATACTAATTGCAAGTGGTAAACAATCATCAGAAAAAATAAACCATATTATTAACCAGCCAATTAAAAACAAAGCAGCCTAATTAAATTGAAACCATCCAATCTGGCAGCACTGATGATGATGGACCTGGAAACATTTTTCAATAAGTGCATTTCTTGCTAATTACATTCATTGAACATTAAACTTTGTTATTGATCTTGGAAATATTGATTTAAACCTTTAATCGCTGTGGCCCTACGGTTTTAAATGAGTTCATTCAGTATGTGTTGTGAGTGCAGCGTCATCCCCCAGCGCGTCCTCACATGGGACAGATCTTGATGCTGTCAGAGCTGGAGCTGAACTGGCCCAGAGCGAAGTCCAGCCCCACCCCGACCCCGCTCCCCACCCCGAAGGCGGCGTAAAGCGGCTGGGTGAAGTTGGTGCGGAAGGTGTGCAGGTGTGTCATGCTCTCCGCCACGCTGTAGAACGCCAGAGTCCCCGTGGACAGGTCCAGGTAGACGCCCAGACGCGGCGAGTAGGTGACCGGTATGTCCTTCTTCTCGTTGTCATGCATGGCCGAGCAGCACGTGTCCGACAGCTCCAGGGTCCACGACTGAGCGTTGTAGCCCAGCCCGGCCCTGGCGTCCGAGCCTTTCCGGCTCAACGAGCCGTAGGCGACGCCCAGAGACGAGCCCCGGCCCCGCCAGTCCACCTCCCAGTAGCAGCGCTGGGCGTACAGCGGGCTCTGACACATCACCTGCGTCCAGCCGTCGAAACGCTGCGGCGTGTCGGGGTAGGGCTGCGCGGCGCCCTGCAGGGTGGCTTTAGTGTTGCCGTCTGAAAGAGCGAGGCGCCTGTGGGCTGTGTTGGGGTCAAGGGTCAAGGTCACGGAGTCTAGGAAAGAGTTTAGTGAAAAATTATTCACAAGTTCCTTAAGATCAATAGCATTCGTGAAGTGATAATGTTTGGAAATACTAGATTGACCCATTAATATTCCTGATATGTTAAAACGTTTTCAGTGTGTTAAATGCACTGCGCTTTAGAGAAGCCTGGAACAAACAATTAGCACCATTGCACACAGACCTGATACTCATTTATCCAAACAAAGTGGTTTCTATTGAGGCACTGGGTGCTTGAACCTGCTCAGAAAATGTGATCCAGTGGTGAAACATTGAGACTTACAATGTAGGAACTCCTCTCTGCTCCGTGGCTCTGGGGCCTGAATGCTGTCAATGTTAATCTCTCTCACTGAGGAAAAAAACAAAACACAGTAAGTCCCTGCACAGTTTATGCATCTTTTTTTATTTATGTTTTTTGCCTCAATATTTTCATTGATATCAATATATTAATAATTGATGTATAAACCATGCTTGTGAAGGCACTTACATGCAGGGAATGCAGCCGTGTGATTCATGCCGTCGGATGTGGGTGAATCCAAGAACAGGTTAGGGTTAACTGTCCGACGAGAAGACAAATGTTCAGAGACAAGCGATGCAATAGATATCCAGAACCAAGTGATTTTTTAATATAAATGCTGACATCTTACCTTCTGTTTGTGTTGCAGCCATCTCCCCTGTTGAGCACAATCACACACAGTAAGACATTTATAAATCACAGAGAACATGCACTTTAACTGGAGCTACAATGGATTTTTCATTCAGTTGTACAATAATATCTCTTTAATGATGATTTATTTATCTGTAAAAACTGCAGAATGCTCAAATTTAAATGCAATAAGAGCAGTTTAACACGCCTATAGAAGGAGAATTAATTTTATCTGGCTATAAAAGGTTAAATTAAGGTTATATTAGATTAGGAATATTTGAGATAAACCATGCATCCAGGTCTCAGATTAAATCTATGCTTCTGCTTCATGCTTCCTCTCGTCTGTTCTTACATAGGTGTACTCCTGCAGGTGGCATGTTGTTGGATGGGGTAGCCGTGGCGATGGGGGTGGCTGGGGTGGTGCCACGGCGATGGGAGCGGAAGAGGCTGCTGATCGACGCCATCCGACTGAAAGCTGGACAAACCAGGGCAGACAGATGGGAAACTCTCACAAGGACATTTACTGTTGCACAAATCTGCATCATAAAGTTTTGCTAATTGGTGGTAATTACTGGTAAATTAGGCAAATTAGGTTTTATACCTCCAGTTGATGCTGGTGCAGGAGCTGGGGTAGGAGTTGGTGTAGCTGGTGTTGGAGTAGGAATCTGTGCTACGGCAGGGGCAGTCTGGCTCTGACTGGACCTGCTCCAGAGAGACTGGGTCTCTCTGCGACTGGGAGTGGGGCTGGGAGTTTGGCTGGGTCTGGTGCTGGCCGCAGGGCTGGGGCTGGGTCTGGTGCTGGCCGCAGGGCTGGGAGTTTGGCTGGGTCTGGTGCTGGCCGCAGGGCTGGGGCTGGGTCTGGTGCTGGCAGCAGGGCTGGGGCTGGGTCTGGTGCTGGCAGCAGGGCTGGGGCTGGGTCTGGTGCTGGCTCTGGTGTCGGTCTCCCTCACTGTTTGAAGGACGTCATATCAAGGTTAGAGTTACAGTCAGTAACATCAATATTCTTTCTTTGATTCTCAGTTATATTTAACTGCTTCAACCTAAAGGGAGACTTGCCAAAGCCAAATTAATCATATAATGTAAAATTTACTAACAATGTAAATTAGGCAACAATGTCTTTCATAACATATGACAAATTATTACTATCCACTTGACTATCAGGAAGTCTTAGCTTTTAAATCAACCTGCTGCCAGGAAAAGCAGAATGAACCTACCTGTCTCTCTTTCTTCTCTCCTATGTCTGTCCTGAGGGTTGGGTGAGCTTGTAATTCCTCTGTCTGCAACAAGGAGGAAGCGTAGTTTTAAACATGCACGTACGCATCTTTGTGAAAGAGACTGCACGTCTTTTAAAATATTGTTTCTCTACCTCGTGGTGTGTCTCTGCTCCTCACATCTTGACTTTTAAGGCCTAAACCTGAAAAGGAAGATGTGAATGTCATGTTTAACAATGACTGTGCAATACTTTTGATGTTGTTTCACACTGCATAATAAATGTTGTACCCAGTCCACGTCTGTCTGTGCTCCGTGTTCCAACTGAGAGAGCAGGTGTAGAAGCTGTGAGGAATGAAAAATGTTGTGTATATAAAACATATTTTTAAAACAGATGATAACATGAAAACCTGTATTGACGGCAGGCAGGAAAACACTGGATTTACCTGCTGGACGGCTGTTTGTGTTGCGAGAACCCAGGCCAGAAAACACTAGAAAAAAGTGAAAATCACACTTGAGGGTTCCTTTTTTTTACCAAACATGTTAAATACAAAAACCTGTGATATATTCAGATTCATAGTACAGAACTTACATTTAAAAATTCCACCTTTCTGTCCTTTGGCTAAATGAGATAAAGAAAAATCAGCGATAAGAAAGAAGGCTCAAAACACTATTACATCTTTTGGTAGTGTACACTCATGTTGAAAAGAAAAAGTGCTTAAAACTTACGGTCTCCCAGAGTGAACAGTGTTGTGTCATTGACTGAAAAAGTAGAGACAAGTTGAAAAAAGATCAGACGTGACAGGAAAGTAAGACAATATAAGGTATGACTAGACAGAAAGAAAAAAATGTCCATGACAGACCTTGCTTGGTGATCTTGGCCAGCTCCTGGTTGCACAGATCCTCCACTCGCTCCCTGAGGTCCAGGACGGTGTCCCGAACCGGTTCAAAGGAAGCATCTGGATTGACACACACAGGGGGCAGGTCCCCTGACTCCAGGGGAGTGCACATGGACTCATATGCCTGAAGGAAAATATGAGGTTTTTAATGAGATGATATCGGAAGTTCAGTATAGATACAGACTACAGACTACAGGCAAATCAATCACACGAATTCCCTCCACATCTACCTGCAGGTAGTGGATGTGGTCTTCACAGCGGACCAGGTCCTTCAGCTCCGTGTCTCTCCTCTTTAGCTCCTTGATCTCTGCCTCCAGGTTGTCCACCACCTCCTGGGCCTGGCCCATCTTCTCCAGGCCGGCCTGATCCAGCAGCTCCTCCAGCAGCTCCTGCAGACGCTCCACCGAGCGCTGCAGCTCGGACAGCACCTCCTGCGTGTCGCCATGCACCCTGTCTGCAGAGCGCTGGGCCGGGAAGGAGACAAACAAAGGGGATGAGTGAAATTATTATGGTTCATGGTGGATTGTGGTCTTGGTTTTGCAAAACTCCTGCAACTCAAATAGTAAATTCATGTAAGATACAACTCTGCTGACCAACCTTTATCATCTCCATCATTTTTTTCATGTCTTTTAGCTCCTGCTCTCGGTCTTTCAGTTTCTGTTGATTCTCTGTCTGAATCTCTAACACCCTTTTCTACAAAAAAAAAAACATTACAGCATGACATTAAAAACATGTGACATCACACACACACACACAGGCAACATGACTGGGTGGAGCAAATGGACAGGAATGTAGTTAGGAATGTTCTCAGTCAGGCTGAAGCCACACAAAAGAAAAGAGGATGACACCGTAAATAGAAACCCATCACACAGAACAATGGCCATTTAACTTGTTCATACATAGTATTGATTGGCCCAACAGCCGCCTGCTTTTCAATGAATACAGCTGTTCAATTTCCTATCTGTTATGCAGACTAAACCTATAGTTTTACCATTTACTACACCTACTGTGTGTGGGACATGAAAATGTATCTGCTTTTCTATAGAAATACATACGTTCTACATCACTAATCAAGCAAATCAGCTATTTGTTGACTACAGTTACAGCAAGTCAACTAATATCTACTAATGTAAATTTATTATATGGTAATATAAATAAATATTGTGTGGTAGATGTCTCCATCCACCTTCACACTTCACTCATGTGGTGCCGCCATTTTTCGCCTACCTGCTTCTCCAAGCGCTCGGCCCTGGTGGACACACACTCGTGGCCCTTGTGCACGTCGCTGGTGCACAGCCAGCAGATGAACATCCTACACTGACGACAGAAGAACTCCTGCAGGTACTTGTGCTGGGTGCAGATCTTCTCAGCCAGATTGCCCGTGGGGGCGATCAGCTCGTGCTGCTTCAGGGACTTCTTGGTCTTGTGGGGCTTCAGGTGGCCTTCGCAGTACGAGCTCATGCAGGTCAGGCAGCTCTTGACCGCCGGCCGCTGGTCTTCTTTGCACAGGTCGCACGGCACAGCCGCTGAGGACAGCTTGTTTTTGGATTTCGATGAAGAGGAGGAGACCCCACGGGCGCTTCGCATAGATTCCCGTACCTCAGACATGAGGGCGCCTTTGCGGAGCTGCTCCACAGCTTCAGCCAGCATGGTGTTTCTGGACAGGGAGGGCTTGGGGCAGAAGGTCTGACGGCACTGGGGGCAACTGTAGATCCCCTTGGGGTCGTCCTTGCTCCAGTAGTCCTTGATGCAGGCCATGCAGTAGCTGTGTCCACAGGGGATGGTGACTGGGTCATTTGGGAGATCCAGACACACGGGGCAGTTGAACTGCTCCTCTGTCCACAGTTTTCTACTCATGATGGTGACTGTCAAGCAGCAAGGCGAAAAAAACAGGTAGGTCGGTGTACTGGAGAGCGATGGTCAGGGCTTTTTTCCAGTCCTATAAAGCCAGTGGAGGAGATCCAGAGATGTGAAGTGGAAGGTTTCGACACACAGAAGGAAAAAGGCTGTCTGCGTCAATGATGTTCCTTTCAGGTGAGCTGGGAGGGGCCGGAGCCACCAGGCAGGTCTAGCGGGGAAAACGGGTGTTGGTGGAAAACTGTAAGTAAAGGTGAGAATAACTGATCGTTTCATCATTTCTCCAAATCAGTGGAGGACAAGTACCATTATCATAATGTAAAAATAGCCAGATACAAGTTAAAGCATTGCATTTAAACATAGAAAGAATTTCTTTTTGTAAAATATTTTGTTTTTACCTTTTCAGGTCTTGATGGAATCACTAATGACTTGCAGACATCTTGAAATGTGCTGTAAGAGCTGAAAAAAATGCTTATAAAAAAGTTAGTATGTTATAAGATTATCTTATGACTTTTTATATAACACTTTCAGAGAAGTAGCCTGAAATTGTAATACAACCAAGAGTAAATGTAATAAAATCCTTTATTTAAGAACATGTAGAATTACATGTGTCTAAAAATACTCCATAGCAAGTAAAGGCTTGATTCGAAAATATTAATTGTAAATAAAAGCACAAAAGTGTCAGCAAAATGTGCTTGGAAGTACCAAAAATAAGAGTACCCATGCAGACTGTCACATTATGACAGAATTTTATATTCATCACTAACAAATACACGTGAGAAGATTTTAAAACTTTAATTCATCAAATCGAGCCAATTATAAATATGTTATGTTTGTGCAGATTAACATTATTACTATAGTACTACATATTATAGAAATGTATCATGTTTTTTAAATAGTAATAATTATTAAAATAAACATAATGGAGTAGAAAGTACAGTATTTCCTTCTGTACTTCAAAATTGTAAGTATGGTACAGTATTGCTGTAAATGTTTACATCATTGCAGGAAGCTGCATGGCTGACAGGACAATATATTTGACCTACAATACAAGATTTAGGAAGATGAAGAAAATGCACCATAGAACTCAAACGAAACATATCCCTATATAAATACATTTTAAATATTAAACTAAATAAATAAAAGTGCCTCCTCTGGCTAAAACTAGTGCAGGAGTCCACCCAGCCTGCAGGGGGCAGTGTCCTGATCACACACACAGGCTGGGCTACTTTTCCTGGAGATAAGGAGAAAATGCAGGAACACATTAGTGAATAATCTGCAGTACTTTCACTCTTTTATGTGCTGCTGTTGAAGTGAGAGATGCCGCAGGTAAAAACTCTTTAATAATTCATGATTGACTGTAGCAGCTTGTTGATAAATAAAAGTAGCCCCGGAGTAAAAAAAAAAATGTCCTGTGAGTAAAACTGATGATTCGACGTATCAGAGGGACGTAGTTTGCAGACGTGATCGTGGTATGTTCGGAGGATAAAAGGTGTTGATTCGGCCCACAGACCCACATCAGCATCCAGGAGCGGGACCAGCTGCCGCCGGTGCAGCGGTGCTCGCGGTGCTGCGGGTTCTACCACTGCCCGCTCTGCAGCCCGCACGTCTACAGACCCGCACACAGATACAAGGTCTACAGGCATCTGGCGTGTCATCTGTCCAGAGCCGTCCCCTTCAGAGGTAAATGCGGGTTTTGGAAGGTGATCACTGTCAGATTCTACCCCCTGGCCCCAGGAAACGAGCTGCACGCAGAATCCCATTGGAAAACTATGAGGTTTCAGTCACACTTATTATACAGGAGTTAATTAACCACCTACACCACATGAGAGAAGGTAATAAACACGGATAGGAAGAACTTTACAGCTCGGCATATACGGAATAAAATAAGCAGTTATGTTTCCAGTGGTGGGAAGTATTTTCCATTCGATGCTCCTATACGTTCACTCCACTACATTTCCATAATTATATTGCAATTCATTCATAACACATCCACTACATCCATGAGGGAAATATTGTACTACTACTCCTCTATAATTATCTGACAACTTTGTTTACGTTACATATGATTATTTATAAAGTTCTATATGCCTACTGTTTAAAACTTTTTAAATGTTTTATTCTCTTTAAAGATGCACCTTATAGAAACTGTGCTATATATAGTTATACACACGTGATATACAAGTATATAAAATTGGCTCCTCAATAAATATTAAAATGATCTAATGTGTTGTAATACACTATAGTAATAACACAATCTTCTATTTCTAATATTTTCCATAAGTACTTTTATTTAAGTAACATGTGATACAAAGTGAGCCAGCTGTAAAAATTGGAAAAGTATTGTGGTTACAATGTTTAAGGATAGGAAAAGGTACAGATAATGCCTGAAACAAATATAATTATAGATGCTAATAAATAATAATCAGCAACATTTAGCACATTTATATTTTATTTTCCCACCCACAGGCTACAGCATCTACAAGTGCAACCTGGGATGCCGACCACCAGCTCATTTCCACTGTTTTTGTGAGAAACTGTTTTTGAATCGTGATCAGTTCACTCATCATCTGAACACAAAACACCAATCCCTTCCGACAGCGGAGCAGCCAGTCTCTGATGATGATGATGATGATGATAATGAGGAACTGACGTCACCTCTGTCTCCGTCACCAGCGGAGCCACTGAATGCTAATCCATGTCCTGCAGATGCAACGGTATGGATGTCCGACACGTTTTCAAACGTTGTGACTGACGCACCAACTACAGAAAATGAAGCAGCTACGGGCGGCATTCCAGTAAAGACTCCCCGAGCAGAAATTGGGGCAAAGCAACTTACAGCATGTCCACAATGCAGTTTGGTCATGAACAAAAGATGCCTTAATGTGCACATAAAAACGAAACACTCAAGTAGGACGGCAGATGTTACTGCAAGTTCATCCCTCAGAGGTACTTTAAAATATATCAGTATTACTCTTATAAATAATAAAGAGTGTGAGGATTGTGTAGATGTTATATTGTCATCTTACAGATTACTAATACTGGAAACTATTGTTTTTTTTCCACAATATAACAGAATCACCACCGGCTGTTGGAGGATTAGAATGTCATGTCAGTCCCACTCGTAAGCAAAACATGATTTAAAAACATATTTTTTAGCCTGGACGGTTTAATAAGAGACAGGCTATGACATAGATCCTTTGTTTTTATTCATTCCCGGTGATAAACCTAGAAAATATAACCGCTTACCCTGCAGATTTGATATGTAATTTATGTTAATAATGTCAAAAGCCGCATGAAAGCCTGGGATTCACATGCCCCGGCGGTCTGTTTTGATTGTTTCTCAGCGGTGGAGCTGGAGATCTTGACCCAGCTGAGAGACCTCCGTCAGCAGCAGAGCCAAATCCTGCAGCTGCTGCAGAAGCTCACCAACACACACAGCGCTCCTCCTGACCCACCTGGGACCGACCTGAGGGCCATGTTCCCCCTCACAGAGGAGGAGGGTCTCGCTGACTTAGAGCTGAAGCTCAGTGAAAACCCAGACTTGAATAGTCGTCTTGTAAGACAATAACAATGAGTTAAATAGTGGTATTTTGTCTTATTTTACAACAACGCTGGTGGAAAACATTTTTTTTTTTTAATAGTTTGGCCTGTTAATCGTTTAAAATGTGTGGTTTCAGGTTCATTTTTTTGGGGATGCTGATGGCCTCCCTATTGATCAAACAGTACAGAGGATACTGGAGAGGATGCTCTCCAACACGTTCGCGACGAGAATGGACTGGAGAGGGAAAAACAATAAGGTGTCGTTTGCGTCTTCGTGTTTGAAGGGGGTTGTTAACGGTAAGTGCGGAACACTTCTGTCCTGTCTTAATACTCTCTACCAAAGTCTGCAGTTCTGCCATCTTTCCCTATGCAGATGCGGTGAGGAGGAACAGCGTGTGTGCCAGAGCGGCGGATGAAGCAGTCGAGTCTGTCGTGAAGAAATGGCTGCAACATGCTGGAGTGAGGGATGAGGGGTCAGAGGGAAGAAGAGACGAGAGAACCGAGGTGGTGAGCAACACCCAACACTCATAGGATAACTAATTATCCTGTGGGTTAATGTGTGTTCCTTAATACTTACTTACAACAGATGATTTATTACATACACAATTCATTTACAGAGGTCTCTTTACTATGTAAAATCTAAATCACAAACTAATGGAAAAACCTGATTTCTTTTTCCACAGGAAGACGACATGTAACCTACTGTTTGACACATGAATTCATTGCTTGTCTCCCCTTGCCTTCTGTTGTATTGAAGTTAAACTGAACTGATTGTATTACATGGATATAAGATGAAGGATCTATTAGACAAAATGTATTGGTCTTCAGAGAGTGGATGTCAAATATCTAAATATGAATTTCCCCTTGTGGTACAATAAAGATCTAAACCCATCTACTGGATTTTCTTTTTATTTTTTGCCAAAATAATAATCAGAGTTGTGACTTTGCTGCATACAATACAATGCATCCTACATACTATATGTATTTCTATATTTTTTTTTGCATATTTTTTCCCTATCCAGGATCCATAATCACAACTTGCCATCAAGTGGCAGTGTTGCACTCCTGTTTTTTAGGTTCTTAAATGCAGTGTTTTTAACCCCCTGGAACATGATCTACAAAGTTCTAAAACTAAATAAGTCATTTATAAACTCTGTATAACGTTAATATCATAATATAATTGCTACATCATTAGAATCAAACAATAAGTTAATAGACTTAAAACTATAAACGTATATAACTCGAGCCGTTTGTTTCTTTAAAGCGAAGCCGGAAGTACATAACAGCTGATTATCTTGTATCTCGTGGTTAGCTTGTAGCATGGTCGCGTTAGATTCGTGCTGGCTCATTTTACTACGTTTATAATTTGATTTTTTTTCTATTTGACAACATGTCAGTTACAAAGGTGAAACGTCCAGGGGTCGGGGTCGGGGTGCTGGTAACGGACCCGGCCCATCCCGGCTGCGTTCTCCTCGGGAAACGGAGAGGCGTAATGGGCAACGGGAAGTACCAGCTCCCCGGTGGACACCTGGAGTTTGGGTAGGTGGGTGGGTAAAAAAAAAAAAACATTCATGAAACACAGGTTTCATTATGCCGAATTCAACATAAGAGTCTAATAAGCATTTAGAAAACTTTATATTTATTTCGGTGCTAAATAAACATGTTTAAGTTTACTTTGGCACATTTTTAAAATGTAGTTCGGTGCCTGGAAGTGAGACCCGTTATTTCAAAATAAAGTTCCAGCTGCTATGTGTAGTGCAGCCGAATTATCTTTTTTTATTTTAAATAATTTACATCATCCAACAGGAATATGTGGGTTTTAATACTAATATACTATTATTATAATATATTTGAGAATATGTTTTTATACAGGACATGTGACTTGGTATTTGAAATGGTGGCTGACTTCCAGGGGATGTGACACATGTCTTCGAAAGGGAAACGTGGGAGGACTGTGCTCACAGAGAGGTGCTGGAGGAAGCAGGGGTGCGTTTGGTGAATGTCCGCTTTGCGTCAGTGGTGAACTCCATCAGACTGGAGGAGCAGTACCATTACGTCACCATCTTCATGCGAGGGGTCCTGGACCGGAAGCAGTCAGGGGAACCAGAGAACCTGGAACCAGAGAAGAATGAAGGTATAAGAGGAGGAATCACAGATTTTTTATATTGATTAAAAAAAATGAAAAAACGCAGCCCACCTGAGTAGAAGTGGGTATTTAATAGACGTGCGTTCCTTTTCCCCTGCCAGGCTGGACATGGACCGACTGGGACCAGTTTCCTCCTGAGGAGCAGCTCTTCCTGCCCCTGGCTGGTCTGAGACAACAAGGCTTCCAGCCCTTCACAAACTCACAAACAGAAGCTGAAATTCAACCTTGAAAACTGCCTGTGACAATGAAAAACCTTCCTCCTCTTCACAGGGTGGAACAGACATACCTCTTTAAAATGTTTACTCAAACCTTTCTGTTATGGTGCATACTGCCCGTTTTACCAAAAAAAATAATTCATTATTACAAATGCAGCGGTGTATGGCATTTTGTATGCTCAGATTCATGATGTGCTTTTATTATTTACGTTTTAAGTAAAAGACAAGTGAAATTAAATTTAGAGCCACACAAATCTACGAACACACACACACGAACACAATGAAAATAGACTGTATTTAAAGATTTTATTCCTCATGGGCAAGTTGTTATTGCTCTTTAGTGCAGGGTAACGTAAGCTTAATGTTATTCCATAAAATATGTGGTCTAACTCACTGATGATTGGGTGCAATATGACATTTATTATAAGTGGACACATTTCAGTTTAAGACATTTCAGCTGTTGTAGCCTCAACAGAGAGTTAAAAAAAAAACGTTTCCGAAGCTGATTTGATTTCAAAGCTAGCAGCTTCCCTTGTGTAGTTTTGTCCACCTCACATCAGCGTGGTGCTGGTGATGCCTAGCAGGCCTAACACGGTCCACGCGGTTGCAGCGGTGGTGACGGCGGCACCACTATGTGGCGCGTAGGTCTTCTCGTAGGCGTAGGTGATGATGTGCATGGCTCCGCTGTAGGCCTCCTCACAGGTTGGCTGGATCAGATTCTCGGGAAGCTTGAAGCCGTACGTTCCGTTGTCTCTCAGCTCGAACGTGTAGGTGTAAGGGATTTCCTGTTTCTTAGCCCAGTCTCTGGATGAACCAGAATTGGGGTCTGAGGGATGAGTTTATAAATGTTAACTGTGCCTCCTGAAGTCTTCTTGATGACCTTTGATTCACCACTTTATATGAATTTTAATTTGATGAATACAGCATATTACTGATTGTAAAGTACTTACACAGTACATCTGGTGAGGTTCCTACAGTATAGTTCATTCCGTGGACTGACCTAATGGCGTCTGCAGCACCCAAACCCACTTTCATCTGAGGAATCAAGACAGCAGTTTTTGAAATGCGCAGGGATCCAGAAAGACGACTGACTCGATATTGCATTCTTTGCTTGTTTTTCAGTTTTTATGTGAGAAGCCCGCTGTTATGTGTGTAGAAATGCTGTACTGTATCTTCCATTTTAAAGTGGGTTGTATCCCTGTGCCTTTACATGCATACCAGCATTCACATGGCTCTGTTTAAGTTTATTTTTAGATCCACACATTAAACTGGTAGGTCAACCCCGGTCTTTACACTTTTCCCACACTGCTTAGTGACTTGCCTTTTTATTAAAAAAACATTACTACGGACACTCGTGCTCACTACTTCCTTTGAGGGTATCAATCTCAGTTCCTTAACATCCTATAGCCTACATTGAGTTTTCTAGACTAATGAATCTAACATGTAAAGTTTATAAACAATCACATGGAAAATCCAGGGAGCTGTTTTACATGGGATTTACTGCAGGTTTCAACCTGCAGCAGCTACATCAGTATTAAAGACATAATGTGAGAATGTGAACACGCGCTTCATGAGTTATGATGCCGCCTCTGATATATTGCACAAACAGTGTGGTGGGGGAGTGTGAAACACATTTGCACCATGTCGGAACAGGGGAAATACTGATGAAGATGTATGGCGTGAACACGCTGCAGCCCAGTCTTACCCATAGTATTTCCAGAAATACTGGAAGCATTGTTGATCATCCAGCAGGTGCATTCAAATATGCTAAATTACTCACATTTGCATTATTTCCCCTAACTATCACAACAGAGTTTGGGAACATTTTTAATTCCTGAGTATACCTGTCCTTTCCTTTTGAATAATAATTTATAATTAAACTGAATTTAATATTTCACCAATCTAATCAAAAGCACCTGACAAAATGTTGTTGCATCAATTCTGGAGGTCCAGTGTTCACCCAAGCTTTCTCACAGTTCGCCTTTTGAGATCCATAATTGAAAGCCTCTTGAAAGGATCATCCATGAAAGTCTCACTGACTTTGCATCCTGCCAAGCCAAAGAAGGACGCTGTCATTTGGCTTTCACAGTGCAGGCTGGTTTCCCTCCACTTCAGGCCCGCTAAAGCTGGAGAAAATGTATGGCCATAAACCCGTTTTGCATAATTCTCTCTGGAAGACAGCTCCAGGGGGTTATTACCTGCATCATCCTCCTTACAAACAGCAATCAGCCTTTTGCAGCTTTCTCTAATCGTCCCTGTGCTGCTCAGTCTTGATGCAGATGAGGACTGACCAGTCAAGTTAATGATGTTTTTATGTTCCGTATGTGTGATGTCCCCAATTCTACTGTATATCCAAAACAATATCCAAGTCCTCAAAATACATTAATTTTAACATCAAGTGTTTCCACAGATGAGCTCATTTATAGTGGGTACCATCATCTGCATGAGCTCAGTTTCTATGGCAATATGCAAAGTATCCTCCTATAACTGTCAGTCTGTAGCCTATTTCCACATTTGCATGGCATATTGTAAGTTTAATAATCCAAACTTGCGGAAATATCTTTAGTTGTCTGGGATAAGTTTGCTTACAGAAAAAACTGTCAAAAACAACTAATTTTATGCAAAAACAATATTAAAATAGCATAAACTATTTACTGTTGTTGGCAATAATACTTTCTTTTTTTATTTTGATGTATAAGTGAGTTGATCTAGTGAGGTGTATTGGACAAAAAACAGTCCTATAGGTTCAATAACAGATTTGTTCAGTACAATCTCATAAATCAGACGGGTAAAGGCTGTTTAATTTAAAATTGAACATGAATATCATATTACAGAGTTCAGCAGCTCATGTAAATGGAAACTCTCACTTAGCAGATGTGTTCAGAGTAAAGCAGCAGGGCTGCACGTATTATTGCAATTTATCTCCAAAAAAACACTGGAGCTCTGAGGACCATCTCACAGCTCATTTTTTTCTAATTCTCTTTATTAAATATGCAATTATAATCATAAATCAGGCCATGAACATGCATATATGCGGCTTACTCTGCATTAATGTGTTATATTATGTGTACTGTGTGTGTGTGTGTGTGTGCATTTTCATTCTGTCTTTGTAGATTTAAATACCAGCTCATCGTAGTTGGAGGCAGTGAAGTCGGGGTGCCCATATGGAAGCAGGAGCAGCTGGCCGTAGGAGTGGATGGTGAGGAAGCACAGGAAGTCCTCCTTCCTGCTTCCTACGAAGTAAGTTACAGCCTGGGCCTCGCGTTCAGACACAGCTTTCCTCCCGCAGTAGATGTCTGACGTGCAGTTAGATGACACCCCGATTGCTGCAGAAGCAGCCAAAGACAAAAGAAAGACCCAATCAACGTAGAACAATACTATTACTGCTTAATCCCATCGCACAGACGAGCATGTTCGGATTTTTCCACGATAAAACTTCATGTTGGCCTTAACACCTGTTTAAAGCTGCAGTAAGGATGTTTGGCCTGCTGGGGGCAGAATAATAAACAGCTAACACAGCACTGATATATTATCCCTTATAAAGTTGATGCAGTAAACCCACAAATAATCATGCAATAGCCAGAATTTTGACTCCATATTGACCATCTTTTGGGTTGACTGCTGATGGATGTGCTGGGATAGGGTTAGAGTTAAGTGGGGGTATGGTTAGGTTTAATGTACAAATCTTTCAAGAATAGGTCTCCCTGGCCCATACTGGCAACAAATATCAGAAATCCTGTAATAGGACATTAATCTACTGAAGCAAGTATTATTATAATAGTATATATTATAATATTTTTCATGAAAAAAAAAAAAACTCACACCCCCAGTTGGCGTCAAAGTTGCGGTTGAGATCCGTGCCATAAGAGTCGCAGTCTGCAGGTCCTGGTGACCTGTTCTTCCTCCAGAGTCGAGTCTGAACGGGTCACAATTGTCAGCCAGTTAAACCAGGTGCTTCTGACCCTTCTATCGATTTAGTAATAAATAAAACAGGCAATCAACATTTCTATGTAGACTTAAATGCTTCCTGGGATTGCTGCTAAATGTTATTATTCCATTCACCCTATTTTGAAAATGAGACGATTTTGTACTTGGGGCATGTTGAACATCCTCAACAAATAACATCGTGACTCATTTTATAACTTAACTGCTGTTTGCTTTGCAGACTTTCGTCCTCTCATATCCTGTTTGTCAGTGCAACAGAGAGCTCAGGGCAAGAGAGAATTTGAAAAATGCCAATCAAACGTGTGCACTAACTGTGGAGTCTTTCCAGGAGTAGACGTAGCCGTCCACGTTGAGCACCGGGGTGACGTAGAAGTCCATGTGCTTCATCATTTCTTCCATTTTTGGATCGGTTTTGTATGCTTGCAGTATCTAATTTTAGGTAGCAAACAAAAACATCAGGGTCAGAGTGATATATTATTTCACTGAAATTAGAAAAAATATGCTGCAGGAGGATATTAACTCATGTCATCCATTTGAGACATGCGTTTCCCCTTATGACAGCCCCACAGCAATAAAAACACCCTGGGAAAACAGTTGTTAACATACTTCTCCTGTTCATTTTAATGATTACCTGTTTGACAAAGTACTGACAGAAGGCTGGGGCAATCCACTCCCTGGCATGAATACCACAGTCCATCCAGATAATTTTCTTTTTCACTTCACTTTTCAGGCCAATCTGGAAAACAACATTCCAACATCTTCATATGCGGCTGCTGTACGACATGAACATTGATCTGAAATGAGCGATTCGAAATTAGGATCACCTTGAGCAACCTGATTTCCCTTTCCTCATAGGTCTGTCCATAGGTTACTGTTGTTGCAACATCAGGGTGATCCTTCACAATCTGATCCATCCAGTTATTGATCTGTGAGAGGGAGGGTTGTTACACGTCTGTGTGTGTGTGTGTGTTTGCGTCCAATGTGTGAATGATGTGTGTGACAAGTGGTTACGCCTTCTCACCTCCGGCATGGGGTGGTATTTGTAGTAGTCATACTCCACTCTGTTGGATGCGGGAAAACACATCAGACACACGAGAAGCAGTAAAACGGACAAATTCTAATATCATGATGTGGGTTTCCAATTCAAGCCAATAGTTGCTTTTTCAACCACAACATTAATGTCAGGTCCCTAGCGTGGACTTTGTGCATCCACTGGTCTTTCAGATGAACTGCAGGAGGTTTTTTTCTGTGTCTGTCTTTTGCCCACTGCCTCGCCTCCTCCTTGAAACTTCACATCTAATCAGTTCATTGTTGTCACCTGTTGCCGTTTAGTTCTGTTGCCTACTATACACTTCCTCTGTTCGTTCACTGATACTTTGACCATGTTTGTCCAGTCTGTATCTCTGTTCCTGTTTCCCAGCCTGCCGCCTTGTATCTTTGACTTTTGGAAACTTTGTTGGTGCCTTTTTTCCTGATAAATTAAAAGATCTATTTGGAGGCAATAACCGATCTGCATTTGGGTCTGAGTCAATTAATTTAATTAACCAATAGAGCTCTTGCTGAGGACCTTCATTAGTAGAATCAGGTGTGTTACTGCCTGGTTGGAACAAAAACATGCAGCCACACGGCCCTCAAACCTGAGTTTGACGCCTCTTAAGTAAAGGATGTGATTCCTCCTGTTCTAAAGGATTACTTCTTTGAGTTTATCTTTGTTCCTGTAATTGACACAAGTTGTCAGTAAGTAATTCTATGTATAAAACTCACCTCTCTACTGTTGCTGCTCCCACAGCTAAAAACAGCGCCACAAGGCTCAATCCCACAAAATTAAACATTGTCACAGAGACGGTAAACTCCTCGTTTCTTTGCGACTGTTAAAACCACATGCAGCCTTTATAGAAACCATACATCAGATAAAGAGACCTTTGACTCAGTCAACGCCCCAACATACGCCCCTAATTAATGAGTAATCTGAGCTGACTGATCCAATTTAAATATTGTGATTTTCAGGGTCAGATGAGTTGGACATTTATTATATGTCACACAAATGGTTGACCACATTTATCCACACTACCTGCACCGGGGGCCAGTTGGGGTGCAGGTTTTTGTTCCAACCAAGCAGTAACACACACAGCATTCCAGTGGTTGATAAGTAGCTTCAGGTGTGTTGTGTGGGGGTGGTGCTGCTACACCAACCTGCCTTGAGATCGCATCCCAGGACGTTTCACTGCACAGTGATTATTCATTCTAATTCACACCTTGAAATGTGACTTGTGTGACCACTGTTATGGAATTAGTGGTGTGGTCTACAGCTCCACCCCCTTATGATCCAGACATATACCTCCTGGTCTCCATCTTCAGGCTAGAACCAAAGAAGCCTTTTGGATGAAAGGTGAAATGTCTTCAAGCTCATGGAAAAAGTCCAGTTGCCTACAATTAACTCGGGTGTGTTGGAACCAAACTCTGCACCCACACCAACCTCCCTGCATTAGATTGTCTTATTATCTTTCTTGAGTGTTATTTGCTATTTTTATTGCATCCACGTGGATTCAAGTATTAAATAATGGAACATCAGCACTGAGTACACGTGATATTTATGATTTATCTGAGCCCTGATGACTAGTATATATTTAATCAGGAACAGAAAAAGTAAAAAAAACAAGAAATAAACGACAGTAGTGTGACATATGTTTTCTATTTGAGTATGTCTTAAGATGATAAGACCTTGTAACTCCTCACTGGAATGGTTTTAGATGCTCAGGAAATTTGTCACATGTAATTATATCAGGTACAACCAGGAATGTAATACAATAATATAATTATAAGATGGAGGAGATTAGATAAAACATGTAATTTAAGTTAATGAGAAAGAGCAAAGGTCTGCACAGGGCTGTGTTATAAATACTCACCCCACATTTTGAAATGAATTTTCAGGCTCCCACTTTAGTTCAGATTGATGTAGTCAAATATCATAGACTGTTGTAACCAGGCAGACGTTAGGCATAATCTGTCTCTAAAGGATGCAGAAAAATAATCTGTGCATTTGTTAGGCTAGAATATCATCACATTCACACACAACCTCATCCAGGGATTGAACCGTTAGGGTGGCTGCCTTCATTTTAAATCCTTCTCTTTACCTATGAGGCTCCTTATGGTCAGGCACATAATAATTTATCACCCAATTAGAACACTGTGCTCCTATAATGGAGGGTTACTGGAGCCGCTAAAAGTCGACTGGGAGGCTGAGACTTCAACCGGCTCTTTTCATGCGGAACAAACTTCAAATATCAGTCCAGCGGGGCAGACACCTTCTTGGCTTTTAGGGAATTTCTTGAAAATCTACTTGATGGATTAGCACAAATTCTATTAGAATAATTTAACCTTTTTCAGCAAATGTTTTACCTTTATAAAGAAATGTGTGTCAGTCTGCTGTTTATCGTTTGAGGTAAACTTTGGTTTGATCCATTTATCTGTGTAATTATGTAATATGTGATTCATCTGTTTTGCTTGTTCCATTACGTTTAACTTATCATACGCAGCGTCGTGGTTATTTTATAATATTATCCGGAAATGAGCAGCAAGCGGTTGTGTGCAATCTTATAACACATATTACCATCTCAGTCAGTTGGCATCCTATCAGCAAATGTGCAGCAATAGATTCCTCAGGGCATTTTCTCTATAATGCACCAGACGAATAAACAATGTAAAGGCTGGAACGGTCAACATCAGTTGGGTTCAGACACACTGCATGACATTAGGGATTCAATCTAATCTAGTTTTTCATTTTTAAAATAACAAGCCATGATCCGAACCCTGGAGAGCAGAGTTGCCAACTGGAGACTCCACGTTGTAATCTTCACATCTGTTCTCGTTTTATTTTTGTGCCAAACTCTCATTGCTGTGATGTTTATACTGTGACATAAAAAATGTAATTAGTTTTATCAGTGGTGTTGTTATTGTTACTCACATTAAATACCCTCTGTTCATCTGCCATCCAGATCATCTTCTTGAGCTGTTTTAGGATTTTACCCTGGAAAGACCGTACACCATATGTTCAGGCA
Organism: Eupleurogrammus muticus; assembly: GCA_036785175.1. Taxonomy (NCBI): domain Eukaryota; kingdom Metazoa; phylum Chordata; class Actinopteri; order Scombriformes; family Trichiuridae; genus Eupleurogrammus; species Eupleurogrammus muticus. The sequence goes on from JAYKQN010000024.1 coordinate 3,735,754, forward strand.
CATAATCACAATAATCGAGTAGGCAGTCACAACAGTGACTGACAGTCCATCAATGCATTTTAGTCATTATTGCATTTTACGAGAAAGCAAACAATGGTGTCTGCAGTAAAGATCGCACAAATGGAAATGACAGAAATAACGTGCAGCTTATAGTCAGTTTTGACAATTTAATTTAATCTATTGAATAATGTGTAATCTTGCATGCAGTTAATGAAGTCTACCATCTGACTCATACGTGTGTAGAATAAATGACAATTGCAATCGTACATCACTACGGCAGTTTAGATGTTTTTGTTCTCCATCACAGTATGTGTTTATGATGCATCAAACTTTTTTTTTTTTTTTAAATCACTTAAAGCTGCAGAGCACACAGCTTAAAGCAAGGTCTTTCTTTCCACTACTGCTATACATGTGCTTTTGTAGAATGAGCTGCAACTTTACTTATATCAGTGTAAGTGATAAAATGAAAATTACTTGTTGGAAATCGAATTGCTGCCACGATTGCAAGGTCTGCTATTACAAGTATGTACATTTAGGCACATTTGGTTTGGTTTGTATAACTCAAAAATGAATCATCTGATCAGCAGAGGTCACTACAGTGCTAAGTTTAGCTCAAAGCTGTAGCATGAGATATTCAAAGGCATGATACGAGCAGAGGCAAGGTGCTGGAAAACACCTGCACGGCCAGAAAAGATGCATACAATCAGTTTTATTACTAAATTAGGGTACAGATTAAAAACATGATCAAGGGAGTGTATGTAGATGTCAAACTTCTAACTAAGAATTTGGTTAACACATCTGCCCTGTGTTTTTTTAAATCAGGGTTTAAGCCTATTGAGATTAATTAGTGTAGGAGGGAAGCCTTCTATTTATTCTAAGCTCTCTCTCTGTGCCTCGGTCTGGTTTCTGCGTGGATGACAGTAAAATACTTGCATGGTAACTTCACCCCAGCAACGCAAGTCTTTGTTCCTTTGCTAACATGCACATAATGCCAAGATGAGCTGCTCATAGGATGCAGACAATAGGCCAGCGTCAGCTTTGGCTCCCGTGTACAAAAACACAGGATGTGTGTTTGTTTCTCATAATGACAAATAAAGGCACCTATGCTTTGAGTTGAGCGAGGCAGGCTGCTCTGCTGCATTCAAGAACATTTCAAAAACTGTCTATCTGTGTGTGTGTGAGTGTGTGCGCACGATTGCATGCACGTTTCTGCGTGGGTGCATTCTCCATAACTCCAGTCACAGCATCTTAAAGAATCATGCTGAGGAACATGCACAGCTCGTAATATATAAATATTCTTAGGTGTAGAAATTTGGTTTCTGCTTAATGTCAAACATGCAGGGTGACACTTTTTTTTGTATCTATCACTGTTGGAAAAACAAACATTGGATCACCTGACAGTTTACAGCTAACCTTTTGTGATCACTCCAGCAGCTGATTCCAGCAGAGGAGAGTACGTGGGGAGGAAAACCTGTGTCAACATTTGGACAGGCAAAAAGCAAAAGGGTCGGCACGGTTTTTGGTGCAGGCTGGAGGGGGCTTAAGGTTTTTATGGCTGGCTGCATTTTAAGAGGAGAAGTGTCTGCTGACTGACATGTGGGAGTATTTTTTATCTGTAAGTAAATTATGTCATTGGGATGAAATTACAGGCAAAATATACAGACTTGAGGCAGGTGGAAGCCAAGCATGGCTCCAAACTAGTTGCTGACAGACTTTATGCTAAAGATAATTGCCTCACAGAATTGGAAGAATATCCTTGGGTAACAGAAGAAATCTGATAAAGATGAGTTGAAAACTCATATTGGATAGGAAGGTTTTATTCAGAGCTGCGTCTAACCACTATTCTGATCAATTATCTCTTGTTATATCTTTTTTTGTCCTGACCCACAGTCTGAAACCCCCAGGATCTTCAGTTTTCTATTGTAGAGACTAAAAAAATCAGAAAATAATCACATGTGAGAATCTGAAACCAGACAATACAGACATTTTCTTCCTAAAATGACTCATTGCAGCTGTGGATTAACTAGTTTACTAGTCAATTTCTGTCCATGCCTAACATGTGGAGTTTAAACCAATCATTAGTTATTTCTATATATATATGTGCAATGGGGTATTATTAAAGAATTAGACTCTCTAGAGGAATTGATTTATTTCCTTTCTTTGAAGGAAAACCACTGAAAAGCTTTAAAGCCCCTCTTACATCCCTTGAGCCAACTTTGAGAACACAAGCTCGTGTCCTGTGAGGATTTGGCAGAAACCTCAACTTTCCAATCCCATCAATGTGAGAAACAGATGTGTTGTGATGTTACCGGTTGATGATACAGCGTTTCCTGACAAACCTATGTTTAACTTCTTATACTGTGTTTTTTTGTACTTAAAATAAAAACAGAAAACATTTTCTCAAAAGCACTGGATGGCTTTTACCATTCTGTGTCATTCATTTTTAAAGATATTTGCAGCACTCAGTTCTGATTTTTTAAAAGGTCAGAGGTTATTGCTGATGCTTTGAAAGTGACAGAATGCCTGTGTTTGATATTTTTAGGCCTTTTCTATCTGACATGTTAGGCAAACTCAAAGCCAACACATCAGTTCAAAAACAATCCAAAAACTTCAGTTCATTGGATTGCTTACCTTTAAACTTGCAGGAGCACTTCATTACTCAAAGTGTAAAACAAACTAAAGTAAGCGATGCTCATTCCCCTGAGGGACATATTTCTAAACAGAGAAATTTCTATTTACTGAAAAATACATAGAAATGTTTGAACTAGGGTTTGTGTGTTGAACTGTCTTGCGGTGATGTTTTACAGTATTTAGTCATCCTCTTAGCATAATTGCCAAAGTCCTATTTGCCAAAATGCAATTAAACAATTATGCAATGAGGCTGACATTATGTACTAGAAGTTTTCAGGTCAAATATATCCTGATATAAATGAGATTTTCTGTATAAATAAAACTGAGCGAACCACATCTATACTCGTTTCATTGCAACTTTATAGAATGAAACATAAAGATTAGGATCCTATTGGTCAGACTGACATTCTGTTTCACGCGCATCAGTAACAAGATGCCTCTTTTGGAGCAGGATGTTCTGATATCCCACAGTAGCAGAGGGTGAATAGTTCACATCTCATCAGACATGCTGGTCATGACCCGTGCGAAAGAAATCAATATGGAATAGCTGCCAAATTCACAGCATCAGAGGTTTGAGAGAACAGAAGAAGGGGGAGACTTTTGGCATTGCTTTAATAAGCCGTTATCTTTAAAAAAATGGAATACACACCAGCACATGTTAGCTAAGCTGGAGCACCACACACACAATCCTCCCACGCACAGTAGCAATATAAAAGCAAAGCAACAGCGGCAGCGAGACTTCGCTTGTAAAACCATCACCAGGACTGACAGCAGCATCCTGACAAATCGCGAATGCAAATGGTGAAGCTCTCCTCCCACGCAGCCTCCACACATTTCTTAAAGGGTCAGTACCAGCTCTCAAGCAGTTTCACTTGAACTACATTCCTACACCCCGAGGCATTCTGGGATCCTTCCCCATACACAAAGCCATCAGGCTGCACCTCAGGAGTCCCACAACCTCTTGCCTTATTCCTGCAGGTCTGCCAGACACACAAAATGGAACCATTTTTTTCACAGACTACAACAAATCGTTCACTGGTTCAAAGTCGACCATTGCGGACAAAATGGTTTCTTTAAAAAACACAGCATGTGCAATTTCTATACAATCTGGAAGCATAGCACCAAGACCCACTGAAAAACGAAAAACAGACCAGGACTGAATAGCTGGTGCTCTCCATCTGAGCCTTGCAGAATTGTTGTTTATCCGGCTGGTGATCCCACCCTGCGTGATATCATTCAAGGTTGTTCAGTTTACTTCAATAGAGCCAAGAACTCAAAAGCAATCAAGTGTCCATTCCTTGTGAGTGATTGCTCGCCTATTGAGCGGCTGAAATGGTGCAATAAATTAAGAGCAAATCAACGACCTTCGCTGTGTGAGGGCGGCGAGGGTCTTTCAGGCCATCTTTCCATATCCACCCCACTGATATTACAGCAACCTGTCCGAGAATGTGTATTAACATCCCCATCTCTCTTGACCCCAATACCCAACCACAGCAAATCCCTCTCCTCCTCAGGCTTGATGGAACCGATATTCAGCAAATTAGTCTGTGAATCAAAAAATTCTGAGAAAGGACACAAGGACACTGCCTCTGTCGCCTCAACCTAGTGACGCTTTACAGGAGCCAGGAGGAGATAGCATCGCTGGAAGCAGACTAACATCATTTAAAATTGCATACAATCAAGGTATTCCATGCATAATAAATGTTGGAGTGTCAGTCTGTCAGAATGAGTAGTTTTACTCCTGATATTCCAAAAATAAAAGCAACAAATCATCACATTTGAGTAGCTATAATTACCTAAAAAATTGATTAAAGCCATTACTCAACGATCAAAACAGTTGCTAATTGAATGTCTGATTAATCAATTAATTGACTAAGTGAATTAGTCATTTGTAGCTGCTTTATAGAAGCTTTTTAGGGAAATCCCCCAAATAGCACGTCTATTGTCACCAATCTTAATTACATTTTTTTCGTCATTTCAATAAGAACCTGAAGTCATAGTGACAGTGGGGAGATGAATTGAGAGTGAGTGTCATTGTGTGTGTGTGTGTGGGAGAGGGAGTTTATAAGAGAGAGAGCTCCTCCGTTGTCTTCAGCAGCAGCTTCATTCCTCCACAGTCTCCTTCCGTCCGCCGCTGTGCGCGCTGCGCTGCGCTTTATCCAACACTTCATCCACACTAACCACTAAGTCACATCCCGATTTCCTTCTATTTGTTTGCACTTTATCCAGTTTAGTTTTTTTCCTCCCAAGTTTCACATCGCACCCGCAACCGGCTGATTATGTAGATAAAGGGCGACGGTGGCCAGTTTCCCGAGCGCAGGTGGAACACGTTCTGGTCCGGTCGTAGAATCCGGATCCTCTGGGCCGGAAGACGATGGCTCTGCAGGCGGCGAACGGGAGCGTGCTGGGGGGCTCTGGCTGCGTGGAGCAGGGCAACCTCAGCGTGGAGGTGGGAGGCTTTAACGTGAGCTGCAACGCCAGCTCCGTCCTCCCCAAACCCGCCACACGAACCAGAGGTAAGAGGGATCCTCTTCTCTTCTCTTCTCCTCTGCTGCGCGTCAAGTTGTCTCTCATGAATCGTGCGAACTGAGGTGTTAAAACTGTGGATAATTTTACGCTTCAGATGGATTCCAACTGCAGCCAGAAGACATCTGGCTCCAAACAGATGGCGCAAGGTGTCATTCCTTATTGTGTTGGGGGGTTTTGACTAATTATCAGATTTTGGAGTGTGAATATCAGGAGTGAATTATTCCAACAAAATAAAAGCACAAATATCAGCCATTTTTCAGGTACTTTGCTTCTAATTACAAACTGCCACATACAAATGATTATCTGCTTATGAATGAAAGCAATTACACCTGCTGTAATTTTATATTACAATTGAATCAAAATGCAGTTTTAGCCAGCACCCCTTCTGATTTTTTTCCCCATTTCTTTCCCATCTGATTTACCAGAGCTTGTACACAAACGCAATCAGGAGTTTGGTTTGAATCAGGTTTCCCCCTCCGCCCCTGTGTGCAATCAATCACCAAGCAGGACAATTTACTGCTGCTTCTCCTGCATCCATAGGTACACTCAATCCAAATGAGCGGCGTAAGGTGATTCTGAATGTTTATTTTGCTTAAACAGCTGCTTAACCTTCACACCAGGCTTTTTGTTTCATATCAGGAGTGGATATAGGGGCTGATGGTAATGAAGTCGTGAGTTCTTCTCTCAAGTCTCTTCCCCCCAGCACTGCTGCAATATCAAGAACATTTCCAATCTTCCTCCTCTAAATAATTCACAGCCATCTCTCCTGTGCTGCATTACTTTTATTGACCTTATACGGTGAACATCAACAACACCAGTTGGTTCTGGAACACCTGGAGAGCGATCAAAGCTGTTGGGCAGATTCAGTGTTTGACCAAGAGATGACTGTCCAGCAGATAAAGACGTATAGCTCACTTGATCTCTCACCCAAAGTGGTGTGAACATCCTCCTTTTATATACTTTGGCTAATCCTCCGTTGATCTATTCCTTCGCTGTTGGCTCCATTGAGGCTAAGGGAGAAGCACTGGAGTTGTCTTTAGTGGTTATGGTGGAGAAATATGGATGAATTAGAGGCATGATTGTTAACTTTTTAATGATAAACATGAATTGTAAAAGCGTGCAGTTAATTCCTCATCAATGAGAAAAAATGTGTTTCTATATTGTGTATGTTGGACCTGTGGAACGAGCAGAAAACAATGAGAGTTTATGTGAAGAAACAAGCTGAAAAAATTAAATTCAATAAATATGCAGAGCATTTTCTCTAGTGCAGACAGAAAATGGTTCAGCAAAATTTGAATTAAATTGATAATGATTGTTAATCATTTGGCCTTCAAAATATCATGCTGATATATTATAATTGCTTGTTTTGTCTGGACCAACAGTCTTGAATATACATTGAATTCCTGTCATGTTGATCATCTGTAGCTGTACCTCAGCCCTTCCCTGCATTCAAACTGGCTCTTTGCTGAGCTCATCCCGTCCTTTTGTGTGCATGTGAGATATAGTAAATCTCATAAGCAATCAATTGAAATGCTTTAATTTTTTTTTTGCAAAGAAGCAGCCGCCACAGGCTTTCTTTGCTTAGAATTGAAGGAAAGAAAAAAAGAGAGACAGGGAGACTTGTTACTGCAGAGAAGCCGACCAATGTATGTGCACCGATAGCGGGGGAGTGTATAATATCTAACCAATTTATATGATGAAGGTGTCTTGTAGAAGAAATTAGCATCTTGTTTCCCCTCGGGTATGTCCCCAGTGAGTACACACACACACAGAAACACACACACACTTACAATATTAGGAACACCGCCCAGATTTGCTGCTGCAAAATACTCCTGTGCTAATATACATTTATTCTCTATAGCATGCAATTGGAAACAAAATGTTTGGAGTCTACTTTGCTTTAAGAATAGACAAAACTAACATAATCTAAAGCGACTTTCAAGGAATAATCTGTTTGTGGTACTTAGGTACTAGGTACTTACTTCAAATTTGAACAAAACATGTATGCCATTTAAACTATAAAACATCTCAAAAAATATTCATAAAACTGTTTCCTGCAAGCAACACTGTTCTTGTGTCTTTTGAATTCTTCCCAATCCTGATGCTTGTTCTTCGACTCATACTTTTCGGCGTGCTCACTTTCTGCCTGCAGCTCGTCATCTTCATTACTACTCAATTCTGATTCATCCTCACTAACATCAACTGGGGGTGCTAATTCTACCTTCTTCCTTCAAGGGGCACAGAATGATGTTGCCTTCATTATGTAAATTGAGGAAAAAGGGCAAAAATTACAAGCATGTGCTGTGCATAGGAGACTCACAATGTCCACAGTAATAGTCATTTATGGCCTACATTTAGTCTAGCCTGAACTTTATTACAACTAACATCAAGTGTATCTCAGTTAAAGTGGTGAGCTAACAAGAAAATTAGGATGGCTGGTATGCTTCTATAGTTCCAAACAGATGGCGAATCTATAGTTGTACAATATTGTTTCAAGGCAACATTTGCATTTCAACAAGCTAGAAAATAAAGTGTATTAAACTTTTAGAAATTAAGTTTTACCTTCCTGCTAACGTGCAGCAATTTTGATTGACAAAGACGACCAATATTGTGGAGAGAAAAGGCTGAACTGACACTCATCTGTAAAAAGAAGGGTCTCAGCATGGCATCATCGTACCATGGAGAGTTAAGATAAAAGCAAGACGACGTGATAGCTTTTCACATTCATTGATCTCATCAGTCGGTGAAGTATGAGTGCACTTATCCAACAGGTGATAGCCGTATTGATCTGAAAAGTGCTATGGCTAAGCAATGGTTTCATCAACTCGCCATAGGAGGAGTGATGCAGGAGTTTTATGGGGTTTGTTTCCTTAAAGCTTCTTGTATCAGTTACGTATATTAGGGCGAACCATCTTCTTCGTCGGTTAATCCTCCGTCATGTGACCCACCAATGTTGTAAGTGACCATGCAAGAACAGCCCTACATCGCAGGGGTTTCCACAGCAGACGATGAGCTAATTTACGGCTTATTTTAGAGGTTTATTGATTCTGAAATACGTCAGCTGGTTGGTATATTCCGAACTGTGACTCTTACAAAATTTAAGGCCTCTATAGTTTGTTCCCGAGGAAATAATTAGTAATTGCAATGCACTGTGTTCCCTTTGGAAACACTTGTGCCTCACAGCTGGGTTTGTTTACAAAGTGATTTATGGAAATGAAGTTAAAAACAGCCGGCTGAATGTTTAATTCAATAGAGAAGTCCCTACATCCCTAAAGAGCTATGAGATGCTACTTCCAGTGAGACTATATTGAACTCCTGGTTTATATTGTTTCAGTTAGGGGTCACGATGCTCTATTTTTTACTTCTTTTAATGAGTATCTATTAAAAAAAAAACGACCGCTCTATTACGAAGATAAAGCCTCAGAAAGGTTTGTTATGGGCGACATCAGCTTTGATCGTTGTCTCTGCCTTAATACAGCGATAAAAGTGGCTTTCTCAGATTTACTAAGCAAGAAAGTAAAAACATTTTCAGGGTTTCTCACAGAAAATTAGTTAGGTGAGATGGCGACTAGTGTTTAAACCAAGGTTTAAAGTGGTCCAGTGGGAAATTTCAAAAAAATAAGATCCATCGCAAAAAATAGTTCACAATACTTAAAAGTTTTGTTCAGCTTAATACTCTTCTCAGTAATTGCAGTAATCGTATGAAAGACCTTTTTAAAAATCTTTTGCTAGGCTGGGATCAAAGATAGTAACCCAAAAGTATTTTACACAGTTTCAAGACAAGTACGCCAATTAAAACTGACTATGTGCGTAACGGCGGTAGCTTTTATAAAAAATATCCAGTCATGATTAAAGAAAGAAAAGTGCTGTGTTCCATCAGCATGACAATTGTATCAAAGGGACAGGTTATGTGATTTACAAGTGGAATACATCAATTTGAAAGTTTTATAGTCTCGACTTCCCTTAGAGCTTTGTACAATTCTTGCATTGAAGTTTTAAAATAAATATATCTGATCTAAATTACATCTTTCTAACAGTAATGATACAGTGCCCCGTCACACCAACACTTTATTATCCCATTGGTTATCCCCTGAACTAAAAGTAATTATTTAGGCACATGTCATGCAGCCACTACTATTATACGTCAAATCATCCACAAACAGCCTACCATAGTAACTGGTATACACTTGCAATGTGAACATGGAATCTATGGGGATGTATAACTTTATAGTTTACCACCAGCCTGTCAGGTATTGGCAGAAGTCATTGTGTTTGCAGAGACAACAGAGGGATGTACAGAATTTGTCACCCTCTCGAGAAGCTGCCAAGCAGCAAATCCCCTCATTTCTCTGCTAATTGCTTTACTTTAAATAGACATAAACTCACACTACCAATACAGGTACAATATTGTCATTTGATTGGCTTATTAGCACCGTTTTAGTGTTTTAAAAGATGTTAAATGAAGCAGAGAAAAGAGAAATAAATGTTATTGCAAGTTAATGTACGTCTAACAAGGCCTCACCGGTAATTGGATATGTGCTGAGCTTGTTCATGCGCTACTGTACAAACAAGCTTCTTTTTCAAAAATGTCAAAGTAATTTGGGATCAATAGTATTCTCTCATGGCGGGGCATCGCGGAAAGACTAATTGAGTTGAATTGTGCTGACCGTAACAGTAACTCACCTCATTAAGGTGATAAAATGTGAAAAGGAGATGGGCTACTGCACATTAAGCACTGTACTAAATTGCTGGCAAATGATTAATTTGCCAATACGCTTCTTCGCTGTAATGCCGTGTCGTCATGTGGGGAGTACAGGGCCAAAAAAAAAAGGCAAAAAAATCCTTTAACCGATACGATCAGAGTAACACATCTCACAGACTCAGCTTCATCCTTTCAGACACATCTTAAAAGAGCTGGGTACCTGACGCAAAGAGAGCTCAGTATTGGTATTCAGTGATGGCTCTCCCTCCGAGATCAAGCTGTGAGACACAAAGAAGAGGTCGAAAGCACGCTGTCCTGATCTCTATCTTTTGATTGAACCTTTTAGGATACATGAAATGCGGCCAATTCTAAACTACTTGGGCAGTTTAAAAAGAGACAGAGTGATAAAATGTGGCAACCGTTGAAGGGAGGATAGAAATTAAAGCCAGAGCTATTAAATACTCTGATGTATGATGCTGCTTTGTTGGCAGCGTGGACACAGTCCCTGCTTTAGAGCCTTCCCCAAAGAGACAATTATGGAGTTTTATTGTGGTGCTTTTTTTTTTTACTTTGTCTGAAGTGTTTACTTGTTGAGAATGAAATGACTCTAAAACATAGCCATTCATGGTTACAAAGAATTTGAAATAAAAACAAGGTGAATCCTTGTGCTCGGAGAGCCCAAGGAGAAAACTGAATTGTAAAAGACTGCAGACCACTGAAACATCAGAGCATCAATAACTGCAAAATACTGCATTTAGTAACATCTAAATTGATTTAGTTAATTGAAATTAAATTATTAAATTGGAGTTAGTCCAACTAATTGAATTAATATCAATGAACTTAATTCATTTAGGTGTTACTAATTGAAAAAAATGATGGTTCACCTATTTTTCTTTTTGTCAGTGGATTAAAGAGGTTTCTACTTCTGATGCCAAAGAGACTTGTTATGACAAGTGGACAAACTCTTCTCCTTAGGAAGCCCATGAGAGATGAGTTAAAAGAGCTCGCAAAAGCTAGTGGTGGTTAAGTAAATTTATTTATACCATTCAAGAAATTATACTTGAGGAAGGCAAATGATTTTTCGCCTCCCCTCAAATTCAGGACATTTCCTGACTCATTTTTGCTGCTTCACAGGTTAATTTCTGAAGGAACTTCTGCTCCCATGTAATTAGGAGTAACATTAACTTTGGAATAGTGATTACAGCTCTGTGGTGACACTGTAACTAATATTATTATTTTTCAGCTGAGTATTTCCTCTATTATTGTGCATCATTAGTAGCCAATGTAATAATTTATTCATCTATCATCTGTGAACCCACATTCCTGCACAGATACTTTCAGATGGCTTATAGCAGGAAGCTAATCCCCTTCTAAAGATAAGAAAGCAAACTCTAATGATCCCTGCAGAGAAAAATAATTACAGTTTGCATTGCGGCACCCTAAGGATAGAGCATACAGAAGTACACAAACATAACATGAGACACATCCCTGTGTCACCATAGCTAAAATGTTCACGTCGACAGCGCCTGCAGCAGGTGAGCATCTTAGAGGTGAATGGCGTACTTAAACCTGCCATGAATTTAGATGTCTGGGGAGTTGAACACTGCTGTCACGCTTAACGGAGTCAAAGTAAATTGTCCTTTAGTTGCTAGGCTCACGGGAGCTGGTGTTCGATGAATAGATAATTTTTTTCATTTCAGTGGGACCTTTAGGAGTCTACATGTAGCAGGCTGTACTTTATGTAAATATTGATGTCAGCCTGCCAGCAGCTGAAGAAGGTATTGGGTCATAAATTGTTGTACAAATAACTTCATCCTGAGGGGCCCGTGGCATGTCACGGTAATCTATTCAATAGCCGTTGAGACATTTAACCACAAATGTCGACCTCATGGAGACACGGGAGGAAAAGACATTAGGATTCATCCTATGAGAACTGTGGGTGCGTGGTACAAATGTCATTTTAAACACTGCATATGAGTGTTGAAACGCTAAAAAAACAATAGTGTTTGTGTTTGCCTTTAAGGTGATTTGCAGCACCCTGAAAAAAAGGACCGGCCCCAGAACCTGTTCTGTCAGATACTCTCCTTCTCTGACAGATTTGCTCTGACATCCCACTGAGTGAAGGCAGCATCTGGCTGCTCTCACTGATGCTCAGCTGTACAGCTGCTTGAGTCTGCTGAGAGAATGTTATATTAGTTTTGTGATTAGTACTTTAATCATTCAATAAAATCAGATTAGAAATACTGGCACTGAGTGGAAGATCAGTGTTTAATTTGGATCTTGCTTTTCCAGTTTGAGTCGTATTTTCTTGTGAACCACTTCACACTCAGTTTAGTCCTCGTGTCATGCTTAGTCCTCGTGGTTTCCTTTCACAACCATTTTACCATTTGGATCACAGGGTGTACAGTAAAATATTGACACTAGCACAATATAGGATGTTGAGTTATGCAAGTTATTATGTCGTGTAAAAGGTTTTAGTGTCACTGATGCCTCCAGAGTCTTATTTCCAAGGTGGACAATCTCATACAGGCTGTCTGACATCTATTGATGTACTTTTTCCCTTCATCATCATTTTAATTTAATATTTCATGTGTCATTTAATATGCGACGTGCTTGAGCGACCACGAGAGTAGGAGAGGCATACCCGCATACAGATGAAGTACATGTTCATTTTTGGTTTTAATATTCTGCTCGCAGTCTATTGTCAAACAGCCAGCCTAATTAACACGCCAGTCTTGTGCTTCTTTTATTTTGGCCCCCAATTTTTTTTTTTTATATTACCGCTCCTGAAACACTTGGTTGTCTCTTGTGACAATTAAGACAAAAAACCCTCGCTGGCACACAAAGATTTTTGATGAAAGAAGGTTATAATTTCTATTTAATTAGCTTTAGCGTTCATTCAGTTTGTCCTATGATTGCTGTGCTGTGTGCTTGATAATTTACTTTGCAGAACTGCTTCCTGCTGATAATTGATCAACTGATATAAAAATCGTATAAACGATGTTGCGTCTCTTTCTCTGTCAGAGATGGACTCGCTGCGCATCCTTCTGTACTCGTTCATCTTCCTGCTGAGCGTGTTCGGTAACCTGCTGATCATCATCGTCCTGATGCTGAACAAGCGCATGCGGACGGTCACCAACTCCTTCCTGCTGTCGCTGGCGGTCAGCGACCTGATGATGGCCATCTTCTGCATGCCCTTCACCCTTATCCCCAACATCCTGGAGGACTTCATCTTCGGAGCCGCTATGTGCAAGATCGTCTCCTACTTCATGGGTGAGGATGACTTTTTTTCATCACTGTATGTTTTAATGATATTGAGCAATCAGCAACGGTGAAAGACCACAATATAAAGAAAGAGATAAACCAGAAAACATCAACTTTTTATTCAAAGAAAGGATGCATTTGGGAAGTCCTTGTCCTGCCCCATCTTCATCTTCTAATTACAACATTAGAATGTCAATATCACAAATGTCATTGAATACCAAAACGATTTAACAAGATTAAATTTTTTGTTTTTAAGCTTCTCAACAATCAGTGAAATATTAAATTCAAACAGCTCCAGTTTTATTCAAAAGTAAAATATAATCTGGAGGTGACTGGTCACTGTTTTCCTTTCGCCCTGAGCAGTGAGTTTTGGAAAATAAATATCTCCAGCTGGCAAAACAATCACTATGAGCGTTGTAATGATCAATAAAACCATTTTGCATCTGAGGACATTAAATGTCACCTCTCTGAGGAGTCCCCATGGGCCAACGATGATAAGAACAGCCTTTCTCTGACTTTGTCTATATTTGAAGTCAACCTTAGCACTAGTGTATTTCTCACCGAGATATTCTTTCCACAAAAAGGAGTGGTGATATTTTTTCTTATAATTTCTAAACTACACTATTAGTGGTAATGCGTAGTAAAGTATATATTGCTATCATGATGTTATACCAGCAGCTGTCTTGATTGTGACCATTTTAAACAAGCGCTAATACAGTATTGATCCAGGGTTTGGTTTTAAATGGAGCTACACAGTATGTATGTAGACTATAAATTTCAGGAAAAATATATTTATGTTTTCTTGTCGGGCTGAACAATTAATTGCTTTTCCAATGTTATTGCGATGTGTGTCCCTAGAGTAAGAGCACATCGGAGGTGTGGAAGTACTTTAGTTTACAAAAGCGAATGCTGCACAGCATCAGATGTTGTGCAGAGCATGCCATGCTCCCGTTGCTACTTCAGGCCAAGTAATGCTCGCTGCAGAACCAGGGGCAGAACCTGCTTCAGAGCCAAACCCCGCCAGTCAGAACACTTCACAGAGGTTACGCTACAAACTCGTTCCAGCACATAATAAAATACTACAAGTGACAGTTATATGGTGCTATATAACTGCTGCATGGCCAAAATGTCAAACACCAATGCTCCCAAAAAAAAATACATAGATTGCATTATAGAGAAATTATAAGAGATAAATGTGAAAGCAGTTTGCTGGTACAGGGTACAACGCTTTATATGTGAGGCAGCCAACCTCACCAACAAATGCCCCCTGTCTCGCCTGTCCCTCTAAAATAAATATAAATAAAATTAAATTAAAATTCCATATCCCCACATGCATATCCCAGTACTTTCATCAGACAGAACAAAATCTGAGCCCCCTCACCTCACCTAACAATTTTTGCAGGAGAACCTGTCATGTCAAACTCAAAAAACAACACTAAGCACAGTAAAGATCAAACATCCAACTCTTTGAACAAGAGGAAAAACATATTTTTGAGCGGAGCGGCGGAACTTTAATTAAATATAAGAACAAGCTGGTGATTCAGGGCCTGCATCAAAAGGCATTTTTTATTCTAACATACAAATTCTGCCCTTTGTGGCTTGCAGGCGATTAGAAAATGTACTCCGGCTTCAGAATCCTTCCTGAAAATTGTTCGATATTTAACAAGAGCCGAGCTGTCTCTCAAAGAGGCTTTTCTCCGGGCTTCATTTTGCCTGTCAGAGTGTAACCATCATGCAGAAAGTGCTCAAACAGTCTCACATCTTCGGGAGTGTGACTTAGCGATGAGCTGGCTCCCATCGAGCCAGAGTTAAGGTGCCACGTGAGGCCTGAGTCACAAGATAAGGGAGAGAAACTGAGATCCACATGCAATTGTCACTTTGGTTCACTGAGGGCACTGAATGGCTAAGAAGAGCTTTTGAATGGGGAGGTCCACAGTCCTGGAATTGTCTCAGAACTGTGATGCCCAATCCTTGAGAACCGACTTGCAGATTATTTTTCTTAATTCTCTGCGCTGTGATAAAAACAGAAAGCCGACTGCCTTGACCTTACATACAAACTTATTGTATGCTTGTCTTTTCAGTCATGGTGAGAGTGAGTGGTTTAATTTATATTGAATGATCAAGAAATGAGGAATCATGACAATGACCTTTCAATAAATTACGAATAATGACCAGGATGCCCTCTACAGCAGTGGGTTAGGGTTAGTTCTATACACTCAGTCAAACATTTTATTTTGTCTGCACAATATTTAAGTATGCAACGATGAAGAATTTCATTATGTGAGACGATCAATCTCATAGATTTTTCTGCTCTGCTATAACTAAAAATCTGGGGCGGAAATAAAAGGAAGCACAGGTGTGGGGAACTAAGCACAGAACTAATGCACAGGCAAAACAACTAAATTCATATTTTGTAGAAGAACATTTTAACATACACTAAAATCTATTTTTATTTCTTTGCTTCTTTTAAATTATATTTGTGGATTTTTTTTACCATAACCTTATTTTATGTGTATAAATTAAATATACTAGTTACTATTATGTAGACAGTCTTGTCCCCCTTGCCATATGTCAATTGATAGAGATGCATTGTTATTACATAGTATGCAACCGTGTTTCCTGCCTATCCACTGACACTTGTATAGGGATTTATAATTGAATATTTGACTGGAGATTGCTGCCAGGTTGTGTGTGGGTTTTAAAAATAATTTTAGCTACAGCTACACTTACTACCCACTTTATTTCCAACTGCTTGTTACAAATTTCTAATCAGCCAATCAGATGGCGGCAGCTCAATGCATATAGACATATAGATGATCTGCTACACAGGATCAGAGTAGGTAAGAAAGGTGATTTAAGTGACTTTGAACTAAGTCTGGTTGTTGGTGCTAGAAGGACTGCTGATCTACTGGGATTTTCACACACAACCTTTTCTAGGGTAAAAAAGGAAACATCCACTGAGCAGCTGTTCTGGGGGTGAAAATGCCGTGTTGATGCCAGAGGTCAGAGGAGAATGACTAGACTGGTTTGGGCTGATAGAAAGGCAACAGTAACTCAAACACTCGTTATAACTTAGGTAGGCAGAAGAGCATCTCTGAATGCACAACACGTTGAACCTTGAGGCGAAGGGGCTACAGCAGCAGAAGACCACACCGGTCCAGCAAGGTCTACCTAATAAAGTGGCTGGTGGGTGTATAGAAGATAAAACTGTTTTTTGAGAGAATAACAAAGTGTGGCCTGGCCTTACCTGAGGGGAAATAATTTAAATAAAAAGGTACATATTGCAGTCAACTGCAGGACACAACTTGTCTTCTGAACCTCATCTAAACAGACAATTTTACAAGTCAAGAAAGTCAGCCTAGGCCAAACCCAAACTACTAGCCAGTGAGCGTTTTCTTCTTAAAATTGTTAGTTGAAATATGAAGGGCCTAGTTTTGTGTCTGTTTTCCCTCTAGTCCTTTTCAGCAATTGTATCCACCAGAGTGGTAAATATTATTGTTTTTCACTTAAAAATCTTTGAGTGTTAGTAGTAGACATAGAACTTCTACATGCCACACAAATACTACTGAACTTCTCTTGTTTTTTTATGTATTCACTAGAAAAAGCCTCACTGATAAACAACTAATTATACCCCCAACTGGCCCCAGCATGAAAACATGTCTGGTGCTGCCTACATCAAACTGAACGATTTTAAGGAAAATATCATACAAAGATGAATAAAAAAAGCAAAAACAAATCAACCCCTTCTCATTGTCTAAACCTCTTTTAAGCGTGTGATAGTCTTCTCCGAACAAAGCCTTCTAGCTGCCAAACCGATCGATACACAGGATCGTCGTAATCCATCAACACCCATTGATTTTATGGCAAACCTGCTCTGCGAACTCATCGTCCCTTCGCAAACTCATCTGTTAGCACACGCCCATTAAACATATAATATACCATCCATCCTCCTATTCAGCCATGTGACCATCCAATCT
The DNA here is from genome assembly GCA_036785175.1 of Eupleurogrammus muticus. NCBI lineage: Eukaryota > Metazoa > Chordata > Actinopteri > Scombriformes > Trichiuridae > Eupleurogrammus > Eupleurogrammus muticus. Next base: position 3,752,857 of record JAYKQN010000024.1, read on the forward strand.
ATCTGCCGCCGGCTCAATAACCACGTGAAACATAGCCCTCCTACTGTTTCGTTGGCAGTTATGAGATCAATGTTGTAATATTCTGTGTGCATGCGTTTGTATATGCGTGCAGTCTTCAATCACGTTTATACTTGTGTTCTTCCTACTGCCCGTATTATGCTGTCTGTCTGTCAGACCTTCCTTAAGGTGCAGTGTGCATACAGTATTTTATGTCGTTTTTTCCGGGTTTCCAGCAAGCTTTAAAGGGCATCTGATGCCATTACAACACATTAATTCCATTTGTGGAGTGGTTCTGCCTCGAGGCCTCTTCAGGGCAACGTTCAACTGAACATGTGGAGAGTTAGGTGTGAGCTGAGGATTAAGAGCTTTCTGCTCTCCCAGAGAACACCTCTACTCCATGGGAGTGGAGGTGTGCCGAGAGATCCTCAGATCTGCACAGATTTTACTCAGAAGCCAGTTATAAAGTGGCATACTATGAGGTTTTGTTCAGCTCAAGTTTAGTGAACAAGGAAATGGATTAGAGCTCCTTTATCCAGAAAACAAGATAAAGTTCCTTGGAAATTGTGGGCATTTGCTTGGTTAGTTTCCTTCAATAAAGCCGAGTGTCAAGGAGCAAGACTTTGATCTGCAAGCCTGTCTAAAATCTCAACTCGAATGGATTCCAGAAGCAATAACTATAATGCATGAATACAATGCAAAACGAATGCAAAGAAAACAGAGAAAAAGAAGTGATGTCAGCAGAATGAATATTGACGAGCCTGAGTATAAGTTATAATGCGCAGCCTGGCCCTCTAATGGGGAATTCTCTGAGGAGCAGGCTGCACATTATTGTTTGGGATATTGATATTATTTGTAAAATAAAAGCTAGCAATAACAGTAAGGTTCATGCATCCCAATGTCCACGAAGCTAAGTTAAAATTCATATAAAGAAGAAAGATGCAACTGTCATTTCAATGCACATATTGAAATAATGCCTTGGGGAGTAGTACGCATATTTTCAAATTTTGGTACACCAAGTTTTGCTGTTTGCAGATTGTGTTTCACAAATATCCTTCAGAGGCCATTATATTGGTCTATCAATAGCACTGATCTTGGCTTAGTGTTGGCTTCCCTGAACGTGATCGTGCAAATCCAGTTGCCTCAAAAAGTATGGCAGCAATAAACCAGATGGTCAACACAACATGGGCTGAAATGCTGAAAGGGCTGATGAAATTGGGCCTGGTGGTGCTGCTGGACAATGATCTGTTCTGAATGTCTTTTGTGATGTCTGTGTACCTGCAACCATATCATCAGTCACATTACTGGCCTATCGGTGCATTTCCCCCCCTGGAAGTGCACTTCCTCTCAATATAAATGTGCACAGCCTCACAGCTATCAATCTTTATAAGAATTGGGTTTGAAAATCATCAGTCATTTGAAAACCTGATGCTCCATTTCACGCAGGCTTCACCCTCTAATGGGGCTCTATAGGCTGAACTACTCGTCTTTATGTGTCCATGCACCGAAAAATTACATATAAATAGGTGTTCTGCCACGTATAATGAACCAATTCAACTGTGTTGTGCTTGGGCCAACATTGAACTCCACATTTATTCAGTGTTGGTGGTAAATATGAGTGTGTCATTCCTTCATTCACCTTCTTAAAGCATGCCTCAGCGCCAAAAACGACTTGCAAAGTAATTCATTTAAAATCATTTGTGAAAGAGGCTGCCTTTGCCAATGAATGATGCTTGTTTAACTCTCCAGCATTTCTATTTTTTTCTGTTAAGCACTTTGCAAAACTCCCAACATAATAAATGTACTACATATTTTTTTGTTTTCAATTTCTATTGTTCTTCCTTCTCACCATGAGGCAGGAAAAAAGAGAAAGAGACCAAACGTCCTACATGCTTCATTTCCACAATCAGTTTGAGCCGGGCCCTGTGGCTAGGCATGACCACCTTCAAGCGTCAACAAAAGGAAACCCCACCAAGTGTGACTTGTTCTTTCTCTGTGCCCGCACAAAGCATAGACGTGAGGTTGTCAGCGACACAAACCCTCATTCACACATGCAACCGTTCTTCAAAATGTTACAGTAATTTTCATTGAAGGGGGTGGGGGTGCAATTTTCAGGGAAAACTGCTCTGGCAAATTCCCAGATCAAGCCAGAAAGAAAAACTGCATCTCTTGATCTATCAGTTGCACCTACTAACTGCATGAATCAATCAAGGCAGCGGGTCTTACCACGGTTAAAATCATCATCATAACTCACTGCATTTACACGTGCATAAATGAAGATTTGTGTTACTTCGTGCAGTGTAATCAGCTGACAGCCAGCTGAATGCACCAATCTGTCACACATCAATCACTGCTCAGGTGGTCCATTTAAATATTGCTACCGCCTACTCTGATCCCTGCTTCATTCAAGCTGGTGTATGTTGCTGCTGCTGGCAAGCTCGCCTCCATCACCTCAGTCTCTACCTTTCCAGCCCAGAGTCTTAACATGGCTCAGGGCCAGACTGGAATTAATGCCTTTTCTTTGGGTCCTATCTGTATGTTCTGCATTGCACTGTTTTGGCTTAGCATGCTGCTTGGCTATATCAGGGAGCATCTTTATGCCAAAGCATAACTGTATTTGCATATGCTTCAAAAAATGGTTATGTCACAGTGTTCCTGACCAAGGTGTTACAAAAATCCTGCAATTTTAACATCAGTCAGAACCTCTGAGGCAAGATAGCGATCGTATTGCCTGGGTGCTGCATTTACTTGTATATATATGTATGTTTGCATCTGGTTTTTGTTTGATGTAGTGGCCGGTCGGTTTAAAAGCAATCAAAAAAATTACTTTTCTTTCAAAGAGCTGAAATGATTGTAATAGCACACAGCATTGCTCACAACTGCTCACTGAGCATAAAAAAGCATAAAACGTCTTTTTGTGACTATGATGTTCTCTTTGTTCGTGCGTATCTCTACAAGTATGATCCTTTGTTGTCTTACTCCTGGAATAAGATAAAAGTCACACTCCTCAACAAATCACACATCCACACAAGTCTCATTCTTTTCCAGGTTACAATCCACACCTTTGTCTTTTTTTAACATTTTGCAGTCAGGATACACAAAAATATTTGATATATCCGATTTTTGAAAATATTTTTTATGCAGAAGGAAGCATCAAAGGTGGATCACAGAGAGAATAAATGTTTCTAGTGGTCCACCACTCAAATACTTCTTGTAAATAGATTTTTAGCATGCTCATAGCAGTATGCATAATGACTTCCTTCCTTGAATCATAATGCAAAGCTATGGCTTAGACAGGATAGATTCCTCTGTTGCGAAGGGACAATGAACAGGGATTAATATGTAATGGCGAAAGGGTGGATTGAGGTTGTTCCTTTGTGTTACAACATAGGATCAGAGGGATGAATTTATTCATATGAGTTTGCCTTCACTGCTGCTGGTTTCGTGCAGTTATGGGTTTATTAATGCTATTTGTCTCAACCCGACTCAGAGAACAGGCTATGCATGTCTTGAGCTTGCTTCCTCTGCTGATTCTGCATGTTCAAACATGTAAATAAACTGGCCTTGGATTGTCTGAAGGAATTTAACCCATGTTGAACCTTATAAAGATAGCATCCATTGTTGTTCTTTAGAAGAACTAGTGTGAGGAGATGAGATAAGAGGAGGATGTTCGAAAATATGTTTTGACTAATAAAGCAGACAAATTTTTAGTCTTCTTGCAGTAGCCTAAGCCTCAGCCAGCAATCAAATACTGTTATCTCTTTTGTCCCCTGTAGGAATCACTGTCAGTATCTCCACCTTCAGCCTCGTAGCCATTGCCATCGAGAGATACAGTGCCATCTGTAACCCGCTGAAGTCTCGCTCGTGGCAGACCCGATCCCACGCTTACCGCGTCATCACTGCCACCTGGGTGGTGTCGCTGCTAATTATGGTTCCCTACCCGGTGTTCAGCACGCTCAAGTCCTTCCCCAAGACCAACGGCACCATCGGCCACATGTGTCGCCTGTACTGGCCCAGCAGGGAAGCCGAGCAGACCTGGTAAGTGCAGGTTGGACAACTTATTGATTTACTGTAAGCGCACTGTGATGCAAATAAACATCAGGTCACTTAATGATATGACCAACAAAGCACCATAATATCCTATAATAAACAATGCTTGGATAAAGAAAATACTTATACTTAAGAAAAAAAGTATTAAATATATAAATGTATTACAATGATGAGCAGAAGAGGAAACATGGCGTCATGTTGTTTGACACAAGTTTACTTTTTTGTGCTTGCTTATGTTCAACCAAAATTTGTATTCCCTCCTGTTGCTTCCAGATAAACTACACAGACCTAATAGAGAATATAAAGTATTTATCAAGGGTGTGAGATATAACTCGGAGCAGTGTTCAACGCTATGAGCTGCTATGAACACTGTTATTGCATCCATTCCCTCAAGAATAAGAGATTGTCTGCAGTTGGATTGCAACAGATTGCATGCTGATAAGGTCATTTTGGCAATACAGCTCAAATTTGCTGCACCTCAGGTCAAAACGTTCCACCATTTGTAACTTCTAGTTAAATCATGTCTCCCAGATATTACTGGTGATGTATAAGTTTTCAATTTCTTACAATTGATTTCTGTGACTGATGTGGAACTCTATTCATTTTGTCGATGCTAATTGCTCATTTTACCAGCCTGCAAGTAGCTATGAAATAGATCTTTCCCTTTTATTAGACATGGTGAATGATGTACTTATAGCTTTCATATTTCAGGGTTGTAGAAATATCAACACAAACTGAGAATTACATACAGTGAGTGATTGAGTATCTATTACAGTTCCATCTTTCACTTTCTCTACACATACTAATCAAATGATGGACATCTTTTCTTACCAGGCTGAGCCAGACAAACAAACATAGAAGGGAGTACCTTTATTTATTTAGAATTACTAATGAAACCAGAGTAGAAACAAACAGAATGAAATAACATCATCCAGCTAACAAAGCCTATATTAGCTAACAAATGATCATATTATTTTATTGGCGTGCCTGAACTTAAGTTATGCTCACTGTTGCAACACAACACAACTTTGCTACCATAGATTCCTCCATTTTGGACTCTTTAACTGCCTGTTCCCTCAAAAGTCAGCTTGCTATAATACAAAGTTCATCAAAGCTGATCTCTACTTGAAAGATTTGCACATATTTACTCTACCTGGGGGCCAATCTGCTGAAGTGAAATCTAAGTTAGTAAATTAGAAAACTAGATAAAGAAGATAATGGAGAAAGGGTTCTTTAATTATAGTTATTTTAGGAGTCAACCTCTAAGCAGACGCTGTAAAGGTGGTGACAGAGGTGGCATCTGAATGGTAAATTTAATCATTAAGGAGAGAGTCTTTTAAAGAAAAAAACATGAACAGGCAGCACCTGATTAACCAGCACCTGAGGCTTAATTAGAGCTACTACGAAGTGTATCTGGGTAAAATACTGCAGTGCTTTTACGTCCTAGCAGGGGGGTATGGTAAACAGATGTTTGGAAGGAAAAGACCACTACATCATTATACAGAGATACTGCAGATAATATGCGTCAGTCTCGTTGCTGCAAGAGTGCAGGAGTGAAGCTTATGCAAAGGGTCAAGGTTGTACACAGTCAAGGACTAAGTTTTTAGTATTTTAGAGCATCTTGGGATTTAACCAAACATCTATATTATATCTGCAGTCATGTCTGAGGTTTCCTGGTCTGGGGATATATTTTCAGCATTATATGAATACTAAAGGCTGCAGGATGTCTGCTCTTCTATGGCTACACGTGGCTACTGCACAACTTTAACCATAAAGTTAAAACCCTATAGAGTATATAGACTACAATATAGTCTAGAATTGAGAACTTGATGTATAGAATTGAAAGAAAGGCAGAACTGAGAGCAAAGAAATTTAAACATCAATAAAGTCTCCCTTAGTCCGACCCGCTTAGTTAATAAAGTAAAACAAAAAGAGACACTGCCAGGTCTATGCCCACTTATGAAGGGTCAATTACAAATTAGACTGCTGCTTCAACACCAGGGACAGCTCCATGGATTCATCAATACAGCTCAGTTTGGCTGCCGATATTTCCCAGCCATAATCAGGGCCAGATAAAGGATCATTGAGTCAGGCAAAGTAGACTCACATATTTAACTAACCAAGCTCTTTGCTACCTAGGATGGAGAGGGGATAAAGCAGGGGCGGCAGGTTACCAAAGGGGGAAGCATTGTGCTAACAAGAGAGATGGCATCCGCCCTCATATCTCCTACTGGGTGCAATTAAAATAAAGAAGCAGTACACGGCGAGACCTTTTACATCTTTCTACTTGACAGCCTTTTGTGGTTGGACACTGAAGAATCCTCTTTTTCTGGACCCTGTCTCTCAAACTCGCTTCAGTGGGTAAAGAGAGGCGGTGGGAGACCAGTTAATTAGTCTGCTTGGTGAGTAGGGGAGAGAGAGAGGACCTTTCGAATTTTAATTCATAGCTTCCTTTCCAAATCTTCGCCCATCACCACCTCGCACGCATCCTCTACCATCTATCTATAGACTGAAATCACAGATGCAGATGACTGAATTAATACCGAGACACATAAAATGGTTAATGAACCAATTTGAACCAACAGGGAGAAATTTAACCAACTCGGATTTTTTCACCCATAAATATATTTTTCTAGGTTTCGAGGTTTCCTTTTTTTCCCCAGAGTGCAGATCAATAAAGTCCTGATAACAGGATGACATCTTAGTCTTTGATAGACAGTGAAAAACAGAGGTTTTATCCAATGTTGCCAACTAGTTTTTTAAAATGCTGCTTTTTTCCAGTTTTCAAATTTACCTTCCTAGATGGTTCTGTGAAACAAATCATCTGGCATGTCAGGTTAGCACGGTGCAGGGATTATCTGGATCTGACCTTTTTTTAGGCTTGTGAATGTCTTGACATAATTCGATTTACATTATACGGCTTATATATGTAGGGAAGACTAAGCCTGAAATGGCCTGTATTAATAAAGCAGTTATCGTTAACAGCAGGCATGCTCTGCATTAGGGGAAGATATTAATGGAGTTTGTACAACCATAAAATACCTGGTAGCCGTTAAAATACTTCACCGCTGGATGCAGTACTTTGATGCTCTAGTTCTGCAAACACCATTGGATTGAAAATATTAGTGAGTCGGATAGAGCTTTGAATCCTTGGTAACAAGCTACATAGAGATGGTGATTTATCAGATCCTAAAGTTAAGTCTTTGAGGCAGAAAAGTACCAAGGCTCAAGGAAGTAGCACTGGCAGTCCTACCCTATTAACTATTTCTCTGTTTCTCATATTCAGGGAAGAAGTTAGGGCATTTTTGATTTATATTTGAGACATCAAAAAAAAAAAGTTAACTAATAGAATTAGAATGAGAAAATGTGCTGTACTGTGTCTGTCTAGTTTTTATTTATTGTTGTGAAACACAATATGTATCAGATGCAGACCTAATTTTACTTAGTATTACAATCAATCATTATGAGTGGTCCACTGATATAAAATAATTCTTATTGGTCATTGAAATTCAGTTCCATGTTGTGAAGATATCATAGAAAAGTTATTGAAATTGGTAGTAGCACTAAATTAGAATGGCAATATTAGATAGACCTTCCTCATCTCCAGAATTAATAAGTGAGTTCTCAAACAATAGCAGGCCTCTAAGGGGAGTATCATTGGAACAGACACATAATCATCATTTCTGCAACTCAGATCAACTCTATTCACATCACTGGTTGAAGCTTGCTGATCTGAACTACTAGCTGCAGCGTATTCATTTCCTCTCTCTCAACATGCTGCTCCTCGACCCTGTAAATGTGCATTTGACTGAATTTGACAGCTGTCACACTGGGATAAAACATCTGGCTTCATAGCAGATGCTCTTCTACAGCACAATGATACAAAAAAAACATCTCAAGCCCTCCAGTTCCCACTTTCGTCAACAGCCTCTCAAGGAAAAAAAAAAAAAATCAATTTCCGCTTCGCCCATTACAGGATGTGTACTATTGTGTTTGTTGTGCAGTAATGTGCATGTGCGTATGATTTTCTTTGATGATAAATATAAACCAAACACACCTGTTCAGGTTGATAGTCGGGAAGCTTTCAGATAATGTGTGGGGCTCTGAATATGCAACATTTTTTTTTTGGAGGGGAGGGGGTGTGTTTCCACACTCCTGTGTATTCACTTCCTGATACGTTTCATCTATCAGATTTTCTATAGTATCAAACAGTCAGCTGATGAAACGCCTTTCACTAAAGCTTTTTTTTTTTAAGTGCTGTGAAAGCAGTACAAGCGAGGCTGTGCTGTGCTCGGAGGGTCAGGCCCAGGAAGACATTAGAATATCAGAGAACAGATGAGATTCAACCTTTTATGTGCTGACTGATGTGTGCCGCAGACACTGGTGGTTAAGAGCATTCTCTCATTATGACAAATCAGAGGATTGCGGTCGCAGATGGTAAAGATTTATGATCAAAGCTGCATCTGTGCAGTTTCTTTATCTATTTATTCATGGGTTCTTTTACAGTGTTTGCTCTCCCCCTGGTTATTTCTATATCCCCCCTTGTGTTTTTGTTCATAAGGGATATATATATATATATATATATATATATATATATCCTTTCGAATTTGGACATTGTTTAGAAATCCTAGCTTGTCAAAGAGCCATACTTCACTTTAGCCTGTTCAGTTTTTTTCTTTGAGGCACTCAATCTTTATTCTTTATTTGAACAAAAAAGGAAAGGAATTTCTGATGAGAAGACAACCGAGTGCAGTGTGTAGAGGAGTAGAAAATGTCTCAACTTGTGGATGGATATGTGATACAGGGTATGTTTGTACAGTATGTCTTGCTCTATCCATATTAGCTCTGTTGCAATATGTCAACAGGATGGTTTGATAAGGTGCTGAGAACCTTTCTTGGATTCAACAGAATATTTACTTTTCTTAAAGAAAAAGTGTATTGTAGTGTAACTGATTTAACAAGCCTGCTTCATTCAAACTAAGACCTAATATGTCCTCATACTGAAGTAAATGATGTTGACAGCACATTTTGATAAAATATATTGAAAATCATTGTACTGTAGTAGTTTATTGATCTATTTTAACTATATAAGGTAACAGAAATTTATTTAAGTTAAAGCTGCCACCATTAACACTTTAATATTACATTTTTTTCTAGTTTTAAGTCAGATTTTTATAATAAAAATTTTGGATGTAGTCACACAGTATGTGGTATTTTATTTTGTATCTTTTATATAATGGTTGTTTGCTCAATCTTCATTGGAATGCTGCTTAAGCTTTTGTGCATGTAGTAATAGTAATATATACTGTAACAATATAACAAGCATTGTTTTGTTTTTTTTACATTTTTCCCAGGTATGTGCTGCTGCTGTTAATTCTATTCTTCATCCCAGGGGTGGTGATGATTATAGCCTACGGTCTCATCTCCAGAGAGCTCTACCGAGGCATTCAGTTCGAGCTGAATCAGAACACAGAAACCACTGGTGAGATCTTAACTCCAATCCAAACTGCAAAAAACTACACGAAAAAATCTATATCACTTTTTATAGACTGTTCATAGGAAGTAACGGATTGGAAACAGTCCAGTAAATTATGTAGTTTATTGCTACCCACAGGTCCTACATCTGCTACATCCAAATATATCATTCTTCTCTTATGTCATAAATGTCCAGTCTACATATTCCTCCATGGACCTTACAGCTGGTATTTTCCAAGTATAGCTGCATGGAACATGCGTAAATGCTCGAGAAAAATGGTCCCTTCAGGTGGAATAACTGCTGCTGTATCTACGTGCGTCAGAAGCAGCAGTTTCCATGGAGTCCAGCGTTATGTATGAGTCATCAAGGTTGAGAAGTTCTGAAAAAGCCTCCAGTCCGGTTTGTCTATTGTTTCTTGATAAAGACAAAGCGTCAAATTTCAGCAAAGGCTATAGCTCATATACTTCACATTACATTAAATAAGTCGATTCCATCTATTATTTATCAGACAGGAAGCCAGTGTGAAATAAAACCGAGATTTGAGTGATGTGACAGTTTAGTGAGGATTTGAGCTGCTGTATTCAGAACTGATTGCGACCTGAAATAAATAAAGCAGCAAAATGGTAAAATGTCATCTTCATCATTTAGTGACGTTAATTACTTCAACATGTCAATCAAACTGCCCCTAACTCGCACATTTGCCCTCTACAGGCCAGAAGAACGGCGTAGGGAAGGGTGCAAACGATGACGACGACGGCTGCTACATCGAGGTCTCCAAAAAGTTTACCTCTGCCGTCGAGCTCCCGACCCTCTCCACCTCGTCTGGCGCCGCTCAGGCCAGGACTGAGCGGCCCCGCAGCAACACCTCAGAGGCCAAGCTGCAGGCCAAGAGGAGAGTGATCCGCATGCTGATGGTGATCGTGGCCCTTTTCTTCATCTGCTGGATGCCGCTGTACTCAGCCAACACCTGGAAGGCCTTCGACCTGGTCTCGGCCACCAAAGCGCTCTCCGGAGCGCCCATCTCCTTCATCCACCTGCTGTCCTACACCTCGGCCTGCGTCAACCCCGTCATCTACTGCTTCATGAACACGCGCTTCCGCAAGGCGCTGCTGTCCACCTTCGCCTGCTGCTACCGCAACCGGCTCTGCCGCCGGTGCTGGTGGTGCAGGAGAAGGGAAGCGGGGGAAGACGGCATCGCCATGGCGACGTCGATGACCACGTCCATGTCCAAGTTCAGCTACACCACCGTCAGCACCACCGGAAACTGATAGACCTCAAGGAAAACTTGGGGAGGGGGGGGGTCACGCCTGTGGCTGCCGCGCCTAGGCAGTGGCTAATGTGCGCCGTCTGTTTTCGTAATGTTCTGTTTTTCTCTCCATCCTAATATGCTACGAGTCGTGCGCTGAATAATACCCCTGCCCTCGTTTATGAGACCTTTCATAAAAAGGTCTCATAAACTGATTCTGTGTGCATGGTTGCAGAATGTGTCATTTTGGTGACATTCTTTTTCTTCGGTTTGATTGGCAACATCCGCTTTGTTGCATCCTGAAGAGAACATCAAGTGCCTGTGCTCTTTGTGAGGCTTTGTTTGTCATAATAGTTTGATCACTGGCTGCCGTTAAATGAGGATATGAATTCTGTGTACATGTTAATATTGTTTTTATGTTCTCTGCTGTGCCAAAAGTTAATGGAGATATACTATTGAACAACAAGGACTTATTAACTCAGTAATGAGTCAGCATGGATTGCAGCGCCTTTTTTTGCTTGTTGTTGTGTAATCGCCATTCATTCAGAGCATGTCTCTCTCTCAGTTATCAGAATTATTCTGTGGAAGGACAACTTTTTTGTTTTGCTGGATTCAAAATTTATGAAAATTTTGTGGTTATTTTAATTATACCAGGATACTCTTGACCCATCTACAGCAGACTAGCAAAGCATGTGCATTATATGCACTTGCTTTGTCAGTCTGAATCACATATATATCTACATAAACACATATCTTGAAGATGGTATTTTATTTTCTTGCATGCATTAGCAAGAATCCCTGATGTGTATGTAATCAGGCAGTTTTCTTCTCAACAAACAGCGTGGTTATGGAGCCAGGATGTCCCGGCCTATGCTGCTACAGATGTATATGGAATACTGACGCAGACATTAACATTGGTATGAGAATTTGTAAAAAAAAAAAAAATGATGGTGAATGAAAAAAGATGGTTCATTCACGAAAAGCTGATTGTACCTGCTCATTGCTCCAGTCTCTCCCTGATACAAATGGCACAGAAAACTGCTTTAGTCAAACTCACCTTTTCTACTCAATTATCTCTGTGGTGTCTTTTATGTGATCTGCCTTCTGCTGCTGCCAATTACAAAGCCCCTCGTTTCCAGGCATAGGCTAACAAGGTGTTTTTCAGAGAGCGAGACCATTTCCTGTACAATTCAAGGTTTCGCTTTTGTAAATCTGTGGACAAATAGCCACAATAACCAACTACATCCGAGCCCTTCAATTCTTTAATAACAAGAAACTCAATCTTAATAGAATCTTCATGAAGAGAAACATGTTGCTCAATGTACGTTACAATAAGGAGAGAACTAGAAAAAACAGACACAAGGGAATGGCTGGGCAAAACAGAATAGAAATAAAACAGTCCTATATAATTATTGTTTGACATCAATTGATTGCAAAATTCATTCATTTATAGATATGACTACCCAGAAGTATCTAGTGGAAAATTCAGGTGCACATGCCCCCGAGAGTGTTTGCACAGACACAAGATTAAAAAAGCCAGCCTACTGTGGAACACAGAGATATTTATCTGACAGCAATCAGCTTAATCAGCAATGTGTGAACTCATTTGGCAGTGACTTTTATAGATCGCATGGTCATGTGAAAGTTACGCACTACAGCTCTATCAAATCCCGGATTCCCATTAAAAATATTCATGACTTAATTCATGACTACAGTCAGATGTGCAGAATTATGGTAATAGTCTAAGTGTTGTAGTAAATAATTTAACACTTCTTGGAGATAAAATGGACAGTTTTTATCAGGATTTGCATTATGCAGTGTGATGTAATAGCCTATATATTACTACTACTGCATATGTGCTCTGCCAGGCTAGTGCTGTCATTGGTGATTCTCTTTTCCCTCTTTCTCCCATCAATTCAGTACTTTCTGCTTTTACAGAGATGTATGAATACATGAATGACAAAAGTCAGAGCGCAGCTAACAAGTGATGGCAGAGGTGGCAGCGAGTTTGGCTCACAACAGAAAATTGGCAGAAAAATCTCTCGGCAGAGGTTTACTTGTAAATACTTTGTCTGGTAGCCTCCACTCTGTGTGCATATGTAAATACTGCAGGAGACAATGAGTGATCTCCATTTGCAGCTGAAGAAACACGTAGACTCATTCTGTATTTATTTAATTTTGCATTAAATATGTGTAAAATGTGTTAATGCTAGGTCATTGGAGCTAAAGTGTTAAGGCTACAGTATAATAAGATGTAAATAGAGTAAGATAAATGGCCATAGAGAAGATATGAAGATATGCCTTAAGTACAATGCCTTTACCTTCCACAGTATAAAATTGTCAGTGTCTGGTAGTCTACATTATGTATGAACTCCGCAAAACATCTGTATAAGCTTACTAAAGAAATTGAGATTTGCTATGGATGCATTTTTGTTGAATTTCGTGTTCTAATTATATGCCTCATTAAAGCTCATTAAAACTGATTAAGTATTTATAGAAATCTATAACCACCATTTTAAGGCGTTATTAATATGTTATATCACAAAAATGTGTATACGTTAGAAGTCACTGTTTCTGAATCTCATTACTGAGCTAAACTAACCAGATTTCATGTCATGAGAGTGATATCACGCTGAGCTCAAAGAAATTTCCTAAAATTTCTACTGCACACCTCTGCCTATAAAGTGTGAATGTCTCCTGAGACAAACAATAATGCTACAGGGAGAAGTGATTTAACCATTAACAGGAAGTTTACAGACTTTTTATAGAGACAAGGTAAAAATGCCTCAGAGGATGAGAAATGTAGCTCTGATCCCATCAGTGGAACAATACCTGACACAAATCGAAACTGAAATGAGACTGAGGCAAGCGACTGTGCGACCCTCGGTTTCTTATCTTGACTGTACCTCCCTCAACCAGGATCCCATTACGTGCTTCAGGCGGCGCATACATAGAAAAAAAACATAGTATGTCTTGTTTACACAACACTTGGAACAAATTCTCATCATCCCAGGATATAAACGAGGTGACAGCTCAAATCATTAACTGTGCTGTCATCTTTCATGTATGTCTTGTATCAGTTACCTCCTCATAGTTGTCGTGAATCATTTGTGCTCGCTTTGAAGAACACGCATTCCATAAATGTCACTATTAAAAGCGTCATATCACTGAAGTAAAAAAAAAATTCCGGCTCATTTAATGAAAGCAAAGCTGCTTTGCTGTATGCTCTTTAGGATACTACTTGGGATTTTGCAGGTAATTTGCAGGATTTTCATTTTCACTTTAATTGAAGGATTATATGCTTTGAGGAAACTGCACCTCGAGTCTTTCAAATCCTCAATTCAAAGTGCTACAAACAAAGCTGGTTTTATTTCCTGGTTTGGCATCTGCAGAGATGCAAGATGTTTACCTCGTGGTGAACATTAACAAAGAGTAAAGGTAAATTAGATTCAGTTGTTTCTTAAGTATTTATATAAATGTGCTGCTGCCTCCAGAATTATTCATACAAGGCAAAGAATGATTCTTGTAGCTATCACCTCAGGCACAGTGTGAAATATTTAGTTTCAGCCTGGAGATTCTGTACCTGAGTTTTACCAAGAAACAGAGCTGACAAGAGTCGTCTATGAAAAAATAAAAAAAAGGTGTCTTTGGTAGCTTCCTCTGCTCCGTTCCTTTCTCACATTGTCTTATGGGAAGTTGTTCTGTTGTTTACGAGATGCCTAACACTCATAGTAACATCTGAGGAGGCATCTTTAGTGTTAAGATGTTTCTCCTGTTATGTCTCAGCTTCCAAAAAAAAAGAAAAAAAGAAATACTGCGGTGAAGAGTGGGTGCAGGGGATGGTGAAATTATTTATCTCTTATTAGCATTGAAAATCCTTCCCTGATGGTAAAGCTGTTGGTGTTTGTGTGTCTACAGTACATGTTTACCAAAGCAGCCTCTAGGCCTGCTTTTCTTTACACATCTGGCCACATCTGGTGCCTGCCTGTGTGACATTGTAATAATATAAAATATGTAATTGTCTGTGGGTTGATACAGAACATTGTCAGTGAGACGTTTTAAATGTGAAGATATAGATGTTTGTGGTGTATTACATCTACTGTACATCCAGTGTGATATACTAGTTATAATGGAGTCTTGTTTCTCATGGTTTCAGTTAGTCTACATATACAGTATTTTTCAAGCCAAATGTCCATTGTTTAACAAAAATAAACATGAAGGGAAAAAGATTATTGCATTTATGTTGTGTCTGTGTTAATGACAATCCACAAAACAAGACATATTCTGGGAAATATTTATATTTGCCTTGAAATTAATCTACTCAAGAAGAAGCAAGCAAGCTGGACTTTGAATACATATCCAGACTCAAACATGAAAAGAGCAGATGAATAATAAATTAACAACAAACAACGGCAAGTTGGCTTCCCCAGCGAATACAATCTGGTCTGAATCGAAGCCTTCTGGGGCAGAGAAGCCCTCAGGAAGTTCAAACTTGCATTTTTACTGAGCGGCTGAGAAAGAGGCTGAATGCTTCTGAGTCATTGCTATAGCAACACGCTCTCCACAACTTTAATCTGTCGTCTATGGACCAGAAAACTGTGAAAAAAATTTTTCCCCAAGTTATCCCTCAGAGGCGTCGGCCTTGCCCTGTGTACAAAATAAAAAGACTTTTTTTCTCAGGCAGTGCAGCGAGTGAAAAACACATTTTCTGAACGTTAACAATAGCTGTGCTGTTTACTTATTACACATTACATTGTAATGTAATCCTAATCATAATTTGTTAAATTTAAATTACATCATGGTTCTAAGAGTGCTTTTTTGCAGGAAAATGAATTTGAAAGACCCATTCAAGTGAAAATATGTCCACATGATAAATACATTTTCTCAAAATGTACTTATCCTCAGAATAAGTACATATTGCTGATAATTATTATGTAGTTTGACTTAAATACAATACAGATGTAATGGATATACAGTATATGGTTCAAAAGGATCTAAGTACTTCTTCCACTATTGGCCAGCATTCATGTGTACCAGTGATGCATGTTCCAGACCCTGTTAATCAACTATTCATTCTGTAAGGGGACAAGTGCTGAATGACTATAAACAACGCCACAACAATGTGCCTCCCAGCCCTAGCTTCATGTTGCAGCTGCCCATACATTTTTTTTCCATATGCCATCAGCCTATAAATTTCTACGATATTTGTTGTGGCTATATCACTCGCCACAGGGTTGAGAAACACAAGTCAACAGCAGCTTCTGTGTCGTTTCCTGCCCAAACACCCCATCCCCCAACAAAGCAACACAGGCAGCTTATCTATCTTCCTTATAACCCTCCACCAGGTCCAAACATTTCTTATTCTCCTCATGTTCCTCATTTCTTCTCAGGTTCTTACCTCAAAAGGATGAGCTTTGTCCGTGAAATAGGACAGATCAGTAGGTTAAAGCTCGTATGGCCTATTGCTTCTATCTATTTATTTGTTAATTATAAGGATCCTCATTTGCTTTATGCCCAGCTACTCTTTCCTTAGGTCGAAGGCAACATAAAACAATGACATGAAAATAAAAAAGAAAGAAACTACAATCAATAATATTTACATAAATAATACTGAAAACTTAATCTAAAACTAAGACAATTTATTTCATTTAGGGCACAAAAGAACATGCACTGTTAGGTATCAGTAACACCAAAGTACCAGGCAAATACCAACACAGTATTCTGTCCTGTGGGATATTGATCACATCAGGCTATCGACACTGTTATGGAGCTGATTCATTGCAGCATCTAAATGATGTTTCACATTCTTAAAGGCCAGAGAACATATATATACATATTTTCAGCTCAACACATGTGCACACATTGAGCTAGGCGAGGTCATAAATTTTTGCTATTCACACACTTTTCACTGGAGGCAAAGCATGATGCTGATGATATCAGAGCTTTTAATTGACCTGCGAAGGGAAAAACTATAGAGGGTAAAGGCTGCATTATGGAAGGTTGCCTTTTATAGATGCAAAAAGAAAAAAAGGGAGAGGGATAATGAGCAATAAAAGTTTCCATTTTATGACCTGCCCCTTCCTTTTATCCCTTTATCTTCGGAATAAACAGCCAAACCTAAAGCTCAAGTTGTTATCAAATGTTCTTATTGCATTGCATTGCATTCGGTGCTCTTTGTTCTGTTTCCCCATCAGGAGCTAACCTTCATCACAAGAAAGCACAACGCTAAATATTACTTTTTGGTTCTTACTATGAGGACATTTGGAATAGAGCCCTGGGGAATACAGGGCCAAAAAACATTCCTTTCATTCAAGTTAACTCAATACATGTTCCCAGCTAGCACTGCAAAGACGTTGGTGATGTGACATCCAGCCTGATGAATGGCTTTCAAGGATGCCAAAATGAAATTGTGTCAACTAAACTGTCATTCTTGTCTGGCAACTTGGATCTCTGATGGCTGTAATGACTTCCAAAAGAAGGATTACCAAAATAAGTATACAATAACAGTATCCATCGTGGGAGGAAAACCTTGAGCTGAACTTTTACTGAATCATAACAATCATTGCTATATTCTCAAAGTTTTATCACCACAGAGGACTCATGATTTATTAGTGTGATATATTGTTATGTTGCTAAGTAACTGAAAAGCAACGTGGTCTGACACATTCCTTATAAAACATATAGGCTGAGTCAGTGTGATTACTGTGAGGATGAGGGGGTGGTTAATGTAAATTGAGAGTAAATTCTTTGTGGTATGACTGGGTTTTTAAATGCACATATATGCAGTATACATCACTCTAATTCTGGAAATGGATTCCTAATATGGCAACTCATGGGAATCCACTCTGTCAGCAGTTTTTGGCTTGTTGATGGGGTTGGCACTTAGCGTTCTACTGGCGGAAGTAATCACTTGGGCTGTGCTATGGGAGCTAATAGTAACGGGATTGGACTTGCGTTTGTGTCGTCTGTCCTGGCCAGGACCAACAGCTTGCTGCGCTTGGCAAGCGTTGCCAATTCATTTCCTGCACCAGAAGGAAGTGTGAAGAAGTGACAGAATAACAGGTTTATGCTCTCATCTTTGGCACGGCGCAGGTTTTCTCCTTTCCATGTTGGTCTGTGATGTCATGTATTGGAGTCGCCATGAGACAAGCAGCAAAAAGAGGTTTCAACCTTCCGCTTCAACCACACTGCACTCCAAAGAATAGCAATTTCTGTGATTGATGGGCTTGAAAGCAGCAACAGACATGGATACCAAATACAATTCTAGATTAATATAAAAGAATTGCTGCTCCTATTACGTTCATGTTTTTTTTAAGCAAATTGTTTCTCTTTCCTACAAGGTGCACTCATGCATGTTGTCTTACAACAAAAAGAAAACTGGATTGAAATGGATTGCTCCACTCTGGAGCAGTGGGACAATGCACTTTGACAAGGGAAGAATCTTAGCTCCTGTGCTGACAGCCAGAAAGTCCAAAATGAACGAAAGCTACTATAACTCATCCACTTTTATTTAACCGTGTTCATCAAAGTATAATTCCCCATAGGCATGCTCTACAGACAGCTAACTTGATGAAACCAGATGGTTTATTACACATAATTTTCCAAGTTTTCCTTGGAACTTGTTTGGAAGGGCAGAAAAAAATGAAAAAATACTTGGCAGAAGAATAGATGATCTATTTGTCTGTCACCGTCTTTCACTAGCTTAGTAGTGAGACATCATCTCATGATCACGAGGGCATGCGAGAAGCCACACAACTGTGCCAGCAAGATGGGTTCGTGCATTAATAGCTGACACGCCATGTAAGCAAACACCTCAGTACAAATAAAACAGAAACAAGCAGGGAAGACATTGTGACTTGCATTAAAATATACAGAAGATGCTGGGTCATTAGAAATGTCTCTGTAGGTTAGGTGAAAAAAGCAAAGATAAATCTGTATAGATAAAGCAACAATAAGCAATCACTAGACAATTAAGAACCCTTATATAGACATTAATGGCCGTTGACGGATAAATCAATATTCACAATCAAATTTTAGCTTATGGTGTCTAAAATAGTGACACCACATTAAACACCAAGTGCCATCATAACGTTGTTCATCATCATTATTGAAATATGCTATCATTACAGGCCCAAAAATGACAAATACAGCAGGTAAAGAGTGTCCCAACCCGCTAGAGAAATTTCCCCTCGATCGCTTCGATAGACAAATAAGGAAAGAAGGGGTTCATGTTGAAAAATGCAGAAGATTCTCCTTTTGTATATGCTGCATATAGCATTTGTAATATAGGAGCTTATCCCAAAATGAAGGTAAATCTTTTCCATTTTATTCACAAAACTTCATTAATTTCACCTCCATCCTGACTTCAGAATGATTTGCTAATTAGGAATACCCAGTGGATCCTAAATTACTAAACACAGCTGCACAGTAAACTCTACTAAAAGTCTGGCTGAGAGACGGTGCACATCAGACAACACCAGCTCCTGCACAGTTCACATTGGGGACACCTTAGGTTTACATACACACTAATAATTGGTTGGTCATTCGATTAAATCGTGCCTCCTCATGATTATCGTTATCAAAGTGGGTAAGGTCATAATCAGATCACATCTGGATTCAGCCTCATAATTTATCTGGCAGTTTTAAGGATGACCCTCAGGCAGATGTCACATCTATCCGATTATTTTCCTAATCCACTGCAGGGAGCTGCTGTGACTTATCTCATTGATAAATCACTTTACAAGACATCACCCTAGTGTTTGTGATAATTTCTATAATAATGAGTCTCATAATGTACATTAATCTAATTATTTTATTTAATTAGTTTATGTAATCAGTCTATTATTCCTTTCTCAACACGATGTTGGTCCTCAGTTGGTTGCAAAATGCAACCTCACCTCCAGATGCCACCAGAAACTACACACTGTACCTTTAAGCGAGCCAGTTATAAACAAACAACATGTTTGACAACTTAATGGAAGTGTTGATGAATGCTATTTTAACTGCCTCCTCATGCCTTCACATGCAGAACAGTGAGAGGACATGGAACATCAGGGAACAAGTAGTAATTAGTGTTGTGCATTGTGTGTGCTCACTATTGACTAGACTGTCCATTTTACAGGATGTGGTAAGTGAGAGAATGAGGAAGTGATTTCTGACACTGCACCTAGGTAAAGAAAGATCTTGTTTCACAAACAGAAATGTAGGCACCATGAGAACAACTTTAAAGAGCAAGTAGTCAAGCAAACACAGGCAACAAGGCAGTGCAGCAGTACAGTGGTAATGATACAACCTGATCAAATCTACAATTACCACTTAAGTTGTCAATAAATCTAATTTGCAGGCCCACAGCACAAAACAAACATAATAGAATATCAGGGTGTTTGTCTGGTTTTAATCAACGCCGATAACTCAGTGAGAATCAGATTATGACGACCTAAGAAACCATCAGGTCAGGCCGATGGGATTGTGGCACTTCTCTATGCTTGCGTCACAGCTGATGTCTGTTAATCGGAAAGATGGAAAAACATGCAATTCAGTCACGCTGCCCACATCTCCCACATTTCCTTCTGTCCCCCCTTCGCTAAGTCTCTCCACCTCGGAGTCTAAACCAAGTAACGACCGAGACATCATCCGTCATCGTTGTCAGGGATGTGCAGAGGACGTTAGAGGGGGCAGGGGCCCAAAGTCATAAAAGTAATTAAATAAATATATGCCTGGGATGACTACTTTAGCGATAGACAGTTCATTTTTCATAACCATGTACCTGCTGTGTTCCTGTCACAGTGGAAGGAGGGTGTGCCAATAATGAAGATCTATAAGCAGAACCTACAACAATGAAGTCAGAAGCCTACAATCTGATTTATGCAGTTACTGTTAAGCAATTTTATA
Organism: Eupleurogrammus muticus; assembly: GCA_036785175.1. Taxonomy (NCBI): domain Eukaryota; kingdom Metazoa; phylum Chordata; class Actinopteri; order Scombriformes; family Trichiuridae; genus Eupleurogrammus; species Eupleurogrammus muticus. Next base: position 3,773,517 of record JAYKQN010000024.1, read on the forward strand.
CCTACCAGAAAATGCCCAACATGTGTGCTCATAATAATCAATTATGGTTATATTGACGGAGCAAGAGCCCACACAAGAGGTAGAGGTAGAGGATACTGCCTGGGAGACCTGATATTTTGTTTTTATCAATATGTCTCTCGGGCAAGGCAGGTTGTGTGCAAACAGGAACTTATTTATTTATAGGGAAAAGGGCACTTTCTCTCTATGAGGCCAAACAGCAGGTGCTGGAGCATCCTTCGAGGGCTGCGTCCTCGCTGATGCCTCATCTTGAAAATTGGCGAAGGCCACACCACTATGGGAGCACAACAAATAACATGAAATGCAATTCACAAGACACTTCAATTTTTAATTTACATGTAAATGTATATTAATATATGTTGTCCTGAATATATTAACGAATAATTCTCAAGAACTATGCAGGTTGAGGAAGTATATTTTCGAACATAATAATAGTTATTACGCTGTCTACATGAAATATGTAATATCTAAACTTTGAAACGTTTTGTGTTATACTTCTGTCCACCATCACTCGCACCCTACGGGCAGCGAGGAGCGAAACTCCATTATAGTGAGTGATGAAAACATCAGCAGCAACATGGGATGATTGAAAAGAGTGAAGCTTGATGCAGGAGTGAAACAGAAGCAACAAAGGTTCATTCTATACAGTTGTGATGTGGTGTTTTTTCTTCATATAATACACCACCTGTACTTACAGAACATAAATACAATTTTACTGTGAACATGGTTGTAGATATTGAATCTACAACCGGAACGGAAAATTATTCAAATCTATCACATGATAGTCAGCATTGCCCAGCACCTGCTTGAGGGCTTGGAAAAAATGCACTGAACAGAAAGAGAGACGTCTTATCATACACGTGAATTGATAAGGAGCAAACACAATGATGTACACATGGCATCTTTCCCGCTGAGTTTCAATAAACAACAGAGCACATTCTGCATCACCACGCTTCAGGAATTCAAAACACACAAAGATATGTGACAATACAGGGTCTCTAGATTACCAGAGGACAAATGCCAAGTAAGAACACAAAGGTCATTACTCATACAGATGCACGCACAACAAATTGCACTGAACTCCATGGAGAAACATCCAATGACCGAATTTGTCATCAACGACAGTCTTCTGGCCCTGTAATACGTTGGCTTCAACGTTGTTGATTTCACTCAAATAATTAGAGGTGTAACTTTTCACATTAATACTGAGAAAAAGTTTTTCTAAGACAGCTCATTTTGTGTGCTCCACAGACTGCATGGCGCCATAGTGCGAGGCCAACCTGGACAGAGTCTTTAAAGCTTTGGACGCAACATAAACCAAGACATCACAGCCTCAGTTGCAGCAGCTCGGCCAAGCAGGAGCTGTTTGAAAAACATTAAAACCACGACTTCACTAGTCTAGTGTTAGTGTAATTATTGTTTTTCAATATGTTGGCCGCTCAAACAGAGACTCTAGCTGTGTCGCTTTTATTGTTGTAAATGACTGAAAGTGAAATTTTAATCATTTTAGATCACGTCTCTGGTCATACTGTTCACTTATTTTATTATATTTGCCATCTATGTTACTAATATATGGACAAATTATATTTTTTTTATTTAAACATTCAAAGTGATTAAGGTTGAGGTTAAGTTTGTAAGAAAAATGAGACACCACCTTTTTTAAGTATCTCAGTATTTTTCACAGGCGTTGGAGCAAGCTTAAAGGGAAAGGTCACAAATATGGCACCTATCTTAGAGCCGTACATGAAGTATGACATGTATTTTGACAAGCTTAGGCAAACTTCATCCTCAGACTAATCCAGCAGAAAGATTTTGACTTGACAGCTGCTGTCAGTCATACTGACAGGCACAGGGCCCGAGGGACTTAAAGCACTGAAGGAGTCACATGAGTAGGAGCTTGAAAGTGAAACGTGGCACCTGATACATCCATATGCAGAAGAAGCTTCTCCGGTCATCTTTCAAGAGACAAAAAAAGAGGTTCAGCGTGAAATAATAAATTGTTTCTGATATATTCTTATCAGATATTTTTTTAAACTTACTCCTTTTTCATTGTTAATTAGTGTTTATTTCAAAGCTCAAGCATAAGGTGAGCATTTTGACACTTTCAACTGTGAACAGATGAATGAGAAAACACCTTCTAGCTTCTTCAACATACATCCTTCTGCACTCTACACTTTTTTTATGTTAATCTATGGTTTTCTCCTGCTGCGTGTTTGTTCTTTCCAGTCAAACATACAATGCCTCAGGGGAAGTTTCTTCTTTGACTCTCGGGTTGCCTGGCAACCAGGCGATAACAATGACACAATAGGATGTCACAGCATCTGTACATGAAATAATCTAGCACATAACGCCCTTTAAAGCCTTAATAAAAAAGACACAGGTCTCAAAGTGTCATTGGAAAAAGATCTATAAGCCTGCTCTACTTAATATATATGTTCCACACATTGTGCTTCGTAAATTTGTCTTTCTCTGTTCCTCCACAGCTGTTAACCCACCAGATGCTATAATGTACACATGCAGACCAAATACAAGAAAAAATAGACTTGCATTCAATGATTGTTGAGAGAAGCAAAAGAAACAAGAAACCGAACTGAACAAAGGTCTGTTTGAAAATTATTTATGGGTAAGAATGGATGGATTATGGATTAAATTGTGTCCAAACTGTGTCCAAACAATTCAGCTCCTGTCTTCTGATATTAAAAAACTCCCACAAAACCACCAGGGTTCTCCCAAGAAGTAAAGATCAGAGTTAATATGACAGAAGGCTTTATAATTAACTTTTTAGTAGTGTCGCAGTCTGCAGCTTCACATATGCAGGATGACCTCCTAAAGAGGGAGATCCATCAACAGTAACAGTCCATGAAATAGAAATTGAAATTCTTTACTGTGTCACTAGATTTATCTACACCTCTTATGTCTTTAACTTTATGAAGAACAAAATGGGTATTAGAACCGTATGAATCAAAGTTTGTGTGCAGGCTGCACAAAATTACGAAAGCCAGTTTGGTTTAGTTATTATTTTATTGCAGCTATCTTGAGATCACAAATTAATTATTTTCCAATTTCGAGATAACAAAGCTTGTTTTATTATGTTTGCAAAAACACTATAAAAGGAAATTAAACAAGGTGCTGTTCACTTCAGAAAAGAATTAAATTACATTGGACAAAATATTATTAGTCAGTATGGTTCAGTTAAGATTTAGGCTATTTTTTAATGTTTTATGTGGATAATCAATAATGTGTAACTGACCACAACACAGTATGTTTCATGTTTAAAATTTGCATTTGTATATACAGTTTATTTGTTATATTACTTTTATTTTATTAACCATAAACACACAGTGCCGATAATAATAATAATTGTTGTTTGATCTCAAGGTAACAGCTTTAAAATAATAACTAGTAGCAACCAGACCACTAAGGGCTTCCATACAAATAACAATATGAAATAGTACAGAAAACAATGGAGAAATCTTTAAATGCATGTAAAATAAAATTCTTTTGTGAAGTGCATTTTTATATATGCATTCTCTAAGCAATATGCATGGATGGCATTTGTGTTGTGTATATAAAAAACATGAAGTCATGCACAACATGTTCAGATACACACACAGTTACTTGCAGCGCTATTCATTCACAAAAAAAGAAGCAAATCTTGTATGTAGAAGAAATTCAACACAAAGAAGTGTACATGTTTGTCACCTCAGTCAATGCAGAGCCAAAACTACATCCCAAATCTACAGCAGTAGAAGCGAAATTTAATAGACTCATTACTTATTTAAAGAAATATAAAAAAATCTCCATTGAAAGTTCGGGAAAGGGAATGGTCCTGAAAAGAGGAATGACTGCCGCAGAGAAACAGGCTGCATATGCCTAATATGCCTCATGCATGAACATCTAGGTTTATGGCCTCAGCATGAATTACAGCTCCTGCATTTTGTCCTGGATTATCGCCTCGGCATATTTTCTGCATGTATAATCACTCAGGGAGCTGAGACAAAACAGAGAGCCAGAAAGTCAGGAAGCCTGAAAGCCCTTTTCTTCATGTCAGACAAGATCTACAACCTCTGGACAGTCCCATTGACATGAATAAAAATGTTGATTGATTTTTTCCCTAGAGAACAGAATCCTGAGAGCTGACATCACTTGTGGAATATATGACTTTTGCTGCAGTATTTCAGTGATAGGATGCTAAGAGTAGCAAGTATCCTTCCGACAGGACTGTAGTATACCCTAAATGACTGTTTATTTATTTCAATCTCCGAACAGATCACGCGTTTATTTGAGATCAGGCCGCAATTAGTGACAGGCGATTAATTTCTTTCTGATGAAATCTGGCTCAGAAAAATGGGGACTAGTTAAGTATCTAACTGTGTGTGTGTGTGTGTGTGTGTGTGTGTGTGTGTGTGTGTGTTAAATTCTTGTTCTGTTTATGGATTGTCTGTTTTCACACCCAAGACACCCAACATGATTTTCCTTCTTGCTAATAGTTAAACAATTATTTTTAATCCGAAGCTGTATCTACCTAATATATGCAAGTCCAATATGTTTACTCCTGAAACAAACATCTGGCTGTAACCAAAAACAGGCTAAAAGACAAAAAATAAAGAGGACCTGCCAGTTTATTATAGTGAAAAAGCTAATTCCTTCCAGACACGCTGACACCACACCTCAAGAGTCTTTAATTCAAAGCTTTCTCTGCTGTTATATTTCAACGTGGGTCATTGCAGTCAAACATCTTTGGTCCTTGACTAGGTTTTGGAAATCCTTTGCTGCTACAACCCTGATACAGAAGTTCAGTCACTCAAAAAGGAACTGCCTTTTCTGACAGTGGTTTTACATAAACGAATTTACACTGCATGACTCTAAAGAATAGCCCACTTATGGAAATGTGGCAGAGCAGAGTTTTTTTCTTCCATTACTCCACATAACCACAAAAGACTGGCCTGAAGCTTGGATAAATTACTCTCAGTAAAATAATTTAAACTCAAAGTTTGATAAGACATTTGACTATCAACGTTCTGTCACTCGATGTGCCAGACTGTAGACATGATTTTTAACACCAAATTCAGATGTTTCTAACAAAAATTTTTGTAGGAGATTAATTATACATAATTATAGTCATCCTCTAAATTATTTTTTTACAGTGTTATTTTGACTGTTCTGTATTTTGTTCCCTGTATACTGGAAATACAAAGATTGCCTCAAATCTTTTTTATTCAGCAAATCACAAAGGGCTCCTGAAAATATTACCTCCCTATGTGGGAGTGCTGAGATGACTTAATCGCATTTCTTTTTGTTTGTTGTTGTTTTTTTTCTAACACTGATTTATTTGAGAGCGTCTGTCGAGATAATCAGATAATCAGACACTAAATACTTGAGCTTTCTGAGCATGTATGTCTGCGACATAAAATTAGTCTTAATGTCTGTAATAAATACTAAGTAGGCCTATTACATCAATAACCACCTTTACTCTCATGACGAGAGCTGTGTTCTCAACCTAAAAGTACTTTAAACCAACCAGACTGCGAGGGGACATCCTCTACCAGGAGCTTTTGAACCTGACTGAAACACTTTAACATTTTACTGAAAACTCACTGGAACTTTCATCAGAGACCTTTAAATAGCACATTTGTGGACCTACGCCTAAAATCGACCTTATGTTGTGGATGTCTTTTCTCATCAAGCAATAGTTAGACAATTAGAGCCTCACCCTCAGCAATAACCCTCCGTTGCACAGGTTCCTCCAACAGTTCCTTGCATAGAGTATTTCTATTTTTTGCCCAGAATGCACTTTGTTCATGTATTCAGACTTCCTGTGACAAAATGTGCCCTGGAGGTTCATAAATGTTTCATCAGTCTGTGGGAAAAGGAAGAAAAACTGAATTTCCTGGATATATGATGACATCTTTTTTTGTCCTTCAAAGTCAAAGACACATTTTGTTTCTAAATCTATTGTTGGCATTTGGCCATGGTAAAAGAGGGTTCAGAGCAGTAGCACTTGCTTTTATTTTAAATTATAACACTAATATCTTGTGTGTAGCTGTATAGCTTGTTTAATTATATTATCACTAGAATAAATTAAAAAAAGAGTAGAGAAGGAAACTTAGTTATTTGCTTAACAGTACAAAGAGGGGCACTGACTTCCTGACTACAAGATAACGCACACACATCAAAAATAATAATCCTCCAACAGAGGAAAAATATAATTTAAAACTGATTTTATGCATTTCTGCATCAGCTAACCTCTTGGACTAAGTTGAGAAACAGCCACCTGCACCCGTCTAGATTAGTTAGATTGAAGGTAGAGCAGTTTGGGATGTGACAATAACCGAAATACTGCGGCTTCTCGAAAATCTGTTTAGTTATGGTGCTAAATTTCCCAGAAGCTGTTGGAAATGGAACACAGTGATGATAACTCAGCAAGTATTATGCTTTTATTCCATATCACACACCATAAGCGACTGCTACTCAGTGATGTTAGCCATTAGCAAGTGTTTACCGTATCGTCAGCATTTTAAGAAGTTTACCTAATTGCTTTCTTGTTGTGCGTCAGATAATCAGATCAATATCACTCTCACATCTTGACACTAAGTATGAAGCTTTACTCAGGAGAAGGTGGCTGTTTTAACCTTTGAACAGAGCCAGGCTACTCTTCATACTCAGCTTACTGACATTTAGAGCAGTACAAATCTTCTGTCATCAAACTTTCTGAAAGAAACCTAATAACTACATTTCCCAAACCACTAAAGTGTTTTCAGTGGAAGAAAGAAACTCAAGAGAGTTGATGTGTGCCTGTTGCTAAGAGTCAAAGCTCGTTATTATGAGTTTTCCTAAGGACCCAAAAATTATGACTGATGAGCAATGACTTTAAAATACCCTAAATGTATTCTCTATTCTATCACTCTAAGAGAAACTAGAGATATTTGACAACACCACAAAAGGAATCAGTGATTATTTTGTAGATTTAGACCAATCTTCTCTATCTGCCTTAGGCTAAAGAGCTCATGATTTAGTTAAAATCTAATTAATTTAAGCACCGTCAGGAAATTAAAAATTATTTCCAGATCGATGGGCAATTTACCAGCTGTTATCTGGATGAGATGCCGTGGTTGAAGAGAAGGTGAAGTATTTAACAACATTTTATCTCCATTTTCAACCGCTAACACAGCAGAGAAGCTGTTATCATGAAAAGCTGTTTGACTCATAGAAAGGAGCAGGACCTTTTCTTTCTCATTTAGTCTTCTTGTCTTCACCTCCATCTGCTATCGTCACCTCAGCCTTTTCCCTGATTATAATCAATGTGTGGGGGTCTTATTTAGAGTGTTTGCACCCCCTCATTATACAGGTAATCACATGTGACTGAGTGACTCAGTTTGCCCTGGGTGCCACGACACACTGTCCTGCATGTCGTCACTCATGGATGAAACACGCTGATTTGAACCGGCTGATGTGTGTTTGTCATGATCCCAGAAACACGTGAATCACATTTTTAGAGCACAGTCTTAAGACATTTTTCACTTAGTTACAGTGAACGTAAATAAAATACAAAACTGTGACATGTTTGAGTGTGAGACTTTACTTAGATAAACATCCTTTGGGCATTGAACTTTTCAAAAAGGCAGGTGACATTAAAACAGGGTAAAGGATCCCACCTCAAATTTGTGACAAGTTGTGCGCATGTCCTGTATATGACAGTCAAGCAACGTTAGAATAGGTTGGTGATTGAACTTTTTCACTGTAGCCATATTGATATGAAATAACTAAATATGTGGTAAACACTGGTGTTAAAAAGAATGTTTTTAAGGTTCTATTCAGGTCAACGTGAGTCAGAGTGCTGCTATTGTGCATGTTGGTACAATAGAAAAGAATCTCCTACACTAAATGGAACATACATACAAACCACACACACACACTGCAAAACATACAACACATACAATGCAAAATTACCAACTAATTAATAGTCTAACTTGGATTCATCATTCTCTTAAACAACATGATAACAAGAAAGCAATTTATCTGTGTTATTTATAGACAATCATAAATAAATAAACCTACCTACACCAAACAAGGAGAATAACCTCTATACAAGTCTTAACAAAATTATTGATTGAAACATATGGACACTTACTTATAAGCCTAAGTTTAAAAATAGACTCACCTTATGAAAATTGTGTTTTTCTGGTTACTGCAAAATCCCTGAGAACCTCTTCAAAGTCCAGTCAGTGATGGTCAGTTCTCTCAGCTGCTGTGAAATAGCCTTCAGGGTCATCATCTTCTTGGTTTTCACTGCTGGACAGTCAGAGAATGAGGCTGAGCCACACACAAACAAGTGTTTCCATAAAAAAAAAATAGTTAGTGGAGGTTTTTTTCTTAGGTACTTTGTTGTTTTGCCGTTGGCTTCGCCTAGAATAGCCTGTGTTAGCATGAGAAATAAAATAGCAGCTAAATCGGCTTTAGCCTTTGGTTTTTAAGAAACATTACACTACAATATGTTACAGACATAGGCTGAATTGTGAGCAAACTATAAAGCGCTGCGGGAAACCCTGGACATTAATAGTATTTATTAAAGGGCCCGTGTTTCTGCTAGTCTAGTATTAGCATTAGCATTAGCAGCTGCGATATTCTTACATTCTCCTTCCGCTTTCGTCTCCTTAGCTATATTCCTATATTACTACATTATTTACATGAAACAATAACATGAAATGCGTGGAACATTTAGTAAAACCGGAGGTAGTCTATTTGTCACTTATCTTTCGTTCAGCTTCTCCGCTCAGTTCGAGAAGCTTCGTTTTTGAAGTTTGCGCGGTATTTTATTTTCTTCTTCGCGTTGTTTTTTTAGCTGCAGCGTGCTCAGCTTGACCTGTGACCCCAGCCGACGCATTGTGCGCTCTCTAGCGGTCACCTGGCGCATTACAACGCTATATATATATATATATATATATATATATATATATATATATATATATATATATATATATATATATATATATATATATATATATATATATATATATATATATATATATATATATATATAGACAAATTAATTTCAGGAATCAGTCTTATATTCTTCTCTGTCCCCAAATAACAACCAGCATGCCCATGCCAAGTAAGTAATTCCCAAAAAACATCAGCACCAGCCACAGAGCCTCTTTTTGGTGCTGCCATTCCTTTTCCTGTCTGTTGCTTCTTGCTGTGCCACTTTCACATTAACAAGATTTGCCTTCGTAAAGTATGAGTAAGATGATAATATTTTATAGTTGTACTGAAGCAAATAAGCAACACGCTTATTATTTATCAACTGCAGTGTACAGGATGACATCCCCTGTTGCATTTGTGTACCTCATTGTCATCAGTTCAGGCTGAAGAATGTTTGTTCTGGTGTCGTTAAGGCAACCCGCGTTAACCACAGAGGCAGGGGAAAACATAATAGATTAAAAGTAAAGGAGGAGCCAATTAAAATTTGTGGTAAGTTAGACGTTGATGGGGAGTTTTTCTGTGATACATCAGTGCCATTAGTCACTGATGCAATGAAAAGCTTTAAGTAATACAGAGGCAACAAGTGTAAAGGGCCTCGACAACAGCATGTCTGGTGCTGCCGGGGAGTGTCTCAGGAGCCATCTGGCATTCCTGACTTTTTTGCAGATTTTTGGACAAAGAAAAAAAAAGATGAGTCTCAGTCCTTCCTGTGTTACTCACTTCTCATTCTTCTTCCATGGAGATACAAATAAACCAGTCGCCTCAGCCAAGGAAAGAAATCCATGTCATTGTTCTTCAACCGTTACCTAATGCAAAATCCACTTCATTATTTCATGCTGAGAATGTACAATTTCCTTAATTCCTGTTTATCCCCCAAAGAATGTAGTTTATATTGATATATTTGAGGAAAGTAAACAAGAACAAAATGCAGCAGAAAAATAGATTTTTTTTTTCTTGCAACACATATAAGATTTACATGGCAACAAATGGGAACCACACATTCCTCATGTCACTTTTCAGAGAGAAAGACAATGTGGAACACAAAAGAAAATAATCAGCAAATTATATAGCGTATTAAAATAATTAAAGGTTGCAGCTGTTGTAACATGGCCTCTGTATAAATTATGGAGGCAAATAAAAGTCACACTAACTGGATTATGAAATTCAGGTCAACTGAAAGTTCATGTTTTGCGCATTTCCAAATATAAATTGCTTCCACTAAGAAAATAATCAGTTAGATTGCTTGGTTGATAAGAGTAGTCACTGCCTATTATTCAGAGAATAATGTAAGTTCTTCAAATCATAATCAGGTATTCAACAAAGTAAAACACGTCATATAGTTATAAAGTCAGCACTTTTAAAACTGCAACAGACTGAATTTTACAATCAGCTAATGAATATGAAGGGATCTGATCCCTGTAATAAAAATGAAACCCAAGGACAAAATCTTTCAGCATTCAAAATTGAATGCGATTCCCTGAGATGTGTCTTGTTTTTTCAGCCCGGAATCGAAAAAAAGCAACGACTCTGGGAGCTTGTGTGCACAAGACAGATGGGAAGTGACACGTGTGTCCAGAGGGCACCGTCTGCAGAGTCAATGGACTTGGACATTGTTGTGTGTGTGTGTGTGTGTGTGTGTTAGTTTGCATAGCATGCAATGTACAACGTGCTTCACTCTGATGCCAAACTGTCAGGAGACAGCAGCAATGAATCCAGGAGCCTTTTTGCCACCCGTCTAACTGGCTGCAGCTGCATTTCTACTGGCAGAGCGAGGCCTTCCATGCAGCAGAGCCGGGCGTCAGATGGGCGGCGTGTGTTGCGACTGCAGCCGAGCTGCTGGATGCCAATTTGACTCCGAGTTGAGGGAGGGTGGGCAGCAAAAAGAACTGCGCGGAAGGGAAGGGATGCTGGCTTGTTTTTTTCTGTGTGTATCTGTGTTCATGAAGCTCCTCAGACAGTTTCACCTTCCATCCAGGAGGCTTCATCACTTCTGACATTTAGCGGCAGGAAACTCTCTGCAGAGTTAGAAGCTCTCTGCAGGAGAATTAAATCTCATTCACACCTGGAGATCATTTAGTTCTCAAGAAAAAGGTATCAATTAAGTTTAACAATGCACAACTAAATCAAATCCATTAGACTCATTTCAACAGTTTAAATTGACATTAAATATCAATGCTGCTCTGTTAATTTAATTCTTTTTGGAATGTTGGTACATTGATGCTGTAATGATATAACTACTGACTGTGTAATTAAGGATTAAAAGCTATTTTCACATTCAGCCTCTAACTATGATTAATAGAGGACTACAAGAAAACCAGTTCTAGTTATTTCAGAAGAGGATTTTATAATTATTTTCACCCCCTACGCTATCCTCACTGGTTTGCAGTGGGTGGAGGCTTCATTAGGGAAAAAAAGCTGAGTCAGTTTTTAGCTATCTATTTGAATCCGAATTTCATGTCATGAATATTTCATGTTACAGAGAAACATACGTCAGTGGCAAAATCCCCAACACCCAGTATCTACTGTATTAGAAATGCACACATACAATAAAAGGCATAGTTGATATTTTAGGAGCTTTAAAATAAGTGATTCATTACTCAAACTGGGGCTGAGGCGCTGAATGGTATCGGCTTTATTGAGTGATGCTAAGGGTGAGGAAACAGGGTTTGAAATTCCTCTCACACAGGGGTCACAGCCTCACCTCCCTGCAGGCAAACAGGAAGGAGAGGAGTGAAGGGCAGCCATACATCAGTCAGTAATTATTCTGTATTTGTCGCATGTGATGACAGTGTAATCACAGCTCCTTCATTCTGTGCGAAGAACAGCCCAAAAATAGGCAAAAATTACCAATTATCAACATTTTTTTTTTTTGCAGGATTCCATTTCCTCCTGCGTTCCCAGCACCTCGGCATCCCTGAAATTGCCTGTCAATTATCGCTTGATACTGGGAGGACGCTGCCCACGCCTCCTCCTCAACGCACATGACCGGTGCTGTTTTAAGGGCCGCTATCAACACTCCAGGCTCATTAATAACCAACCTCAGGTCCCAGATCCCAGCCGCCGACAGAGGTAGAGCTACCTCCCGCTGTTATCCTGCATATAAGTAGACGGGAGCCGTGTGGGCCCACTGCAGCATGAAGACATTTTATATTTTTGTGTCCTGACATAACTGATTTTATTGGCCAAAAGAGGAGGATAAATCTTGCCTTGAAGTGCACCTGTTGCACCTTGAGTACACTTCTGATGAACTGCAACACATAAACACACACATAAAAGTGGTATCGTTATTTCTGGGTGGTCAAGAGTGAGTATTTTAGCATCAGGAAACATATGACTACTGTCGTCTTTTTAATTAGGGCACTATTTTGTGTTTGATCTGGGCACACGTGGTTTATAGCAAAGGCAGAATTTATGAGTTTTGGGTTTTCAGTGAGAGGTTTCAGCCCATATCATTACTGAACATTAATGGGAAGTAATTGAAACATTGAAGTGGAAAATAGCTCTCTTTGGAGGGGACAAGGCAACACATAACAAGATAGTTCAATGGAGATTTCAGGGCGATTTCCTGCATCAACATGAAGATATAACACAGACATCCCCACAGAAATATATTTATATATATATATATATATATACACATATATATATATATATATAGACCCGAAATTAAAATGATGAAATGAATCTCTTCTTTTCTCAGCTCCCGTGCACATTTCCAACATATGCAGAGAGAGTACAAAGAGAAATGGGGAGATGTTAGGTCAGTTGATATGTGGCACAGAGAATAAGAAATATGAGTGGGAGACTTGTGATCTCTGCAGTGGGAGACTTCATCCAATAGCACAGGCACAGGGAGGAAACGGTACTCAACCCACTTTAGCATGTTAATCTGCAGAACAGGTGCACTAACAGGTTTTTGAATCCATATATATATCATCTGAGCTTGAAGAATTAGAACATAATAGTGCATCAAATGATATTTTGGCTGAATATATTCACCTGTTCCTTCTCGAGGCAGCGTTTGATTTTGGAATCAATGGATTACACAGACACATTCTGCCCTCTGCAGGATTTTAACGTGAACACACTGAGCGGCACAGATACTGTTTCAGTTTATATTCTCTATAAGACCAAAGCTGGTCTTATAACACCATCTTGTGGCAGAAACACAGCACCGCTTGCTGTAAATCGCTTAAATTAGTGCCAGACACCCTTCATTAGTAATGCATTAAGGCCTCGACGGGCTCCACCTCATCATCAGAGGGACATTGATCCGGTAATTTACGAGGCATCTGTGTCGTGTGTTCGAGAGGCCTGCAGAGGCCTCGGGGACGTACGAGGGGTACTTGAAGGCAGCACTGTGATAACACGGTACAGCGTGGCGGTGTTTTAACTCCAAAGTTTTATTGTGCTCTGCTCAGAGCTCCCTATCACGCTGCCATCTGCTGCTTACCTGCGACGTTTTGACATGTCGAAGGAGGAAAAGCACAGCTGGGGTGAATAACATTACCAGTGACCCTGGAACAATGCAGTGTGGACGGAGCTGCTATCTTCTAAGTCCAAATATCTGCAATAGGTAATTATGAGAAATATAATTTTGTTATTGTATGCTGCATAGAATCTTACTCTGTTCATGTTTCTGCACATAGGATTGCAAAGTCAAATCTCAAAGCTACAAAAATCTGTCCTCGTTCCTTAACTGATGCAGACAGTCATGCTTTTTTACATAAAGCATGTTTGTCATGCTTTTATTTTCTCCGGGAGTATATTTAGTTTTGTTAGCCCCTTGAACTCAACCGTTTTCCTTTCTGTATGTAGGCCAGTCGCCCTCATGTCTCGCTTGTTCTACCATGTATAAGGACTGACTCATGAGTTAAGCAACCCGAAGGATCTCTGAAACCTTATTATAGGAGTCAAGAAACATTCACAGACATTTATTTTTTGATGCTGTTTTTTCATATTTTGGTGCCTTCTTTCCCTTCAATTTAATTAAAAAAAATCATGAATACAGGGACTAATTCCTGAGGCAGGCACAAAGACTTCACCTGGTAAGCAGATGGCCGTCTGCAGAGGTCTGTATGCAGGGGGAACAGCGGGGGTGAGAGGACGCCGGCCTGAGGTCAGATCCTCGTGTCAGGAAGTCCTCGATCCACGCCGGTGGCTGCACATCCACACCGAAGCGGTTCATGAGCCGTTTTTTTTTTTTCCTCGTGGGGTTGTAGGGCGTTGCAGGCAGAGGAGAAGTCAGGACACTCGTGATGCGTTAATTAACATACTAATAAGCGAGCTCCAGCGGCGCCGGTAGGTGAATTGTGCAAGAAGTCGGACACAGATATTAGCTAAGCCGAATATAAATTATTTTTGTGCTAAAAAAATTCACGTCATTAAGAACTTGAGGTGCCCACAGCCGCCGTGGAGAGGAGGCTTTAACCTTGGAATGTTCACACACAGGGTTGTCATCAGCAGGAACCGTTTGCTGAGCATACTAAACCCATGTCATCTGAATCCATTCATGCATTTATTACCCACCCACCACCAGTGTTGGATGCTGATTTTTTTTTTTTCGACTGGGCTGGATGATCTGGGGCACTGGCATCCAGACGCTGCATGCTTTTAATTAAGATAGAAAGCCTGAAATCGATACAACCTGGTAAAGAAAACGTTCAATTGTAGGTGAATAATTACTTGCAGATGAATTTCTGCCTGAAAATTGCCTTTTTTCTGCTTTTTTGTAGAATTAGTTTATCAAGTTAATGACGTATGTGACGAAAAGGTGTCACTCTGAAAGACTAAATTGATGTTTTACACTTGATGCAACGCTCAGAGTGAGAGAAAAACCTCCTGAATGAAAAGGCTAAAAATAATCCGTTTAGCGGCGGCCTGATGGGAGGCGAAAAGGATCAGAAGGAGAGTGGAAGTGAGACGTGGCAGGACGTGTTGATTATATAAAGAGTTTACTGTCACTGCGTCAAGGTGGGAAACACTCTGGGAAAAAGAGACAAACACCAATCATGTTTAACATAATTTATATTTATTTTATTTTGAACAAAATGTTAATAAATGTATTTGTTTTACGTCCAAAAAAGATCATGACTCGTGGGACGCATTTTATAAATAATTTCATCCAAGTCTTTTGTAGAAAAAAAAGAAAGTAAATTAGCAAACTAAAGCATCTCTAGTATGACAATATGACAACTTTATCGTAATTTTTTTTTCTCTATATTTGAACCCTTTTCTCAATTCAAGCTTCGTTTTTTTTTGTTTTTTTTCTTCAAGACCTCTTTTTCTCGTCTTTATAACATCCAACTTGTAGTCCTACTCATCAACTCACATCACTGCTTTAGACAACGGAAAAATGCGGCAAAAATCTCCAAAAAACAGACAAAGAACGAAGGAGGCGAACTGAAGACACAGAGAGATTCCAACGGTGGGGCGGAGGGAGGGGGAGGGGGGTGGAGGGCGGCCATTTTGGGATCCCACATCCTCAGGACATATTTACATAGATCCACAGGACTCAGATCGGGAACAGCGAGAGATCGAAGGGATGAGGAGGACACGTGTGAGAGCGCTTCATCCTGTCTCCAGGGGGGGGGAGTTTCTGTTTCTTGTCGAGGGGGGGGAAACGAAAACACATCACACGAGAATATCAAGCAAAAGGGTTGGAGAACAAACCAGGGCCGGGTTGACAAAGACTTCCATCTCACTCTGATTCATGTGAAGAGCAAATCGGTGGTTGTGGCGAGGCCAAGCTGTTAATGGTGTGTGTGTGTGTGTGTGTGTGTGTGTGTGTGTGTGTCCAAGAACAACTTGGAGGTGAAGCTAAAAGTCCAACACGCCTCCAACTGACCATTACATAACAGCACGCTGATGATCAGCTGGAGACAGATCAGACTTTACCTGACTCCTGTGGTGTGATTTGCCTTCATTTACTTTTCTTTCTTTTGGTATAGTTGCTCTTGGTATCAGATTGCAGTAGTGGATAAACGTTTTCTTTTTACGTCCAATCTCAGTGCATTCCTCGCTTATGTGTCTTAATCCCTGCGTGATCACGTGTCAATGTGCACTTTACTAGCAGCAGAGAGCAAAAAAAAAACAACAACCCAAAAACAAACAAAATAAAAACCAGACAGAAAATCAGATGGATCAGCCCTTGAAAACTCCTCACACTCCTCGCACGCTGACGCTAACACAGCCCTTTGCTAGTCTGTGAAAGACAGCGGTTGATCAGCTTGTTTAAGGGTGATTTGAGAGTCGACGGATTGATTGATTGATTGATTGTGAGACTGATTGATTGATTGATCGGTCGACTGACTGGCTGGCTGCTCGCTTGCACCCACTCGACGAGCCGACAGCAGTGAAGACGCCACGAAGTAGGACACGCTGCTCTTTAATACACATATTGCTCCATTGCCAGAATGAGCCTCAGCAGAGAAGCACTCAGAGATCCAGGGCCTCATTTATCAAACCACACAAACCAAAATGTGTGTGTGTGTGTGTGTAGAAACTATTCGTAAGTGTCATTACATCACTTTATGTGAAGGTCAAATTAATGAATTGCATTAAAATAGATGTTGAAAGCTGCAATTGTTGCACAACAGGAAAAAAATCTATTAAAAATGAATGGTGCTGAAATGTAAGCGTTCTTTAATAATGCAGATTGGTTATGATTTAATCTTCTGGATCGTTATCATGGAGCCGAAGTTGCTGAGGAAACGCAACCCGGATAGAAGAATCTGAATCTGATAAACGAGGCCCCTGGTGTTTTGGCTTCATGCAGCTGTTCTCTGTTCAGCAGGCAGCGAACGCAGCGTGATTCCCCGGGCTCGTCCCGCCGCCCCATGAACTCTGGACACTAACTGTGGCGCTAGGACGGAACACGCGAGCCGCCTGTCTCCCACCGACCCCCCTACCACGGCGTCACGTCCGTCGAGATGGCTAAAAACGACTTCACCCCTCCTCACTTGCCCAACAAGTTAGAAGAGAACGCGAGCCAGTCTCAGAGCACTTAAGGTCCTAAAATGTGTAGGCATGTACCGTCGTAAGGGGGCGAATAAATTAAAAAAAAAAAAAAGGGACGAAAAATACGAGCTGGACAGTAGAATATAGAACAATAACATACATTTTGTTTTCAGAGAAACAGAGACGCACGTAAACGATGGATGAGCTGGACTTGGCAGGCCCCCAGAGCGACATCACGTACACGGTAGTGAGAAGATGCCTCTAAGGTAGCGGGGAGCGGGGGGCGGGGGAAAGTGGAACAGTTGATATGTCGAAACATTCTGGCACCTGAAAAAAATGCAGCAAAAATCTAAAGGTAATGACGAGCGAAAGCGCACACTCCGTCCATGTCCATCTTTTGTTTTTTTTCCTCCCCCTCCGACGCGCCATCCGCACACACACCGAAAAACGTCAGGAAGGGAGGAGGAGGAGGAGGAAGGGGATGATATACTAGAAAACATTTGGATGGGATAGAAACAATGAGCAGGTGTGGCAAAGTGGCAAGAGGTCAATCCTTTAGAGGGGTGGTCCTCCAACATCCTGGTCCAGTCGATTGTCCAATCCCAGCACCCTTCCAGCTCTGGTTAAAGCCCTCCCACTTCCTGTGGTGGATGGTTCATCGGCGGCAGATTGTAGAGGCGTTTTTTCCCCAGCATGTCAACGCCAGACGTGTCCCTGGCGGCCGTGACATTAAAAAAAACAAAACGTAATCCTCACATTCTTCTTCGTTCCGACCACGGAGGTTCACTCCTCGTTCGACGCGCTCTCCTCTGGCGGGAAAATGGCGGCCGCGCCCACCGACGTGGAGTTGTGGGAGGCCGAGATGATGATGACAGTGTGTAGGAGGACGAGGGCCAGCAGGCAGATCTTCAGCCGCCCGCTGCACGGCCTGGGCGCGGCGGCCGAGGTGACCGAGGCCCCCCCGGGGCGGCAGGAAGAGCCAGTCCTTTTTAGCGTGCCGCCCGGCGGGCTGTCCATGCCGGAGTCCCACCGCACGTCGCAGCACTCCGCCTCGCTGGCCGATGGCCGGTCGCTCAGGAGCCCTGGGAAACAGAGAGAGGGTCAAAGGTCAAGGCGGCCAGAACATGTGAAATAATTAGGCTGATATTCCTGTTGTTCTGTTTAGTGTCATATTCAACTTTTCCCGTTTCCTGTGAGTTATTCTTGTACGATGTAAGCGGATGTTGTGTTGCTTTTGTACAAACTGTAAAGCCCTTTTAGGTGAATCTGTGATTTGTGATTTTCGGCTAAACAAATAACATGGACTTATAATAAAATAGACTTCAACTACCCACCTAAAATATAATATTCCTGAAATGTTCTTTCTGGGTCTTTCAATATTTAAGACTTATTAAATATTTAACTTTAATAAAGTCCTGAGAGTGCCCACACAAGGCTTTAAAAACGTTAATCATGTTTTTTTTAATTGAGCAAATACTGTGATGCAGAGCAGATATTGCAGGAAAAAAAGCAAATAAAATAGTATGTTAGTGATTGTTTTTCAATTGGGATTCATTAAAAAAACATGAAAAATGTCCCTAAGGTACTTTGAGCTGCAATATTATTCCTCCTAAAACATATTTGCTTTTGCAAATTAATATTATATATACATATTATTTGTAAAAGTGCTTGATTGACTAGTGTTTGTTTCTGAAGCGTGATGTGGTAGAAATATGTTGTGATGATATATTTGTATATATGCACAATAAAAAGCCAAACTTTGTTAATGTTTTTTTGCATTTGCAACCTTCAGTCGGTACATTTTAGCATTTCAGGCGTGAGACGGTGTACTTGCATCTTTTTAACTCTGCACCAGTTCTCGCTCAAAATAAGTGGATTAAAATGTTGTGTGATTGACAAATTTAGATTCATTTCATGCACCGTTGCGTCGATCGACCTCTCTAATTTGTGGTTGTAAAATAACCTGATTGGTAGCGTACAGGTATGATGTAATAGAGCCTGAAAACAGTTGTAGTTGAGTGGAAAACATAAAGCTTTGAATCTAATTGGCCCTGAAGTGACGCTTTGGGTGCTGGATCTCAGTGTAAAGCTCTAATCAGCAGGTACTGTAACCCCTTCTGCAGACTTCAAATTAAATTCCACGGCCACGCACGCAGTGACGCACAATCGCATCCCTCGATGACCTTTAAGGTCTTACTCGCCACCAGACTGCGGAGAGAGAGAGAACCTCTCGGTTGCGGGAGGAAGCGGCTGAAGGATGATGATGATGATGATGATGAGAGCGGATCTGGGAGAAATCATCTATCACGGATCAAGCTTCGCTCCGGATGAAAAAAAAAAAGGAATGGGAAATGACATATAAAAGACGCCAAAGCTTCCCACGATGGCAGGCAAAAAAAAAAAACTCAACACTGACGTCAACCGGCTGGTTAAAGAACCCCTCAGAAATAATTGTCAGGTGATGTTGTTAAGCCCCGCCCCCTGGTGATTACCACTATATATGAGAAACAGGCCAAATTGCATTCATCGACGCTGCTGTTAAAATGTCCTTGCCTGAGCCCGGCTGTTCCTGAACGCACCACTAGATGTCATCAGAAAGCCTTTAAAAAAAAAAACAGCCCTCTGCTTGTTTTTTTTCCTGGAGGGATAACATCCGGTTGATATGGCGATGCACATTCTGGATGAATAATAACACCCCGCACCCGTTTCCCAACGCTGCCGCTCACTAACATAAATTAAATCAGGAGATTCAAGCAGCAGAGAGCGGAGGCCACACACACACGCACACACACACACACACACACACACACAGTGCATCACCTGTGCAGATGAAGCTGGGGCTGCCGCCGTGGATCAGGTCGTCGTTGTCGGGCAGGATGAACGGACAGCTCTGCTGGACCTCCAGGCAGTACTGGTAGCACGGCACGGTCTTCTGACAGGACTGCTGCGTGGTGGGGAAATACTGAGCACACAGCCAGGGCTTGTAGGCCGTCTGAGGGAGGACAGGAAGGAGAGGAAGATGAAAGTTGTTCTGACTCACTGGGTTCAATTGTTCCATTCGTCAACCCTAAAAAGTAATTACCTGTGTATTTAAACCTCTGAGCGCGAGTGCAGGATCAGGGGGATATTAACCGAGGCAGGAAACAAAACCCAAAGCCAAATACAGTGTGATGATTTGTGGTTGTAGCGTAGAAAAGATGAGAAGCTGCTGCAGCAGCAGACTGGCTATATACTGTAGGACATTTTACAATCACTCATATTAACGCCAACAATTATTTTATAAACACTTATTTTGATGCGTACATTGATTGATCACGTAGTGATTGCTTAAATTTGCTACGCTGCACAAAAAGCACAGCTTGAGACGATGGAAATCTCATTAGTTTTTGCAGGTATTTGGACTTGAACCAAAGTACCGGACAAATAATAAATGTTACGACGGTGCTAGATCAAAAGTCCGCCATCTGTAGTCTGTAATCACCAAACTTGTTATAGTTCATCCCGGGAGGCCGCATAAATGAGCGTTGCCAATTTCCACCACGATCCCGTTGTATAGTATATTATGTATAAGTATGAATAAGTTTCCACCCTCTGAGCCGTACAGGCATTGTTCAAAGTTCCCATTTCCACGAAGGTGAAAGTCTGACCAGTCAACACATTTCCAAAAAAGCAGCAACTAATCCTCACATGAAAGCTGAGAATTTTGGGGATTTTTTTTTTCTGGAGCGTGAAAAACCACATAATTAATCCCTTTAATTGTCTAATTCTTTTGGCTGTGCACCACACAGCTATGGGCCGGTTTGTCCATGTTCAGCGTTTTTTCAAATTGACTCTGGTACGTTTGGCCAGGCGAGAACTTTGCTCCTCCCATTCAGAGTTTCCGTCGTCCTTCCATGTTAAATTTGCTGTAGTTCACTGGAGGGCAGCATGTAATACAGAATGCACAGACTTATGTGCATAAGGAGACAGATGGTGACATCTGAAAGCTGAAGCCTGCGGGTGGGGAAGCTTAGCAAAACAAAACCAACCGATGGGCAAAGAACGGATTCATTCTCATTACAGCTTACTCTCTGCGTGTGTGTGTGTGTGTGTGTTTTTTTTTATGGGATTAACACAGGAGAAGGGAAATTACAGCAAAGAGCGGAGACGATCCGTCATACAGACTTTTTGAAATTAGTTTAGACCCCACTCTGCTCCCCAAATCTCTAACCGGGGCCCCCGAACAAAAATGAATAAAAGCAGCTACAAATCAGCTTTTAAAAGGAATAAATGACAGTTACTGGATTTATAAATATATTTACATCATTAACAATAATATTTCTCAACTCATAGATATGTATCCATGTGTATGTATGTAGCTAATATAGTGGTTTATATATTTTATGGTTATAGTTATACATACGGTGTCTTTTGATTTGTATATAATTCAATCAAAATAGGATTTATTCTGCTTTTATTACTGATGATTGATTTTTTTTTTTAATCTACACAGGAAGTGTGTCTCCCTCTGTGGAGCCTGCCATGTTTCTACGGTAGCCCAGAACGGACAAACAAACACTTCCTGTGGGGCGGATGCTAAAAACGTAGTGATGAGGCAATAATAAAAAAAATGCATGTCCGACGTCACGTGTTCAAGCCTCGACGTTAACGAGGCCAAGGAGTTTTTCAGAGCTTTCGCCCACCTGCACAAACACACACACACACAAACACACACACACGGCATATCCTCAAAACAGCGGAAGGTCGGCGCATCGATGCGGCAGAGCGGGCGCCTCCTCGTGTACAACCCACGCAAGGTTATCCTCCCATTGTCGGCCCGCTTATGTCACGGCGGCTCCAATCAGTCCGCTGTGTCTCCCCGCGCGAGCGAAAGGTGAGAAAGGTCGGCCCATTAAACCGCAGAAGAAATGTGCCGCTGTTCGCCGATGAAAGGTGTTAGGAGAGTCATTTGACTACCTGACACGTTCATGCCACACAGCACAGCAGCCCCCTTTGAAAAGTCGTGAACAACAGACAAAACAAACCATTACACGCCGCGGATAAAACGGCGGTTTCTTTATGAGGGAAATATCCGTGATGCTGGGTTTTTATTGAGAAATCACACAGATGGATATTTGAGCCACCATTTGTGCACCAAAATATGACCTAATCTGAACACTTGACATACGTTAAGAAAAAGGGATAAAATGGTTAATTTTACGCTAATGTGGGACGTTCATAGTCAGACGACCTTTGAGGAAATAGGCTTTTTTCTTAGAATAATAGGAGACATTTTGGTTCAATTATGGGATCTCCAGGAGGATAAAAGGCTTCTGGAAAAACCACACATGCATTTTCAAATACTGGGAAAGCACATGGGGTCTGGTGTGTTTCCTGTTTGCAGAGATCCACGGATAACAACCACTGCACAAGGTAATTACAATAATTACAGTAATCTGATTACAGCGATGGTGATGAGGAAGATAATGATGAGAACAGTGTGGACCTGCATGCTTTGTGCAGTCAAATATATTCCAGACACGTATGACTTCATGTTGCTACTGTATGCACTATACACTAAACACCGTACTGCATGCACGCACGGGTTAAATCCTCCACCTGTTTTCCAGGAAATACACTTATCCATCAAATAGAAAAAAAAGGTCAAGACTTTTTTATCTGTTTTTTGTGCTTTCACAAAAGATCTGTCTCCATTTAATCCAGGTTTGGCTGGAGGTGCCGGGTGTTAAGACTGCTTTATTTTTCATGGATATTCTCTCGTAATAAACGACTAGTGACTACATCTCCTTGTATGTTCGCAGGCTAA
This sequence comes from Eupleurogrammus muticus, assembly GCA_036785175.1. Classification (NCBI taxonomy): domain Eukaryota; kingdom Metazoa; phylum Chordata; class Actinopteri; order Scombriformes; family Trichiuridae; genus Eupleurogrammus; species Eupleurogrammus muticus. Next base: position 3,796,282 of record JAYKQN010000024.1, read on the forward strand.
TTTGGATAAATCACGGCGGCGGTTTTATCTTCCGCTTTTGGCAGCCGTAGAGGCCGAGGGCTGGATGTGTGAAGGAGGGAACCGGCTCAAGGCCCAGATAAAAAAACCACACAGATCAGGAGTTTGGGGGTAATCTGTCGGCAGTCTGAAGGTGTTAAATCCGTGACTGAGGATTTTCGGCGTCCCGTCCCTGCAAACGGCTGTTTGCTCCATTCACCATGATTTAGCATAAATTCTTGCCAGCGGTGAGATAATCCGTCTAGGGATGCCGCGGCTATCAAAAGAGAACCAAAACAAAAAAACGATCTCAGTCAGACAGGAAATCTGGGTCCTCCTGAAGACGTACGCCGGCAGTTGCCAAGGTAACGGCTTTTTCTGCTTTTCATTAGAGCTCAATGGGTACTGCCCCGCTCTCTGTTGGTTTTCTGCCTGCGTGCACGCACGGGCGTGTGTGTGTGTGTGTGTGTGTGTGTGTGTGCGCGTGCGTGCGCTCAGCGTGAAAAGGGAAGCGTACGAGAGCAAATTGAGTTAGTCAGGAAGCAGGCCTGGAGTCTGATTTGATCAGTCTAATGTGTGATCAGTGTGAATGGGAACCTGGCACTCAAAAAAAGTCTCTGTCGCCATGCAGCTTAGTCTGCTTCAAACAATGTACTGAAGCCCACACACACACACACACACACACACACACACACACCAAGCTGGCAACTGTTTCCACAAGGATTTAACGCTCGCAGCTGATTTCAGCCCCAGTCTGGCGTTACATCTGTCAAATCTTTGAATTTCAATTAGATCGATCTAAGAGATGGGAGTCCTGATGGTTTTTTGGACGTTCCCCATTATCATACAGATACAAAATACTCCGACAAGACGCTTCCCGGTGCTTACATCTTAAAATAACATTAAAAAAAAAAATAGAAAAATTAAGATTCAAACAGCGACGCTCTGGCAGCTAAGTGTCAGCGATGCTGGCATCTGAATTTTAACGCAGCGATTACTATTATATAAGACACAGACTGTAGGACGCCGTCGCATTTCTGCTGCACGCAGTCCTCACATTCTGAAGAACATACTGTTCAGACCTGCACTTTAATGGATTGATAGGTTTGCACTTAGAAGAGGGTTTCTTCTATATTTTGTGAAATTACTTTCAAAATCATTACAGTTTTTTTGCAAAGATTTTCAGCAGCCTGATGCACTACAGGTGCAAAAAGGTGTTTCTCCTCATTTATTGTGTACGGACAAATAACTATGACATCTAACCTTTGCACTATTCAAGATTATAGGTCTGATTGTAGTGGGGAAAAAAAAAATTAAACACTCACAGGATTCAGTTCACGACAAACAGTCACAACACAGACCGCTATTGGGACTGAGCAGCAACTTTGGCCCTTCAGATGCTCGCTGAACTGATTAATTATGCCGGCCGTTAAATATTTTAGGCGACAGATATTGCGCCGATAAAAATCACACGACGGCCATCGCCGCTCTAAACAAAATGTTCTCATCGTGCTGGAAGCACTGATGCGCTGTCACTGCAGAAAAATAAACACAAAAACCGGTTTCCTATCACAAATTCATTTTAATGTTACTTCAGTTTGACTTTAATGCTTCGAGTTTGTGTTTCTGCTCCGCACCCGAAAAAAAATATATAATAATAATTGGCAGATTGGAGAATTTGCATCTCATGCCTTCAGGGGGGTGTTTCTGCTTTCTGCCTCTGTGCTCTGTCACGTAGCATCAATCAATCTGAGAAAAACATTCACAAATCAACTGTGTGTGTGTGTGTGTGGAGTGATCAGACTATTTCATAATGCATGATGCTGCACCCTGAATGTTTACTATACTGAAATGTAAATGGATGAGAGAAGTTACAGTGATTCTGGTGCTGATAGAATATAAATGAGCAGAAGCAGCACAGTGATGATGTAACCAGATGACCCTTGTTTAATACTACAAAGAGTGTGTCTCTACTTGGCTTCAGGGGAACTCAGATGGATGTGTGTGTGTGTGTGTGTGTGTGTGTGTGTGTGTGTGTGTGGTAAAACCAGGTCAGTTTTAGTCATTCACCCGGCATCCGGCGTTTCGCAGAAAGCAGCCGTCTGACATGCAAAGCGACTCTTCCCTTCGCTTCCTGGCGCGGGGCTTCCCCTCGCACGCCTGACAGTCAGCGGACTGTGGGGAAGCAGAGGAAAAATGCATAAACACTCGCTCGATATCCCCCCCCAATAGCTGCGAAGGCAGCGGCATGATAATTACCACCATTACGGGGAGATGTCAAATGTCAAATAACAGGATAATACGGCAAAAATGTTCCTCTTAACGCGAATAGCGGGGTTTGACATTACGGAGGAATCCTGGCCTCGCTGATATCGATTCCACAGAACAACCTGGACTTTGAAGCACAACTGGAGCCAGACGAGGAACATGATAAGAAAACCAAACTGAAAATGATCCCAGAGCTGCGGCGTGACATTAAAAAGAGGCGAACCCTGCTGTAATTTAGGATGTACAGCATTCTATTGAAATGAGAAGAGGATACCAAGTTTTCTACAACATAATGGTCCCGTATAGTGAATTTTGATTATATGTAGATCTGGGCAACAAGTCAAACAGACAATAGGACCGCTTTAAATGCTGTTTTGCTGCATGCTGTAAATGCAGCTAGAAATTTCCTATTTCCTGTCGTCTTAGGAAATAGCCATAAAGCTCTGTTATGCTTATTATCATAATGTAATGGAGGAGTCGCTGCAGAAGAACTGTACTCAGGTTGGCTTTAAGCATGTATGTGTGAATTTTAACTTGATGAAATATCAGCCCCCCCCTGCAGCTTCATGCTGTTTTCACGTGCGCTCACACCCTGCACAGCGGCGGCGGCTGTAAAGTGGAATGACAGCGGCTGCTATAAAAAGCATATGAGTCAGCTGCAGAGAAGGCAGAGAGAGGCAGAGAGAGATCCCAGTTAGAAGCTGAATGACACAGATCATTACCACACACACAAATCACGGGCCGAGGGCAGAGCAGGAAGTGGCCTGGGCTCTCATCGGCCGTCCTTTCTCTGTGGTTTGACGGGACGCCGTGAAGCACTGGAGTGATGGAAGAACGCCAGGCCCTGATTCTGGATGCGGAAAACACTAAAATTAGGAGTTTTTTTGAGTCACATGCCTCAGCTTGAAAGAGCAAGAGAAGGAGAATCATCCGACTGTCTAACCAAATCAATAGAAAAACGCTCGACTCCATATGTTTTCTCCTCTCTGTGAGCAGCACGCCGCTGAGCGACGGCCCGAGGGCTGGAAGCTGGAACATCAGCTCAACGCGGGCGATAGTTGTGGCTCAGATGAATGATGCCTCAACCCGCCCCCCACACGCTGAACGGAGATTAGATCCTCACCAACAGGCCGAAAAAAAAGAGTCAGGAAAACATCAGCAGAGAAAGGCAGTTTGTCCACATTTTAAATCCCCTCCAGTCAAAATTGTGTAAAAAACTAGAAGGAGGCGAACTAAAAGAGCATTAAAGAAGAAGCGTTAAGCAAATGTGCCTGTAGTAAAGTGACATTTAATAAAGTAAAATGAAGCGTGGCATATTTGAACTCTGTCGCATACGTTTGTAAAATGTCACCAACTACTGAATATGTTTTCTCTCCATGTTATTACATATATTATTCTGGATCCATATCTGGATAAAAAGGGACAGGCAGTGAGACTACATAATGTCTCTTACCCAAAAGGAGTGAGATTACTAAATTACAGAATCGTATAACTTGTTATTTGCCCCATAATCAGAATGCCGATTGAATTTAATTGGATATATTCTTATAAAAAGGCAAAATGGCACCCGCCATGTTTTTTCTAATTGAATCTGTCTCTCTTCTTACAATACAAAATCGTTCTCACAAGCTCCCAGATCATTGATCTTTTGTAGATCTTATTTTTTTTGTAGAAACACATTCTGGCTCCAGGACAATGCCGCTCAGTGTCTGTGCAACACGGAATGTTTTTCCCCTCAGTTAAGTGAGTCAACATTTGTTTGACGGCAAATACCATCCAGAATTCCTCTATTTGTGCAAAGTTTTACAAACAAATGTTCCTAATTCCAGTGCAGACAGAAAAAAAAAAACAGACAAAACTGCTTAGCTGGACACGCCAGTTTCTCGTCTGAAAGAACAATTTTTTTAAGTGAAAACAGTAAACACAGGCCTTGATTAGTGATCAATCGTATTGACAGGCTTCCGGTAACGCTGCTGGAACACAGTGCTGGGGAATGGGCTTGCATCCGTTTCCCTGAACCGTGTTCTGGAGATCAGTTCTGAGAAAAAACGCCCATCATGAGTGTGTACGGCACCAATGATCTGCGTCTGCTTCTAGAGGAAAGCCGGGTCCAGGTGGAGCAGATTAAGCTCTCTCCTCCACAGAGCTGGATCAGAGCTCTGGGGGGGCCACGGGGGTCAGCGGGGCTCTGCTGGTCCTATCGGGAGGCTTCGGCCTAAGCCCAGGACATATTGACTCAAACCCCCTCCACCACCACCACAACCACTCCTGACATGCAGCTCCATGATAAACTAAACACCAAACTGGACCGACTCAGGCTGCAGTTTTTAAAGTGATGGTGATGGTGAAAGTGCTCAGCTTTGAGTTTCATGCATTCAGCTACAGCACAATGTTACATAATACATATCGTCAATATCCACATCATCAATACATAATATCAGTGGTAGGGCTGCAGCTAGCTACTGTTCTCATGTTTGATTTAGATTTGAGCTGCGGATGTTGGATTGGCTCCTTTTTTCTTTTTGAACATCTTACAGAATGCGTCTCTATGTTCTGTAATGATCCTCAGTGGGATTTCTAGGATTTTATGGACGAATCATCTTTAACTCATTAAACATGAGTTATAACATTAAATGATTAAACTTGCAGATAATTTATCTTGTTTCAAGTTTATTTTTACCGCTGATTTGGGTCAGTTTGGTCTTGTTTTAAGCTTTAAATAAAGTATTTTTATCCGTAGTGAAACAAAATTTGATCCGTAACAGCAACTTAAATTGATTTGGACACTTCTCTAATCACTTCAAGTTGTACCAAGTTTATGAACATAACCTTTGTGATCGTACTTATTATCACTCATAGCAGGAAAACGGAGTGTTTTAGGAGTTTATGTGTAAGCTGCGTTGTTTGCGTTTACAGTGACATAAACATGAATAACCTGAAAGTAGCTGCCAGGTAATGGAAGAAAAGCATCACAGTGTTTGTTTGTTTTTTATTTGCATGATTTGGGACTTATAAGCAAAGCTGTAATCTCCTCTTTATAGTCCACTGTAAAACTATGCTGTGAAATCTGCTTTTATTTACTTTTAAACATAGTGACGTTATTATTGTTATAGTAAATCACAGTAGTTGTAGAGTTACTCCATTAGAATACAGTTATCGGCCAATACTGTAAATACATAACAGCATTAAATAGATTTATTATACAATTAATCACCTAATATTGTAAATTAAACTGAAATAACAGTTTTTCTGGATTACTGCTGCCAGTTAATTACCATAAATGTTGAGGTTTTACAGTGCAACTCTGCTGTTTTGGCAGTAAGTATAAAATAAATCTGTTTTATACTAGTAGGAAATCCTACATGAGGCATTCAGCATCAATCAAACGCTGATGATTAATCCTAATAAGTTCCGTTCAGCCTGATTGACTGACGTCTAAATGACATCTTTAGCTTTCAGATTTTTTTTTATCTACTACATCGCCTGCTTACTGATTATAATTAGCACGTAGCATCGGGCCGCGGCTAAAAACCACCATCATCCACTCAGAGATCTTCCTGGTCTGGTGTGATTAGCAGCTCATGGTGGCTGATGGTGACGAACATTTACCCACATTACGGCGTCAAGTCATCGATTTCAGAACGTGCCCCTACTCGTGCTGCTCGTCTACTGATCTTTCACAATGACCCTGTAATTGCAGCTTGCGGCCACGGAGGCACTTCTCCTTAATGGAGAACAGGCCTAAAAGAAGGCACACATAATGAAGGCTTATTTTAACAAACAAAAATCAAAAAAGACTCTTGCGATTTCAGAATGTTTGGAACTGTTTCAAGTAGTTAAAAAAAAAATAGCCTACGTTCAAAGATGTCTTTTTGTTGAAGTTTTATATTATATATGGAGCCATAAAGCTTTATCCTTAAAAAATCTTAAGCCAAACCCATAAAGAATTTTCCTTAAAACCATGAAAATCCAAATTGGCACCAGATGTTCTTTCCACCTGCACGACGTGACGGGAGGTAAATGTGTGGTTTAATTAAATAAAACAACATTCACAGTCTGTCCCAATTAGCATATTGATTGTGAAACTGAATAATGACAATAAACTATCATAAGAGTCATAAGAGAATATAGTTGCTATCTCTACATGAGACGCACATTCCTAGTACGTTGTGGAGCAGGTATAATGTGTATTTGCTGTTTTCATTCAGCGCTGCAGGACGGCCTGCCAGGATTTGGTGTCCACAGACAAAAAAAACAAGGTGAATACTGTAAATGACAATTGACAAGTGTTGGCGGTGATGGAAAAAAGGAGCGAGCGGTTGTGATCGGCCCGAGGAGGCAGAGCAATCAGCGTATGGATTTATTGGCCTGAAAGGAAGTGAAAATGTGAAAGGTCAGCGCGTGAGTGGTGGAGGGCAGATAACTCTGATGGAGATCTTTATGTAACAGCCAGCGTGAACATTTACCCATGAAAGAGTAAGTCATTCATAAAAAAAGCAACATTAGTATACAGGGAATAGGTCTAATAAGAAAAATGAATGTCATGCTAATAATGTTAATTATTCAGTGTTTGAAGCTAAGAGATCACCGACACACATCTTCTGCTGCTCCTTAGAACAATGAATGTCTGCACAGAAACCTAGAGAAACTTCACTGGAAACACGAAAAGGAAAAGTAAGAAGATCATCCAAAGTTTATCCTTTGGGGACCCCGGATGTCAGTGTAAGAGCTCATGACAATTCATCTGATAGATGTTGAGATATTTTAGTTTGGACCTAACGTCTGACCTACATTGGCGTCCCTATAGAGCCACCCTTCAAACATGTGGCTCTAAACTAATGAAACCACTGCTGCGGTTTGACAAGCCAGACGCCGACTTCTGCTGAACTGACAGAGTGGGAACTACAGTAGTCTAAAAACAATAGAATACAAGTTGAACTGCACACATTTTATATTTAGGACATGCATGGCTATTGTTAAGCAAGCATCTATTAGAAATAAGATATATAGAGTAGTATGAGTGTGTTTTTAAGGGAGGGTATATAAAGGGATATCTCAAGAACCCATAGGTCAATTTGGATGATTGACACTTCTATGGATCCAACAGAGTCAAGTCATGTCAACATGTTTTACAAAGATATATATCAAAATAAGATATAATTTAAAAAGTTTTATCAGTAAAAAAGGAAAGTTTCTTCGGAAATGACGCTCTCAGCTCTCAACACAGGTTTTTACCCGGCAGATGGGATGTGAGAATTTGTTGGAAAGGTCGAGGAGGTCACCATAGAAACCCTTTTTGGACGATTCTGCCATCCGTAACAATGGTTTCTGTTTTCTCCAGTATCTGTGCACAGAAACTGTGGTAAAATAATGGTTAAGGAAATAGATCAGTCATTTTAGCGAGTGTAATTTACATGCCAGTGGCAGAATGAGAGCGTAGATGCACAAGTTCTTGTGCTTTCTGAGGCCTGAATATAATACTAATTAATTTAGCTGCACCACTTTTTGGTGTAACCAGCTCCTAACTGACTGAACTTAACTATAGTTGACTTATCTTACTCCTTGTTCTTATTTTCCTGCCTCTACCTGTTCCTTCCTGTCATCCTATATCAAGCAGAATACATTTCAGAAGAGCAAAGGATGAAAGATGGTGTTAAATTGGATATCCTGACTGAAAAGAAGATGATTTTCTCAATCCTAATGTGTTGCTGCTGATAGTACACATTTGTTTCAGTGTAATTTGGTGTTACAGTATCCTGTAGTAAAAAAAACATTATGCAATCCTATCAATCTTAGCTCCACAGTGCACTGTATATCAATTTATTGCCTAAGACAGCAGCATACATCATGCACTGAGCAATTTAATGGGACGAACTGGAAGTGTAGAGTGGCTTTTTTTTTTTTTTTTAAGCAGATAGCGGTGTTAGGAAATCTGTCGCACTGCGCTCACATGAACAAAACTCACATCCAGTGACTGACAATTCATTTAACAGGACAAACATCATCCTCAATCATCCTAATGGGCCACACGCAGCTTAACAGAGACTCCAACGTAACCTTTTACCTAGTCTACTGTATACATGCACACCAGTTGAAAAGCTCTTTTTAAATAAAGGAGCATATGTAGAGAGGTAAGCAGAAATACATAATCCCATTAGTGCCAAGTGGTGGGGAATTAGATGCGAGCATCTGAAGGCAGCACATAAGAAATCATCAGTTTTCATATCTGACACCACTCGCTATGGAAAACACTGAACAAAACACCCACTCTGCGACAAAAAAAAGGGAATTTCTACTATAATGCCACGCGACAACAATGCTGCAGGAATACGCATTCAGGCTTATGTGAAAATAATCCATTTGAACACCTATGCAGACGGGGGGACTGTTAGACTAATTGATGTCATGCCCATAAGCGAATGGAGGTATTAGTCTGACCCTCAGGTGTTTCAGAGGGGAGAAAGAAAAAGAAATCCTGCTTGCAACATCTTCATTTTCTCACAATTAAGGCGGTGAAGTAATGAGTGATTTTCCCATAATTCCATTTGCGTAAACAGTATGGCACCAGTTTGGTTTACTTAATGGAATCATTTTGAGCACAGACAATGTGACTATAATTGAAATCTTAACCTCTGATTGACAGCATTACTGTAAATCAGATGAATGAGTCCCTGTGTGTCACCTGTAGCATAGAAAGGCACAGAGGTTAAACGGGGCCTGTTAATTGGGTAACCCACTCTGCAGCAGCCTGGCCGTTATCTGCTGTGATCCGATCAGGGGCCTCATTTATCACTGTTGACAAAACAGGGCTTGAAACATGCGGATGATGCACGCGGCACCAACGAGAACAAAAATAAAAATATTCAAGCCATACCTATTGCATTAGAATCTTTAATATAAGGTAGTATAGGGCTTTTCTCCAAACAGCATTTGAATAAATGGCCTTTTTGTAATTAACTGCTTCTGAAGAGCAATAAAAAGGCATTGCACTAATGTAATCTATTTAAAATAAAAGCATTTTTTTTTCCAGCATCTTTATGGGAAAGGAACGAATGCACCTGACAGCATCCTCAGTGATAAACGGCTGTTTTAGTCACCTTCTTTAAGTGTGAATTAAAAAATATAGGTTGTTAAAAAAAAGGTCGTATGGCGCTTACACTCCATTTACATTGAGAATATAGAGATTTATTTTCACATGAACAACGTTATCCTATGAAAATATAATCATCAGTTGTAGAAATCAGAGAAAAAGATCCCAGAGGGCAACGCTCAATATTATCATCTATTACTATTATTACTCTGCATCCGTCACCGAGTTCGTATTTTAGTTTTTTGTGTGAACGCGACTTCCGTCACTGGAGACACACACACACACACACACACACACACACACACACACACACACACACACACACACACATCCTCATCGGCACCTCTCCGCCACCTTTACTCACATATAGACTGTGTAAATTAGAGAAAGTGAGCGAGTATTTTCATTGGATGCTATTTTATACTTCACGTCACTACATGTCACGTGTGAATACTGTACTTTCTACTCCTGTTCCATGTTATCTGCCGCTTTAGGATCAGAGGCAGATTTCACACAATGGGTAATATAACACACTTTATAAAATACAACACATAGTTTAAGATGTGACCAGACCTTTTCATGTCTTACTGTCGGGTCACATTTCACACGTCATTCATCCGTCTAAACCTCTCACGTGGTTTTTTCTTTCCACAAATCTTCAAATGAACAGATATTTCATCAAAAAGCCGAGATCAGAGAGAAAGTCCCAACAGTGTGCATCAGAAGGTTTTTTTTTCTTTCCTCTCTCAGTAATCATCTCAGGACCCCTCAGATTCATCTGCTGACCCTCTGGAGGGCCCCGAACCCTTTGTTGGAGCCACTGAACTAAACTAACTAAATAAATAAATATTTGAAACTAGAACTGCAGCAGCTCATTATTTCATATGAAGAGGCTTTGTGTGGCAGGGTATTTACTTGTAATGCACTCGTTTTACATTGCTGCTTTTTTTTTACTAAAATGAAGGATCCACCACTGATTGTATTTTATTGAATGCACCCTGACAGTGTGCAGCGATGTGCTTTGTTTCGTTTCTTGGATTCAGTGACTACCACCAGCTGCTGCTGCGGCTGCTGCAGCTTCTCAAACTTCCAGTTCCTGTTCTCCAAAGCGACGCGTATATCAGTGTTCATTAAAGGTCATTTGCATCGATCATTTATGGTTAATTATGTAGGCGGTGGGATATGAGGTTGTTCCACGTGCTCGCATTTTCAAGTTGATTGTGATTTATTAAGGGAAATCTGCTTGCATACGTGTTTTCGTATGGATGCTGCATGCACCGTTTTTTTTTTTTTTTAATAAAACGAGGCCGCACACCGCCGGAACAATATGGAAGCGCCGCCGTGCCATGCTGCAGCTCCTCTCTTCCCCTTCCTGCCTCATTAGCATGCCGCTCAGGGATCTGCCCATTCATAAAAGGGCTGTCGTGGAGTGGGCCAGGCCCCTCGAAAGGGACACAAAAAAAAACCCTCTCCAAGGTCAGCAGTTAGTTCTTTAAAGCAGGCTCGTTTTGAAGAATATATTAGGTCTCTGGTGTTCCTGCTAAACTGTGAAAGCAGACCCACACGCAAATACTCCATGGTTAGGTAGGGAGTGTGTGAGCAGGAAGGCTGCATTGTTGCTAGAGGTCACACTAGGCGCTTTAAGATCATAAAGAATGCATTTTCTGTAAACAGACCACACAAAGAAAATCATTAAAATGAGGTCCCTTTAACTTGCCCTTGTTGATTTGACCTCAGGGGAATCCCTGCTGCTTTCATCACACACACACACACACACACACACACACACACACACACACACACACACACACACACACACACACACACAGTAATCACAGGACATTCATGCAGATGAGATAAACCACAACCAGGCTGTAATATAACTGACAGATTTGGAGATGACAGAATCTCAGTGTATCTTCGTCTTCTTGTTGTCAAGTAGAGAGAGAGAGAGAATCTAAGCTCCAGCGGTAGCCCCCACGCAGTCAGCCGTCATCACAATCAGCGCTGTTTGACGAACACAGACAAAAAACACTGAAAAATAAAGACGTCTCTAAAGCAATTCCAAACAGAAGCTTCCCCCACTGGTACACTGTGATGTATCTGGAGGGATAACAGGCCTTACACTCTGATTATAAGTGGTGGATAAATAAAATCGTAGTCGTAAGTTAGGCTCAATGTGGGATGTTTTCAGAGTACTTTTCACTGTACTGCTCGGCTTGTCTTCCACCAATAAATATAGAGTATGTAAATAAGTGCATTTTATTCATAAAGCGCCTTTAGAAACAAAAGGCCTCCAAAATGCTGGATAATCAAAACAGTGAACGGCATTAAAACTGCACAGAAGGCAAATACACATTATATTGCAAAACAAAGTGCTTACAGAACAAAGTGCATGAGAAATATCCACTGATTCTGCGTTTTTTTTTTTTTACAACTGATGAAGGCGGCTCCAGGGAGAGGGAGCTACAGCTGCAAAAGCACGACGGCCTAAAAGGGCCTAAAAGGCCGAGGGTCAGGTGACCTGATCGATCTTGGTGATCCCGCTGTGGCCGGGGGGACACAATAATTAAGCAATGTAAAGTGGAGCCGACCCTGTAGTGCTTTATATCTGATTAAAGAATTTTAAAATCAATTCCTGCAGTCGATGCAGAGTGGCCGGAGTGATGTGGGACCTGCGCTGGGTCTTAGTTAAAGGTCTGGCAGCTGTGGCCTGAAGCAACTGGAGCAGACACAGGAACGGAGAAAACAGTGTTAAATTGGTATATTTTTTGTACAATTATCTACATTGCACTACTGCATGTTGAATATTGAACCAGTCTCCCGCTCAAAGGGCCTTTACAGACAGATTTTAAATGAGCTCAGAGAAATTTCCCATCTCCAGACATCATTTCACACTCAAGCTCAAAAATCCAACTGTAAGCAACAAAAAGAAATACATGTTTTTATGTGAAATGAAACACTTGGTTTATATTATCAGAATGCTCACAGGCCCTCTGTCAAGGTTAAGCTGAAGGAAGTTGTTATTTCCAGTCCTTGATAGTAATTAAACAGTGTTGCACGTTTAATAAGGTCATGCGGTTTAAAATACAGATATACAACAGGATAGACTGAAGGTTACTAGAGAAAAAAAAATATTCAGACGCCTCCTGTGAATGCACAAAGGCACTTCCTGTCTCTGAAAAGCTAGTCCACACATTTGTTACCTCCAGGCTGGATTACTGCGATTCCTTATTGTGAGGCTGCTCCAACAAGTCTCTAAAGACTCTCCAGCTGACCCAGAATGCTGCTGCGCATATATTGACAAGAACGAGGGGAAAACAGCACATATCTCACCAGCATTAGCTCCTCTCTGCCAGTGAAATCGACAATGGGATTCAAAATCCTCTTCCTCACCTACGAGGTTCCTAATTGTCAGGTGCCGTCATATCTTTATAGCTCCCCGTCGAGCTTTTTTACTGACAACAACCGTCTGTTGCTGAAGGAAACGACGAATAAAACATTTTGTTGCATCTCGTAAAAATTAAAAAGAATGAGCATTTAACATACAAGTAATAGTTTGATCCATTGTTAATATAAAATATTGATTAGAGCGTTGAGGCTGGTATAACACTATGCTAGATAGATATACTACTGTGTATGTACATATTTATTAAACATTCGAAGGTTTTTCTCTGTTTATTTGAAGTTTTTAAAGCCCTTACATGATGTATTTGCAATTTAAAGTATAAAAATTCAACTCAATGTGGTTTTACAGTCTCTCTTTTGGTCACAAAGCAAGCTTAAAGCATCCCTCTCTGCATTTTTTTTGGTACATTACTTAAAATATCAAAATATGAACTCCTATGGCACCACTTTTTTCAAACAGACATTTAAATTCAACACTCTACACTTGCACTTTAAGATTTTGCTGATATTTTTGCTGATATTTAGCCCTGACCCGGCTGACTCCTTTGCGCAGCGATTCGTTTTCAGTTATTGAAAGTGAGATTTTCTGTTAAAGCGACTCAAAGCCTTTCCCCAACCTGCAGAGCGAACGTGTTACTTCACACGACTCCATCTGTGTTTAGAGTCGGTTTGGTGGCCCCCCGTCTGAGAACTGATATCCTTGCCATTACACATCATTTACTGCAGAATTGCATAACTGTCTGTACTGAGAAAAACAGGTGAAGAGTGGAACTTTCACATCGCTCTTTCTAAACTGTGCACGCCCCTCCTCTAAAACACACACACACACACACACACACACACTTAATGTGGTCTTCAGGCACAATCAGACAGGTTCAAATAACATGATGTCTTCAGTGGGCTCTGTGGCTGCCCTAGTTTGGTTAGAGGAGCTGCCCACTATCAACTGAAGGGCGAGGGCCGGGTGCGAATCGATAGGGATCAAGCTCCCAGTATCGCTGCCACCCATCCCCGAGGCTCACCAGCAACTCGGATCAATGCAGATGTGCGCGCTGGCCACTTGATCTAAAGAGGGTGGAACGCCGTGGAGGCTGTCCTCCTTTTCCACTCGCACACAACACCAGCTAAGATTAGACGTTCAATTGGACCTGAAGGGTGGCGGAGCGACGGGGGGAGGAGATGCATGCGTGCGCAGACCTCTCGTGATTGTGTTCTGATGATGATGTAGTGCAGTGGTAGTACAAGATGCACAATGGACAATATTAGAGGAGGTAGGAGGAATGATCAGCAGACGCAGGTAGAGCTGCAGAATTCCAGACTCCATCATTACTCTGTGGTCGCAATGGGAAGAATTCAACTGGTTGCAGAATATCTCTTGTTTCACGTCATCTATTATGTCACTAAAATAAACTGAAGACAACACGCTGGGCTCTGGAAATGATTTGAGGAATTTTTCAAATTTTTCTTCAACATTTCAAGGACAATTCCCTGATTAAGGGGAGAATTTACCATGCAGATGAACCAATAATGAACATAATCATTAGCTGTAGCTCTGATAACAATAAAATGTTTATAAGTTTTAACTTTTGAAAGTCATGTTCTCTCTTTATGAGCCAGGGACACATCATGGTTGGCAAGATGAGACAGTCAAAACTTAAAATAGAGTTTTAAGAAGCATTTATCAGCTCTCTCAAAATATAGATTTTGTAGAACTTTTCTTTACAAAAATTATGATTTTGTGTATTTTTTTGCTACTACCTGGTACCAAGTTTTACGGTTACACCCTGACTAGTACTTTTTAAGTGTCTTTTTTTTATGACAGATGAGGATAGTTTTTCAGAAATGATCTATATAACATGATGAAACTGCACTGCTGCACTTTAGCCTGCATTTTATGCTCGTCCATTTCACCTCAGATGAAGAGAAATCAGCTCCTAATTAACCGCTACTGCTGCTTTTCAACTCTGCATTAGCGTGCAAACCCGCGTTTAAACGCTCAGAGCCGTGGGCCCGCTGTCAGGATGAATGCTGGGATTTTTCGGGGGGGCTTTAGATGATGGAGGGTCCCATTGTGAGAATGCGCTGGCCGCGTCCAGTCTGTGATGTTTCACCTCAGGCTACGGGAATCAAAGCGCCGTCTGCGGGAACCACAGAAGCCGCTGCTCGCTGTATCAAATGTCCTCACGCCAAAATGTCAAAGATCCTCCCCATGGCTGTGAGGAACCACACACACACACACACACCTGCAAGCTGGAAAAAAAAACTCTACAATTATGGTAATTCTTTTTACACATATCGGCCTGGTTTATAATGAAGACATATTTACAAAGATTACAAATCCATCTGTCTGAGCCCTGCGCTTGCTCGGCTTCCCCAAGGCAGATAGCCATTAACTCAACAAGAGCTCAACATTATCGTTGAGTCACAGCGCTCTTTCCGTTACGCTGCCAACCACATACAAAGGGCCGGAGCAAACCTATAATCACGAAGGTGAGAGTGATTGAGGTCACCGCTCGAGAAATTAGCCGCTTGACTAAATGACTGTTTTCCCTGCCAAATGCCAAGAGGGGAGCCCGGCAGACGTGGAAACTGCTGCGTCCCTCCACCTGAGGCTGGCGGCGGGAGAAACATTTTCCTCCTGTCGTGTGCAACGTTAGCAAACAAGCAACCTTCAAGTAAGACTCCGAAGCAGCTTGAGCGCGGCTTCACCAGCTAACAACGTGAAAAAAAGGCCTTGGTATGTGTAAGAGCAAAGAGGACCCATGCCAAAACCCTAAATACCAGAGGGCTTATCTCTCCTTTAAAAAGATGAAGACACACTATCAACTAGTATTATATTCTAGGTGAATTAAACATTTAAAATCATCAATTTAAGAAACCTGATGCTATACGCTGCATATGTGAAATTTGAATTGATTGACACAGGTACTGCTGCAACTATGCTGATCAATAAATATCATTCATTGAGACTCTGGTTTAATGTCTGAGAGCAGAGTAGTCAATTAACATTGATTCAAAGCTTTGTTTTACAAATGTGTGTTTTGTGTTTTAATGTGCAGAGATTACATCCACTTCATAGATTGCAGGAATGTTCCTGCCACATAGTGACAAAACAATATATGAAAGGCATGTCCTGTTGTCCCCAGAAAACATATTAGTTATAGTTTTATGATAAATATTGTAGTTTTAGTTCATAGTACTCGCAAAGTCCCAAAGAAAAGCTGCCTCAGGCCTCCTGTTGCCTACAGCAGGGCATAAGAATGAAGTTTTCTACATGAGTACTGGTGTTATCTTGCCTTAAAAAGTGTTGCCTTTGCTGGAATTAAAGGTCACATGTACACAAACAAACGTCTCTCTTGTGGTTGACTTGAATGGCTGTGCATGAGGGGTGGGCGGTGACTGTATAGTTGTGACATCACAACTTCACAAATGTCCTATTTTGTGAACACAGGCTGTGTGCATTCCTCTGTGGACTGGTAGTTTTGAAATTGAGACCGTATTTATATATACACTCCTTACCTTCTTATCCACAGAAAGATATTAAAACCTCTCTTTCTATGATATGGGCAAAGGCAAAAAATAAGGAGATATGAAAGCAAGTGAATGATCCCAGTGAGCAATTTTTCATTCAATATTTGAAGACGTTAAAACAGTTCAAACGTGAAAGTCCTTTCACAGACTATTTAAAGATGTTGATTAAACATTCATATTTGCACCCAAGACTTACAATGTGCAAATCCAAGGGCACAGATGTCATAACTTGGGGGATGAGGGGGACAAAAATGTGGAATTTTCATACATGCATACATATTTACAATATCAGATGCTGTTTTCCAGGACTTCGTGATGGCAGCAGATGTCCTGGAACCATCCTGTTGGCAGCACACAGCCAATATCGCTCCATATTTATGACATTTTACATAAAGTCAATCAAAAACCTCACCTTCCAGAGGAGAAATTCCTTCACACTGATCAATATCCTCTCTCTTTCAAGCTACAACCTAGCAAATTCAAAGATTAATCAACAAGTTTTGTGACACAATGATGTTGTAAATGCCTTTTAGCTGATTGAACAGATGTGTAAGATGTTTAGACCTTGTCTTTTTTCCAGCAATATTTCAAATATTGGTCTTTAGTGCGATTGACAAAAACTTGTTAAACTTAAAGAAGGTTTTAAAAAATAAAAGCATGCTATCAATTACTTTTTTTATAATCTAGCTGGATTAAATATTTAAAATGTTTCATGTTTTTTCAGTTACACATTAAAAAAACAAACATACAATTGGACTTTTTAATGACACAGAACCAACATGAACATAAAGTGTGCATTTTGAGAATGGTTTGATGAATGCTTGTTAAAACAAAATGAAAAAACAAGACTCATCTTGCCAACCATGATTTGTCACTGACCCACATATTATATAATATATTATGGTGCAGTATTATTTCGCACTATTAATCTAGAAAGAAAGTGCAACTTTAAAATGATCTCATATGCTCTAATAAAAAAACACAATCGGTATAGTGAGTACTTCTGCGTGCAGGGTTATTACTCTAGTAAAAGCCTGCAGTTCTTCAGCCCTGCAGCCTGTATACAGGCCCGAGCTGCGCACGTGAGCTCCGTCTCGACCTAAACGCGTCGGATTTGTAAAGCAAACAGATGGCTTGATTGGATTCGCGCTTTTGACGCCTGAGCTCTCGTCTCTCCCCGCCTCTGGTTGGATGAATGGAGGCCATCTGGGATTGGTCCGGGCTTCTGTGAATGGAGCCAGGCGGCGTCATTCAGCACCGCGGACAGCGCCGGGTGCCGCGCGCGCGGAGGGAGCGCGTGGAGGGGGAGGAAGAGAGGGGAGGGGGGGCTGTCCGTGGTGCTGTAACACCTCACAGACGCTTTTTTTTTTTATAGCTCATCCACACACACACACACACACACACACACACACACACAGACCGAAGGCCTTTCCGTTTCCTGGACACCCACAACAGCCGCTCGGAGCATAACAAGCTGGTAAACTGTGCCGGGAAACGCACCGGAACGAGGCCTGGATGTGCAGGGCCGAGTAATGAGCAAACAAATGCAAGGAGGGGGAAAAAAAACAAACAACTTCCGCCACATTAAGCAGGGAAACCACCTCTTGACTTAATTGAAACGCTCTTGATGTGGAGTGGCGCGGCTATGGCGAACACCTGGCACCCGGTTCCTGGCGGACTGCGACGGCGCACATGGGGACTCAGCGGGAGCTCCTGGAGTTGTTGGCATACAACGGCAGCCTCCGCGGCCCGTGGTAAAGACGCCACGAAAAAGGGAAAAAAAAAAGCTCAGGTCCAACCCGTGGCAGATTGTGACCCCCCCACCCCCCACGGAGAAGCGCCGGAACAGGGTCCTCAATGTCAATGGAAGCGAGCGCGAGGCGCACGGGAAGGGGACGCACAGATGCACATTAGCATTGGCCCTGACAACACACACACACACACACACACACACACAAAGAGGAGATGAATGAACACGAGGCCTTGAGCCGGGAGTCTCCTTGAATCTGTCACCCGTCTCCATGGCGACAGGAGGAGGAGGAGGAGATGGAGGAGGAGGAGGACCGAAACTGGCACCTATCCGGGCCCTGCATCAACAGATGGCCGCCACATCAAACCCCCCCCCCCCCCCCCAAAAAAAAAAAAAACACTACCCCCCTCCACCCCCCCTCACCTGCTACTCCCACCCCGCCCACCTCCGGCGCAGCCTACCTTGCACTGCTCCATGCACGTCCTCACCGAATATGCCCCCGGCTCGTATTTCTGAGTCAGGAGCTCGAAGTCCTCGTATTTCTCCTGCGCGTGCTGGTCGTAGCGCTGGAACGCCTGCACGCACAGGCTGCAGCGGCTCGTGTCGCGGTCGCCCAGCACGTCCAGGCTGCAGTTCAAATTGTCCGGACTCGTCGACCCGTAGAACAGGTCCAGCAGCGAGTAAGAGTTACAAAAGGAAAGGTACAAATCGCTCATATTTACAGCCCGCCGCGTGCCCCCTTCGCCGGGGAGGCCGCCGCACAGACGGTCCGCATCCGCGAAAGTGAAGCAGTTCTTAGATAAACTATCCTGGCGGCAAGTTTCCAGCCGCCACAAATGTTTGGTGGAGTTTCCTATAAAAATAGCATCTGGGTTTAGTTTGAGGCTGCTGTGTGCTGAGAGGGTCTGGGGGTAGAGGAGGTGGGAGGAAGAGGAGGAGGAGGAGGAGGAGGAGGAAGAGGAGGAGGAGGAGGAGAACTTGTCCCGGGTCCGGGCCAGTTTGGCCTCGGCGCAGAACCACAGGTGATCAGAGAGGAGGATGGTTAAGAAGAGGAGGGAAGCCAAGGACAGTCGCCATCTCTGCGCCCTCTCGGAGTCGGTGAATGGCTTTTGGTCGTCGCGGGGGGGCTCTAGCCAGATTTGGAAGCCGTCGTCATCTTCTTGCTGCCAACACGTCCCAGCACCCCTGGTCATATTTTGGGAACCGGCCGACTCCACCGTGGGGGCTCCTCTGCCGCAACAGTCATTGACGTGGGGTCCGCTCCGCGTGTCCCTCCCCCCGGGCGTCGGGCGGTGGGTTGTCCCGGCTTCTCTGCGCGATTAGCGGCGAGTCCCATCAAAATGAGCGCGGGCCGGGTGGCAAATCAGACGCCGGCGACCACGGGCCGCATCCTCCATGGCTGACCGGCGAAGCCGCTGTCCTCCCCGTCAGCCCCGAGCTCCGCGCCGCGCCGCTCCGCTCCTCTGCGTCGCCTCGTCCCCCCCCACCCCCCCGCGACTCCGTTTTTAGAAACACTCACAGACGCGTTTTACGTTTTCCCCGGCCTCGGTCGTGCAGGGACAAGGGCGCTATCCTCTTCCAACATGGCGGAGCCGCGTGCCTTTGTGTCGGCGGGGGTGGGCCCGCAGCCTGGAACCGAGCTCCCGTTTTTCCCCCGTTTTCAAGCCCTCGCCGTCTTCATCTCGCTGCCGTTGTCAAGTTGCCGCCATGTTCGCCGAGAGACGGTGTGTGTGTTTGCAGGAAGCCGCGTGAAGCCCGCGAAAGAAAGCGAGTGCGCTTCCGGTCGTTGCCTACAAAATAAAGGTCGAACACATGTTTATGTGGCTTTGTTTTTTTTTTCTCTCCCCCAGTGTTCTGTTATCTAAGGAGTTGATTTATTTATGCGTTTTGAACATGAAATAACATGAAAAGCAGACAAGCAGGAAGAAATAAAATCTACCTCGTTCTCATTTCTCTATGAACTCATATTGCACACAAACAACCAAGCGAATTCATCACATCACAGTCAAATGCAAATATAATCACTCGAACAACTTCACAAATTTATTGCAGCCAAATATACAAACATCCATTCTGACAGCCCAAATTTTAATATTAATGTTGCATATTAATCAAACATCTCTTATGTTTACTCATCACTCTAGGTTTCAACATTGTTATGAATAAGCCCCCTGAGGCGAATCTTTTATTTATGATTTTGTTCTATATGAATAAAATTCACTCGGATCAACTTATCTAGGTCAGGGCTTCACCACCTTTTTTGGCGTGTGGCATACATCTCTGCTTATATTGTTTTCTTATATAACTTTAATTTCCAAAATGAATTATATAAAAATGTTTTTATGTTCAAATGTTTTTAAGCTAATATTATTACATCCACTTGTCAATCAGTGTATGTAAAACTATGTTAAGATGATTTTTGGTGCTTGAAATAACTATTACCTAAAGTGTAATACACTATCTGTTAACAGTTTATATATGCTGGTTAATATAAAGTGTAAATTTCATGTCAAATCTGCACTCATAAATTCAGTCAATTTATTTTTAAAGGTCGAATGGAGCAACATCCGGTTCTGTGCTGCTCACTGCTGCGGATTTGACAAAACGTTTCCATCTCTGACGCTGTGACGCGCACCGCAGTCCCCGCATCACTCGGGTATCAGAAGCATCAAGTCGCACAGACTCAGCTACAACATGAGATTTCCAAATTACAACCTGAAATACCAGTCTTAAAAAAATAAATAACATTCCAGCAAACGTGTGTGTGTGAAATAATAAATAAGGAAAAGACAGGACAAAACTCACCCTGTGAGTTTAGTGAAAACCACGCAGCTGTAATAATATCTACTGGGCAAGAGAATATTGCAAGTTGTTTTATCCAATTTATAATAAGAGTTTTATTTTGAAAGAAAACATTAGTAGACTTATTTAATAGTGTTGTTACCTTGACACAAGACAAGGTTCTCACCTGGTTTCAGCCTCAAGCAAGATGCTCTCATCAAAAGAAAGGAGCCTGTTTGCTCTTTTCCCCGTTTAAGCCCATTTAAAATCAAATAGACTTCATGTTAGTGCCATTTATATTAATATTATGAAGAATTAAACTGCAAATGAATGTGTCATTAAAAAATAAAACATGCAAACACAGAGATATACTTCTCCAGCTAAAATAGTTTCTCTCAGATATTCCAGTTATATTTGGGCCTTTTTCACTCTTGTATTCAATGATTAATGGATAAAGACTTTTACTGTGGAGATTTGTTTTATTTAAATTTTAATTAGTTCCACAGTCACATTAAACACAAGGGTTCACAAGATAAATCTTAGGGGTTGCCAGTAAATTAAAAGGAGAGGAAGCAGACAAAAATAACATTATGTAGCGCCCTAATGTCCATACAGATCATGAACTTTATGAACCTGTTAAACCATAAACTACCCAAACCCGGCTGGATTTTTCCTCATGTTATTTCCTCCATTGAATGTGAGCCGTGCTAATTGCTACGGACGACCTGCAGCCATGAGCCTCTGTTTGTTCGCACCAGGAGCTCATTTATTTCAACCAAGTGCATGCAGCCGTTGGTTGTCTAGGGGCCGCTTTCAAACCATTTGCTTCTGCTAATGTCCAGCATGCTCTAGTACCATAGCTACGGCCAGCTTAATTAGAGCATTTATCCCATTATGCAAGCTTTCTGCAGGTCGTTTCCACTGACTGATTATCTGCTTCCTTCCCAGGCCTTTAGCTGCGGGTCCTGTTCCCAGGGCCAGTGGTTGGACATTTGGAGACCAACAGGCTCGTCGTCCTGCAGAGACGCATCACACCTCATGCATAAAGCCACACGGGTATAAGCACTACCTGAGGACCTCTAATTAAAACCTGTCAATCAAACACACACACTCCTCATCAGCTATAAATAGTCCAGAGTGGGCGAAGGGTTACAGAGTTCTCATGGAGCCACAACAAACTTTTTTTTGACACTTTCTTTTTGTTGGTTTTTGTTTTGGTAATTTTCACCATCTTTTTTTAATTTGTTATTCATTTCATGTGATCGGTCCAAGTGCAACATAAAATACAATTTAAAATGTAAAACGAATGGTGGTCCATTAAAAATACACAACACTATCACAGACAATTGCCCCAATGTTTATTCACTTCCATCATTCCAAAGTGAAAACTTTTCAACCAGCAACGTGCAGCATCAGTGACAAGCATGTATTAAAAGGTAGAATTTCACTTAAACTGTTTAACAATGATTAAAAACATCTTTTTAAAATAAAAAACCCACAAACCCTGCAGGGAACCCTGCATCATGTCAATGAGAACCAGTATTATCCTTATTATTATGAACAGGTGCCTCATCTCTTTTACTTTGAAAATGTATTCATGTGGCATTTACTCACAACAATGCCCAGGACGCCACAGGCGGCTCCCTGCACCCCGGAGACGACGCTAGTGAAGGTTATAACATATCAATGAGTCCCAAGGCGCGTTTGTGATATTTTTCCAGACAGGAAAAACATGGTGACATCTTTGTTGGAGGGCCTTGAGCTGCGCCGGTTTTAACGGACCCCCGCGGTGTCCCCCGGCCTCGCTCTGTCAGCCGAGAACACGCTGAAGAGCTGCGGCAAAAGGCCATCGCTTCATACAGAAGCTGGCTTTAAGTTAATTAAGACATTTTAAAAACACACATGGAGCAGTTTTAAACCAATCCAACCTTTTTGTTTAAAGTAGTATTTATTACGTCTTAAAAAACTGGTGTTAATATCTTCTGAGGTTGTAGATGCAATGATTCAGTATAAAAAATAATAAAGATTTCACACTGCTGTCATCAGATTTATGTTGTATTGGGGTTGAGATTCATAATCTATGAAAAATGCATTAATGCAATAATGTTCTAATGAAAGATGCTGTGTAGTTGCAATATGAGAAAGTGCTTTTGGAGTCAGGAAAAATGTGGCCTTTGCAGTTTCTATTTTCACCATCTTTTTTTAATTTGTTATTCATTTCATGTGATCGGTCCAAGTGCAACATAAAATACAATTTAAAATGTAAAAAGAATGGTGGTCCATTAAAAATACACAACACTATCACAGACATTTGCCCCAATGTTCATTCACTCCCATCATTCCACTGTGGAATTCTTTATTAATTCAATTCATTCTTAAGACAAGACACTTCAGAGCATGAAAGTAGCTTAATTTTTTAAGAAATAGTAGCTTGATATCCACAGAGATTTTATTTGGTTTCATAATTAAACCCCGCAAGTTTGTGAAAATTGGAAAGCTTCTCTCCCTCTTCAAAAATGTTTTTCAAGATATAAAAAGAAATTTAAAACTTGCATGACACAAATGTACATTAAAAACCTCTTGTCCAGCACTCAATAGGGATTTTCAATGTTAATGCACTTTTTTATATCTTTAAATTGTATTAAATATTTAATTATGAATTTTACCATGAAATAATTTAAATGCAAGATAAAACCTTCAAACTAAGTAGTCATTGTCATTCGTCACACACCCCGCTTCGATGGAGTCAGTCACCCACGAGTCTCTTACAATCTTGAACTTTTTCCTGAGGCCGCGTCTCAGAGACTTTAAATCCTGAAGTCTCGTTTCCTCTTCGATGACGACGTGGGTCACTCCTTCCTCCAGTCGCTCCGCCACTGTGCCGCCGTGGTAACGGAGCTCCAGCGCCCTGATGTCCAAACAGGTGGCGCTGGCGGGGTCTCCCATGTCCATGTAGACCCTGTAGGGTCTGAACATGCTAGTTGGCAGGTCGTCCCAGCCGTATCGCTGCTCCACCTGACCCGCGTCCACCTCCGCCGCCGCCGCCTCGCTGCGTCTGGATACACGGCCGAACACCTCCCGCAGCTGCCGCTCGTCCGTGTCCACGGCGTAGCTGTCGCCGTAGCTGTCGTACTCCTTGGCGAAGTACTCCCGTGTGGAGGGTGACATGTGGATCATGTGGCCCGGTTGCCACGGCACCACCTGCTTCTGGCTCAGACACTCCAGCAGCCAGGCGGCCCACACCACGTCGTGCTGGTTGGAGGAGATCAGGTTCTTCACGCGCATGTTCTCCACGCCTGCGATCACGCAGTACGTGTCGCGTCCTGGGTTTTGGACCACGATGCCCCCACAGCTAAAACAGAGGTGACACCAGTGATTAGTTATTCATGATCTCTTAGCACTGAGTCACATGATATTGTTGACTGACAGATTTACCTGGCCACGCCCTTTTCCAGCTCGGCCTTGGGGTGGTCCTCGGTCCCGTTCAGGATGCAGAACTCCACGTCCTCGAACATGTCCGTCTCCTTGGCAACCCCGGAGAGGTCCTGCGGCCTGAAGCTGTCGATGACCCCCACCACCTTCTTGGGCTTGGCCGCCGGCCTGCGCTTCTTCTTCTGCGGCTCGTCACCGTCGATGCGGAGGTGGCGTGAGGCGAGCTTCCCTGATGCCTTGCTGCGGAACTGGTCCAGCTCGGCCAGGGTCATGCACTGGTGCCACTCCTTGTCGTCGCGGATCCTCTCGATGCGGGGGAAGCGCAGGGTGCAGTTGGTCTTGTACATGTCGCTCCCGACGATCTCGGCCGCCTTGACCTGGATGATGACGGAGTTGCAGGGCTCGATGTAGACCTCCGGCTTCTCCGTGCCACACAGGATGGACGCTGGCGGGTCGTTCTTGCGGTAGACCTTCCAGTGCTTCGCCAGCTTCAGCCCGAGGTCGTACAACTCCTTCATGGTGTAGCCGGAGCCGATGCGGCACAGCGTGTGGAAAACCGAGGGTTTCTCGCCAGGCTTCGGAGCTTCAGCGACAGCCCCCAGGAAATGGGACATCATCCCGCCACGCCTGCCTTTGCCCCAGTAGCCGCCGACGATCAACAAGTCTAGCTCATCCATCAAACCGTCCATATACTCCGGCTTTATTTTCAGCCAGCCCTCCCCCCGCTTGTCAGGTTTGTAGATGGACAGAGGATCCTTCACCATGATCCCCTCCTCTCGGTTGTCTATGGCATCGTTGAGGGCGTTCACCACTTCCTGCACAGTCCTGGCCTCCCTCTTCGGCACCAGGTGCATTCTCCCCTTGACGGGGGTGAAGACCGTCTGCATGATCTCGTTGCGTTTCCTGGCAGTTTCCTTGCCGAGCTTCCGGCCGTTGACCAGCAGCACGTCGAACACGCAATAGCACGTCTGCAGCTCCGAGTCATCCACCAGCTTCTTGATGTCGAACTTGCTCCCCTTCTGCATGAAGTTCTCTGTGGCCGGGTTGTACGCCATCATCTCCCCGTCGAGGATACAGCTCACGACGTGGCTTTTAAAGATGTTGTGGATGTGGGGTGTGAGTGAGCCCTCCAGCGGGGATCCCCCGAACTGCTGTGTGTACTCAAAAGCGTTCCGGGTGAAGTACTTGTACACGTCCCCGTCCTTATGCAGCTGTATCCGCTCGCCATCCAGCTTGGTTTCAATGTAAAAAGCACTGTTGCCCATTTGTTTCTCCACATTGCGGATGTTGGCGACCGCTGCCAACATGGGCTTGAAGGCAGAGAAGAGTCCGATAGAGACTTCACTCAAAGACACCGAGGGGTTGTGGAGCTGCACGCACACTTTGTTTAGGTCTGTGTTCACGTTGTAGAGATCCCCGGCATCCGGGTGGAACACTTGGAGAACGGTCTCCTTGCTGATCCCAAGCTTCATGTCCTTCAGGATCATCCGGATGAGCCACTTCTGCTCGAGGGCCGAGCTCTGCGTGATGAGATGCAGCAGGTTCTTTTTCACCAGGTCCTTCTGTTTGCTCGCGTTGTTGAGGGCCACCGAGTCCAGGAAGTCGTTGACCTCTTTGATGCTGAGGTTCCCCGTGCTGCTGCAGCGTTTCTTCAGCACGAAGTAGGCCATACCCGCAAAATCTCCAGACTCCCCTTGAGATGTGGTCGGGGCTCGGTAGTTCAACAGTTTATTGGCTTCCGGGCCGTTCTTCGGGAGACCTAATACATCGATGTAGAGTTTTGCCAACATGCTCTCTTTGATGCCATAGGCCATCCGCTCTCGTTCAAAAGGGGGAACTATGAGGCGTATGGCCGGATAGAAAGAGTCTGTTGTATTGGGGTTATCTTTATGGAGGGCAGAATGAAACTTCCTCCATGATTCAATGAAATCGCCAAGGATCTTGGACTTCTCTGGACGAAGTTTTGACCTCTGGATTTTCTCTAAAGTGTTACACAAGTGAGCGAAAGGAACCTGAGCAGCAACAGACGGCTGAGCAGCAGCATCACTTTTGGAGGTTCCCTCCATAGTGAAATCTGAAACATACGTCACAGATACAGTTAGGATGGAGACCATAAAAATTCATTCATAAAAATACATTAAAATGTAACCATTCAACACAGATAGAACAAATATTTCCCCATTAAGCTTCCTTGAGTCCCGATTCATTTCAAATTTCGTCCTACATGATGATACATGATGCAATGAAATATTTCAGATTATCTATAATTCAATAACTCTCACTATTTCAGTTCAAATGCTGATTATTGGTTAAACTGTAACATGTTCTGACATGTCTGGCCTCTTATGATCTGACAAAAAACCGAAAAGGACAACAAGAATCATTCAATTTAATTCTACAGTGAAGACTTCAAAATAAAATTGAAATCTTAAACAGATTTCACCTTTTTTTCTGCTGCCAATTCCAGTTGATTTTCAAAATAAAAGCATTTGTTTTCACATCACAAAGTCTAGCCCGGACATGTCCGACGAGGGATTTTTACGGATCTTCGGCGTCAAACTGAAGAATATGTAAGTTTCTTTTTATAAGAATCTAAGGGCATTTTGATAAGATCTGGACATCCAGTGAGACAAAACGAACGATTTAAGCGTTTGGCGCTAGACGAACAAAACACCGATGCTCTCATTTTGAAAAGACCCGCAAATGAGGAAGTGATAAGCGACATCCGGACCGATAAACGATAGCCGAACAAATATAAAATATTGACCTGTTACCTTCGTGTTTTTATTCTCCAAAATGACGCAGCTAAACGCCGGACTTTTCACAGGGAGCTGAACGCTTCCTGTATACACAGAGCAGGAGTCTTCATGAAAAAGGTTCCCCTGGAAACAAGAGCGGAACTTTTGTTCCCCTTTAACGTTGATTTATGTCAGAAATCTTTAACAAATGAATATATAAATATGGAATATCTCTACAACACAAGGGTTATGTATTTAAACCTTATAATAGATAGAATATTGCATAAATAATTCTAACATTGTGTTTTACTACAAATAAAAATAGAAATAATAGAATAATAGAATTTGTCCATAACACAGAAATCACATTGAGGATATAATCATAAAGAGTCAAATTAAATAATCACACAAACTTAAAATTAAAATAGGGATTTGTTGCAGCCCTACTACTGATATTATGTAGTGATGTGGATATTGAGGATTTATATTGATATTTTTTTTTACATTTTTAAAATATTAACAGGTTAAACATGTGTTGACTAAATTGGTTCATTGAGAAGCTTACATTTCACACTTTCACTTATAATGTATTATCATATAAACATCATAAATTGTACATACACTCTATGCATATTGTATATTTAAACTGAAATTAAGGTTAAACTCAACTCAATATGAGAATTGTTCTGTTTTTGTTACAAATGTTTTATTTTATGGAGCAAAACGCATGGATCATTTTTCTAATATAATGTCAGATGGTAATTCTGATTCAGAAAAATCTGTTTTTTCACCTTTTTCCACCAGCAGAGGGTGATGCTGTGATGCTGCAGAGATGAGAAGGTGCAGCGCAGCTTGTTTACCATCAGTGAGCCTGGAGCCAGCAGGTAGGTGATAAACCAGTAGTAAAAGTTGGAATGCAAACGTGTAGACCACAAAAGGCCTTTCTCTTAACTATTATTATGCAACACATTTGGTTCTGTGGTTGCAGGTAGCATTATCAACTACTGTCTTTAATGCCAGCGACACTGATAGCGATGATAAGCCAGGTGGGAATGAGAACATTATGTAGATATTGCAAATTATGTTATCTATTTATAACAGGTAATACTCTATGAGAAACATACCTGTCCTGTTTGCAAGGTCTCCCTTTCTTCGCGATTGCTTTCATTTCCTCGCCCATGCAGCACAGGTGGACAAGGAGGTCCTAAATGGACAAATAATTGAGTTTCAGGTGGGGTTTGACTTTGACTGTGATGCTATCTAATATCATCTCTAACCCGAGAGAGCAATCGTGTCACTTTGTAAACCATAAACAGAGTAAAATATGGATGAGGGGTCAGTGGGGAACATTCACCATAAAAGTTAATGACCATAATAATGACATATTGTCATGGTCTCCCACTATTAATCGTTGCCGCTGGTTAAATCCAGGATTTACTGCAGGAGCCACTTTGAGGCACACTTGCAAATTGGTTTCGGTGCATTAACAAAATAAAACAGCTGTACACTGCCCAACCATTTTGAGTGTTACATGCAGATATTATGAATCTGTACGATCCAAATACTGACATGTTTGACCTGAACATAGTAGTTATTGTACCGTGTTGATTCGGGCCATTTACGGCCGCAGAAACATTTTGTTGCCCACTGGTGTTTGGGTAACAGAGACAGGACTTTTAACCTTTCCAGCTTGTTTCCATTGCAAACTTGTTTTGACACTCGCACAGGTAGGTGGTGGATGACACGAATCCAAGTGCACGCCGTTACTTGTAAAGTGATGGGAAAATCGTTCAAGCGATGTCTTGTTCCAGATCAAAAGTATTTGAGGCTTGTACCAACGTAATTCAACAAAGCCATAAAACCTCTTACACCTATGTAGATATGGTGTTAAAAACAGACTTTTGCAGCTAGTATAGTCATTTACCACATTAATGTATATAGTGTATTTTTTATTAATCCAATGTTATTTTCATAGAAAATGATTTTTCTTTTAAAAAATAAAGACATTTCTAAGTGATGCCAAACTTTTGAATGGCAGTGTAGGATGGACTCAAGAGAGTCTGTCAGCTGTCACATTTATGAGACTGTTTAAGTGCTCCTAGTGAAGTTAGAATCATTTATTTATCTGCATGGCAGCAGAGGTGCTGCTCAGTTGATGACCTTAACCTCTGCATCCTCCCACTGGGAATTATTTTGAATCTTAAAATGGCTAAAGAAGAAAGTGATTTAAATAAAAAAGATTTAGCAAAATGCAAGCCCACACGGTTGTGTTCCTTGCTTCCTTCTGCCTACAGGGGGCGACCTCTGTCTGTGCAGCCTCAGCTGGGCCCTGAGCTCCCAAGGGTTGTTTACTTCTCCGCCGCTGCTGCAGTGGAGGATCCTGGGAAATGTGTGTGTGTGTGTGTGTGTGTGTGTGTGTGAGAGGGGAGGGAGCTACTATGTGCTCCAGCAGTGAACCTGCTCTGTTTTCACTTCACACGCACGCGAACGCGCGTGCACGCACACACACGCGGCGTAGTGCAGTGGCGTGCAGGAGGAGCTGGCCGGCTGTTTGTGCTGCACGTCTGTGTACTGCACACGCATGCACCTGTGCTCATGTGTGCAGCTGAGGTTGCCGATGCCGTGCAGGCCGCAGCCCCCCCCTCCCCCCACCACACACAACCCCCAACTATGCAGCCTGTCATGCTGTCATGCAGCAGTCAGGGGAGTTACATAAGCTCCTGCTGGATGTGCTGCTGCACTGCAACGGGCGACGGCCCACAAGACAGTAAACAACCCAGCTGACGTCACTGCTTCCGTGGCATGCATCAGCTCGCGCGGGGGCCGAGGGATGGAGGGGAAGGAGGCGGTGTTTACAGTGCGTTGGTGTAGGGCTGTGAGTGAGATTTTGGCGTGGAGGCGCACAGGAGAAAAAAGAGAGAGAGAGAGAATTTGGGCAGAGCAACTGAGCTAAAATCCCCGTCGACGCGGCCGATGATTAAGCTGCTCGCTCAGTGTCTTGTGAGATGCTTGTAAACACTTTCTTTTCCCCCTGCTGATTTGCTGACACATTCAGGAATTCATTTGCCAGAATGCTTCTCGTTGGTTGTAAACACCGATCGTGCAACTGCTCATGAAGGACGTGGTGAATCCATGTCATGTCTTCACAGGATTGTTAAGAAGACACTCATGCATTCCTTGTCCCAGTGCTTGTGCCAGCATTTCCTATAGACATCTATTGTCACCACGTGATGCTCTTCTTCCTAAATTTCCTCCACGGTGGCAAACCTTCTCCCTTTCAGTCCTAATTTTAGTTTCACCAAGCTGTAGGCATATGCTACCCAACGGCAAATCTGATAAACGCCTGCTCTCCCCTGCTATTGGTACATTCTCCTTCTTTTTTTTTACCTGCTTGTTTCTGTCTGTCTCACACTATGTCATAACACTGTCTGTTATGAAATAGAATTTCTGGGTGAAAGGAAAAAGAAACAACAACCCTGACCGTTCTCTGTTTTTTACTGACTCTGCAGCCTGTTCAGCTTCATCATGCACCATAGTAGCGGCGGGGGTCAAGAGGTCGCCGTGGTAACCGCGCGGTAACCCCCGACTCGGTCGCGTTTTGGCTTAAACGTTATAAACATAGGACAACAGCCCCTGCAGCTGTCATAAAGAAGGTCAGGATTAAATTATGAGCATCAAATTAAAAAAATGCACTGTAGGTGGGTGGAACACATTCGCTGTCGACTAATATTTATTTAATACACCAGCTAACGCTGTTTACCTCTCAGTCATTCAGAATTTATCTGAACAAACAAACTAGACGAGAGCACTTCTATTAAATAAACTTCAGTCTGTTGTTTTGATTATGTTAGTGATAAATATCTATTATGTGTTTCAGAGACGTTTATTCTGATTATAAATTAGAATCACGTCCTCAAGGCTGTTTCTTTACTGTGCAGTGCAACACGTTTTCTTTTTCAGGGTTCATCCTGATCAGAGGTCGATCACGATTCTCCTGATATTTGCAAACAAAAAATAGATAATCTTTTGTTTTTGTTTCGTTAATCACTGGGCAAAGGTTGTTCAGCCTATGTGGGGATTGTTTTATGGCAGGTGGAGTAAGGCCAAGCGTAGATATGCAGATACATTCTTTATAGATCCCAAAGGCTAATTAATACACCCATTACCTTAGACACAATGCAGATTATTATTAGTATACAATAATAATAATAATAAAAATACCATCAGAAAGATAAAGTGACTGAAAATATAGTATATAAAACAGGACGATAATTACAAAATAGCACAAAAGAAAAGTATCAGATTTACTGAAATGCGTCAGGTGTAGAGTTTTCAAGCACATGGAATTACTCTACTGGAATATTTGTCTATGATGTTTTTCCTGTCCTGGTTATAGTGCAAAGTTTATGAGAGTTGTTTTGTTAACGTGTTGAATTTAAGAGCCCCCTGTGTTTCTATACCCTGAAACGCAGAGCTGGCGTTTATAGCTGCAGCCGCGGCTTCCTGTAAACTCGTATTATTGATCATATAGTGTTTTGAACCGAGTGACTGCTGCGATTATGATCCCCCGCAGGCCCGTTCTGCGTGTATCTTTGAACTTGATGGCTGATAGGGCCTTTTTTCCCGGGCAATATAACCGCTCCCATCCCCTGGAGTCACCTTCACTTACTGGCAACGTAAACGCCAGGAGACGGCGGCCTCCCGTGCATCTGCAGCAGCCTCGCGTCGCCTCCTGTTCCTTCGAGATAAACAGCTCATTACGTAACTTTGAAATTAATGACATCGCAATGTTCTGATGGAGCGTTGAACACAGGGGTCACGCCGATTCCAACCAGCGAGCACTGCCAAGACAGTAATCTGTGAAGTTTGATCTTGAACCGAGTGGTTGTTCTTAAATTTCCACCCACGTCATTTGCATGAAATAATCTATTTATTGTCAGAATTCCCTCACAGTGGAATCAAACATGCAACCCGCTTGCTATTTCGCCACAAAGGCATCAATTCAGATAATTTATACCTCTTTGAAAGTTTAACGATCGGCCCCGGATTGATTTCTTTAACAAAGCGTTTAACGTGCACACTTGGGATATCAATAAATCACATCATATGTTCCCTTTCAGGTTGTTTACTGCTCCGTGTTATTGGCATGTTTTTTGTTTACAGCGCTCCGGGCCCTCGGCGTATGTTGCCGATCCGAGACACTCAGCACTCTCCGTAATCCAATAAAAAAACTGGAGCAAGAAAACACAGAGAGAAACACCTCAGATCGAGATTTCCTTTGTGAATTGGTGGAGAGCCAGATGATAAATATACCGCCAATATGGGCTTAAAAGGAGATAATGTGGCCGTGAGGTATTATGGATGCATATATAGGTTACACATTATCTTTATTTTTACCTTAACAACAATGAAACTGTCTTTGTCCTTTGAGAGAACATTAATTCTTTGTATACTTGTTAGGATTTTCTTATATTTATGTAATTTTTGTAACTGTTAGACTGGCAAAGAAAAACATTCCATTGTCTTTATACTTGTATTTAATATGTCATTTATGTTATATACAATTATGTATAGTTCACATATGAAATGCTGTATGAAATGAGTAATTTCCCGAGAAATCAGAATTGTGGCTAAGCATGCAAATAACCTTTATTGGATTTAACGGTTAATTCTCAGATTTTCCCATTTTCTTTCACAAATGTGGAAATGAAATTGTGTTCGAATGTACAAAGCCGTGAAACTGATCTTGTCTGGCAGGGCGCACGGAAACCTCTGAATCGCGAGAATGGCCTCCGGATACAGGTTACCACCGCAGTATCAAACGCAATTTACAACATCGCAGCTGACAGTTTGCTTAAAAAACGCAGCGCGGTAAACATTTACTTGCCAGGATTGTACAGAAATACAATATTTGAAACAACTTTATTATGAAAAGCGAGACCACAGTCGGCCGTTCACTAATTATGAGCAGTCCGAACCCTCCCTGGTGTAACTCGCCTTCTTAGGACACAAACAAGCCCATGTTTTGGAGGAAAAAAAAGAGATCTTTGGAAGCAGGCTGCAAAACATACTCATAAAACATGCAGGTGTGTCTTGTTTAGTTGTGTAAGCACGAGCCCGAGTGAAAGGTCACAGTCTGTTTACAGCACGCTTGCCTTCACTTTAACATAATCGTATGTGTTTTATTTGAGATGGTATACGTGGGTGTCTTTCTATCAATAGGGCTGCGTTGCCATTTTTCATCAAAGGTTTTGGGCATCTTAGCGTGCCACGGCCCTCCAATTAAGCCCCCTGAATGTCATCTCCCTTGAATCTGTAAGCTTTAGCTCCATGGATGGCATGTTTGACGGATGATTTACTCTGCTGCCACGCATGCAAACACGGCCCCGGTGTGACCTCGGTTTTGGTTGGTGTCGGTGCGCTGCTGACTAAGATTCCTCCGGGCAATAACCCGTTCACACTAATATGATTGGGCCCGGGTTAAAACTCCTGCAGACAGCCACGGGGTGAAAAGTTCACGCCAAGCGATTGCTCTGCGGTAAAGAGAGGCTGCAGCTCCCTCACGGTGCAAAGAATTAAACTTGTCTCTACACAGCGGGAAGGTGCTTCATGTCCCCGCCTGTCAAAACAAACAGGACTTCTTTAGTGTTGTGGTTCCATAAAAAAAAAAAAAATCATATTTGTTACTGTAAACGTCCCCGAAACAGAGAGCAGCTCAACCGTCAAACCGCTATGCAATTATAGCAACTTATTTAAGACCATGTAATCTTTCAATTGACTGTAGCTCCGCATGACAGCAAGATCAGAAAGAATTTCAGGTAATTATCTCACTCAAATGTAAGGGTACTGTACGTTCAACTGCATATAAGGAAAAGGGCTGCAACATGTCTATATATATATATATGATGTATTTATCCTCACGTGCCATGGCGCGTTGATACCTTACGTGCTGAGTGAAAGGCTGTTTATGAGCAGTGTGACTCGTGAGAAATGCACGGCACACAATTAGAATCAAATGGCTTCCATGAATAGAAACCTCCGGAAAGAAATATTGACCCGCGTCTCCAACGTCAGTGATATGCAAACATCTAACAGAAACAACGTCAGCGGTGTGTTTTTCAGCAAACACCACGGTGGGGAACTTTCCATAAAAGGGAGTGAGGAAGCGGACTCTATAATGGCACACACACACACACACACACACACCTCAGCTGTTTTTTAACCGGTGTGTGTGTGTGTTTAGTGTGTGTAAACTGAGTGGGCTTTTATCTCTGTGACCGTAAAAGCCCTGTTATTGGTCATAAAAGTGCACGCGTCAGGACACGGCAAGGGTTGGCAGGGTGTAAGACCTGGACGCACGCATGTGCAGAGTGTGTGTTGTAAAGATTAGCAGTGTGTGTACGGAGGCGAGAGGTGGAAGGGGGGGGTGGGGGGTTGGATCAATAGTGTGTTACAGCAGAAAGACCATATTATTAAGCTGTTAGTTTACGTGTGTATAAATGTGCATGTGGATATCTGCGTGTTTGTGTGTGTTGACCTGTGGCCCAGGTACTTTCCCATAGATTAAGCCTTACATAACTCCACATTCCACCCAGCAGGTAAACAAGCGCCGGGGCTAAGGTCAGAAATAGCGAGGCACTGGCTCGACTGTTGGAGCCACTCGCTGGAGGCTGGAGGCCGGTTGAGCCTTAGTGACCCACATGCTCACGAACTAAAGCGGTCATTAAAATCTGTATGGCTTAGAAAGCTCAGTAATCACTGTAAGCATCAGTCAAGTAATTGCCACTGCAGCACAGTGACAGGCCCCACTGTGGGTCGAGGAATATGCTAGAATGTTGGGAAGACCTAAACATGCTGCAGACACTGAGTCATACAGTGTAAGGAAGCTTGGAATAAGAACTGCTGCAGAGTTATATTAAAAAAAAGTATTGGCTGCATTATCCATTACATGCAAATCAATGTGCATGCTCCTATTAATATTAATTTAATACATTAAAAATCAATATGTGTTTATTGCAACTTTTGAAAGTCCTTTATAAAAGCAGCAGAGTTCAGGAACCAAGGCTGACAAACACACACACACACACACTCACACACACACATGCACACACACACACACACACATGCACACACACACACACACACAAGCACGCACACACACACTGCTAGTGGGTCATACTGATGATCGAGAGGGATTACAGGGTTTAAATTGCAGGCTCTGCTCTGCATCGCATCTGGATTATTTATATGACTGTGTTTTGACCACAAAAGCTGAAAAAACTCAAATCTAATCTATGAATATAATACGGTGCGTTTCATGTTAGGTTTTTGGCAGCAGTTTGTGAATATTTCACATTGTGTTGTCTGCAGCTCGAGCAGCAGCTCGTAAAGCGTATGCAGGTTTTTTGAATGTAAAGTAGATTGATTTTGATGTGTTTTCCTTTACTCTCATTTGAAAATGGATGGAGCAGAAACAGGTTAGAGCAAAGGGGAGACGGGCGTGAACATGAAATAACACTTCATCACGTTAATGGAAATATAAGGTATGGTTAACATTATTGTACCCTGAGGGGGGAACTTGCTGCGGCTGTTAAAAGGAAAACATCAAAACAGGCTTTAAAAAAAGCAGGCAGACAGGTTACATTACAACACAACAAGCTAATTAGGCTATATTAATGTTAAATGCAGAGATGGTTCTTGTGTCACATTTAAGCAGTACGCGGCGTGCCGTGGCCTTAATGCACACTGACACAAATCACATTTCTAGCTGTTCAATCTGAAGGCTGAGAATAGCATCAGCAGCCGCTACGATTTCACGGCCGATGCAGGAGCCTCACTAATAGATTAGATTAGGGATCAGATTAGAAGGATGTATAGGGAGGAAAAAACAAGATTTGGACTCGGGCCAAAGCCGGAGTGACGACGTGCTTTACGAGTTTCTTTGGCTGAGGTTATGTCATTTAATCTGATCACCGGAGTAACAAAGTGGGAGTATACGTATAAATAACCACATCTTAGAATTCTATTCATAATAAAAATCAATGCAATGCTGGTGATCCTGCTTTTAGGTCACCTGCATTGATTGCTTGTGTGCAGAGAGGCGCCCTCCATGTTAAACTGCTACGCTCCCGCATTAAAGGCTTAAACTAATGCCTCATTAGCATCAGTATCTCACTGACTGAAGCCACATCCTACTCCGCGAGGACCTTTTAGCATCGCCGCCAACCAGTCAGAGCGCACTGAAGCATGTGACTCGCGAAGGGGAAAAAAAAAAGGACACGTCAGACTGTGCAGGAATGCTGGATGCATCACTAGTACAGTATGTACAGTACAACATGACAAACGTGGCTGAATGAGAGGAGTTCAGATGAGCCGTAGAGCGCGCGCTCTTAACGCTGCACCACACGGGACCTTTTTAACATAAATGAACGTTCAATCCATTCAAAATCGGCCATAAGAGTTCACACAATGCTGATTAAGTCTATCGGCATCTGGCAAATCTCTCTGTTCAGCTTCAAACTAGAACGCTAACTATGATAGATATTTGTTCCAGATCCAAAGTGCCAGTCAGGGTTTGTTTTCTACATGTTCTAGATTACTACAGCCTCTTATGCGTGTGTCATCAAGCATGAACATAGCTTTAATACAGATGGCAGTAAATGAGCTCACATTTACTTATAAATGTATAAATAAGAACCCATCCCACATAGTAGTTATCTAAGAAAATACTAAAGATCTTCCAGAATGTTTATAATGCTCTGTGTGTTTTTAATTTAGTTTGCTATCAGGCAGCAAAGGTCAAACACACACACGGAAACATGGATAAGCCCACATGGTTTGTGTGCATGACTGTATGTGTGTATCAAATTCGCCCTAACTCCTAATCTTGCTTTGCATGTTTTGGTTTCTAATTGTGACGGAGAATGCCGTGCTTAAAAACTCAATGTCACGCCGAGGCCGTGAGTCCTGACATATGTGGATTAAGTGTTGGAGGGCAAAGGGTGTGTGATGGATTTTGCGATTTTATGCCGCTTTTCCATGAATTGCAGGAAG
This sequence comes from Eupleurogrammus muticus, assembly GCA_036785175.1. Lineage (NCBI taxonomy): Eukaryota > Metazoa > Chordata > Actinopteri > Scombriformes > Trichiuridae > Eupleurogrammus > Eupleurogrammus muticus. The sequence continues at coordinate 3,833,330 of JAYKQN010000024.1, forward strand.
CTTGTATAAATACAGGAAGTAGTGCGTATTTATACCGCTGTGTTTTGACCACAATAACTGAAGATCTAAGTCTAATCTATGCATATAAGACAGGAGCGGTTTGTGAATGTTCCACAAAGTGCTGGTGTCTGCACCTGGAGCAGTAGCTTGTAAAATCTAAATCCCAGAAGTGGATGTTGGATGCAAAGTGGATTGATTTATATGTTTTCCTTCCTCTGACAATGCAGTGAATACTTACGGTTGGAGCAAAGTTCATAAGAGTTTGGATTTGAGGAGGAATTTGAAAAACGCAAAGCGAGCCTCCAGTCAAACCGCAGTGAGCGTTGCAGCAGCGTTTCATCCAGTTAATGGAAATATAAGGTATGGTAAACATGATTGTACCCCGAGGGGGAAACTTGGCTTATCCTCTGTGCTGCTGCTTTTAAGAAGGATCATCAAAACAGGCTTTAACAGAAGCAGGCAGACAGGTTACGTTACAACACAACAAGGTCATTAAGATACATTAATGTTAAGCACAGAGATGGTTCTTATGTCACATTTAAGCAGTATACAGCGCGTCGTGGCCTTAATGCACACTGACACTAATCATATCTGTCGCTGTATATCTGTAGGCTGAGAATAGTAGTGCAATATTACAGTATGTACAAGATAAAGTGGTAAACATGGAAAATAAATAATTCACAGCCCAAACAATCAGTGTGGAACTTTTACCATTTAAATAAATGTCCAGTCCTATATGCATTCTATCACCACCAGGTGAATAAACAACCGATCCACCGCTTTACAATCCACGACCATAACTTTTTCTTATTTTTCTGTTTTTGTTTTGACTCGTCTTTTCCCGCCAGCAGAGGGAAGCAGGAGTTCCGCATTGCGGCGTTAAATCAGGAACGCGAACTATGGTAGATATTTGTCCCAGATCTATGCGAGATATTTGTTCCAGATCAAAAGTGCCAGTCAGGGTTTGTTTTCTACATTTTCGAGATTACTACAGCGTCTCATGGGTATGTCATCGAGCATGTTTGGCGTGGTTTCGCTGAAATTCCTCAGCATTTCCTCCACGTGAGAACATAGCTTGAATATAGGTAATACTAAATGAGATCACATAAAAAGTGTCTTTAGTAATTTTCTGAGGAAATACTCAAGAATTTCCAGAATGTTTATAATGCTCTGTGTGTTTTTAATTTAGTTTGCTATCAGGCAGCAAAGGACAAACACACACACGGAAACATGGATAAGCCCACATGGTCTGTGTGCATGACTGTATGTGTGTATCAAATTCGCCCTAACTCCTAATCTTGCTTTGCATGTTTTGGTTTCTAATTGTGACGGAGAATGCCGTGCTTAAAAACTCAATGTCACGCCGAGGCCGTGAGTCCCGACATATGTGGATTAAGTGTTGGAGGGCAAAGGGTGTGTGTGTGATGGATTTTGCGATTTCATGCCGCTTCGCCATGACTCTAAAGAGCTTCGTATAAATACAGGAAGTAATGAATTACATGACGTTAAAACACATGTGACCCGATGAATCCAGAGTATTAATATAAGTCACTGCGCTGTTTGTGTTCAGGAACAACTCTGTGACACCTACATTACACTTGGGGTCATAGTTTCTGGAGAAAGAAGAGCAGCTTTTTGGACGGGGATTCTCACTCAGAACGCGTCATCCTCCGTTTTAGAAGGTTGTGCAAACTTCACACACACGCAAAGCGAGGCAGGGGTGACACAGCGATTGTCAAAAGTATTTTGTTGATCCACGAGACCGCGGCGTTCACATGCTCAGCCCGAGGCCTACAGTGACTCACACGGATGTTTTTTCCCCACCTAAGAACATATACAGAGAAACATAGTAAAGAAGTTTCTACATTAAAGCATCAGAATGAAGTCATTTTGTGCAGGTAATGTTTTGTAGTGGAGGGTACTGTGATCTGATTCTAAAATAGCAAACTGCCATATAACGCTTCCTCCTCCACATAGATCATATCCTCATATCAGCTCATCAGAGACACAAAAATATGTTTGGCTCTTTTACAGCCGCGCTTTGCAAAACATGTTTACGAAGTGCGAGGAGAAGCGTCGTCTGATAAGGCCGCGTGTGGACCGGCGGGGCCGGAGTCTTCCACTCCACTGCCAGCGTGGTAAACAGGGGGGGGGGGGGCGGGGGGGCGGGGCCTGGGCTCCACATGCTGTCCAAACACGTGGAGTTGTTCGAACTCTGAATGCCACGAACCAAGAGCTTTCCATTCAAACACACACACACACACACACACACACATGCGTGCACAGGCTCCCTCACAGACAAAAAATATGCAACATGTTTGTTCTCTTTTGATTTATTTGACAAAGCCTTTCTAAGAAGAAGGATTCCTTCAGCTGAAGCTTTTAGGAATTTAAAGAGACAGGGTTTAATTTTAATAATGAGTATCCACTAACACAGCACCAGTTAATATGAAAACACCTCTGCCACGACTTAAAACGCCCTGACAGGAAGTCCAACAAGAATTCTGGGAACAGAAGCGACAGATCAGACAGGAAACATGTTTGGATCACGCACATTTCTATTTTTTTTTCACATTGACCTGTCGACTCAACAATGTTTTTGATTGACATGAAGCTTGCAGTATTAATCTCTGAACACATAAACCGCGCATATGACCGTTCACGTACGCTGGTCAAAAGGGCGTGCCGGCACAAACAGGAAGCCGGTCGTCATGGAAGCAGAAAACCCATAAAGTAAATAAGGCAGAGTTTTAGAATGCTATCAGCGGGTAGTCACACTGACCCAATAGGAGCCGATTTTCGAAACGTACGTGGGTTATAAAAGATGTGTGTTTTGGCATAAAGACGTGGCGTGAACGTAGTCCTATGTGCTGTCGTTAGATAATAGACAGTGAGGTAGACAGTGGGAGTGGTCAAGCACATTTAAGAACGAATAATTAGTAGAGTAAATGAGAGAGAGATATTACACTATACCAACTATCATCTCCATTCTCCTGTGTGAATCCACCTTTAATGAGATGCAACAACAAATAGGTTGTTACTGTGCTTGACCAACCATGACATGACTGAGTTTTTTACACTGTGTATATAGCTGCTCTAAAATAATGACATTTTTGACTAAAAGTCATTTGACTTAACTACTTGTATAATTTTTTTTACCAGATATGTCATGATATAAGTAATTCAACAGAAGAAAATGATTAATCGACTATGTCAGTACACAGCTATAGTGCATATTTTCAATTGAAATTTTTTTCTGACGAAATCAATAATCTGATTATATCTCATATGTTTTCAATAAACGTTTCTATGTCAGTGTGCTGTGATTTCATGTGGCCTGTGTCGCTTCCTGTGCTGTAAGTGGGTCACAGCTCCGCCCTGCTGCCGCTGCCGCTGCCGCTGCTGCGGCCCGGTTCAGCGAGCTCCACTGAAACCCTCCTTAGGCTGATTCAGGGAGAAATAATGGGGCCAGCGACTCCCAGTGCCCTCAAGAGCGAGCTGGCGGGGGGGGGGAGGCCGCGGCGTGGATGGGGTTACCAAAGCAGCGGCTATTTGCTCCTATAAGACCCTCTCACATGCTTGTAATCTACGCTGCATACCACACATACTGTTCTACAGTACGGCGGGTGCATCAGGTCCATGCACATAAGGGGAATCGCTGTTTAAAGTTCAATTTCACATGATTATTTCCAGCTTGGCCTTCCTCTGCAGTTCAGGGTGTGTTTTCCAGTTGGGCTACTCACGCCGTTTTACACGATGACGTGTTTGTCAAACCAATTTGCAGCGGATGGCAGATCTCTGAAGTTAACCTTCATAGTTGTTATCCAATGAACATTAACAGCTAGGCTCTAAAAACCGTGATTCATGGCTGACATAAAAAATGACACCTGAAGTTAGGGTGGTCCTAACATTTAAGGCACATGCACAATGCATCATTCCTGTCAACAAACCACGAAACTAAACATAATATCAGATCATGTTGGGAGAGTGATTGCCTTGTGTTTGCACGTCCCTGTGTGCTGATTATTTACTTAACCTCTATAACAGCAAAGTTTATTATGCCACTTTTAATTAGAAATATTTAAGGACTTCTAGGCACAGGAAATGTCAGTGGATGTTGGGTTGAATGCGTGATAATGATGATGATGATGATGATGATGATCGGGGGGCCGTGATCTTCAAGGAATTCAGGGGTTGAGACTCCGGGCGGGGTCACGTCTCAAAGTGATCTCCTGAGGTTTCTGTAATTAAAGGAGAAGAAGAATAACACGGATCGAAGAATCAACCATAACACACGCGTCTTTGATGGTGGGTGCCCCGGGGGAAAAAAAAAAAAAAAAAAAAAAAAAAACCCACGTGAACACGAGGAAAAACATGCAGATTCCCACACAGAAAGGACTCGGGGGCCATCGCGTTCACCCGCTGAGAGGGGGAGCGAGGGGGGAGCGGAGAGAGAGCCAGGCGTGGTCTTGTTCCTGAACTTAAGATATCATATGACATCATAAATCGTACGATCCCGACAGAGAAAACACCGATTTCATGCTATCACAGCCATGGTGAATCCTGTCTTTCCTTTTTCTCTCCACTGTGTGTGTGTGTGTGTGTGTGTGTGTGTGTGTAAAAGCATGTGATTCTGAATGTGATTCTAAATTTGGGAATAATTGAGGGCATCCAGGAATAGAACAGATACACACACACACACACACACACACACACAATGACTTCAAAGCAGCATCCGGTAAACTCTATTATTATGAAGCAGCCTGAGCTTCACTGTCCTGACACACACTTCATTTAGCTGAAGGACAAGCGGCAGCAACAAAAGCAGTACAACAAAGACGTGTGTTTTCATGTTCCTTCTCCTGTGGTTCTGCCTTCAGAGCACAGATGTGCCTGTACGGATTTCGTTGAAGGGGGAAGAGAAAGTTTGTGTGTGTGTGTATTTTTTTTCAGCAGTCCCAGTGCAGAGAGAGAGGGGCTGGGAACACTGTGTCCCTCCTGGTGGCTCGGTGGTGTGTTCTTATGTAACGCTGGTTTCTGCCTGGCAGCGGAGCAAAGCCCCACTGACACTGTCATACTGTTAATTAATACACACCAGCGAGAGGTGTGCCCTCAATAGGCGCCTGTGTGTTCAGGTTTCTGCACCAGAGGTGGAAACTCAGTGAAGCGAAGCACGTAAAAGAATATTAAGACGTCACAGCTTTTTTTTTTTTTTTATCACATATAGCACGGGATTTGTTTGGAGGGGACACCCTAGGTGACTAATTAAAATAATAGGTAGAGTAGGCCTTGAACGCCCCTCCACACGCAGACATCGCTACCCTCCGGGGATCATGCGTGTCTGTGCGAAATCACACGGCAATCCACATTTAATAGTTGAGATATTTCAGTCTGGAGGGGTAGGGTTTTTTTTTTTAGTGAGACATCACTGTACGTAGCTGTCAATGGCTTTTATTGGGACTATTTTCCCAGTGGATCAATAAAAACTACTAAACAGCTGGATGTCTTAGACAACTTGTGGTGTTTATAGACTATTGTGAAGTCCAAGGGTCCAAGGGTAACAGTTTTGCAGCCCAACTCTTAATTTTGGTTTATTCATTTATTTATATGAACTCACAGTGATTTTGCAAATGAATAAAACATGTACGTATCCATGAAGATTAGCATGGTTCCCTTTTGAAAATCTTTCTAATTTTGGATTTTGTCTGCATCTTGCAATAAGATTAGTATTAGATATGCATAAAAGATATGCATAGTAAAGAATCAAAAAGGTTGTTGTGACAGCGCTCACCGCGCGTGTGAGCGAGCGAAGAAGGTGGAATGAGTTGTTTACTCCATGTTGTGAACCTCCTGACCTTCTCCGCTGTGACGGCGCAGTCTTTTCTGGAGACGCGTGGCTTGGCAGGAAGTCATCGGTTCAGAATGAGCTTCCTGCCTTGGCCTCCGTCTGAAATAAAAACGTGTCGGCCGGCAGAGAGTTAGGCTCTTTTCCGGAGGTGGGATATCCTCCTCTTTCAACACACAATCAGGAAACTATTTGTCTGTGTGCCAAGAGGGGCATGATGGGGATTCTCTAGAATTTATGAGAGATTTGCCCATATTTTAGGCTAATGCAATTGTTAGTTAAAATAGTGTAAAATCTCTCTTATGAGTAAAAATACAATATTATTGTTATAATGTGGTAATAACTATATAATAATAAGAACTGACAAAGTTGCATCTCTTTAAATAAATTCATTTATTTCTGTAGGTTGCTATCCATAATCAATACAGACGAAAGCAATACTTGACTACCAGCATTTATAAATCATAATCATCTCTCGTGAGCATCACAATAAACAGTATATTGGACTATTTACAATGGAAGACGACAACACATTCAAACTGAGTCAATCCGAGATTCGTCCGTAAAAAAAAAAAAAAAGGATTCTGGCCACGGACACAGAAATAAGGGGGAAAGGCGCTTTGACGCGTCAAGAACGAAGTTTCCCAGTAACAAAAAAAAAAGAAAAAGACATAACACTTGGCAGAAAGAGAAATGTACAATAGGAGCAAAACAGCTTCTGCTCATCACAAAAAAATGAAGAAAAAAAATTGAAATCATCAATGCAATGTTACATTTGGTTCCACGGTTGTAAACTAGATTCATGTCACTGTTGCATATGCCATTAGGTAAAGTGTGTCCACAAGGCAAAAAGATCTCTATAATAAAATAGACAGAATATTCTTTTTTTTTCATATAGTCACAGAGACTGTGTGGGAGAAAAGCAAACAATACACTGTACAACCCTTACCCTTTTCAAAAAAAAAAATAATAAATCGGTAGCCAAAGTTTTACAGGACTATCATTGCAACATAAAATCTAAGTACTCTGTATTTTCTATAGATTTTTTGTTTTAGTTAAACTCTTTGTATGTACACAATATACACATTCAAGACTCTTTTCATGGTACAGTTCCAATATTAAATCAACTCTTGTGAAAAACGTTTTCCCCACATACGTGTGTGTGGTGTTCCCACCAGCTCAGTGATACATTCAGACATGGTTCCAAGTTTTACAATCTACTGTACACTAAAGGGGGGTCGGGGGGGGGCGTCCATAGAGGGCCATCAGAAAAAAACGTTGAAACTGTCCGGCGTTTGGAAGTTCACAGGATCATTTTTTTAAAGGACAAATAGCTCTTTCTTCCTTAAAGAACACAGAGCAATAAAATGTACCTTAACCTCGGTACAGTTGGTGGTTCTCCTGCTGATTATTGTACTCATTTACATAGATATTGCCGTACAATATGACTCCTCTCTTCCTGTGCTACACCGTTACAGTTGTTATGTAATATAGCCACATATTGTTGCTTTAACTTGTAATATTACATAATTCTCTTCAGCCGGCTAAGTTCTATTTTCCAGACAGCTGATTCTCCAGTGAGCCTCCATGATGGCGCCAGATGTGGCCGCTGGCCTCTCCTCCTGGCTCTCCGAACGCCACACCTCCATCTCGACATATTTCATCGGCTCCGCCCCCCCCTCTCCCACCCTGACCTCAACCGGACAGTATCACGTGATATCACAGCATCGCGAGCTAAACAGCAGAGGCCGCGGGTTTCTACGTTTTGAGGGTAGCATGAGGTTTTTCCTGACTGAGGTGTAACTGTGGGAGGTACAGTGCATTCAGGTGCCTGACGTCGTGGTGGGGGGGGGGGGTCCCGAGCCGAGTTACAAAGACATGCATAACTCCTGAAAAGACATTTAGAAATATATCTCTCTAAGTCAAGCGCATCGATTGGACCGAAAAATAAACTAGGTTAGAATAAATAAGAAATTAGCATTTAAGAAAATACTTTAATATCAATACGATAAATCTGAAGCAGCCCCACTGTTCTGTACATTTTCTGAAATTATATATTTTAATGGTAAACTACCTTTTTCGAACAAGAGAATAACAATATAGTAGGTCCAAACAGACATACCGCAATAGAATATTTATCTCTTCATAGAAAACATAAGGACAGTATAGACATTAAGGCATCGGGTAGGTCTCATCAGACATTCATCTTTCAAAAATAAATAAAATATCTATTCTATATATAGTTATGTACTCCGCGTACCACTCAGGCGTGGTGTCCTCGCTCCCTGGGCCGTTTCTATAGTTTCATTAAGTGTTCGCTGACATACCAGTTGGTCGTACTTTTGTCTCAAGAACACGCACACGCACGCACACGGGCAGTCGTAAAAACTGCCCTCAAGTAAATAAATAGAATCTGGGTACCATTAGAGTTTTGTTATTGTCTGACTATTTTTTGCTTCTGTGCTTGCCCTATAATTTGGGTCACAGGAGAAATGGCCTCTGAAAAGCGCGGGGGGAACATGAGACACACCAATACACCACACACACACACACACACACACACACACACACACACACTTGTCCTGCCTCCAGCGAACTCACGACATGCATAGATGGTGACCTGCTTGTTTCCTGTGTGTGTGTGTGTGTGTGTGTGTGTGTGTGTGTGTGTGTGTGTGTGAGCGGCAATGAGAGTCCAGACAGTTTTTTTTTAGGGCCACAGAGGCCAGTGGAAGGGCAAAGTTGTTTTTCTGTTTTTCGAGCAGCAGGTCGGTGAAGACGCCAAGTTCAGAGGACAGAGGAGTCCTTCAGTCTGAAAGAGACAAAAAGAAAAAGAGAACGTTAAATATCAAATCATTTCTATTCCCAGGTAGGTGTGTGCTTATTCCACAACAATATCTCATCCTATAAAGCTCTGTAGGAGGCGTGTGAAGTCATTTGCATCCAACTGTCAAGCAAATTATACACAAATTCTAAAATCAGGATCAATAAATACCATCTAAGAGAAACAATGGAAAATGACAATAGACATGGAGAGTTAAGGCTGCACGCTGTGGAATGATGGTATAAACGATTGGTTGTAAAGAAATGCAAATAAGTGCATAGCAGGATTTAAAAACAGAACTGGAACACATGAAAAATAACACTTACTATAGTGAATGAAAAGCTTTTCATATTTATTCAAATAAAACATGCTCTGATGGAAACAATGCATGAGAGAACAAACCGGTATGATGTTTTTTTTTTTTAAAAGAAGTAAACCCTTAATTTGTCGTCTGATCCCCTCCACGCCACCACAAACAACGGCGCCAACAATGCCGACCTTTCAGGCAGCGGACATGAGAGGTTTGAGAGGTCTTATACTGTAGATTAGTGCGTTTGCGCCACAATAACAATGAGAGAAAAACAGCTTGAATAACAGGAACAGTGAGTGCTGCACACACACACACACACACACAAGGTAAATGGGAGGGATTTAGCGTGTTTTGAATTCATTATTTCACCTGAAATCTGAAAAAAGGCATTTATTCTAATGTGTCTGGACATGTTACTTGCTGTAATGGCCGTCCACTCATAGGTTTAACAGGGTTAGGCCGGCGCTTTAAAAGACATCAGCATTCTTAATTACATAATCTGGGATGTAGAGTGATGGGTGTCGGGGGTCTCCTGTCGCTCTCCTGCGTTGCTATGGACACGGCGAGCGGAGGAGGACCAGCTCTGAGCAGCTCTGATGTTATACACAGAGGCAAACTGCGGCTGTTGAGATTGGGACAAATATACTCGTGGCGTTTTTTCCCCGTGTGTGTAGGGGTGGAAGGAAGGAAGGAAAGATTTGCTTGGAGTGTGGGTGGTGGTCACAGGGGGGGGGGGGGACGGGTCAAGCCTCCAGGTGTTGGGGGGGTATGATGACATCCTTACTCCAGTGTCAGGAAAACCACACGAGGATTACACAGTCGTCTTCCTGCTTAGGGAAAACCTGTATTGCTGCACGGCGGCGCAGGAGCTGTTTTTCTTTCATTCCTGGAAAGCTGCCTTTTTTTTTGAGATACTAGACTGTCAACTAATGCAAATATGAAAAACAAACAACGCCTAACATTTCCCTTCATTGGGTTTAAAAGACGGGAGAAGGGTAGCTGAGGACATGTTGAGGGATGTTAAGTCAAGCACCTGTGTCTTACATTGCCTCTACTGCAAAGACGCAGAGATTTTATATCCAAAAGGACTTCTGATTTGTGCTCAATGCAGCTTCGGCCCTGACAGACACCCACACCTTGTGTATAATTACCCAGCTACAGTCGCTGGCTGATCTAGCCCTGGTAGATTGTCTAATCTGGCCCTGCAGAGGCTGTAATCTCATCTGGAGCCGTGGCTCTAAATGTGGGGAACGCTGGCCACGCAGTTATCTAGCAGCTAGCACTTCTGTCTGGAACATCCCGGCCTACTTTAGCCCCCCTCCTCCCTGTGCCACGAAACACACACACACACACACACACACACACACACACACACACACACACACGGGCCTGCAGTGATACGTCTATAGTTTGTTCTCTGTATATCAAGTAACATGGCATTTCTGGATTTCCTGGATGTTTGTGAGATGGTGGCTACGATGCAGCTCTGGAGGAATGCAAATAAACTGAATTTCAGTAGTTGATGAAGTGGGATCAGCATAGAGCATGTGTGTGTGTGTGTGTGTGTGTGTGAGAGAGAGATGGAGCAATGCAAAGCATGTAAAAGCACAAGAGAAAAGATGGCCGCTGATAAGGAATACGAGAGTCTGAGTGGGGTGAGTTGCATCTTGGGAGCACGCTCAGCGCGCGTTAGGGATGCATGGCTGTACAACTAGACCTTCTCCCGCTCGCTGCCCTTTCCCCGCATCACGCAGTCGGATCTGCCCGCCACGCCATCGCCGGGATGACATCACTGCCAATACTACTGACTGAATGACATTAGAGAGGAAGCTGGGATTTGGAGTGGATGGACACGAATGTCTCTAATCTGGCAGACGAATTACACACACACACACACACACACACACACACACACGAGGCTGATGATCGTGCTCCGTGCAGCCCGTGGGTGCGGCAGATGGCGAGGCTGTCATTAGCAGAGGGGTGGCGCGTACGCGGAGATGAAAGCGAGAGAGAGAGACAACATATAGCGTATAGGTTTACGTGCTAGTGTGTGTGCGTTGGGCGGGGCCATCGGTGTAATGAGCTCCTGCCTGTGGCAGAACAGGCAGTTGTTTAACTCCCCGCTCCTCCGATCACACACACACACACACACACACACACACACACACACACACACACACACACACACACACACACACACACACACACACACACACACACACACACACACACACACACACACACACACACACACACACACACACACACACACACACACCCTCTGGAGAGTGGCCATCTGCCACTAGCACTTAGGTCACAGCAGGGCTCCTGTCCTGCTGTTTTTTTTTTAATTTTTTTTTAACCAACACAATGATTATTCAGAGTTATTAATTAATCAATCATATTAATTATTTTTAATGCTAGTCAAATTAAAATGTGTTCCCCAGCAAACATGGTAAGAATCGTCGCACTCTGCTAATCGGGTCTTGAGTCATGGGACAGGAAGTAGGGAGCTGTCAGATAGAAAGGTGTTAGCAGGAAAAGCGTCGGGGCTGATCGCATGTGATGAATAAAGATTGATTGATTGATTGACCCGGCTAATCCGGGGGCCCGGTATAGAACATCCACCTGGCTGAGCCGCGGTGAGCCGGTGCCACTGGATGAGACGGGCAGCTCGGGTAAAGGAGAAGTAAACACCGCCACCTCCTCCTCCTCCTCACGGGTCACATGTCCAACACCTGACGCTTAGACATCTAATCTGTCCTGAGGTGGAGCATCGATTCAATTATAAAGCGTCAGTCAGGGTTTATATGATAAGCAGTGGGTCTGGGGACACTTCTATTAACCCAGTTCTACATGTTTAACCTGTGGATCGATAATATTATCTGGATAGAGTGTGCATTCTGACGAGGGGTGATTGATAACCAGTTCTTCAAAGCCGTCTTCACCTCACTTTCGACACGTTGGACTGTCGTCAACAAGCCGCCAACCAGAGCTCCTACCACTCCCAGAATGCACCTCGGTTGGAGAGGGGCCTCACTGATGAGTTTGTTTGTTGCTTTAAAAAGCTCAAGTCCCTAACCTCCTTTCCTTTCTACCGGGCATACTTCTCCACCCCCCTCTGCTTGTCTTACTTCTGCTAAGTGAACAGCCTAATGAGGCAGAAGGGCAGCGGAGTGCACGTGCCATCCTGCCCCATTATGCACACATTCACTCGCTACAAACAGGCAAGCAGCACTGGAAAAAAAAAAAAAAAAAAGATCCCCGAGAGAAAAATACGGCTGGCTGCTCTGCATGCGTACGTGCTGGAGTCCACACGTACCCCGTGTCTATTCCCTGCTCCTCTCCAGTCAACATTCAGCAAGCTTTATTAGCACCATAAAAATAATTGGGCTCCATCAAAACACGGGCGCGATACGCATGCCAACAAATATAACCGCGCATAAAAACAAAACAGCCACGCAAATGCACATTGTTAGTCATCATTTTTCTGTAAAATCAATTTGTACGGGGATGCAGAAAACCACAATTACGTCAGTTTGCTGCCTATTTAACGACACAAAAACAGCCATTTGACTTCAATCATGTACGACACTGTCAGGGATGTCACACATTTATGATAAAAGAACATTAATTAGGTCTTCATCTATGCTGTGGTGGTTGTACATTCCTCTTCATTTACCAGAGCATTGCTGACTGAACAAATAATGACTTTAAAAAGCATTTTTTCTGTTCAGAAGTGAAACATAATACAGCTCCTCTCTCCCCGGGCCTGCACACAGGGGCCTTGTGGCGAAATGAAAGCCACTTTCTATTCAAACGGCCCGGAGCTGAGACAAAAACAGGCCCCCTCTCGCAGAAACTTTTTTCCCCCCCTCTGCCAGGAATGTGGATCGTGACATCCAGTTACCTGATGGCCGCATAGCAACTCGCCCACTTTGTTGTTCTCCCCTCCCCGCCTACGAGGACGGGCCGCACGCACACAAACACTGTCCACTTGTGCTGGGCCTCACATGTCGGTGTTTAAAAGCCGCCAGCAGCCCACCTCCACAGGGCCGTGGGGGCAGGGTGGCTAATAATACCGTCCCTTATGCTTTTTTCTTTCAGGCCGGAGCTTTATTTTGTCAATTAGGATATTCTGGGACAGGGTATTGATCGAGTGATAGCGGGACTAAAGGATCCATGGAGGTCACATTGATGTGCAACACATCCTAATGCCTACCCAACTGAAAAACAACAGCCGGAAATGCCCCGGGCTCAGTGTGACATTACAACTGACAGGGCGCCTTGACCAGCAACTGAACATTCTTTTTGGCATTACCGCTAATAACAAGCCATAAACCAGCTTTACAGACTTGATAAGGAACTATATAAAGCCTCTTCTACTCCAGAGTTATTTAATACTTGCGTCTGACGGTTTAAAATAGCTTGTTGTTATTCTTTAGTGAAGAAATATTTAATTCACAATGAACGTTGGTAGATTGCTGGAGTGCACTTGTATATTTTTGTATCTGCCGCCCACACAGCAGAAGGCAGCATCCTGCTCCGTCATGGTGCTTGTTTACTTCAGAGCTCTGGGCCTGGTCACGTTTTCACGGCACCGCTTCACTGCCTTCACATACTTAATAAAATACTAGGATTACCAAACAGGAACAAAAAAAACCCTTTAGGTAGAGGAATGATCACAACAATGATCACAAGTTATGCAAACATCCACTTTTTTTGTTTTTATATCCACAAAAAGGCTGTTACAAGGTTGAGGAGGAGCACCTGAAGGCAGCATTAGCACCTTTTGTGTTGAAATCCATAGAGCCAGTTTTATTTGAATTGAGGGGAAATGAAATGTTTTTTTTCTATTTGAATCCGTACAGTGCAGTTGTTTTCATATAATAAAATCAAGCTGTTATAAATAAAAGGAGCTGTATTCACACGAGTAATGAAACTTGAACAAGAACACCTACAGAACTTTAATGAATTATTCAGCAGTAACACATCTGACATCCACCCCGCTCACCTTTGGCAGTGGTTGCGGCCTCCTTGAATCCCAAGCAGACGTACGGCGTGCTGTGTAATCCATTGATGCCCCCTTTGCAGCTGCTGGCAGTCTTGAAGCCGACCTCGCACTTCTCCACGCCCCTGTTGTCCAGCAGGTTCAACGCGATGTAGTTGAGCCCGCCGGGGAAGCCGCCGGCCGGGCCCTGCCGGTTCACGGGGCTGCCGTACTCCTCGTCGGAGCCCTCGCTGCTGCGGGACGAGATGTTCTCCACCGAGCTGTGCCGCTTCACTGTGTCGCCGCGGGCGAAGGACGGGAACACGGGGGTCACGGTGGCGGTGGAGGAGAAGGTCTCCGAGCTGTGGCGCCGACGTCCCTGCGGGTTGGCCCGGATCACCTTGGCGGAGCAGTCGGGGTCCACCGTGGAGGATGAGGCGGGGCCAAGCAGGAAGACCCCGATGCCTTCTGGGACTCCTGGGTCCTCCAGGGAGAGTCTCCTCTCTCTGCTGATCTGGCTGCTGTGTTACAAAATACATAAGACGTATTTATTAGCTTTTTATGTATTATCAGTATATCAACTGAGGATAATAAACGTTATCAGAGCACATCATGTTCTATTACACACTTTCTGAACATGTTTTCATTGAGTAAAAACAATCAGAATTATTAAAATGTGTTAAGTTTCAGCATATATTATGACTTTAAATGAAAAAGATGCTTTCATCTCCTGTTAATGGCTAAGTCAATACTTTTGGCTTTCCCTGCTGTAATCAATCATACACCCAGACTACTGAGATGAATGACAGTGATTTATCACAGGCACATACCTTGCTGTGTTCTGAGGAACAAGCTGCGGAGGCGAGCTGGTCATCCCAAACGTCATCTCCGTGTACTCATTTTTACCCTCGTCACTCGGGCTCTGGGACCCGCTCTCGCCGCCCAGACGGTACACTCCATCCTTCCCTGAGCGGGGGCACATCGACAGCCCGGGGAGTGCGTCCACGCTCTCGGAGGGGGTGCCGGTCTCCTTGGGCGAGTGCGAGCCCAGCTCCAGATTGATGTAGTCCGTCAGACAAGATCTCCTCGGGCCCCCGCCGCTGGAACCCAGAGATGAGGACTGGCTGCCAGTGGAAGGCGGGGAGAACCTGGTGCTGCTGAAGTCAATATTAATGTACTCCCCGGGGCTCCGGGGCTCTCCGGGCAGGGGGTGTTCGTTCATGCTGGGCAGGGTCTTCAGGGTGTCCAGGGATAGCCTGTTAGGCCGGCCCAGCCTCCCTCTGTAGGGCAGGGTCTCTGCCCGCCCGTGTCTGACTGGGGAGGGTACTGACGGGCTCAGTGGAGCGGTCTGAGCCCCACTGGGCTGCATCACCGAGTAGTAGTCAGACTCTGCTGCCTTCTGCCTCAAACTCTGAGGGCTCATGAACACATACTGGCCATTATCTTCATTCTTCGAGGCTTGAAGCTTAGCGGGGAGGGTGAGGGAGCCGGTCGGGTAGGCCGGCCTGACCAATGCTGGTTCCGCGGCCAGCAGGCCCATGTAGTAGTCGGGGGGAGTCTGGAGTGGAGGTGGGTTCCCGGGCGACATGTTCATGTACTCGCCATGCCTGTCCGGGCTCTCCACGGAGGATTTGGAGCCACACCACATTCTCATATAGCCGTTGTCCTCCAGAGAGCTGCTGCAGGGGGAGTTGGTCTTGTAGCCCCTGCTGGCCGTGGCTTGGGGATGCACCCTGGGGTTCACGATCTGTTTCGGTGCAGAGACACACATGGGGCTCATGGGCACGTAGTTATCTGCCTTCCCAGACTGCGGAGCAACACCCGGCGTCATGGGCATGTAGCCATCATCGGCGAGGTTACTACTGGAGCTCCGCGATGAACCGATTTCTATGTCTCCGTAGTCCTCGGGGTAGCACACTTTGGGCGAGGCGGAGTGGGAGTTCTGTCCGTGGGCCATCCTCATGAGCGTGTAGTCATCCAAGGAGGCAGAGGACAGCGGCGCCACCACCCTCTGTTGGCGTGGCGTGGTGAGGGAGTGCGTCCGCTTCCTGTAAGCCAGGGCCTCGCCCCCGGGCCCGCTGCCGTTGGCCCCTTCCATTATCATATAGCCACAGGGGTCACTGATGTCGCGGGATGGGGGCGTGCTGGACAGAGAGTCAGGAGTGTCGCTGCGGGTCAGGGGGAGAAACTTGGGTTCACCGGGGCTGGAGCTGTAATCGTCACACAGCATGAAGCCGGTGTCGCTGAGGGAGCCAGAGATGGAGGCACTGCAGCTGAAGGGCCGTCTGGCCTTGTCTGGAGTGGAGATACTAGCGCCCCCTCTGGGGGACATAATGATGGGGCTGGAGGCAGCCGGAGGGGAGTTGGACACCAACATGGACCGGCTGTGGTGTAGGTTGGAGGAAGACTCGAGCATTCTGCAGGTGCGCCCGCTGTTGAGCGTATGAGACCTGAGGTGGTTCCCAGAGTTGGGACTGGTGGGACTCCCATTCACAGATATGGACATGGACACAGGCCTGATCATGCTGCCGTCCCCCTCGCTGGCCGTTCTCATCCGACAGGATGTGAACTTCCTCCCTGGGGACGTGGCTGCCATGCTATCTGTCCTGGATCGCCTCACCAGGCCCGTTTGACTCGGGGGGAGGTTGTTGAGGTTGCGCCGCGTGGGCACGGAGATGGGGGTGGTGCTGGCCGACTGGCTTTTGCTCCGCGGCCTGAACTCGGACAGCTCCTTCATGGCCTCCAGGATGGTCTCGTGGATGTTCTGCGCCACCACGGAGTCCTCCGCCTGCATCCAGAACTCCCCAGGCCCGGTAACCGCTGACCGGCCCACCTCGATGAAGAAGAAGGTGTCCGAGTGGCCACAACGCCGGATGTTCATGAGCTGTAAACTGACAGCAGCCGTTTCTGAGTTCAGTTTGACGAAGCTGATGGTCCTGTTGGACAAACACAGCCTGTACACTCCCGTGAGGTTCTTGATCTGACCCAAGCCTTTGGATTTCAGGTTGACCTGCCACACCTCCTTATAGGCAGCGGTTGCAGGGGTGATGGGTCCGTAGCTGGACTCCTCAAAGCCCACTAAAGAGGAGGTGGACGCGGGGGTGTCGTACACTTTCCCCTCAGCGATGAGGTCCGTCAGAACCCCGTACCAGCTCTCCTGCTCCTGCTCGTTGTCCGCGGCCACGGCGAAGTACTCGTCCTTGGTGTAGAGGGCGATGAGGTGCTTGTGTTTGGCGTCGGCGCGTTTGTTTACGCACAGACAGGAGTCCAAAGTTATGACTCGCTTCGCCGCGGACTTGTTCCTCCATTTCTTCTCGCTCTCGTAGTACTCCAGCCGAGCAGGGCAGCGCTCGGTGAGCTCCCGGAGCACGAAGAAGCGCCTGTGTCCGTGTTTCTGCTTCCTCAGGTAGCCGCACTTCTTCACGCCGTTCGTCCCGTTGGAGAACAGGTGTCCTGATGGAGGACTCGCCATTTCCCCTCTCGCTCTCTCTCTCTTTTTAAGTTCCTGATAATGAAAAAACTCCTTTGTTGTCTGATCACTCGCAGCAAAAACAAGACACAACAAACTTCAAGCGTAGCCCGTTTTCAGGAGAAAAAAAATAGAATTACATTGAAACAGGAGTCTAATCCATGGCTGACATCGAGTGTCCGCTGTGCGCCTCGGTGGAAGCAACAGTGCGGCTGGAACGGAGCGGAGACTTGATCTGATCCTGGAGAAAAACATGTGACGCTGCTGCTCTAAAAACAGACCAAAACACAGAGTCATAGGGGGCGGGGCCTGCGGCGGGGGCGGGGCCTGCTGCAGGGGCCGTGCCTGTCCATCGTCCCGCTCCGCCGCCGCCCATTGGCCGCTTCAACCATTCAAAAGGCAAATAAGCCCCGCCCCTTGTTTCCAGCAGCTTTCTCTCATTTCGAAACAGAAATGATCAGAAGCCCAATGAATAACAGAAATGATTCTACAGTGTGATGAAAGTGTCTCTAAACATTTTGTTTTCATCTAATTTGATGTAGCAGAAAGATCCCTACATTCAGATATATTTAAAACAAATATATATATATACATATATATTTTTTTAATGTGATTGACAAGCCAATTGAGCTCATTTGGATTAATGTGGAATTGCAAAGTTCACCATAATGCTGGATTGTAACCGTTCATTTGTCAGGCCGTAAAACTGTAAACAACCCTGACGTTCCAATTGTTATATAAGGAGTGCTGCAGCCTATTTTTAAACCTGTGGGTATTCCTCTCCATCTGGAACCTCATGTTTCCTATTTTCAACACATCGCCCTTTACATCTAACTCTCCCCAACTGTATTTCTGTAATAATTAAGGCCATTATCCTTTAAAATAAGAAAGTGTTTAGTTTTGTCATTTAGAAATGAACGCAGTCGAGTGAGGGGCGTCAGCCTTGTTTTTGTCTGTCAGATGAGATTCCTTTATGCTTATGCTGCACTTTGCTGCATATTTCACAAAATGTTCATGTTGAGTGAAAAACAGCCATCTCACAGAGGAGGAATGACTAAAGCAAATGCGTCAGAGGCTTCTACGCATTTACAAGCTGCAGAAATGCTGCCATCATCTGGCTGCTGCACGTTCACCCTTGTCGTCCTCCTCTTCCCATACATGACTCTGACAAGTAAAAACATTTTCTTTCTCAGTGAAGATCACAACCTGAGGCGAACAACAATTACCAAAAAAAAGCCCCATGAATAACTGTAGCAGCTGCAATAGGCTGTGAAGGGCCTGTCAGATGACAGGAGGAAGCTTCCAGGCATCTGTTCATCAGATCATCTCGGTAATTATGTCAGTAATTCTCCCTGTGATCTTCATGATCATTAGTCATGTCTGTGCAGTGCAACACGGCCATCGCACCTCCGTGAAACCCCCACAAACAGACATTTTGATTGGTTTTCATAATCTCTCGTTAAGAAGATTACACCTCAGTTACTGAGGTGTCAGCGTGAATTAAATTGTGTAGATGATAGTGGGGGTTACCTTGCTTTAACTCCTCTGTAATGAGCATATCTGCCCCTTAAACAAACACATAGATACTGCAGATTAAGGGTAATCCCCGCCTTCACTAATCACTATTGTTCTCATTAGTGTTATTGCCTATGTGATCCTGGTGACATTTGGCTGTTGCCTATTTTTCTGTTTTTGCACAAGTATTTATTTATCAGGGTTACACTCAGGCCCAAGCATGTGTTTTCAGCATTAGCCCGCCACTTATAATCTGAGATGTGTGCGAAAACATAAACACGTCCACGAGGATTTAGTAACACATTGCATTTTGATGGGTGACATAAAGAGCTTGAGGCAGAAACAAAGGGAACAAAGAGATTATTGTTGACATTAAACTGGCAAACAGTAAGACGCACAGTAACTGGCAGCAATACTGTGGGAATATAGCTGAATGATAATTATTGTTGCTCCGCAGCCAGTATAGGTCAGATCTTTTATTTGTGCTCATGCCTACGTGTGCTGCAACTTCTTTAGAAATAGCATCTATGACTTTATTATGATGTTTTTGTCCTGTCTTCCCCTTTCTTGCCTATTCTGTTCTGTTCTGTAAATTTCTTACTTTTTTAGTAAGTTTTTATGGAAGCAGATTTTGATACCAGTAATCTGAAACATCAGCGAATTAGGAGCTCCTCTAGCGCAGCAGGATATTTTGGGATTCTTACCACCTCTAATTTTAACTCCACAAGGCTGCCACGTTACCCCACTGTGAATAGTTCTGAGGATAGGCTCTTGTACTCATATTTCCAGAAAATCCCTCTCCCTCTTTCTTTCTCTCTCTCTGTGTCGTATTTCCAGATGAGTTTCTGGAGAAGCTCCAGTTTGATTATCACTTTCTGGCTGAAGATTCTTGACTGAAAGAGAAGCATGACACTGTCATTCAGGAACATTCATAGAGTTAGTAACCTGGAAATAATGACTAAGCTTCTAGGCAAGAACAGTGAATTAATAGAGATGAATATACACTTTTTGGATTTTGCAAATTCCACACAAATAAATTGCATTATTTTGCTCACCTTCCTTCACATATATTGTATTTTGGAGCGCTGCCAGTTCAGTCTCCTAGCCTAAGGTTTACCAGCTAGAACAGTCTGTTCTGAAAACAACCTCTTTTTTTTCAGGATTTGTTCTGATGAGACAGAGTTAACAGTTTAATAATTCCCTATTGATTGTAAAGTTGATCAAAGTTGCTCTGGTTGGGTTTGTGTGTGTGTGTTTGTGTGTTCATGCTGCACTTCAATTGTTGCTGCACAGCCTGACAATCAATGAGACAACCATACAGACAATTTAATGTATTCAGCTATCAGACATTACACTTTATTGGAACATTTGTTCCTTCACAGTGATAGCTGCACCAATGACAGTAGGACAGCAACGGAAAAAGTATTAATAGTGCTAAATATAGATTGAAGAATAATGCCTGCAGACATGCTAACAGCACTATATCCAACATTTGGCAGTTGAACTTTCAATATGATTGTTGCTCACTTGAAACGTGTGCGATTATGACTCAGTGTTTTGCGGTAATTATAAGCCAGATACAGATGAAAGGACTGAAAGGTTAATACTCACACGCATGCACACACTCACTCACACACTCAAACAAACACACACGTTATCAAAGAACATTCGAGTGAGGATTGCAGTTTAAGTTAAACCTGTACAAACTACTGCAATATATCAGTTAACATCTGAGAAATTATCATAGTTAATAAACTTTTATTACCTTATTTATTAACCAATGGATTGTTTTGTCTGTATGGAAATGAATATGGTTACTTAATATATTATACATTTCTGCCATGTTTTCCTTCATCCTTTTTTCAGAAGTTTCAAAACTACCTATATAATTATCCTGACACTACATTGACTGGATTACATTGACTAGTAAGAGATAGTTGCAGCTACAGTATCTGAGGGCACCTGTTGGGTTGATTGAGGCCAACACAACACTGACATCTAGTGGCTGAAAAGGAGTAACTACAAGCCATGATCTGACAACCCTATTTCTCTCTTTGTTTTTATATTTATTTTAAAAGTAAAAAGTTTTAATGTTCTCAGTCAAAATTGCTGATCAAAATTATGCGATACTAAATAAGAGCTTAGAATATTTCTAATGATAAGATACCATACTAATAATAAAGTGATAACAGATATATGATTGCCCAAATACAAATTTCCAAACCTTTGTATTTTTAATACATGTTTTCTGATTGTATTCTGTGTTTTCAATTCTCATATATTATTTGTGGAGCTATTTGTTTATTATGGAGACAACAGCAGGAAGTTGTAAGATGCAGCTTTTATTTTGAAGGTCTCCTCTACGGAAGTTTGAGTGTTCTAACGAATAGACTCTCTGCGTTTTGTAATTTATATTTTTCATTGGTCACTGGTGAACAAAACCGCTCATTTCCCGTCTAATAATAATATTTCATAAACAATTTGACGGAAAAAATACAAAAATATTATTTATACATCCAAATGCAGCATCTGGACCTCCGAGAGGCAGCAGCGTGCCGCGAGGCCTGAGCGCGAGACGAGTAGCCCGCCGGAAATGCACATGACGAAGAAGAAAGCGACCACGAAGGAGTAAAAGGACAAGAGGAAGACAGAGAAGAAGGAGGAGGAGGCGGACGAAGGGGTGGAAGGATGTGTCCGTGGCTGCGTTAGCTCGAACTCAGACACAAGACCGACGAACCGTCCGCGCAGACGGAACCATGGCGTCCGCCGCGCTGCTCGTCCTGCTGACGGCGGCCGTGTGCTGTCGAGCCGCGGCAGAAAGACAGCTCGTCTATGCGACTGTGGTGAGTGCTTTGCTCGCTTTAACAAATTTTCAATCATGCTTTTTTTTCTCCACTTGAAAGAAATGAACATGAATTGGGTCTGATAAAAAGTTAAAACAGTTCATGTAACGTTAAAAAAGGCTCTCAGCTCTTCATTGTAACACGAGTAAGTTTACAGTTCAACTATGAAGGAATATTTTCAGGTGCGTGCAGGTGTGTATGTTGAGAGAAAGGCAGTCTCCATTAATAACCTAACAGGTTATTTATAATTTATCACAAGTGTCAGTTTTGTCGTAAATCGTCTGGATCTTCTGAACTTTCAGACGCTTCTTGTCTCACCTGCACCCAGAACACTTTATTATGAAGGTGTTAGGAACTTAATATATGGATATGTGTTGTCTATATTAATATAAACTCCACCTGTTAGGTGACTAGTCCACTGTACTGACAAAACAAACACTAAGCATAATCCTCATGTTTGCTGTGTACAAGCTGATATCCTTCCGAGGCTGTGTCGGTAAATAGATAATGATTTGGGTCATGTCCTCCTACTATTATCTCTGCTTGGACTTTTCCCTGCATGCAAGCAAAAGTACACACACTCATGTATTATTGCAGAAAAGCACTTGCTCAAGAATGCAGATGGAGCTGCATTACTCAGTGGACCTGTTCCCAGCTCGCTTTGCCTCAAGCATACAAGTTATTCAAGGACATGGTTTGTCCATTGTCTTGTCAGGGCAACAATGATCTGCAGTGTTCACACGGATGGGAGAATTATTAATCTAATAATGTGTAATGTGATCATAGTCATGTTGATGGGATACAAGAAAGAGATTAAAACTAGGAAAAACAAATCTTTGTGTTTCTGGCTGAACAAAGTGCTCAGAACTCATAAGAAAAGAATCATTGTCCCAAAACGGGGGTAATAAAAAAGTATAATCTTCTTTCTTTCTTACTTATAGTAAGTGCTTATAGTGATAATATTACAGTAATGAGGGAAAAAAGTACTATCTCTTGATTAGATGCTTTTCGCATCATCTCATTTTGATCTTTAAATAAAGGTAATTTCTCTGTTCAGCAAGTTCACTAAAAATGGTCCATGATGGCTGCATAAAATGAAGTACCACGTATGATATAAACCTATAGCAGGGGTTCAGGTGGTTCTCCTGTCTGTCCTCCTCTTTTTCTTTACATTGTGTTACAGACATGGAATCTGTCAGGCACATGAGAAATTGTATACATTGAACACAATCCTGATTTGTCTTGTTGAAGCCATGACAGCAAGCATCTTGCATGTCACTGTGTTGAATTTATGCGGCTTCAGGGGAAGGTCAGGTGGTACGCTGCTGTTATCATTTTTTTTTTGTAACTAAACTCATTCTTTGAAACCATTTTCCTCCATTCATTGATTGTTGGGTAGATAAGATTAACCCTTTTTAAGGGATAATCCACCCTTAAATAGGGTTTGCTCTCTTTTCCGGCTATTTTGATTAGCTCAGTCATGCATGCATGATTGCTCTGTGCACCAGGAGACCGGAAACCCACACTCTTTTGTAGCTGGGGGATTGAAAGTTGAAAATGTTTTACTTGAATAGGCAAGTGATGTGATAGCACCTTGTGCCAATTGACAGTGTTCACATTATTCCTTTTATTACTTTAGCTCTGCACAAGCTCAGACGCTAACTTACCGTTTTACTCAAAGCAGCAGTTTAAGTAAGAGGCTCAGTTCTTCAACACGGTTTTTGGATATATTCTTGTGCTTTATATAGATTCTGATTCTTTTGTGATTCTCCATGTCTTAATAGTCGTTTAACCCACTTTTTTTTTTTTATTAAATTAGTGTAAAGGCCTCCCGTGTTTGGAATCTTCACATTTGCCTTATCTCTCTGTGAATGGACACGAGTGTGTCTGACAAAATATTCACTGTCAGCTGACTGGATTTTGTAACTGCAAGTGTCACAGAAAAGTTAGGGCGGAGGTTTTGGCTCGATTCCGCTTCAGAAGGGTGTGTGGTGTTACACACACTACAAATGGATGCTTTCCTTTGTCTGACCCGATACATGTTTGCTATGCCAGAGACGCTATTCTTAAGCTAGGCAGAGTACAGAAACCAGTGTGACCTCT
This sequence comes from Eupleurogrammus muticus, assembly GCA_036785175.1. NCBI lineage: Eukaryota > Metazoa > Chordata > Actinopteri > Scombriformes > Trichiuridae > Eupleurogrammus > Eupleurogrammus muticus. Next base: position 3,857,232 of record JAYKQN010000024.1, read on the forward strand.
CTCCCCCGCAGTTGTTTCGACATGGTGACAGATCACCGGTGAAAGCCTATCCAACAGACCCACACCAGGAGAGCGCCTGGCCCCAAGGCTTTGGGCAGCTATCACAGGTATAATTAGTATTCAGGACTGTTAAAACCGTTCTTTGTTTTTTTTTTTTAAATGAGATTTAATTGCGATATTACAAAAATATATCAACCTATAATTTAAAAAGTCAAGACGAACTCCTGTAATTTTATGTTCTCACAGAAATACTGATGATGCTCTCTAGTGGATCCTGAATATACAAACTGATTAGAATTACAACATAGTTTAATTAATCATTGTCTTTTTTATCATTGCTAATATTCACTCTTGCAGCTGTTTTAGAAGTGTTAAACTTGATGTGATTAGAAGTATAAATGCTTAAAATTTTGTAACATTCATCAACCATGGGGACAACAATTTGGGGTTTTCTATTTTATTCTGATCTGACAGATGACTTTCCACTATAAATCCTAGAAAATAAATGAATGCCTTTTTAATTTGGAAGAAATTATATTTGACTAATTTGCACAGTGAAATAGGTTGTCAGAAATACGTAATCAAATGAACTGATAGTACTTAGAGATTTTCAGTCATGAATGAAAATTAGCAGGTTATTCAATATAATATAATATCGTGAAATTATGATAATTGGGAAAATGTTTGTAAATATAACCCCAGGATATCATAAATCTGATTATCGTCCCATTTCAGCCTTGCAGACATTTTCTGTCCTGCAGCCACTGGTGTCAGCAGGAGGTAATGCCACTTCTCCCTGCTGTCTGTGTGTTTTCAGGAGGGGATGAGGCAGCACTATGAACTCGGACAGTTTCTCAGGAAGCGATATAAGGGATTCCTGAACGAATCCTATGACCGACACGAGGTAGATGAACTCTCCTCTCCACTCTCAGATCATACGATACCTCACAGACGGACAAAGATTTATATTAATATTGAGGAGACAGGGGCCTCTTGCCATATTGGTGTGATACGGGCTTCCTGATGGTGCAGAATTCCTGGAACATGATAGAAGGTTGAGAAATGTCCTGACTTAACCGGCTCTTCTAATAACTCCTCTCCAATCTGTTTAATACGTCTGTTTTTGAACGACATGCTGGTTTCCTCCTAAATGAATTTGAATTCCTTCCCTTTGTCCACAGATCCTAGTTCGCAGTACAGACTACGATCGCACCCTGATGAGCGCAGAAGCCAATCTCGCAGGTCTAAAAACTCCTCTGAATCTAATATTTCAATCTTAACCCAAGACACTGACTTGTACACATTTTTTTCCGATTAGTAGTTTTTATAGTACTACGGCATTCTAATTGCTTGATGACTCCAACACATGCACTTTCAGTGAAAGTTGGGTTAAAATATCAGATTTTGTTGCCATAAAATGCTACGAAATTTCTAAAATAACACTTTTTGTCAGTCAATCAAACTCTGGGCTATGGGAATATATTTTCTTAGCAACTCATTCAAACGCCTCCATCAAAATCTTGTCTTCTTAGAATAAGGTCAATAAATGGGTTGTTACTGTCCTACCAGCCCTCCTCCTGAATGCTCCGTTTCTCGTCTGTTGCCCCCCCAGGTCTTTACCCCCCCAGTGGTCGCCAGGTCTTCACACCCAATTTGCCGTGGCAGCCGATACCCGTTCACACCGTGCCGCAAAATCAGGAGCGGGTAAATGCTCATGTAACACGCACGGTGCTCCTTACTTGAAGTGATTTGGCGCACTTGTCTGAACTTTCTGTTTTCCGTCTTTTAGCTTCTCTCCTTTCCTTTGGGAGACTGTCCTCGCTACAAGCAGCTGATGAATGAAACTGAAAACACAGAGGAGTTTCTTAATGTCACAGATAAATACAAGGTGCCTCAGAGGATATTCAATATACGTCAACCACAGATATTATAATAAAAACAGGTATGAAGAGCTTATCATGTTCTCCTCTTCAGGATATTATAGATCTGGTGAGGAATAAAACAGGGCTGGAGAATACGAATGTGGAATCAGTCTGGAGCGTGTACGACACACTCTTCTGTGAGGTCAGAGCACACACACACACACACACACACCAGTAAAACAAGAAGTCAAAAGACGGATCCGTTGACTTGTGTTTACAACAACATATTTGTGTCATGACAATCCTCTCACATGACTGTCTATGATGTACATAAAAAAATGTTTTTGCAATTTTTCAGTCTATTCTGACTGTGGCATAATGAAAACTTTTCATTTGAGCAGTACAATGTATGAAATGTGTAAATAAACTTGGATCACATGTACACAACATTCATATTTAGAGTGAAACAAAAAAAAAACTATAGGTCAATTATCTGCAGTGCAATTAAATCCGTTTAATGAGAATTTTTGGGATTTATATAATAAATATGCTTCAGTTAGGAAATTATGGGAAGCTAGAGTTTGTACATTTAAATTGTTGTCACAGGGTTTGAATTTCAGCTGGGGAAATTTATTCAAATGCTGTGTAAACCTCTGATGTAACTTCCCCAAACCTGTGTTTTCAGTCAGATGGTATTACCAGTTATGCGCAACAGTGTTTTTGCAAAAAAAAAAAAAAATCAGTTTGAGGAGCTGCACTCGTGGCAGTTTCACATCACTTATCTTATCCGAAAAAGTCTGCGTTTGCACTTCAGCATTGGCAGACATGAGTGGACGTTTTCTGTCTTTTATGGATTTCTGTCCATATTATCATGAGTCAAACATACACTGATTGATAAAGCAACATTGTGAGAACGATGGTTGTCACATACTTAATTACTGCTTAATTAAAGCTCTCTTCAGACTAGTATGTTACATGTTATGTGTGTGTTTGTGTTTTCAGTCCCGTCACAACATATCTGCTCCTGACTGGGTGACTCACGACGTTATGGAGAAGCTCAAAGTACTCAAAGACTTTGGCTTTAAGGTGAAGGCCGCAGTAGTAATTCATTGGCGGCTTTTATAGAGGCGTAATTCCTATCATGTAATAGTCATTTTTGATGTGTGTTTTCCACAGGTCATATTCGGTGTCTACAAACAACAGGAAAAGAGCCGTCTGCAGGGAGGTACGTGATTAGCTGTAGCTGGTTTAATTCAATACTATTACACAATATAAGCTATGTTTGAGGTTTTTGGTATACCAGTGTATTCAGAATTACATGCTTCTCTTCCTACTAAACTGATGTGTAGATACTAAAATAAAGGGACTAAATTTAACCAACCATGTAAATCAGACCACATGAACTGTAATTCCACAGCGATAATGAGGAAGTAATTCAAATAGGAGAAGCAGTAAAGACAGAGTGGGTGTGTGGTTACTAAAATAGGCACACAGTGTTTGGACTGTGAGGTGGAGCGTACCATTCACGCATTTATTTGTTTGCATGCAAGTTATTAAATGATAAAAAGTGCATGTGGGTGGATGAACCTGATGCTGGACAAATAAACCGTGATGGGGAAAGAATATTGCCTCTGGAATACAACAAATTTGAAAGGGATCACAGCTTTTTGCAAATAGTACTTGAGTTGAGGAAATGCAGCATTTGGAGACTATAGTGGCAGATAAACGGGTAGTGGGAGGGTCTACTGATTATTTCTGGCAGCGGGGCAGAGTGTGTGTGTGTTTTCATGATAATGAAGAAACATGTGACCCAGCCGTAGTGTGGCTCAATATTGTGTTTTAACATGTTTTGGGACATCAACAGCATTCAATAGAGTAATAGGATACCCACACACAATACTGCTTTTAGCTTTTTATTCAAAATTATTGACAGGAGGAAAATATTTTTATAAATAAAAATGCTAAATGCTTGTTGCTGTTTGTCTTTCAGGTATCCTGCTGGGTGAAATAGTGAAGAATCTTTCTATCATGGCCGTCCCAGAGCCCAAACAGCGGCTGAAACTCATGATGCTCTCAGCGGTGCGATGCTTAACAACGCTGTTACGACGAGAACAGTAGAATCAGCGTTTGTAGATGCTGCTGGATTTACTCGCCTTATACTGTATTTGACAGGCGTGTGTTGTTTGTTCCGTAGCACGACACCACGGTAGCTGCACTGCAGGCCAGCTTGAATGTGTTCAATGGAAGACAGCCACCGTATGCCTCCTGTCATATAATCGAGCTGTACATGGAAGACAATGGGTAAAACACACACACATGCTTAACAACTTTACTTTGAAATTCAATTAAGTCAGAAATTCTATATATCACATGTAGTGTTTTGACTGTTAAATCCTATTTATGGACCAGAACTGCTGATAGTTGACACCTTTTAAACAATTGTGGCCTGTAAAGTGACACCTTGAGCGTTTCTGTCTTTGTGTTCCTCCAGCTCTGCTTCAGTTTCCATGTTTTACCGCAACGACAGCGCGGTGGAACCCTACCCTCTGCCGTTACCAGGCTGCTCCCTTCACTGCCCCCTGGAGGACTTTGTGAAAATCACAAAGCTCTCTATTTCAGACGACCGGGAGAAGGAGTGCCAAGTGCCTTCAAACGGCAGAGACAGAGGTGAGCCATCAACACAAACGCTTCAATTCACAACTCATGACCTGGACGATAAAGTGTACCCGTGTTAATCTGGTTTTTAGAGCCCAACTCGCCAATTTTTTGTGATGATGTCTCAAATGTGGTTATCAAACAGTTGTGGCAAAGAGATAAAATGGAGGAAGGAATTTCACTATTCAACCATAAACTTTATTGCCTGAAATGAGAACTGAAATAACACTGTAAACTTCCCCGGGAATAATAAACAAGTATTAAAATCACATACAGACGGAACAATACTTTTTAAAACTTTAATATACAAAAAGCGCTCATCAAAGGTGGGAAATACTATTAAAGTGTTTAATATAAACCATTTGAATATGACTTAGGCTATCAGATAACGCGCTTTGGGAGACGTCATTATTGGTTTGCAAGAAACGACAACGCAGTCTCTGATTGGTCGGTTTATGCTGCCATTTGTGATGATCAGTGCCCATTTGCTGGGAGGCAGCATAATTACCTGTTTTCTATATGATCACAACGTCTTTAGAATAATTACACATCGTCAACATATACTTTATTTCTGTGACTGCCCCTTATCCCCCTGAATCGATAAATCCATCATGCTGCTTCTCCTCAATCCTCATCTGTTCTCTGCATTATTTGTGTCCAGAAGTGATTGTAAGTCTGGTGGTGGCGGGCTGCGTGCTCTTCCTGCTCGTTGCCGCCCTCCTCGCCGTCATTTGCTGGCAGAAGGAGCCAAAGAGCAACCGGGGTTACCACCACGTGACCAACCAGGAAGGAGGCGGGGAGTCCTGACAGAAACACAGGCTCCTCCCTCGGAGAGGTGCGGGCCTCGTGTCATGGGACGGCAGCGAGGACGATGAACTCTGAGCTCGGAGCTCTGGTACAGTGACGCGGTTTTAGGATGTCTTTATTTTCATCTGTAAGTTTCCATCCATTATGGGTCTAAAATGACCCGGTTTGAGGGAATAATGAGCAACAGTTCAATTTTAGGTTTTTAGAGAAGCTTTTAAAAAGTGCTTTACCATCAGTATAAACTAACACGATTAGTTACGGAGAGACCAGGATGAACTTTTTACATCGAGAAAACACAACATCTTTTAGCAGTTTTTCTACAGCGAATACAGGTTTCTCACGTTGTCCAAAGTTCAACTTCATTGTTTAGTTAGGGTTTGTCAACTGAACATTTTTGGATCTGAAACAACTGCAGGAAAGTTAATAATGGCGAGTTCATGGCTTTGTAATTTTATACCCAGTGACACTTTACCTTACTAGTAATAAAACAAACAATTGATGCCCTATTTAGTCAGCTTAAAAAAAGAATGTTCTTCATGTGTGTGTATGTGTGTGCGTGTCTGTCTGTTTGTCTGTGTGTGTGTGTCTGTCTGTCTGTCTGTCTGTCTGTCTGTCTGTCTGTCTGTGTGTGTCTGTGTGTGTCTGTGTGTGTGTGTGTGTGTGTGTGTGTGTGTGTGTGTGTGTGTGTGTGTGTGTGTGTGTGTGTGTGTGTGTGTGTGTGTGTGTGTGTGTGTGTGTGTGTGTGAGAGAGATGCCCACGGTGCCTTAATGCTTGAGTTTCAACTCAAGCCTGGTGACAGAGAGCAAAAACTATTCTTTTCTGCTTCTAGATAGATGTAATTTTAGTTGTATCCACCTTCCATTTTAAACCAATGAAGCTTTTATTAGTGTTGTGAATAGGACTGAAAAATTCTGGGAATCTTTGCATTTGTGTCTTTTTTTTTTTAATGCAATACAGGTATAGAAGGATTTCTTTAAATGATATGCAAAATCAGAAACTTTATAAACCTTCATCTCATTCAGCTTAAGTAAAAAAAAAAAAAAGTCATTTTTAAACCAGCATTGCTCAGCAATATTTTCATGCGAAACAGAATGATCAGATTTTTGGACTGTGTTGTTTGTAAATGTTGTTTTGGAAAAATAAAATCATCCATTGTTGTGAATATTGTTCTGTAGATACACAAAATGGAAAACAACTTCCCTCTGTATGTGTTTCTGTGCATAACAAATTTCACTTTGTGTATTCATCACCATGCATCAACCCTGCTTGATCTTCTTTTTACATACAGAAGGAAGAAAAAGGAGCTTATCTCATTGTATCTTTTAACATAATGTACATATTCCCAGTTCTAGCTCTTTAAATGTGTGTGTCAGCAAACGGCCACAGCGCCTTGTAGTGAGCGGCCAGCTGCCGCCTTGACTTGACTCAGGTGTTCCTCATAAACTTGTTAACTGATAAACTCAGCCACATGATCAGCGGCGAGAACTGGTGAGAAAAGCCTGGGCCGGTCGGATCCGGAAAGCAACAATCGGGACATTCAGAGTTCATCCCCGTGCACAGTTTACATCTGCTGTTTTCTTTTTAACACGATGTACCGATCACATTCGTCAGGGCAGTAAACGAAAGCGTAATGTTTTAAGTGGCTTTTTATAGATGAATATTTATAGTCGTGCAACTTGAGTCCGAACCTGTTGTGATGCAGCATTTTTTTTGGCTATTACATTTGATAATAAAAAAAGGTCAAACTCCCGGCTTTTGTTTTAAAAACAGTGCAGTAGGCCTTTATTTAAACATGGTAGTGCTTTTACTTGCATACATCATTAGTGATCTGTCGCACAATAGGTTACATTCAGTATGGCCACAGGTAAAACAATCAGAACATAAAACTATTACTTTCTTCTAATAGCAGATAATCAACATTTTTACACAAATCACCTTGGAGAAGAAGGAAAAAAATGACACTGAGCTCTTGCACTCTGATGCAGAAGCATGCACTGCAGGTGTTATTTTATAGGCGAAACAGCTGGACCCGACAATGAGAATTTCGCTCCCTTCATTGTGTTTCGATGTGTCCCGTGTAACTTATGGTACAAGTGTCGGATTCTTAGAGCAGCAGTAAATGACTTCACCTGTCATTTGTTCCTAGAAACAGAACCAGGCGTCTCAGTCACTGCTTGTATACGGTTACAAGCTGGTTGTTGCTGTTCATGGTGAATCCAGCTGCTTTGTTGCTTTTTCTTCTTGTAAGAAGTCATAAATGTACATGGTCATTTACAGATTGAGTTTTAATGAGAGCTGAAGTGTGTTAATACACAGGCAGCATTAAAAAAGATATTCCTTCAGTCCTGACAATCTTGGTGTAAAGAAACACTGAGATCTTGGTGATGCAAGAAAATGTGAACTCTTACATACTATCATGATGGTTAACGATAATGGGAGTGAAGGAAAGTCGAGAAAAAAATAAACTATAAAATCTGTCCGACAGTAAAAATCAATGTAAAAAAAAAAATGTATAAAAGCATACTAACATACTGGATCAATCATTCTGAGTCAGACTCCACACTTTGATTAGAAATTGATTCGACACGAACAAAGACACACATCATTCGACCATTTCTTGTGCAAAAATATTTTCCTTAAGGAATGAAACTTTTAGATATGACATAATGTGATGGCACATTGATATTTCCTTTCTTAAGGGATAAATAGAAAATATACAATACAGAGGATTACTGAGGAAAATATATAAAACAAGGTAGGACTTCCTACATTCAGGCCAAAAGCCTTTTTTTTCTCTGAAGGTGAACTTCTAAGTGCAAAAGTTGTTGCCTCACAGCGAACAAAGGATCAGACTACATGAAGGGTCATACGTTTCCTGACTCCGATGTTGACTGATGGTGACATATTATTACTTATTACAGTCCAAAACACAAAGATATTCAGACTATGAAGTTTAGCATGAAAACCAACAAAAAAACATAAATTTGAGAACCTATAACAACCCACACAGCGACGTGTTCTTGTAACTGCTGGAATTCTGTTTATAAACGGATTAATTTACACTTTTAGTCGTGGACTTCAGCCCATTATGGCAGCTACATGTTTCACATATATTTGGGGCTAAGCACTCTACATAGAACGTACCTGTAAGTCAGTCATGAAACTTGGAAGGAAAAAAAAATGAACAAACACATGTGAGACTATAAAAGAATCAATGCAAGTAGATGAGAACTGAACACAGGCCACAGCGTTTACACAAGTTTATATTTGTATGGCACCATAATGAGCTGAGTGAAATAATAATGATTCCCACCCAATATGTCTGTAATGGATGTTTGTTGAGCTTTTATTGTATTTTAGCTTTGCTGTGTTCTGAAAGCCGATGGCAAATTAGCAACAGCTAATTCCTGTCGTATGTAACCAGGCCCCTAAATGAAGACATGCCATGAGATCCCCTTCATGGATGCAAATCATTTGTTTCCTATCAGAAGAAAGAGGAGCTAGCACCCCCTACTGTTCTTTCACAGCCCATAAACATGAACTGGTCTGTCAGCATTAACAATGAAAGCCTTTTCCAGTCAGCCAGTATTCCTCACTGTTATCTGTTCACACCTAGTTCATGTCAATATGGCTGACGTGAAACGGGCCGTAACACAAGCCATTTTTTTGATTCCAAATCACAGTGTGACCAATGCTGACATGAGAATAACGGAGCAGAACGACCCCCCCCCCCCCTGCGAGAACAATGATTATCTGGTCCCTGACGACTCCAACACATTTGGTCTTTACAGGTTTGAGTATGTCGGCCATACGTTGTGCTGATTAAACTTTGATGTCCTCAATAAAAATAAGAAAGAAGCAGTGACTCATGGCACAGTAGCTGACGCCGCCAGTTCCTACATAATTTGGTGAATCAAACTCTATGCGGTTTTAATTCTGCGGCGTGCAGAAGTACGTCTGCGAGCCGCAGTAGTAGTTCTGCGGCGTGGAGTAGTAGTTACTGTGGTGGTGGTGGTGGTGGTGGTTGTTCTGCGGCGTGGAGTAGTAGTTGTGGTGGTGGTGGTGCGGGTGGCCCTGGACGTTCCCGTAGGCGAAGAGCAGCGGCGCCGTGGAGGACGGCAGCTGCTGGGCCGGCGCCACGCCCGGCGGCACGGCGCCGTTGCACTGGATGGAGCCGTACCAGCTGGACGTGCCCAGCTGGGGGGCAGAGGACAGGAGGCTGGGGGGGGAGGGGAAGTGGCAGAGATTGTGGATGAAGTCAATGTGTGTGTGTGTGTGTGTGTGTGTGCGCGCGTCTCCCCACCTGGCCCGGTCGGCCCTGCCGTTAATGCTCCTGGACAGGTCGTCGTCGCTATCGTAGCGCCGGGGGTTGTCGAAGAAATACGCTCTGGAGCTGAAGCTGTGGCTGTTGATCATCCCTCCCGGAGCCTGAGGGAGAGACGCACGGCGGCAAATCACGCTTGGCAAGGTCAGAAGGTCAAAGAGGCATTAAAACACAGTTCCAAAGAAGCAGTCATCACATCCATCGAAATGAACATTTCGTGTTCATTTTGGTTTCTTGTCTTTTTTTTCTTTTTACCAGGTTCTGATTGGGTCTCTGCACTCTGAAGAAAACCACCACTAAGCTGGTCGGCAGCAGCTCCCAGAAGAACAAAATGATCCCGAACACGATGTAGGCTTCACCGCTGATCTCCTGCACGTCGGCCTGCAGCACACACACACACACACATGAACAAAAAATGTTCTTACACTAAGGACAGATACTAAGATGATTTATTATCCATCATTTTATATAAGGCCAATTTAAGTTAATCTCAACTATACGTAAACTCTATATCTAAAAGATAAGTTTGATGTTTTCAGCAATGCATCATTACATGCATCTTATTTATTAACATATAGTTAAAAAGCTTTGTCGAAGGGATAAAATAACGCTGAGATGTTGGACTGACAGCTGGTACATGAACAGATTAAAGGCATCAAGTTTAGTGTCAGATAACACACACACACACACACACACACACACACACACAGTAGAGTTGGCCTGCATCATGACCAACACATGTACATAAACACACACACACCCAAACAAACAAAATGAAATGGGCTGTCCGTCTCAAGGCATGAGCTCTGATGTAGGTCAACACACACACACACACACACACACACACACACACACACACACACACACACACACACACACACACACACACACACACACACACACACACACACACACACACACACACACACACACACACACACACACACACACACACACACACACACACACACACACACACACAGGGATATTTATAGCCAAACAAAGCCCTTTACCCCACTAAGCATTGCTTTCCTAAAGCCCCTAAGATGGATTGTCCACACACACAAACACACACACACACACACACAATAACTCAACAGAGAACTCTGGGTATACTTTACCTGATCAGAAACACTGTACCAGCCGTAGTTGAAGGGACTGGGCCGGTCCTGTGGCGACAGTGCCACGACGACCAGGTTGTAGCAGGCTCTGGACGTGTAGAGGAGGATCACCACGGCTCCTATAGCTGTGGCCTGGCACACCGACGTGCCCTGCAGAAAGAGTTATTGTGCTTATTACAGGCCCGCGCTCCAATATCAGTCGGCTGCAGGCCTGTAATTGTAAATCAGATAAGGGCCGACAGATGTGACCCAGCAGTATGACTCAGGCCTGTCCGTGACCAAAACTGCAGACTGCAGGCCAGAAATTGAGTTTTGAGGGACAGAACATCTGCACATAATGGTGCAGATCAGTACAGTGACGCACATCTCGGGTCATTTAAAAAAAAATGACAATGCAGCGAGGTAGTTTTGTTTGTTAGTTTTTCTAGCTATCGGCATGTGGCATTTTTTAATAAAGTGATTGGCAGTTTTAGAAATGAATGCAGTGGTTTTGCACTAATACAACACATGGCATATTTTACAGTATTAACATGATGTGGTGCACAAATTCACCTCCAAACTGTTGTTTACCTGGTTTCCACCAACTTGCCAAAAAATCTAAATAGGAAACATGTCCACATGTAATCTATTATGACATTCTTTTCTTTTATCCCCACCTTGGACTCCAGGTAAACATTGGCAGACGACATCTTGGCGATCTTGAAGACGCAGACGGCCAGGGAGACGGCGCACAGCACAAACAGGCTGTCGTTGATCAGGACGCGGGCCAGGACCGCATGTTTGATATCCCCATCACTGGAAACAGAGTGGTTATTAACTTAATATAATTGACTTTTGAACTCTCCCTCCTCCCCTACACACACACACACACAAGCTCCAGTTGCGTTGCTACGCAAGCAGAAAATGCCGTGATGGCAGCATTTACTTTACCTTGGTGACTCGGAGCGCTCCAGAGCTCCTTGAACCAACAACGCGCACGTTAAATTCACCACCAGGAAAGACACACTGAGACACAGGAAGAACAGACGCAGGGGGACCCTGCAGGGAGGAAAGAGGTGAAAACACCAAACCACCAAAACCAATACAAAAATCCTCAAGTGTGAGAAAAGGATAAGAAAGAGATTCAAACTTACTTATATTTAGTAAGCTCTGGGGAATACTTTGCTTTAGCCTTAAACATCACCTGTAAAAAAAGAAATTATAGAAATATTATTAATAAGATTATGAATGAAAGTCACACAGGGAAGAACAAGCAGAGCAAGAGGGAAGAGGATTATAAATGCCTGAGCCTGGGGACATTCCTGTGTGTCACTGCAGCAAAACATACAGGAAAAAAACAGGAATGATTTAAGACAAAAGAACCTGTTCAACATCCAGTGTGCAGGTAGTCTTTAGGATAGAAGGTAAGAGAAGCATCTGCAGTAGACATGTATATGTTACAGTACAATATAAAGGATGACCCATTGGGTTTAATTATTATGATTATTATAAAGTGATCAGACTTTGACATAGGGCCTTTACAATATTGAATGAATAATCATGTAATGTGGACATAATGACTGAGTGGGTGAAAGCTAGAAGAGTGAAATCAAATACTGTTTTTATATTTTGCAGCTGTGCCTGTTCCCTTATTCCAACCCAACGTGCATCAGCTACAGTTTGGTAAGGTCAGAAATTGACATCATTCACTGTAACACTGAACTATGAGAACAACTATAGACAGCACTTACAAATCTAATGTGGTAGTAACAATCAAAAAGGCAAAAATCTCTGAAGTGCTGTGTCACTGTCCTTTAAATGATGCGTCACAGTATCCACATTAGTGATATTCACTTTGTTTTAATGAATAAATAGCTGTTTTGTGTCTTTCTATTAACTTTAACCAAAAAAAAATGCCATTTTCCAGGTGGAGTTCTATAAAAATTGCCTTTTTTGGCCAAGCAACAGTCCACAACACTAAAACATTTCGGCCGGAGCAAAGAATCAACTTGTTTCAGCACTAAATTGGAGAACGGGGAGTTGTAATGAGCAGCTTCAGCCTCTCAGATCATCTATATTAGATCATATAGACAGAAAAGAGCACAACCAACAAATTCAAAGACAAAGTTGTCCCAGTGCTGAACACAGCACGTCTGTATCTTCCTTTCCTCTTTTTAAAGAAATTATCGAGCAAATAGCCAAGTCTCTGCAAACAAAGAAGTAAGATACCCATCAGCTGCCAAAGTGTTATCAGCTGTGACCTGGAAAACATCAAATATACTTAACTGTGTAAAAGTCCAGTTTATGTTTACAAAAGCTGGGACACTGGCTTCCACTCACCCATGTCATTGTTTTCTGGGCATGCTTTTTCTCATGTATTTTCTCAAGTATTCCGATTATTATTTCATGTTATATGACAGGTGCAATGACCCCAAAGGTCTTGAAAATTGCTCAACTTTGTCATTATTTAGGTTAAACACACACACACACACACACACACACACACACACACACACACACACACACACACACACACAGAGTAAACACACATCTTGAATGTAGGGTAGAAAGTGCTCATTTGTAACTAGGAATTAAGCAACAAGCCAACAGAACAATGCCGGATTCTCTTCTTTATATAAGTATGTGTGTGTGTGTGTGTGTGTGTGTGTGTGTGTAAATCTATGGACATGTAGGATTAGATGCAATATTTTTGTCTCAGCTGTAGTGAGACAGGGTGAAAATGTAATAAGGGGAAGTAGATCACAGGTCGCGACTCGTGCCTGCCTCGTCAGACGACAAATATTTCCACATCTGCGTGTCTGTGTGTGTGTGTGTGTGTGTGTGTGTGAGGTGGCATGTCGCAGAGGCATGATGTTATAGCAGCGTTCAGGCCTCAGCATTTATTACTTTCAGTGAGTTCAACGTTAAAGGACGGGTTCACAGTTTGCCTTAAAACAACAATCAGGTGCCCAAATGAACTTTGAACCCCCCCCCCCCCCCCCCCACACACACACACACACACACACACAGAGCATTCTAGCTCAGTTCTAATTTGCAGGCGCTGATGCTTTACAAAGCAAAGATGATAATCCTCTGTTGGTTCATATTACACAGCTGTTTGATCTAGTTTTTTCGAAAAACATAATTAATTATAATTCTACTATAAATAATTCTACTTTTAGAAGGGGACGTTCTGCTTGGAGGCCGAGGGGTTTCAGTCTGCTTCGTATTCTACTGTTTTGAGAAAATATACGGATAGATTTCCCAGGTCTGACCCGTCTAGACATCAAACCACAACCAGGAAAGAGTTTGTTCACAGTTTGCTGTCGGAGCTGGCCAGTCACACATACCAACACATTTTTAAACCTAGGATGACAATTTTAGCAGAAATGGAAGTACCTCATCCGGCATCGCACGTGCTGCTTCTTCTTTTTTTTCTTAAATGCAAAGTGCTGCAAATTGCAAAAGAAAAGATGTAAATGCATTCCAGAGGAACTGCCTGTTGTACGCTTGGACTGATCACAGATCAGCTGATGGGCTCCAGCTTTTATTCAGCAGTCATATGACAACACTGGCTTCGTTACCTAATCTCCACTCAGCCAGTTGGACCAGCTTTCCTTACTCACACTCCTGATTGAGATTCATATTCCTATAAACCAGCGGCCAAACTGCAGAGAACCTAAAAAGTCTCAGCGGTGTGTCCGTAGATGTCGCCGAGAGGGAGCAAAACAAACAGGTCTCTGACATGTGGAGCTGGCAGGTGTTAAACAACTGCGACTGACCAACTGTGGCCCGCTCTTTCCTTCAAACACACACACACACACACACACACACACAGTTAGTGATAACACATCGCTGACGTGGACGTTTTGCTTGCCTACTTATCGGAGAGCACACATCAATGACTGCTGCGACTTGCAGCACAGGCATTTTACAGGGAGTTTGTGACATATCTCACCCCTGGACATGACCTGAGTCAATGTGCAGAGCTTGCAAAGCAGCAGAACCCCCCCCTCCTTAAAAAAAAAAGGAAAAAATTGCTTTAAGTCTGTCATGCCTCCGTGCTATGGAACCATGTAGGCCGCTGGTGACCAACACTTGCCACATTTCCCCCCATTTGAGGAAGAAAAAATGTTTCCTGTGAATACATTTTTGCAGGGCATTTATAGATATAACAGAAACTAACCAAGTAGAAAATTCAGTTTCCCCAAACAGGCCAGGTTTAATCTTCGCAGGCAATATTGTTGGTGATGAAGCGGCCTCAACAAATTGACTTTCAGTTTTACGGCCACATAAGACAAATAAAAGAAGCTTATGATTGCAAATGTGATGTGAATTCATGTTTGAAATATTACAGTAATGAAAAATACTTGCTGATTCATTTTCTGTTGACTACTTTCCCCATGAGGATGTCCAAATGTGTTAATTTCAGTGTCTTTGCACAAGCAGGAGCATCAGGGACCTTTTCATAGAGTAGCACTGCTTAGACCAATGGTTATTTTCTTGATTATTGATTCATCATCAGAAAACAGTGGAGGAAAAAATGCTTCCTGGAGCCTATTGGTCTAAAACTCAATTATATTTAATTTCCTTGAATGAACAACACAGAATGACCACACTATATTTACAATCTGGGAGGCTGGAACAATTACAACTGACATGCATTTTTTGCTTTAAAATCTGTATTATTTTATTTTACTGAGCAAAGAAACAAAAGTAAATCATTACAGGAGCTTTGCTGAATATGATAATGAATCACTTTTGTTAAAAACAATCTGTAATTAGAGTTTAATAAGCATCCTCTGAGAGATCTGACCAAGAATTACAAAGGTGTTTTATAGGAGACAATAGAACAGAATAGAAAAACGATGCAAGTTGCCTGAGGGGGAGTTAAACTGTGCGTTAAATGGGAAGCAAAAATGTGCACAAAAATGCAATGTCAGCTTTTTCTTGCGAAATCAGGTCACACACACACACACACACACACACAGACACACACACACACACACACACACACACGCGGGGTGCAGTCGTACCTGTGTGAAGTAGAGGTTGAGCAGGCAGAGGGTGAAGAACTGCAGGCAGACAGGGCAGCAGTAGAGCAGCCAGTAGGCCAGAGGCTGCAGCTGGTTGGCCTGCACCACATTTTTAAAGTAAAACGAGAAGAGGGTCGTCCTCAGCGCTGCCCACAGCAAGCACAGGAACAAAAAAACACTCTGGTAGCTGAAGTGCTTGTGTCCGTAGTGCAGAATGAGCCAGAGCTGCAGGTAGACGAAGGCAAACAGGAAGGAGTAGAGGACGGTGTAGATGGTGGTCAGGCTGAGCTCCAGTGTTGGGGAAATCGCGGCTCCTGGGGACTCCTTCAGTGAGGTAAACAAATGGGAATTAACCTCCTCCTCGCCTGCCGAAAACATCTCCACTGGCGGCTCCGCACTAACTCATGGGATGCTGCTGCGAAAGGCAAAAAACACTAAAAGTGGGTCAGACCTGGGTTCGGTTCCCCGTGGATGTCAAGAAGGCGAGGGTATTCCAGGGAAAAATTGCGATAAAAGCAGTTTATTCTCAAGAGAAGTGACATAATGAAACTGCGCGGGGGTTTAAATGTGATAGTTGCTTGATGAAAAATTGGAGGGTAGTTTAGTTTGCTTTTTTAAAAAAAGGCGCAAGGTTAAAAATATATCAAGAAAGAGAGAAAGAAAACAACAGAGGTCCCCCTGTGAATGTGAATCTCTGCAAAGCTGCTCAGTCTCTGCAAAAAACAACTTGAGGGGGGGAAAACCTCCAGATCAGCTGTGATGCAGTTTTAGACCCGCCCCCTTGCTCTCAATTAAAGGGGAAACTGCCTCTTCGACGGCCGCCATCTTGGCTCAGCACCGGGCTCTTTTTAATGTGAAACAGCTGACTCCTGAGCCACGGATCGCGGCCAGTTTCAGAGCCCGCTCCGCCGAGCGCGACCCCTCCCATTGGACGAACCGGCCGCCCAGCCTCCACAACTCTCCCGTTTCATTGCCTCGTGATTATGTCAACTGCGGAGGTTCCCGCCCTCTGCCCGCTGCTGATTGGTTGTTTGTTCATGTCAAAGCTGTTGTCTGATCTGATTGGTTCGGGGGGCGTCTCTTACATTAGAGGAGCGTCAAAACAAGAAAGCTAGCATCAACGTAGGCGTAGACCTTCAACGTAAAAGCATAATTTAGATTATGCTGAGGTGTATATCATTCTTTTTTTTAAGGGAAGGGCAACAAGGTAAGGTCTATCTCTAAAATAAGTAACAAAAAAGTCATGTAATCAGGTTTAATTACTAGGGTCGTACGTACACGAAATTTGCCTTGTTGTGATGCATAACAATCAAAATATATACAAACAAAAATCGCATTTAAATATTATTTTAAAAAATACAAAAACCTGAAATATGTATAATATGATGCATATGGGAAATTTAAAAAATAATAACGAAAAATATTGGAGCAGGGAACTTCAAACAGCTAACACAATTCTATTTTCATTAAGCAAAAACAACACAACACAAAAATGAGGTCTTTTATTTTGAAGCGAAGACAGGAACTGTTTGAACTCGATAAAGATGGCGCATCATGACTCTGTTATGATATATTTTTTCACATTTCACTGCGCAGCCCTGACTATTAATAGCCTTACATACTAAATATGTTTGTTGCGCACATCTTATACGAACATGAACCATTTGTTTATATAAAAAGTATAAAGGTGTTAATGTTAGCTATTTTATAAAGTCACGAATGGACACCAATAGGCTGCAGCTAACAAGGCTAGCTAATGAACTAGCATCACCTACATTCCTAACATTTTTGGATATTGTACACTTGTAGGGGAAGCTGCTGCTTTTAATTAGAGTTATAATGTATTTATCTCCGTTCACCACGGTTGTCACTGTGGTTTTTAATGTTTGTACCACTGGTAAAGGCAAAAGTTGAACTTTTACCTCAAGTTTCTCAGGTAGGTTTCAGCTTTGTTTGCTCTTTTTCTCACAGCCTATTAACAAAAATGAAAGAAATACATAAAATATGTTACCTTTCTTTGCTTTGGACCATATATAGCCTAGAAAAGGCTAAAAACCGAATAATACTCTATATGTATAAATAAAGGGGACAGTGCTTTGTTGTTCAGTACATCCTTATCATGTAATATGTATGAGATATGCCCAGACAACATAATAATTTCCTTTCATTTTCTCTACTATGTTTATACCACATTTCTTACTTTCACTACATGTTCCCCCCACAGTCTCCATGATGTGGATGTGTATTGCTGTTTTCCTGCTGTGGATGAGGTCAGGAGGATGCACAGAGAAGGCCAACACCTCAGACCTAATAGAATATACAGCTGCAGACTTCTATGACAAATTGCATTCCTCGAAGATGATGTTTATCTATTTTGAGCATCAAGGTAGGCCTCTCACACTGCCAAAAGCAAGTAAACAAGTCAGTCGCCGCGACATGTGAATTCAGAACACTATATTTTAGCCGTTTTTCCTCTCAGCTGATGATGTATGCATTTAGAGCAAATACACACTGATGAGAAAAAAACTTGGTGTACTGGAGCGAAAAATGTGCAATTTATTTTAATTTTGATGGATTAATTGTGCTCTGGTGTACTGGTCACTGTTTAAGTTATATACTGCTGTTATATGTGTATTAATCCAGAAATTGTGAAATGCAACACAGCAGCTCGCAAAATCATTGGTTTTAGTCCACATCATTGGAATTAAAGCTTCTTAAAGGAGTATTTCTCTGGTGTACACAGTGTGCTGGTTTCCCCCTCATAGGCAGTACTAACAAAGTCTGTTAATGCAGTAGTTTAATGTCTCCAGCTGCCTCGGATGAGCTTGATTAAATCTTAAATAATAACCCTGATTGAGTCATTGTTGTTAGCTCAGATTGGTCTTGAGACTTAAAAAATGTACAATAGAAAGTCTGCTTTGCAAACTAGAAGTTTGATGTTCAAAAGACAAAGATGTTAAATTGGCAATGAGGGTCAAAATGAACCTACAGACTGCTGAAACAACAGTCTCACAAGTTTATTGCACTCTGTGACAAACAAGTTTAATTAAAGGTCCCATATCATATAAATTATGATCTTAAAACTGAGGAAGAGTGTAAACTATGCAGTCTTTATGTCCAACGCAATCTGTCAGACTGCTGCTTGCCAATCGCGAGGCATGACAGATGGTGCAATTATTGCCTTGTGGGCCATACTGCAACCACGTACATTTTAAAACTAGCAGAGACCTGTCATCAACCGTACACACCACTCTGTTGATTCCAGCAGCTCTGCTGCATGTTATTACCCATCTTTCTCACCCCTTGTTTCCAGTAATCGCTCTACTATCCCTATCTAATAAATAAGTACATTGCCACAAAGCACCTAACTGCAAATATTGACTTTAATTGATTGTGGGTTTGGTTGTGGCCAGAAGACAGAAAGAGTTGAAAGGGGGAGAATAGGGTAAAATGAAATGCAAGTTTTATTTGAATTAGATTTTTGAAGATTCTTTTTGTAACATGTGTTGTGCAAGTCATCTCTCTGGTTTTCTGTTTCCAGTCTCACCAACCATCTCTCTCTTCTTGACGGAATTGGAGAAGTCTGCTGAGGTTCTGCAGGATTATGGGATACTGGTGGGAAAGGTAACTGCAGGACAATGTGCTTCACCTGTCATGAGAGCTGACCTTAAAACTCACATTTTCACATGTGTAATACCAGTTGAGCATAGATTATCATGACAAATATTTACAGATTCTTGCTGTGTGTGTAACTGATACCTTTTTTTTCTTTTTAGATCAACTGCAATAAAGAGCTGCTTCTCTCTTACTGCACGGAGAAAAAAGTGCTGCATACAGCATATCTATTTAGGTATGTTGTATACACATGAAGCATTGCAGTACTAATCCCAGTAGACACAAAGTATTTGTGGTATTGTGTTGGAATCTCTTTTTCTCACTCTGACCGTGTGTCTTTGTCAGGAGCGGTAAGGAGTTCTTGAGTTTTGATTTGGACACCGTGTTTGACGTCAACTCCATAGTCTCTGAAGTCCTGTTGTAAGTAAACACTCTTACAGCTGTAATGTTGTCAGGAATAATATTTTAAACATTTTACCTATGTTTAAAATATTATAAACATTTTACTTATATTTTGTTTAATCTCTGAATTCACCCACAGTACTATATATTTTACAATGTTTTATTTTTTTTATGTCAGGCTGTGGTCTACGTAGTACAGATTATTGTGCATAATAAATAAGTGGCTTTGGGCATTTTGGAATGTCTGTCTACATGAAGACTACAATTTTCTGCATTAGATTGTCTCCATGTTATTCTTTTCTTCAAACAGCAGGAAAAACCCTCTCACACTGGAGGTGTATTATTTGACAGGTAAAAATAATTACGCTTGTCTGTCTCTCACTCTCTTTCAGTGCAATCCTGCGTGATGAGGTCAAGTACGTCCACACAGACGCAGACCTCCTGGCCATGGAGAAGGCAGCCAGGGGGAAGAAGGACATCGTGCTGGGTTACGTCAGCAGTCTGGGGACAGAAGGTGTGGGGAGCAAGGAGAGAAAAGTTGGGACTAGAAAGGGGGGAAAAATAACCCTCTGAACTGATTGAGTGACCTGATTGATTGTAATTCTTTCAGAGCACAGATCAATGATGGAAACAGCCTATGTGTATGGATCCAAATACCAGTTCATCCTCATAACCGGAGGTCCAGTCTTGAAATACTTGGGGTACATTATTTCCCTTTTCCTATTATCTTTTAACTTTTTCTTTTACCTTTTGTTGTATTTACCGTTTCTCTGCCTCTCTATCTATCTTTCAGTGTCAATAACTACTTATACTCCTCCCGAGTGTGGCTCCTTCACTGCGGCGTTCACACAGGGTTCATGACCCCGATGACCTCTGAGCGATGCCCTTTGACCCGTATGAGGAAGCCCCTGTCCACCCTCAACCTCCACTCCTTCCTGCAGCTCATGGAAGCTCCGCTAGTGGTAAACTGTTAACGTCCGTACTTCCTCAGCAAATATTTATGTCTGAAGTGTTGACAATGAGTCTTTCAATCAGTGATTTACTGTAACTAACTGATAATGTACTTTTTCAAGCACATATGCCAAACATGCCCAAGATCCGCCATTTATATGGTAACTTTTCTTTGTTTGATGGAAAACAAAAAATACTTTTTTTCAGGTTTAGAGCCCAAGATTACATCTTCATATTGTTTAATTGTTTAAACATTCCAGGGCTCAGTGTGTTCCCTTCCCAGCACATTTGACAATGCATTCCTCACATTTTAGAAGCTGTGGAAAATGAATATTTCACAAAATGACTGAGTTGAACAGTTGCTAATCATTATCAATCGACTAATCATGTGTTTTACTTTAAAATCTGAAGAAAAGCAAACTTTTAAGAAAAATAAACGGATTAAAAAAAAATTATCATGTATACTAATTGTGTATATCTCATCATGATTGCCCCCATGTCCACTTCCAGTCTGATGTATATGAGGACCCCTCTGCCGTCCAGCCCCCCCAGTTCCCCTACCAGGAGACCCCCCAGGTCTTCCTGTTCTCTCGTCCCGAAACAGAACATCTGGACCTGGACACGGCGACCACGCTGGCCTGGAAGCTCCGAGGCCTGGCTCTGCTGCTGCTTGTACACAGGTAAGAGGTACAGATACACACCGTTGTTTTTTCTGCACACACTGCACATCCTGTGGTTTATTTTTTTTAATTTTTTTTCTAGCAGAACAGTTTAAATATACCTTTAATCTCTTTGTATTTTTTTAGGGAGAGTCCTTCTGTAAAAACACCAGAGGAGTATAATGCTGCTGTAAGGCTGCCTGAAAAGGTACGACAGTGACATTTATACGATAACCGCTATTCATTTCTTTTACCAATCTGAGTTTTAACTATTTCTGTGTGTGTGTACATGATAAACCTCCAGGGTTCCGAGGTGAGGTATCTGACTTTACGCAGTCTCGATGAGGTCCTGGCACTCTTGATGCATCAAGAGAAAGAGGCAGAGCAGGCCGAGGTGGATGATGATGAAGAGGGAGGAGTGGAACATGAGGTGGAAGATTCACATATTGGTAAATTAGATAGAAAAAAGATGATCTATCACACAATATAAAAGGAGGACGAGATATGTCTTCTCATGTGTTTCTGTGCTTTCAGATGTGTTGGATAATGAAATTGCGGCAGATGTCTACGATAACAGAGGAAACATGCTGGACATGGACTCAATTATCCAACTGACCTTTGATGATTTCCACACTGTAGTAGCACAAAGCAGCCTGACAGTGGCGCTCTTCTACCTCAAATGTAAGACAGTCTCCATACTGGGTGAAGTTAAGGTATTCTCCTTTTTGAAATATGCGTTTTATTTAAATCCACTGCCTGTTAAAGCAATCACTGTCCTGTTAAGCAGGGAGTAGCTGATGCTGATGAATTTTAAGAGAAAATAAATGTGGGTGTAGTTAAATGTAGTTTGTGTTTCCACCACCAGGGGATGCTGTTTCCATGGCTGTTCTCAATTCATTCATTGAAGTTTCAGAGAAGCTTGCAGGTGATATAAGAGCACAGTATGAACTGTATCCACCTTGACGTGTTCACGAAAACTCCCCGCCTCTTATCTAATATTTGCTCTTTCAGTTTTTGCTTAGCTTTAAGATATTTAGGAAAAAATAATGTATTTTTTTATTGTTATTAAAACTCCTTAGAGTCCGGGGTCGATGACGTTCAGATGAGCACCGTCGACTGTGGAGAGTACATCGACCTTTGCTTCCTTCACCCAGCCGTCTCCCTCCCGATTCCATTCCAGCCAATCACAGCCTTCCCCACCGTCTTGCTACTTCGCCCAAATGAGTCCGCCCAGCAGTACAAAGGAATGCTGGGTAGTGAGGCGCTGCATCGCTTCGTCATGCTGTGAGATGCTTTTTCCTAAGAATTAATAAACACATGTCTTAGTTTAAAATTAGCAGACAACATTTCAAGCAAATAGCTACAGGTGAAGTTCAGTTCACTTTACATGAGAAGCTAAAAAATTATTTGCAGGAAACCCTAAATATGATATAAAAATATATGCTTTATTGTTCCTGCTGGGATGTTTGTCTTGGACGTTATTAAAGTGCACAAAGACATTAAACTTTTCCTGAGAACCGCAACTAGCAGCAGTGTTTTACTGAAGAAGATTCCCCAAAGGACAGACATGTTTATAATAAGGATGATAATGAAAGAAAAGGACACAATACATAAACTGAATGACAGTGTTTGTATTGCTTGTGAAGGCTGTCTTATCGCTTGTCAAGTAGACCTCACCATAACCTTAAATAAGCCGGTATCTTCAATGCTTTTTATATAAACACACACAGGAAACAACCCCATGTATCAGCATGGCTATCCAAACACATGTGTACATAAATTTAATTGCTAAAAGAATGAATGGCTTTTTGAATTTTGCGTGGAAATACTGATGCTGTTTGAACATAACTCTGGAAACTCACTGGTTGTGTCAAGATAAGCTTTATACAAGCTTTACCTTAAAGCAGCAGGATGATATGAATCCATTTTCAGGGTCTTCTTCAATCTGCAGGGAGCCAATAGCCTATATATTTTATGCTTTTATGTCATTATTTCTTGATTAAATCTTTGTCCATCCATCTCACCCAGCAAAGTCTGTCAAAGAATAAGAGAAAATTGTTTTAACCTTTCTTTTGCAATAGCTGTATTTCCATCTTCTAATCCTCCGCACAGTACAAGTCAAAACCTGAGGCCGTTGCTGACTGATTTGTTTTGTTCATATAGTGGAAAGATGATTAAAGAGTACATATGTACCTGTACATTCTGACTTTTGTTCATCCAGGAGCCGCCCGGCTTCTCCCATGCACCTGTCCACCCTGGAGGAACTGACGTCATTCCTTCAAGAAGTGCCATACCCGGAGCTAGCAGGCTACAAGCCACACAGAGTACTTGGGCTGTTCAAGACACACACACATGCAGGTAGGAAGCTGTGATCGTGTTTAGTCCAAACCTGCGGGTCGGTGCCCCTCCAAACCTATTCTAATGAAGTCTTGATAGCTGCAATACAAACCATGTACTATATAAACTAAATGGATTTCTTCACTTTTAAATTGATGCTTTAAACAGTAACATTGAGGCAAACACATGCCAACAAGTGTGCCTGAGTGAGTCAAAAGGCTAATTACGGATAAATTGTGTGGCTCCCCAGTGGCCTAAAGGTTAAGGAGCAGACCACATAACCACAACATTCACGGTTTGACTCTTTGTTGCATGCCAAGTCCTTATCTGTCACTATTTCCTGTTTCTTTTTACTGACTGTCAAATAATGGAAAAATGCCAACAAATCAATCTTTTGAAGTATAAATTGTGTACTTTAAAGAGTAGACATCTATTGCTTGTTTTTATTGTGCAAATACCAATTAGATTTTATTTCCAACATTTTGACTATTCAAAAAATTGCAAATATATTTCATGTCATGCCTGGCCCACATGCTTTGCCTTGAAAGCTGCAGCACAGTTCACCCATTGCGAGGCCCGGGGAACATTCCACAATCAGTAAAAAAAAAAAAAAAAGAAAAGCCATTTTCAAGGCAAAGAAAAGCACTTAATGCACAAACAGAAGCCGATCAGATTTTAAATTTCTTTCAGATGTGACGGATGTTACAAATAACTTTGCTCTCATCCGTAAAATTGATAATAAGTCCCGTGGCATGAATGTTCAGGAGTGTTAGGATCTGATCTAGTTAAGAGGACTCCAGAGACAGCAGTGACACACTCTGCATAGTTTGGATATACGCAAAACATCTGTGCAACATGAAAAGATCCACAATGTGACAGATTCAGCATCAGCACAAATCAAATGCCCAGACATTTAAATGATGACAACATCCTTAAACTCAATTATTATACCTATTACCTTAGATAGCATTAAGTAAAGCATCTTATATAATATCGCTTATATAACAACATCACTCTGTTCGAATCAGGTGATTTGGTCTTCTGTTAATGAAATCTTTAATGCTGTAATGGCGGTGTGTGTCTGTCCTGCCAGGTTTGCCGGTGTTTACTGAAGCAGCGAAGTCATTAAGAGGAGAGGTGCTGACTGGATTAATGACAGATGGGCTGGCAGAGAAATGGTAACAGCTCTAAAGACGAGCTTTCGAGTTTGTCCATGACTATCGCCTCCAGTATCCTGATTTATTCAAGACACGTCAGAGTGTAACCAAAGTTTGAAGAGGAGAAAATGTGCATTTTATGAGCTGTCTATGCTCTGAGGTCTCTTAAAAGTAGTCTACTTACACTTGAAGACAGAAAGTGGTTCCAGCGGCTGCATCCTGTCAGATAATAAATTATATTTGTGGGTACATTTAGTAAAGAAAAGTTTATTTGTATAGCACATTTCAACAAAGTGCTTTACATAAATAAAATTAAGTAAAAAATAAATTACAAAGAAACATAATTTAAAACCGTTGATTAAAATGAAAACAAAACAAGAACAAAGTTAGACTGTAGTGAAAAATAATTAAGAAATGACATCAGCAATAGGGAGCGATGTAAGGCTTTTATTCTTCAGGTGGTAGGATGCTGATTTTATGATCGTTTTTATGTGGCTGTTAAGATACAAGTCTGAGTCTATAACTACACCCAGATTTTCAGCATTGTTTGTAGGCTTTTACATCACTGACTGAAGATTAGTTTAGACTTTTAATCGCTTGAAAAACAATTACGTACCTCAGTTTTATCTTTGTTTAATTGGATAAAGTTCTGGCACATCCAATCATTGAATTTCTCAATGCGCTTACTTAGTGTTTGTATAGGATTAAAATCTCCTGTCAGTATGATGATCTAAATGTGTGTGTTTTTGCATAATTTGTTACATTGATGTTTTGGGTGAATTATCTGAGTTTTTGTGTGTGTGCAGGGCGGTGGACCATCACGTAGACATTCCTGCAGTTTTGGCGTTTCCATCCTGGGGAACAAACACTGATCCCTTCACGCTGCCTCTGTCCTCCTCTGCTGAAGAGCTGCTCTCACAAATAAACACTGCACTGCTGCATCCGCTGGTAAATCAAGCCGTGTGTGTGTGTGTGTTTGTCCATTTTATGTTTTGATACACACACTTTGAAGAGGCGTTGTTTATAACGAATAAGATAATTTTTGCAGAGTTACGGATAATAAATATTAAGGCATCCACAATCCCAAAGTTCATTAACTAAGATTGATTTGAATCCCAAAAAATGATGTGGTTGTTGAGTCCTGGAAGTTTGTGAAATTCAATATGGAATCATTCAGGGCTTGTCACAGATAATGAGCACCATATGTGGACTCAGAGTTTAGACGCGTACAGCCCTCCTGTAAGTGTTTATTGTGCTCTTTGCACTGATTAATTAGACTCTATATTAGTATATAGCAGTGGTTGTGTAACTTTAACCTCACTTTGATGGCACAAAACTCTACTGTTGACATTGAACAATGAACAGACACAATCTTTTTTTTGTTTTTAATCATGTAATATTTTTTTATGTGTGGGAATTTTCAAAATTATTTATGTAGACCACATTAAAGCTATGCATGTATATTATTGTAGATGGAGGCAAAATAGGCAGGATGAGATCAATGCACATTAATTAAAATATTTGAGGGTGAGGGGTCTGATTCCTACAGAGAAAATTCCTTTCATTGGATAAAACATACAACCAATAACAAACTCCTCCTCTTGGTGGCACTGTTGCACCCTCATTTTATACATTTTGAAGTGCAATAAGGGCTAATAACCTAATAAAATAAATCTGAACGTTTTTTCTAAATGACTTGTCTTTCCCTGTGTTTATATTTTAATTGAAAACTATCAAGTGATCAGTGTATAGGGCTGAAGGTAACACATGTTAATTGTTAATTGATCACAATGGAGGTGATGAACCCACATCTGAATTAAAAAATAGAGAGGCCAATTTTTAAGTCATTTGTTTAATTTAAAGCCAATTTAAACAAAAGAGCCATATCTTAGATTTATCATTCACAACACAGAATTGCTGTTAATTATTTAAGGAATGTGGCCTCAAAGGTTGGGAGTGAAATAAGTGATAAAAATACTTACGAAATAATAATGTAAGTGATGAAATATATTGAAGGTGAAAAGTAGAGTGATAAATTGCCTTCTACCTTGTGTATGAGATGAAATCTGCAGCAAAGTAAGAAATATATGGCATGCATGTGCAACCAAGACACTTAAAGATTAATGATATACATACATAATGTTGCTTATTACTTGGTTCAGATGTGGAGAGGAGCTGGAATATTTGCCAAAATGGGAGACAATGTTTTCCATACTTTTTGAATGAGTCTTGCAATTTGACAGTGTGCACTTATTATTTTCTTTACTTTTGTAAAACCATCACATCCTCTGAAATGTTTTGTGCAACGTTCCATAACAGCTTCGATCATTCGAAAACATTTCTGATATTTAGCAGGAACAGGCCTTTGTGCCGTTTCTCTGTCTCTTATTATGGATGTTGTTGAAGCATGCAGCCGCTCCCTGTTGGCTTTAATTTAACTTCCTCTGCTGTTTGTCCAGCCTGAGCTGACGGTGGATAGCCTGCCGTCCTTCCTCTCCCTGGGCAAAGCCCTCCTCCTCCTCTTCGTGGGAGAAGAGGAGGATGAGATCGGGCGGAGGCAGAACAAGGCGCTGGTGGAGGAGATGAGCGGAGTGTTGGAGTCGGGAGGGGAGAGAAGGAAGCGATACCTGCCCTGCTGGATCCACCTGTACGTACATCAATCAATAAAACAATCTTTCTGATCTCAAATCTTCACGGCCCTGCTAGCTGAATTGGAGTAGTTGCACCATCCATCTCTCATGGACACAACAAAATCATCATCCTATGTTCTTCTATTTAATTATCTGTCAATACATTGACATCTTGTGTGTATTGCAGTGGCCGTACCCCAGCTGGTATGTCTGTCCTGGGTTCCTACCTGGGCTCTATGCCCCCCCTCCCTGCTCTGGTCCTCAGTCATTTGCCCTCTGGAGGTGAGATCTACCAGTACCCACCCAGCACTCCCATAGCGGCACCAGCTGTCCGCCAGTGGCTGCAGAGGGTCGAGGACGGAATGGAGTCATCTGCAGGTGAGGAGGATGGACGGCTGGAGAAAATCAGCATAACTCACTTAAAATGAATTCATAATCAGCTGTATCCAATCACAAGATTTCTGCATCTTTCATGTATATTATTGCTGCACTTGTTTATGGGATTTATTTACCTTCTCTTCTATGACTAATCCCCTTCTCAGCTACAATTTCTGTTAAATATATGAGCCCTGAATTTGTACTCTTGGGAAATACACCAGAACAATCTGAGTGAACACATCTTAAAAATAGCTCTATTGGTATTAAAATAAATGAATTCACGGTTTAGGTTGGCTTTTCCATCATTACCTGGCGTGTGGGGGGGAAACTGTAAATCTATGCATTATCTGAGGAGCTGGATGAGAGATAAATGTTTGATGAATTAAGGCAGAAATGCTTTTGACAGACCCAAACCTTCACTGTTTCATCGTTAAACAATGAAAAATCTATTTTGCCAAAAAGATTTCAAAATAAACGTATAACATCTGTGCGCATCGCTCCCTTGACGCTGTCTCCTGACAAGTTAGAACACATCTGGAGCTCTTCTAAATACCAGAGATAAGAGACTTTTCACGAGTTTAAAGGCCCGTAAAATGAAAAATACACATTTTGAATCCTGTGTTCCTGTCTTAATTGTTCATGTTCATGCTTGGTATATGCCAAATATATTTAAACAAAATATTGATTTTTGAGTAGATTTTATTTGTGTCTGTTTCAACACCAAATAATTTGTTCGATTTGAATATATTCCACAAAAGAGTCTCTAACTCCCATTATGCAGCAAAGAGCAAAAATGTAATAAATCATGTCAGAAATGAAGGGAAAGAACAATAAAAATCCATATCATCATTATCAGTCTCTTTGGCTTCTGGCCTGAAGCCAAACGTCAGAGTAAATGGAAGCTATCATTGAAGGTGAAGTGGAGTTCAGATAGGCTCATTAATGCCAGCTTCTGTGTCTCTAGAAATCCCAAGACAGCTGCAGCAAATGCTCTATCGTAATGAGTAGACGCCCTTACCGCTAAACTTCTCACTTATCAGCAGCGTGAATCTTTCCTTTCTGAGTCATTTCCCATCTCTGAAATGTGTTTGTTAGCTCTTTTCTTTATCTAGGACCTTTATTTACTAGCTGTTCAATTGCAGCGTGCATCTGTTGAAACATTGGAAGAGGCTAATTAGAGCCTAAAAGACTAAGGGACACAGATTGAATAGGATGATTTCACTTAAGAGTTAAAATGTAGTGTTGTACAGATGTCAGAGTAAAATCCACCTCTGCTTGGCTGTGAAGAAAGTACAAGGCCTGTGCAAGAGGATCTGAATTAAGCAGCTACACATTGTCTTTGTCTTTAATGTAAAAAGTTCGTTAATTGAAATTGATCGTGGGGGAAACTTTAGACTCTAATCTGTGAACCTTTGAACGCTGTTGTTTTCATAGTGAGGGACAAAATAAAACTGTGAGTCACCTGCTGTGTCTTGTCTCTGTCTCTCAGTATTTAGTTTTTTCTGCATGAATCTTCCAATGACTCTTATTTTGTAATATTATCTCTGTATAATTCATGGAATCTCTGTCTGTATTCAAGTTTACGCTTGGTGGGTCTATTGCGGGGGAGCTGAATTTGTCATCGAAGATTTCAGATTTTCAGATGTTTCGTACAGATTTTCATGTTTTACAATGATGGCTAAAATTGTTATATCTGCTGTCAAACGGTAATTTGAGATCTTTGTGTGTGTTTCTCTGTAGGGATGTTGGGTGAGGACAGCTGGCCTCCTGCCGTCGAATTCTACGACTTCCTGAAAGCCTTGGACGAGGATCATCCGGGCTTTGCTGCACAGCGATCCTTCCCTGGGGAAGAAGTAAAAGACAGAAAAGAAGAAGATGAGACTGAGGCAGAGGTGAATGTGGAAGATGAAGAGTTGGAGGAGTCTCTGGATTCGTCTTCCAACACTCCCACTCCTGATTCTCAGTCCCACTTTGAGCTATAACGTAATGAGATTTAAAGGCACAATGACACTTACGTCTGCATCGTGCTTTTCTGTGCAAAGGGAAATTTTTGGGACTTTTTTTTATTTGGAGGATGGGACAAAGCTGAAACTTCACAGGTGAAGATATGGTACAAAAAGTGCAAGGTGCAAGATACCTGGGCACTGATTGTGAGTGTGCCCTAAGACTAATATATTGAATAAACATCATTGTCCTCTGATTCTGTTGTTTTGTTTTTTTTTTACTTTATTTTAAAAAAAAATATCATTTTTTTTATTATGCAATATTGTCGATTGGTGCCATGAATCGCTTTATTCTCCTTTCAGTTAAACTTGTCTGGTTAAGTAGGGTAAATTGCTATTGACTAATTTATTCTCATTTCATTCTCAAAACAATATATTACAATGCTGTAGAATCTATCAACCAGATCACATTCCAGTTTTTTGCACTCCAATTTTGTGCTACAACCATAAATCCTTCTTGTAAACCATTTGGGGAAAAAAAAAACTTGGCAGGTGATTAGTGGAACCGTCTTATCACCATCTACCCTGTAATTACAAGAACCACCACTTACCATAGTTAAGATACAAAATGGATAACCAGAAGCCTGATTATTATTATTATCACAAGTTTGTCCTACACGCTTGTTGGTTACAATCTGCAACCCCATCACTGGATGCCACCACATAGTACACACCAGGACCTTAAAGGCTTTAATATTTCCCTTTATATTTCCCTTAAGAGATAAATATTACCCCACTTGCAGCTGGATTCACTTTTCTTAGAGTTTGTTGGGCAATGGAAAATCTGAAAAAGTGATGGAATTTAAAAAATAGCAACTTCCAGGCCTGCAAGTCGGTATATTTGTTTTGGCAAACAAATAAACCCAAATGCTTCAGAAATTTCCACAATACCCATGTTTTAGTTTGGACTGTAAAAAATATAAATTGATTAAACCTGGTTAAAAATTAGACCATAGATAACATTTTGTTTTTTTTATTGCAGGAAGTTAGCAAAATCCACTTTGTGTAATGTGATGGTATTACAGTGAAAATGAATTATTCCCATTAATCAGAGGGCATAAAAACAACGTCACGTTACGTCGTTTTCTGCGTTTACGTCAGATTTGCAGCGGCACTACGCATTGATTACGCAATGCCGGGAACGTCAATTTAAACAAATATCATACTTCACTCGGACAAGTAAAAAAATGCGGTTTGAGAGGGAAAAAAAAGTATTTCGTGTAAAATATGGACGGTGTGGTCATCTGGGAGATGCGGGAACCAGCGGTAAGTCATGCTAACGCCATGCTAATGCCCGAGAACCGCACTAAGGTTGCTGCGCGCGTGACAGTTTAAAACCATCAACGGCTTTCTCACGTGCTCCCCAGTGTCGGCTGCGGGGATTCCGTCTCCTCCACCGGGACCGGTTCCGGTGCTGTGTCGAACCCGAACCCAAACTGCTAAGGTAAATAAAGTTATACAGGTATTAATATAATTTTAATATAAAACACTCCGGAAAATACACTTTGTTTTCAAGACATGGATAATAAATATAAGCTGCTCACCATGGTTGCTTGGTTATATTTTTAAATAGGAGCAATTTAAAACAAATGTCTACACCACACAACCTATTTCTTATATGAAATTGTATTTATAAAAACTATCGACTAAAATGGTATTAAATTTCAACTGAGAATGATGTACTAAACCAATAAAAGCTCTTTAAGGCATCGATTTAGGAGAAGGTAAAGCCTGGAAATATCATGAAAATATAATGTGTTGTTAAAAATGCGTATGAACCTTATTTTGCTGGTTAATATATTTCATTATGTGCTCATAAAATGGAATGCAGTTATAAATTTAATGACCCAAATGTGCATAATACAATACAATGTACACTTACGCTATTCTCACGTGAGATTTTAAATGCAAGACATAAACTTCTATTGTGTTTTTGCAATTTTGTATCACATACGTTTCCCGAAGCAGCCGCTGACCACTATTGCTAGGTAAGTCTTGCACACATCAAGATTAAGGCCGGATATGGTGGAAAAACACAATCAGATGCAGTGGATAATAACATTAAGCAATCTGCTGGTGTCAGTGACCTCTTCAGAATGAAGTTCATGTCTGAAAGGACCAGGCAGCAGCAATGAGGTAATAATTGCTGCCTCTCTTTGTCATTCCTAACTTATGAATCATGAATCACTGCTTCTAATCAGTGACCTGTGCTTGATAATTGCTTATATCTCTGTGTTTCTGGCTGTCTTCCTTCAGTTCCTTCTGCTCAGCCTTGATTGACAGCTGATCTGTATTGAGCTGCCTCTTTTTCTTTTAGTGTGTTTTTCAGTGCCAAAAGCACAGCCAACATTCTAATCCATCGTATAAACAATTCCACCTTTTTGTGGATATGCTACATTAACTTTATAAACTATTCCAATTGCTGTCACCCTTGTATAATCATACCATGTGTGGAACTCGCACCAACTCAAGGTGAAGGACATGTAGAAATATCTTGGAAATGATTCCGTTGTTTTTTTTTCCCCCCATCATTTCACCTCCTGTCCAGTAATAACACTGGCATGATGGAATGCCTTTGTCATTTTTTCCAGCAGTTAATATGCAGAATATCAAGACGTTGGATTGGTCTCTTTTAATTAGTTTGGCTGTTCCAGATGTCAGTCCTAAAGTGGGTGCTGAGGGCTGAGATTATTTCACTTGCGTTGTGGTTTGAGGTGGAATTTTTATTAACCCAATGTACATATTTGGCTTCTAATTAGCTTCCTAATTCCTGGCTTTGGCTGTAACATAAACCTTTTAGATCCGTCGATGCTTCCTGTAATCAGTGCTAATCTATACTTGTACTGTGAGTAGTATTTCCTGTTTAAATTAATTTGTGTTATTTGCTCTGTCAGGCCCCTGATTTACCGTTTCAACAGGAAAAAAACTTCTTACTTCAAGAAATATTTGAATAATTTGTTCCGCACATGGCAAAAATAACTTCTGACAACTTACGGATCCCTGTCTTAGAGTCGATTCCTCCTCCATGAATCAGTGCTCCGTTTACTCTTTCCTTTTCAAGTCCATCATTGTCAAAGAAAGCTCAAGTAAGCGGAGAAGAAACACAATTTAAAGCCAAGGCCAAGGTAATCAGCGTTCTTTTATACACAGACGTCTGGTTTTCACTTTTATATTATTCGTTTGGACTTTTTGTGTTTTATTTTCAGGGTAACGAATAATTAGGATTAAATAGTGATGTGCTGCTTCCTGTCTGGCAAAGTGTTTTTGATTTAAAATGTATTTTTCAGATTTCTGGGCTTAAAAGCTTATCTGATCTCAACTAGTTTCAGCTATGCAATATGTGGCTCTGCCAGTGTTGGCTTGAGAAAATAAAACAACTACCGGCGCTGACCTTGCAGTCAGTTCTGCTGCTGTTGGCAGCCGTTTCTGACAAACTGACCCCCGCCAGACAAGCAGAGAGGAGAATCGAACACATGAGATAATGGTTTGGATCTGATCAGAGAGATATTCTAAGATGAGGTTACACAAATTATAGGTTATTTTTGTGCCTGCAGACAGTTTGATAAATGGTGACAAATTAAACCTGCTTAATCTCACAATCTCCTGACATTGGCAGCCTAAGGAAACAATTTGTGTGTAGTAGTAGTAGTAATTCAGTGTTGTTGGAGTCAGTGAACTGACATTGAAATTTAGCCATCAAATATTATGATAATAAAAAAAAACAAAAAAACTAAGCAGTGTCTGATTTTATCTTCTCAAATGTGACAGTTTGCTATAATTTTTGTCTTACATGAGAGTTAACTGCGCTGCTTTTGAAATGGATAAATCAAAGAATTCATGAAGCCACCTCAGGCTAGCTTTTCCCACATTTTTTATCTATTTATCAGGAATTGATTTCCAGATGAATCAATAATGGAAATAATCCTTAGTTGCAGCCCTATGAGAGAATTTTGGTGAGTTTAGTCATCTCTGAATGGAGAGATTGTGTTGTTAGATGCAAAGAAAAAGGACATTAATGGAAAGCGCAAAACATGCATTGACAAAACTAGATAAACATGATAACCTATAGAAAACACTTCGCTCTTCATCCGATCAGGTTTTGGGATATTTATCAACCTGTTGATTTTCCCTGGTTTTGCGTCAGTATTAATGAGAGAGTAGTTTAATTACTGTTTAGTGGTAATTTCCAGCACATTTCCTCCATTCTCCCTATAATGATGGTTCTGTCTCATGGTTAATTACAAGCTTGTATGAGTTCTGACTACAGACAGTACATGGTCTGTGGTTTTGACGTCAGCACTGAGAACAGAGAACAGGAACACTGAGTTTTACTTGTTACCTTTAATTTTAGGTGTAATGTTTACCATCCATTGTTCTGGGAAACTAACAAGAACTTTTGCCTGGTGTTTCCAACGTTTCATAGTTTGTTCTCACACAAGTGTGTGCAAAGAACAGTTCAGCATCATTTCTGAGTTAATTGGTCGGTGCCTGTGAAGGACGACTGTTCACGTGAGTTTCTTTTAAAGTTGAGTTTCTTCGCCTCTTATAAAAAAAAACGTTTCGGTTTGCACACACATTGAGATACTTGTGTGGAAAATAATTGTATTTGCTGCAATCTGGGAAAACCTGAGTTAATATAATCAAGCAGTCGGGAAATGATGCTGCTTGGATGAAGAGTGTAACCAGATTGTAGACCAACCATACACGGCAGTGGTGCACGTGAGTTATGACATTAGTGTGCGCATACCATCTGTATCAGTCAATTTCATAGGAACACGCACGCACTGACCACACACTCAATGTCTCAAGTGTTGTGGGAAGTGTTACCTTTTAGACTATCTGTTAGACCATATATAATATTTGTGCAGTGAATTATTTTTAGTTATAAGATTAATTGTTTGCTGTGGCTCTCATGTGATGTCAACCACTGATGCTAAGTGCTAAGATCCACATGCAACATAACAGAAAACACAAGGTCCATTTCACATGAAGTGCTCCTTTTAATTCTTGTAAAAGTTTCAACCGTTGTTTTATAATGCTGACAACATTCTCTGGTTTAAGCTCTTTGCTTGGTGGAGACAAATGCAACAGGTTGTGGACATTCATTGAAGCTTAACAGTAACACCTGAATGCAGGCGTGTAAGGAGCACGGATGATATGATGATGAGGCAGAAACACAGCAGAGCAAAGAGGAGCTGCAAACATTTTGACTTTGTTTTAATTCAGCAGTTTGTATATGCCCATCTAGTCAATCCCTGGCTGATCCTTTGTTTCTTCATTTGTTTCGTTTGTCTTTGTTTTTGGCCTAATGAAATATGTCCCCAGCGATCCAGAGATAAGGACTTGTGTTGGGAATACATTTGGAATGTGTGCACGTGTGTGTGTTTGTGGACTGGATCTGGCTGTGTGTGGGAATGTATTCCAAGATTGTGATGATAATTGTTGAAACCCCTACAGGATGTTCTCACAGACAGAACCAGGCTTTGCAGGCTACATTTGGGCATAATGGTGCAAAAGATGAATAATGTACAACTCAAATGACCACAACTAGTATCTATCATTGTCATCTTAAATTTACACAAGCCATTGAGGAGGAGTTTATTATCTTCACAATTTGAGGATTTAAAGATGTGATTTTGGGGGGAGATACTGGTTATAGTATGTCTCACTCACAAGAGATTTCACTAAATGTCTCTATGTGGCCAGATAATACAATATTTCTCAAGGAGAAAAAAAGCAAAGTTTAGTGAAAAGTCTAAAAATTGTGCAGTGTTTTACCTCATATCACTTTAATCATCTTGTGACCTTCAGATTAACCCTGTGACCTATTGGAGGAACCTTGAACCCCAGGTTAACCACCCCACTCGCCCTTCTACTGTTCTAATAACTAACTATGTCTGCTTCGCTGCTCTCTGTGTAATGATCATGACAGCTTTTTTGGCATATTGTTCTTTTGAAGGTGGCTTCAACTATATTTGTATTTTAAACCATCAGAGGTGATTTGTTTGACATCCCCCTGATTCAACTTTCCACCAGTAAGTTAGACAGAAGTCAGAAAGCCTAATCAGCTTCTTTCTTCCCATGTGAGGAAATCAGAATTTCCACTGAGGTTGTGAGGAGGTCAGTGAGCAATTATAAGAAACGTATGAGTGTGTGAACTTGGGTGACATTTTTTATTAATATGTTTTATTCATCAGCTCCAGGGGTCACAGCTAATATTTGGCCGGTTGCCTTACAGTAGCTGGTCAAACATTCCCATGGCAGCAATCTTTATGAGACAATGGCTATTTACTTAGACCATTTTATTTTTTGCCCAAGACAGGATAAAATGCAAATTAACAAGCATTCATGTAACTGCTTCTTCAAGAAGCAAGAAGAAGCTTTAAATATGATTCTTGAATCAATTTCTACTGGTGAGTTGCCTCAGGCTATAATGTCTTCTAGTAATTCTGTCTAAATTTCACAAGTTATACTCAATAGTGATCTAATATAAAGTGCTGTGTAATTCAATACATTCAATAATATATGGCCAAATATAAAGAAAGAAAGTTCCAGGTCTCAGGTTTAAAAAAGTCATAAAAACTGAATGATGGAAATGAGTTGTCTTTAATAAAATAAAAAAAGCAGGCATAGAAGATTGTGGAAATTAGCCTTTTTAATTTAGGAAATGATGATGTTCATAGTTTGATACTTTTCAGATGTGTAGAGGTTGAGTGTGGTGATGACTGCAGAATTTTACCTACGAATGTATTGAGTAAAAGATGGAATAATGAAATCATGTTTCTGTGTTAATTTTAACTGCTTGCTTGCACAGGTTGATAGACAGGAAAAATTGTGTCTGTGTGCGTGTGTGTGTGTGTGTGTGTGTGTGTGTGTATGTGTGTGTGAGTGAGATGTTTAGGAGGCTTTTATTAGGTTTGTTAAACAATTCTGGGAAGAGAAACACAATAGCCCACTGCCATAGAGGAGTAGATGTCAGGAAATTTGCTGCTTGTGCATGAGTGTGGTGAAAAAGAGAGAGAATATGGAAGACTGTAACATGATTCGAGACAAAGCCCCTCTCACTCTCCAGGATTTGATAGATTTTTATTTCTCGTCATATTTGAGTTTGGGTTGCCAGATCAGCAGCAAGTGCTAACTAAGAACAGCATCTCTTTTTTATAAAGAGTGATACTTGATATTTTACTCCTACTTAGTTGTAACAGCAATTTTTCTTGACTACCTATATCGTATTATTGCATGAAATAGCGAAAAGTGTAAAAAGCTTCAGTGTTTCTTTACTTCAATGCATAGAAATTCCCTCCCACCTCCTGCTCCTGGCGGCCAACACCTTTTAGCACCCATTGAGATGGATCACAAAAGCTCTTTCTTGCTCTTTGTGTGTGTGTTGGTACAGATTTTCAACATGTAGACAAAAGGGAGGTGTGTGTGTGTCCGTAACCTAAGGAGGAAAATAAAGCCCGGTTCAGAAAAGAAGAAAGTTCAAATTTAGAGACATGTGGGAGCTGTTTGATTTGATTAGTACAGCTGATTGAGTTGTGAGATTAGATCAGTATTAGAAATTTGGCGTCACAAAGTCATGGCTTGATGCATGAATTGTCATTTTTTTTATACAACCAGGCCAGGAAGTAGTATTATAATTCAGTCCGTTATCTTGTTTCTCATGAAGTTCTTCAGAACTGGTCCTTAACCCTGATTTCATTTGCGAATCATCTGTGACGTCAGACCTGCTTACGTGTCTTGTTCTGAACTGCTTCACTTAAGACTTTATTCAACATCTGAACTTCTGAGGAAAGAATTCCTATTCTTTATCTAACCAGCCTGTGCAAAACATAAACAGGGCATATCCACTACTCACTACACTAGAAATTAAAACTGCTGTTTAATGTTATTTAAAGGCACAATATGTCATTTGGTTTAGAAAATAATGCAAAAATTGAGATTTTTTTTGATTGAGATTTTAAGGACCCTGATTTACCATAATGTTGTCTCTGTGGGCTTTTTCCCACAGTCACACAGTTAATGGCTGCTAATCCACAATCCAAACCCAATCAGACTGGCTAACCAAACCTCTGTATGTGTGTGTCTGCCTGCACGCCTGAACATTTTGCATTCCATCTGGGACTGTCTGTCTCTGGCTATTTTTGTTGGGATGTGTGTCTCTTCTAAACCGCAAGTTTTTTCTAAAAGTGAAACAAAGGGAACCAGGAAGTTGTTTGGTGTCTTTGCCATGACAACGCATCGAGGGAGAAGTCACTGCAGGACAACCATTTGAAGCACATATTTATTAATGCATATATGGAGGGCCTAAACTAGTAAGAAGAGGTATTTAAAGATGTGTGTCAGTGTGTGGGGGGCGTGATGTGATCCTGTCAGACCATGCCACATGTGGGAGGATCTTTCATAATTTAAGTTCCTTTCACCTTGCCACCTAAAGACATCACATTCTACAGGTGGCAAGAAACAAGATTAGGGATGTGCATTTTGGGGATGGTTTGAGGTATTTTAGCTAGACTTGCTGAAAACTAAATGGAATGAAAAACATTTACTCATCATGTCACTAAAATATAGCCTGCAGCATTACTGTACGTCACTCCCTAAACCTATTTACTCTTACTGTGAATTAGCAGTATATAAACCTACTTTCTAGGAGACAGGGTTTCATGTAACATCTTTTACAGTCTCTCCACTCTTTACTAAAACCACAGCATGAGGAGCTTTCAGACCAAAACCATGAAAGATAGATGATTAAGTTTTATTGCGGCTCCTTCGGGTTCTTCCTTTCATCTGCTATCTCCTTTATTGTTCTTTCGTACATTACTGCATCATTAAAGGACTGGTTTGGTTTTAAGATTTTTTTTGTTGTCTTATACCTCAAGTCAGAAGAAATGGAAAAGGTGAGCTGAGCTCAGATTCTATAAATATTTGTGATCAAGTTAAAAAAAAAAAGGAGGAAGTTAAATCTTTCAAATTGTCCAAACATGGATGCATTTTCATGGCAGGAACAGAGGTTTGGTTTTATGTGGCTGCCAGGCACTGCTGAGCTACTCATGCTGCCACATGTTTATAGAATCTGACCTGCACCCTTTATATTCAGTTTTGATCCACTCTGATGAATCAGAAAATCTTACACTACCAGGAGAGATAATTTATTGCATACCTTGAACCTATGGAAAGAAAGATGAGCAGTTAGACGATTTTTGATGTATTTGTTCTCCTGATGATTCCTTAATTTTCCATCACTTTCTCAGCTGAAATGGATTATGACATGATCCCCTGCTTTAAGCTTTTCAATTTTGAATTAAAAAGTCTGTTTATATTGGAAACTTTTGCAAAACACCGAGAGGGAGAGCCAGAAAGAGGAAGAGCAGAGGTCAACATTCTTGCTGGTCCTCAGAGGACACTGCAGATAGAACAGAAGGACCACGATGCAGTGAGAAGTACAGGGTCAAAACATGAACTCATGTCTGCGAGAGCTGAGTTTACAGCTCGCAATATCCAAACTGCTCAGTTCCGTAACATGGAATAATAATAGAGAATGGTTTATAAAATGTAGCAACCTGTTATATAATCCTATAACAGCTTAACAACGTATTTCTTTAAAGTCAATAAAAGCAGGCTGAGGTAGAATTTCACCCACGTAATCTGTATCAGTAGTATCCATGACAACAAACATCCTAACATATGGCTGATTGCTCTCTAGTATCTGCACCATTACGTCAGTAACATCTCCCCTACTTGTGCAGGCAGGTGAAGTAGATGCATCTAATGAGTGATCAGCTTCTCTGCAGCGATAAGAGCATCTTTTCCAATTAAAGCATCTGGTCCCAGATGTTCCTCTTATAGTGAGAGTGCTCCATACTTTTGGAGAATAGTTATTAATGCCATTCTTCTTGGAGAGATGAAAGCTTTCAGCAGTCTATAGCTTCAAAGCAGGTTGTGTCTATTGTGAGAGAACGCAGTCTAGAGTGAGATGAGGTGTGTTATGCGAGCAGACGTGTATTCCAAAGAAGCAGCAAAGGTCATACTGAGTTTTCCAGTGATGTAATGGGGTTGGGAAGTTTTACTAACCTCAAACCCCAAGATATCCTTCATCATAGTTTTAATTAGTCTTAAAGGAAGTGAGGAAGATCTCAGGGGAAATATATGATGCATTTTCTGATGAGATGGCAATGTATGAATAGTGACTCACTAAAATAATTTCCCAGTATCACAGACTACTGTGTAGAGTACTGATGGAAAAATTCTTTAACTGTAGAAGGAAATAAAAACAGTATGGGTGTTCCTTTATTATTCATTTTGTATTTTCAAATCCTATTTTGAGATCAAAGCTTTGATCAGTTTTACAGTGATTCTGGAATTAAAACAGTGGGAGTCATGAAAGGTAATAATTTTATGTTGGAAACCATATATAAATTATGCCCAGGCCTATTGGTCTATACAACATTACAGTTTATACTTATTAAATCAAGTTTTAGTTTATAAAGTGCACTTAACTGCATGGAAGTATGAGGAAATGTACATAATCAAAAACAAATTTTAATTGTATACTTTGGGGGGACATAAAAAAGAATTTATTCTATTTAAAAAAAAAAAAAAAAGTACTACATTGCCAGATGAAAATTGAACTTGAGATTAGACGTGTGTGTCAGTCATGATGCAATGTGGGCAATCAGTGTATTTATGGTGCCAAGGTGACACAAAACAAGGCTGGAATAAATTTTCTGAATATCACCTCTGTTGAGCTCAGCAGTTACAGTTTCAGGCATGGATGATAGATGTGTAGCTGTTTGTGTTTCCCCCCGAAACAAGAACATCACAGCCAATATGGGGTACATCCAAGCGGTTGAATTGGGTTTATTGATGAAGCTGTCACAGACATATGTATGCTCAACACTACACTACTTAGAAATGTTCAGCATATTATTCTAAATGAATATTATAATGTTTTTGTATTTTTTTGTTCTGTTGTGCTTTAGGGACAAAATTGACAGATGGTAGATGCACAAGAGCTGTTTGGGTTTCTCATGGGTAGAGAATCCCCCCTTCCTTCTCTCACACACACACACACACACACACACACACACACACACACACACACATACACCAACACTTTTTCTGTCTAATCAAGAACATAAACGCTGTAGGACATTCCTGAAGAACAGTGACGGAGGAGGATGTTTTTCAGAGAGAGGCACAAAGAGGAGGATATTTTCTTTACTGCAGGTTCATATAGGGGAAAAAATAAGCAAAGCTAATTGTTACCTCCACACACACACACACACACACACACACACACACAGAAACACACACACACACACATTTTCCCTGGATGTGTATGTTTTGATCCTCTGTATACTGTCCTTCATAAGGTCATGTTGACTCCACCCCTGTTGCCACGTATCATAGTTTCTAACCTTATGTCAGTTTCCTCTTTATTTCTGTCACAATGCAACATGATTTTCAAGAGATGTTTTATTTTCATTTCCTCTTAAAGCCGCAATGTCTGTTTTTGTTTATTTAATTTCCGACCACACACTTGACAGTTAGTGTAGAGTGGAATAGGTAGCCTTATCGTAATAAATAAAGATGTTACAATGTCTATTGACTCAACCCTAGTATGTATGTATCTCTGTCTGTCTATTTGTTTTTTGACTTACTCAGCAGTTGATCATCTGACTGTCTTTATACATGGTGAGTGTATTTCTGAGGAACAAAGTGCACTGTCTTTGCATGTGAAGGTGTTAGCATGAGCGATACTCAAAAAAGCTGCAAGTAGCAATACTAAAGGCAAAGCAATATGAAGTTCGGAACAGCCATGTCTTAAACAAAACCTTAATTTAGTATAGTTTTCAGGATTGATCATTAAAAAATAGAAATCGATAGAAGTGTTTTGTCCTTACAGCTGAGTAGTAATCAGAGAACAGATCCCCTAGGAAAGGAATTGACATATGAATGCGTTGCTGGAATGGATCATTATTCAAGGGGAGCCGTTAAACTGCAAACTGCCTGTACCATGCAACTAATACATTATGTCTGTCATGTTTGAGAGCCACTTGGACACAGGCTGCAGGTCGTAGAGGCACTAGATCAGTGCATGTGCTGAAAAGAGCAAAAACCCCACAAAATCTGCAAAATCCTATAACTCTGTATGTCAGCGTACTGTAGAACAGGCCTTTAGCACTCAGTATCACTGTATCACAATGGAACAAAACAGGTCATGTGTATGCACAGAAAACACTGCAGCAAATCATGGATTCAGGCTGGCTGTGAATAGCTCCCTCGTGGTGCCTGCAAAGGTCCCCCACATGCATGAAACTAGCGTTAGATTTACGATTGGAGCTGTGAGGAGAGAAGTGAAGACATCAATCTGTGATTCATGTATGGTCTGGGAATAAAGATTTGTAGGCTGAACTGTGCGTGCGTGTGTGTGTGTGTGTGTGTGTGTCTGGTGTGTGTGTGTGTGTGTGTGTGTGTGTGATATCGATGGAGGAGCAGGATAACGAGCAGCTGTGTCGTCCCATTCTGTGTCCTTGAAAACACACATGCCACACACACACATGCTGCACCCGCTGTATGATTGATTGCACTTTCTTGACCCGGTGTAATGTAGGGAGGCTTTGTATAGTACTCACACATATTGTACCAAAGGCGAAAGTCATTCTGTGGAGTGAAAATGAATGGGATCATTATAGAAGGCAGAAACTCGGTAAGAGCATCATTTGGATTCCGAGTGTAAAGTGTCAGTATTTTGTAATCCATCTGTTTTTCTCTGCTGCCGTTTACTGTTTTTGTCAAAGGTTTGATTCAATTTCATATAGAGAAAGGAAGTGCTTTTCTCATTATACTCCTTCAGCACAGGGATGGACTACAAAGCAGTTTCTAAAAAGCCCTTGAAAACCTCTTAGATTTTCTGTACTTGGCTTTGTTTCCTGCTCCCACAAAGAATAGAAAGTGTAGAAACCATTAAAGGTGGTGTAAATAACAACAAACAAACTAAATAAATCATTATATAAAACTGCCACAACTACCAGCCTGAATACATATGCATTTAGTCATTTATGCGAGTTGAAACTCGTTTCAATTATGATCTAAGGTTTTTTTTTTTTTTGGGCTACAAATCATCTTTGTGTCATGATTTCAACTGTAGCAGCACTAATTAGGGAACAAGCTAAAGCAAATACACTGTAATTTCATTTATCTTAAAGGTCACATTGTAGGCAGTAAGTTGCAATTGCATTAGGACAAACCATAATGTGTTCCCTTTTCACAGCCATTTAAATTCAGTCATTAATTAATATTACTGAGAAGAACACAGAGCAGCTGCAAATAATCTGAAGACCACAGGGTGCTTATACTATCACCAGAGAAAAAAAAACTTTTACTGCACTTAAGTTTGTTTTAAAAATGGTGCTCAAGTGAGCAAGCATTTAATGGTTCAAAAATGGGAAGAGCGCATTAATTCTAGTCTTTACTGGATGCTTGCTGCTCCGTGGCTTTGAAAATGTTTATATTTCAAGAAGTGCTGATTCCTGATGCATCTCATAGACACACACAGCACTTAGGCAGAAGGTGCAAAAAGGAGTGATCTGTCAATATTTATGGATGACAAGAGGTCAGAGGGAAAGGAAGTTCGACATGGAAAGCGATCAGAGGAAGGTAGAGATACATTATGTATGAGGGGAAGAGGGGCCACAGAGGAAATGGGAGTAGATAAACACAGATATATAGAGATTTGTCAATGTTTACGCATACTAAGGAATGTTAAAAAATAATGTTTTTTTTTCCCCTTGTATAGATTCTACTTTAGTTTGTGCTCCTCCATTTTCAGATACTTATTTGTAGCAGCAGTTTTATGTAGATACCACTACTGCAGGACCACCTCCAATATTTTTTCATCATTTAAACAATGTCCTGCTCACACACTAAATAACTTAACCGTTACACTGTTCAACCCGTTAAACACAGCATATAATTTACTGCACTGCCCTTTGTATAAACAATAAAACACAGCAATTCTCTTCCACAGGAGAGGTTGTTGGCAGCCTTAAAACTCAGTTAGCCATAAAACTCATGCTGTAAATTACCAAATAATAACCTGGGTGTTTATTTGTTTCAGTCACTTAATAGATCAGGCGTTTTTTGAGACCAGGCAGCAGTTTATGACAGGTGAAATATTCCTTTCAGACAAAAATCTTGATAAGCAAAACTGGAAAAAATAGTAATTTACCCA
Source organism: Eupleurogrammus muticus (assembly GCA_036785175.1). Classification (NCBI taxonomy): domain Eukaryota; kingdom Metazoa; phylum Chordata; class Actinopteri; order Scombriformes; family Trichiuridae; genus Eupleurogrammus; species Eupleurogrammus muticus. Next base: position 3,901,382 of record JAYKQN010000024.1, read on the forward strand.
AACTATTTTATTACCAGTAAGACTACTGTATACCATTTTTAAAAGTAAAACAATTCAGCAATTTTTAACTACTGAGACAAACATTTGACAGATTATTATTTTTTTTTTGAGGAGTATAATCTCCATATCATTCATATCCACAAAATCTGGTTTGTTTGACCAGTTATAAATACGATTTTTCTGCATGCTGCTTTGTGTCTCTGGTGGAGCCCAAGTCTCTGCTTTTAGGGAGAAATGATGAGATTTTTATTGACCAGCCCAAGGTCACAAGAATACTTATTTGTGGGTTTATGTTGTTTTTTTTTTTCTTTAGATTTAGGCCTCACATCGATTTTTAATTTATTGATCCTCAGGAAGCCACCGCCAGAGTGCTTTCTGTTTGATAGCATTTCCTCCTAACAGCAATATGACATAGTGCACTTCAGTATATGATCAGCAACAAGATCAACCAAACTACACAATCAATGGCGATTGTCTTCCTACAAAGAGATTTCAAATGATTCCTGCCACGAATGAAAGAAGCACCTCACTGCAGAATACATCATTAGAAAATGGTCTTAACATTGATTGTTGATTGACCAAAAAGAAAGGAAACTGTAGGGAAGCTCATGAAGAGCAGACAATAAAAAAGTTGTGATTAAATAAAAAAAATACCCACTTCAAGTGATAAAAATGAGATACATACTGTATAACCCAATAGGAGATTGACCAAAAAAATGTGATAAATGTGAAATTAGACTCAGTCTCATCCAGTCTACTATGACCTACTAAACTGTGTTAGCCTTAGTAAGACACAATTTCTATATTAAATGTATATTTTTTTATTTTATTATGAGTAACAATGGAAACCTACATTGTTGTCTCTGATGATTTCACCAATCATGGCTCCTATCATGTATCGTGAGAATAATAATTTTCTGCAACCCAAAGCAGTAACCATGTTCCTCAGGCACATGATTCCAGAGAATCATGAAAATAATCGTGTGTGTGTGTGTGTGTGTGTGTGTGTGTGTGTGTGTGTGTGTGTGTGTGTGTGTGTGTGTGTGTGTGTTACAACGTGGCAGAGCAGCTGATGGCTGGGTGCTGTCTCATCCAATCACAGAACATTTTAGCCCGCAGTAAGACTTCACCTTGCCACAGTCTGCTGTTCTGGGGTAATCAGCAAAAAACTATGTGTCTGTGTTTTCAGCCTAGTTGAAACACAGCATGGGAGTACTGAGGCATATTCAGTGATAAGGCCAGATTTCTATGCTTTCATTGTAGCAACAAACCTCATTGTCCTCAAGTGCAGTGGCATCATTTCAGTTTACGGCAGCGTATACCAAGGAACACACTTTCCTAGAGGGTCCATGGGTTAAGGTTAGAAAGAGTTGTGAATTCAAACGATTTGATTGATTTAGGCATCAAGAATGTCCACTATTTGAGATGATTAGATTAAGCGTTCACTGAGCTTTATCCAATTATATGACCAAATGTTCTGGTTGGAGGATGACGTCATATTCAGATCTCCAACAAGTCAAAACCAGCCTAGCTTCAGTGAGTTCATCATTGTGGATCTGATGCGATGCGTGCCATAACTCCAGGAGTTTCACAAAATGACAGACAAGTAGCTACAAGTACTGTCTTTATTAATGCATTTCTGGCAATAACTTAGCATGTTTTATTGCTACATTGGGTCATTGTAATTTTACCATTAGAACAAGTTTTTCATGAAATGTACCTTAGATGTGGTAGCAAAGTTATCAAAACCTTGTTGAGAGCCTCACGACTTCACTTATCATTATTCTTTTGATGATTAATAGCAAACAAGACATCACTTAGTAACAATTATTGATCTCCATTTAGCATAGTGCAAGGAAATCAGCAAGAAAACCACATCATCCATCTGTTCTCAGTCTCTGAAAATGTCTGTGTCTGCACACGGTACATCCTGGAATGTATTTCAGGAAGCCAAGATTGGAATCTTACCACTAATCTAACCAGTTTTGTCTGTTGTGCATCTGGAGCGTTACTTTTCACACCTCTGGATTTGGTCTGGAATCTTTGTGTGACTTCATTTCAGGGTCTGTCATGCCATCTATAAAAGTGTGTTACAAATTCGTATGACGGGCCTCGAACGGGCCTATCCTACAGAACACATTTTTAAAGGAACACTTGTGTACACAAGAATGTGCAAGCGATAACTGATAACATTTTTTTCCGCTTTTATCGCCACCATGGCCAAGCAGAGAATCTTGCAGTGATCCTTTTGATGAAAAGATCGAGAAAAGAAGGAAAAGAACGTAAGGTTTGCTTCCTTGAAGAAAGGGGCTGGCACGACTCTAGGTGATGGCTCCTCTAGCCGGAGGTAAAGAACTGGTGGCAGGGTTTTGCAACAAACCAGTTCCTCAGCTATCACCTAAGCAGTTTTGATGCTGCAACAGAGCCAGTCAAAGCATGACCTCAGGAAATGACTTTGTTCTAACAAATAGCAGAAACATGTTTAATATATCTGAATCAAACATTGGTTAAATGCATAGTATTGAATATATAAATGAATGTAAAGCTTTATAGTTTTCCTGTAGCTTCTAATTGGTATTTGCCAGACATTTTAGCTGTTGAAAAGAAGTGTGAGTTGGACCTGGTGCAGCTCTCATAGAGGCAGGCAGGGCAGGTTAGGACTGTTCTAGCAATACTAGACTGAAACTGGACATGTTCAGACCTGAGAGGGAGAAGAGGCAAAGGGGAGCTTTTCTACTCTGAAGCAGTCTAGTCTGTGTTTTTTTTAATTGTTCCCAATGTAGATGTTCATGTCACTAGCCATTAAAAGGCAGTAAGTTGTCGTCACTGTCACTCCTTGGTTCATCCCTCCGTTAAGCAAGGAAACGAAGAGACGGCTTGCTCTGCACAGATACTATCATAGCAAAAACAGAAGCAGCCATTTGTCGGAGCACACTGGAAAAAGTTGTCAAGATAGTGATATCATGGAAACAAATCCCACACTCAGCCTACTTTCTCTCTCGCAGCACTCTGCCATTGAGATGCTGCGTGTACACATGCCCTTACTAATGCATTACTCATATTTACATTATCATTACATGAAAAAGCTGCATCGTCAAGTTCCTAAATGGTATTGTTACTATTATTTGTTCCACGGTTGCCATGGTGTTGAAACATGCCTATGAGAAAATCTTAAGTCAATTAAAGCGTACAGGAACTGACCCTTTGCTTTCACAGTATCATGAAAAGAAGTCACAATGACGGCTCGAGTGGTTTATTTTAAGCTGCAAAAAAGAGAACTGGAGGGACACTCATAGAGACACACACACATATATATATATACATTTATTACATATATCATTTACATGGAACCATTTTCACCACCCAAAGCCCACATGAAGTGAGGGCAGTCTGAGTCAGACTGGTGTGCGGCCCTTTTGCTATGAAATAACACCTTGGAAAGCAGCGGTTTACCTCATGTGTGTTGCCACACAACTTCCACACTTGAAGTTATTGGCTTTGACACTTGTTATTTCTCTGCTGCCATCACACAGACTCCACCAGACTGGACGTAAAACATTAAAAATGCTTTAGAATTCCGTACCTTGCTTGTGTTTCAGGAAAGGAAAGTGACAGATGTTTTGAAGTGGGACACTGAATGGTTTTTTGCTATATTTAAATACTGTCCAGAGGCTGTTTGTCACTGCTTTGTGTAGAAGTGGACATTTCAGAGTTGGGCAATCATCCTTCTGTTTTTTCTGTGCTGATGACCGAAGGGGAAATTACAGCTCATTTTCCCTTTCTCACAGATTATCTTTTGCTTTTCGACTAAACGTCATTAGTTCTCTTTTTGTTTTCATTGCGAAAGTGAGACACAACATTTGCATAGAAAAGCATATTGAGCGTGGAGAGGAGCAGTTGTGGTTAGCAGAGGAAGTGGTTTCATGACTGAGGAAGAGAAAAGGGGGGTTGGGGATAGGAAGAGCGGCATCTGTCTACATGCTCTCTCTGAATTCACCACACCTCTCCTGTCTGAGTCAGACGTTGCATTTCTCAAGAGTTAGTTAGGCAGAACTTGGGCTAAGTAGGCCTTCAGTGGGCAGATGGATAACATGTATGTCACGAACCTCAAATATTCCCACGAATAATTATACTGCCTACGATTCTCCCAGGATTTTACATAGGCACACTCCTGCCTGCTCCAGTTACACATGCAAGAGTGTAATTTCCACCTGAAATGTGGGAAACACAGGCTGACTGTGGTTTCAGGCTGATTTTCCTTCCTTAAAGCTACTACTTTGATTCTTTTGATGGTCAATATATGTTTGAAACATGAAAAAATGCATTTTTTTTCAATGGATTCTTGTGTATTCTGAATCCTGAGTGCCACCCACCCCCTCCAGACTTTCAATACTGTAGCTCAGCCTGAGGTCCAGGAAAAGAGATAACAGGGGCATCACTCATGTCTCATATATCACCTCCCCAGACTCTGCAATTGTCGGAGCTGTGGTGGCGGTCCCTCATTGGAAACCATCATTTCTCACATGTAAATGTGTGTAAGCAAGTTTACAGATGGGGATCAGTGGTCAAAACCAAACCCTTTGATATGTAGATATGTTTTTAAAAATACAATTTTGGCACATGAAGACTATCAGCTGTTCAAAAAGCTCTATTGAATTAATTTCACTTTTTTTAATTTACACTTTAATGTAAGTTATTTTGGATAGATGATCTCCTGGAATCTTTTGTAAATGAATCCAGCGCCACTGTCTAGAATCCGCAACCATCTGAAACTCTCCAAACCCATCACACACGCCAGCTCCTGCCTTCCTGACCTTCCTTTAGAATGACAGGGTTATTAAATCCACTAATCAATCACGCGCTATAACTCAGTTAAGGTGGATGTGTTCCCGATATCTGGTCGGGGCTGTTTGGTGCTTATTGTTTATTGGTGGGACGTTAATTGACAGAAACGAAGCAGAATATACAGTGAATCATTATTACTGATAGTTATGGGTAATTACAGGAGAGAAAATTACATTCCTGTCGAAATGTAATTAAATGATGCAGGTTTGAGTCTGACTCATGGCACTTTGTCCTGTTATTCAATGGTAGTGACAATTTGATCGTAGGTGGTGGTAGCGTAGTAGGGAGGTGTTGAATATAAGGAAATGGTAGTAACACTAAGAAAGATAAGCCTTATCCGACTCTGATATAGCAAACCGGACTTCACGTCCTGTTACAGACCTCTAAGGCAAAGCATGTCTGTTTGTGTAGCACTTTCCAACAACAAGGCATTTCAGAGTGCCCTACATTAGATAAGAATGACATTAGACAAGATGGAGTAGAAACACAAGCCAATTGGAAAAGACACATTAAAATAAGATTCAAAAGTTGAACAAATTGCAATCTAGATAAACTCAATGCAATATTATCTCAAAATGAGGTCAGCACAAAAGAAGCTTCTAAAACGTCTTAGATGTATAGTTCATGTGCAAAATGAAGGCTATTTTCTGTGGCCTGAAGGTAGAGCTCAGCCTCTGAGAGAGAGATCAGGACAGGCCGCTGCAGCCGCTTCACCCCAATAACTCCACCAGTTATTATTGGCCACATTCAGGTCCACAATACAGGAGAACAGAACAGACTCGACTAAATAATCAGTGCCCGCATTAAAGGAGTTCATTCTCCTCGTTTTCTCCAGCAGCCCTGTCAATAGTTATTCTAGTTGGAGGTTTATATATTTTATAAATTGTAGACAAACCAATCATATTATTTTAGCTCTTTCTTTCTTGTATGACCAGCCCTGCCTATTCTATTATTCTAGCCAAATGTTACCCAGCTAAAACAGGCTGGTATGTTCAGAAAATGACACCACTTTATTGTGATAGAGCATTTAAAAGCAGGAAAAGACAACTAGTCTCAATTTAATATAATATGGATATATTGCCCAGCCCTACCCCAGTGTACCATAAAACTTTAAAAAGCGTAGTGGCTTTGTTGCATATAAATAGATGCTTCCTAATCGGATTTGATAGAAGTTAATAAGCAAAGTGAAGATTTCAGTAAGTGAACTACAATCTTTCCCATACTTGAATCGAATGTTTTATTTGTCTAACCCAAACTGTGACTTAACCTAAGTTTATTTTCCAACGTCACTAACAAATCCTTAATGTTACTCTTAATCTTGATCATTATTGTTAATCTGTTGGGACAAGTTGTATGAAACACACTAAAAAAGGGATTTATGTAACCATCCTGGGTGTTTCTAACACAAGTGACTCATGCTCTAAAGTTAAACAAAACTGTATAGTGTAAAAACTGTTGTTTTAAACAATTGTTTGAATTGCTGCCAAAGCAAATAATCTGTGTGCAAGAACTGACAGATTATCTTTAAAAAACAAACCCATCTGATAGTCCTTCAATATAGTTATCAGGCACCAAGAGCTAACAATAATATACACCTGCAGCCATATAAAAATATAATACACTTGCAGACACTCATCAACAGACCATTCGAACCAGTGCTTGATGCCAGGAGGCTCAGTTTATTGTTGTTGGAGAGGAAGATGAAACGGGGAGGAAGGGAGGAAGAGATATATTCACCGAAAGGATTGAAAGAGAGTAGACGTGGGAATACAAATGGGTATTGGCATCTCAGATCTCCTCAGTCCTGGATCATAACTCCCGATGAATACGATTATCTCACATTCACTGGCCATTGGTGGGAGGAGAGAGGAGACGCACATGTCAAGAGAGCAGAAGGAAATAGAGAAAACACTTCAAGTTAAGTCCTTTGAAGGGTAAATCTGCAAAATTCATGACGGCGAAATGTTGCTGCAACATAGGAGCAACACGTTTCAGCTGATCGTATATCTCCTCACAGAAAAAGACCAAACAGGCGCATCATATGGATGAAGCTGTGCACTGTAAGGAATTTTGAGATTTTTGTTTTTTTTATATCCTAATCTCACAAGATGTGTGTTCAGCAGTGTGTGGATGTTGTCTGCATAAGAACTGATTTCCTTTCCCTTACGTTGACCCTTGACAAACAAAGTGCGCATTCTGCAGCATTTGCATCTATTTGCCTAACTTATTTGCCTATTGTATACCTTCCGACATTTTATTTTTCATATTGAGTATCTAAATTAAAACAAACGTACTTATCTTTCTAAAACTTTCCACACAAGCTGAGTAAAGTCAGGAGTAGGCTGGCTTCTTCCTCTGTGCATAAAACCAAAGGCCATTGTGATGAACTTAGGATGAATCACAGAAACTTGTCTGTTTAACCAATGGAAAAAACAATGTGAACAAAGCAGCCTGTCTGAATGTGATATAGGGAATGCTGCAAGGAAGATACATTTACTTAAACACACATCCCTAATTGAAAGATTCTGTATTCTCCACATCTGGAACCTATCCACAAAGTGTGTGTGCGCGCATGTGTGTGTGTGTGTGTGTGTGTCTGAAAGAAAAAAAAAATGCAAAAACCAGTTGGACTGAATATTCTGTGTATGAGATGTTTTATTTACATAAGCCATAAAACACACATGCATACACACTCGTGAGCTCAGTGCATTCAGTTTCATCTACAGTACTTTCTAATTAAGGAGTATGAGACCTGGATACAGTCCAGTTTCAGTGCTGTCACACACTCTCTCTCACACACACACACACACACCATGCGCATGCACACAAGCTTGAACGCATTGCTTGTATGCAGGAACTTGCTATTTGCACACAAAAAACAGACACACACACACACCCAAAACAAAACACTGGCACACATGTGCACATGCAGAGAAGCAGAACTCACACATAACATCCACAGGAAGCTGTAAGTCACTGGCATAAACACTGAGTTTTTTATGCTTAGAGCTGCAATAAACTGCTGTTCTCACAACACAATAGACACACAATCTCTTCAGTGCCTTCTCACACCCATTCACACACACACACACACACACACATACTGACAACAGACACGTAGTCTACCTGATTTTTCTGCCATCCTCTAAAAGACTGTAGAACTTTTTTTTTTCTATGTTAAACATTTGCAGTCATCCACAAGACAACCAATCTGTCTTATTTCAAGAGATTTTCGAGTGGAAACCCACAAAAATCTGCAGTAGCTTATTTTCTTGCCAGACACTTGAGACCTGAATTTCATTGAGGAGAAAGAGATGTTGCAACAGTTAGAATTTCCTTGTGGTTTTTATGAAATGTTAACCAGAAATCAGTAATAGAGATGATAACTGGAGGAAATGAGCAACTTTTCCCCTCATGAAACACATCTCCTCCAGTCTGACACTTCTCACTGTTCCGCTGATTATCATAACGTTTGAGCTGATGACTGTTAGTTGTTGAACTTGTTTGATAGAATGGCCTGGAGAAAAGATCAGACTGCAATCATGGTGTTTACCATCTGTGCACGGCAGTTTGGATGCTACTGTCCCTATGGACGGTTATCTTGATATGGCACTATTTTAAAATAGACTACTTTTTAAAGGGTGACAAAAACAACTTGTAGGCTATGATCCACATATTAGACCACATTACCAATACTACATTTGAAATGAACTCCATAGCTTATTAAAAAACTGAGACTGAGATTTTTAGTAGCAGTGTCTAAAGTACAGTATGACATCTAGTCATAATTGTTTAGACAAACTACTCCCAAGTTTGTTTGGCATTAAAAGAGGTAACTGCTATTTAAAAAAACAAAACACAAAAAAAGTACCACCATCTTGCGCAAATGTGCTATAATCATGTAGAGAATGCCAATAACTGTGCAGCCGGATTATTTTTGAGTGCTTAGGATTTGCTGTTGCTTTATATTATAAGAAGCAGGTACATTTTAAATCAGAATATAACTGCAGTCCCATATGAATGACTTATTTTTTTATAATATTATACGCTGCTTATTGTGAATGTACATCTTAGTGAACTTTTTGAATATTTTTTGAATAAGTCTCTTCAGGATTCTTGCCCTTTGACCTTTTGAATTTAATCAATAGTTCCAAAGTCATGGGGTCAAGAAGGTCAGAGGTGATCAAGATAACATTTTAGAGACAAAAGCCCATAATCACCCTATGTTTACAAGCAAAAGGCATGACGCGTGTGTCTCGCAGCAAATGTTTGAGGCCTTAAAGGTGTGATTCACATCTTGTCGTTATGGAAAATGTCATCTGCAGACAGAATCTCTGTTCTGTCTTGTTGTGACAAATGTCTCCCTGCCTACAGCGTCCCAACTCACTATCTTTTATCTTCCTGCTTCTGAATGTGCTTTCATGTTGTATATGTGCAGTTTAGGTTTAGGTTTTAAAACCTTGATTGAAAGAAATTGAATTTGCCACTATTTTGATAGTCGCTTAATTGTTTCAGTCATTTTTTTAATAAGAAGTGCAAAATATTAATGGAACTCAGCTCCTCTGACGTGAGGATTTGCTGCATTTCTTTGCTGTATATAAATATGTTGGTTTCCGAGAAGTGATGTCATTTCTCTTAGACTTACACAGACTGAAAATATGAATCCATAACCAACATAATTATAAACTCCAGGAGTGACACACTTCTAAAATTGTCTCAAGATGCTTGATGACTAAAGTGTCACCATCCCCAGGCCCAGGAACATCTGGAAAGAGTTTGAATCAGATACGCTGTGTACAGCTGTTCATCCTGGATCCTCTATGCATATACAGCTTTCTCATTAGGATGCAGATGAAAGCACTTTTAGTGGGTGTTTTCCAGATCAGCACAGAACCTGAACTCCCTTTCTTGTGTCAGAAAGCAGCCTTTTTTATATTAGAGTACCTCTTGAAATAAAATAAAAGCAGCAAAGGAGGCAAAATGTTGAACTTTTACACTTATAAAGCTCTAAAGAATTCGATCTGCATTCAACATGCATATATGTAGCTGGAACGCCAGAGGTGGATGGAAACACCCCGTACACCAGCTGGTAGAACTAGATGTCGTGTGTCAACACTCCAAACGCTTCATGTGATCCTGAAGGAGAACACACGATCCAACCCTGTGTCCTTTAAACACCTCCAATAAATATAAATACTAAACAGCTATGAGTTCTGCCACGGTCATCGATCCACTTCATTCTGCTCGCTGAATTCCAGCTTCGAGCTGAATTCCAGCTTTGAGCGAGACAGTTGTAATTTAGTGGAGTTATTGTCTTTGGCCAGCGATCTGGAGAACCCTAAGGGCGCCCGGCACACCGAGGCCCAGCAGAAGTGCAGCACGCCGGGGGAGAGGAGGATAAAGACCCAGGGGTCGATGATGGAGTTGATGGAGATGAAGCGCAGGGCGATCAGGTCCATGGGGTGGGACTCCTTACGGTCGCCTATGGAGTTGAGGTACACACGGATCTGAGAGATGAAGGGAGAGAGGAAAGAGAGAGAATAATTTCTGAACCCGAAAGTTGCATAACATAGCCGACATGCGCCTTTCACTGTTTTATGTGACGCTGTTTTGCAACAGCACCGATGCTGCTTGGCACCGAGAGAGAACCGTGCTCGGTTTAAAGAAAATTCAAACAAGCCAGATCGCTTTTTCCCACGTAAAAAAAAATTCTAGTGTGCAACCACATCCTTGCTGATATCCTGGCTACGAGTCCCCAACTAATCCCTTTACAACGGCGGTAACACATGAAGCGTGACCAGCGTGTCGGAGCAGTGGGACAGGTTTTTATGGGAGAAAAATCAGCTTGTGAAATGCCAAGCTGACACATGATGTGTAGGTTCTCAAGACTTTTTATGTTGGATGATAAGTGTTATTGGAAAATCTTCTTTTGGTTCGTTAGAGAGAAAGTGGGCCATCTCAGTCTCTAGTGACCTTTTCTTTCCTTTCGATTCTGCAATTTCAGCAGAAGCTGTGGTCTGTGTTTTTTCTGGTTGAAACAAAGCAAAAACATGTTTTACTGTCAAGACTTTAAATATTTAAAGCTCTCCTATCATTCAAATAGGTACTTTCATATATTGTGTGTAGTTAGGTGGATGTGGACTTCAGCTAACACCCTTGTTCACACCCAAAAACACAGGATGTTAGTTGAATTCCTCACAGCATTATTTGTGCTTAGACCATAACCGCAACCTGACAGCTTTTTACTGACGGGATATGACAACATGTTTGAACTTTGTAGTTCATGAGAATCCATTACCTGCTGAATTACACAGCCTTAGACCTTTTCTCTTTTTTAAAGATGGAAACAGTTCATGCATACAGCGGTTTTATGAGCGCCATTGAAGCCAGAGAAATAAACGGCAGCGTTGATTGGCTGGAACGAAGAGCAGAAAACTCCCTGGAGGCCTGGCACAAAGGTTCAGAACCAGCCCGTTAATACAATCCATGGAAGCAGTGACTGGCTCACGGGTTGAGAAATCCCTGCTGTGGATCTCTGGGGGCCAGGGGGCGATAACCAGGTCAAATAAAGGCAAAAACATGGAGCGTCAGTCTATTCAGAGCTTCTCTTTTCACCCCTTTGCTCTTCATTTTCTCTGAATTTTCTCATTACCTTTTCCTCTCATCGTTTTCCAAACCAAAGTGCGTCTGGTTCCAATCGTGTTAAAATGCCTAATTCTCTTGGAGGCAATGTTTGTACGAACAAAGTCCAAATCATTGCCATGAGGACTAACTGGTGATTTTATGAACAGCTGCTTTTCCACTGGGCAAGACAAGTTACTTTTAGTTTGGTGACTGAAAAACGCATTAAACACTCACTTCTCCACATTTTCTCATCTGATCCAGGAACTTTGTTACATAACCCATTCAGGAAAAGTTATGTCGTAGTAACATGAGATCATGTGGATGTGTTTGTGAGATAGGCCAAGGATTGCGTGTGTCCATGTTGGACATCATATTTTTGCGGGGTTTTGAACAGGCCGAGCTGTGAACTACTGACAGGAAGTGAAATAAAAGCCTCAATATAAGAGGGTTCATGCCCAGTATTTTTTCATTTGAGAACATGTGGTTAGGAAGAACAACACAGAGGTCAGAAGAAGTGATATTCAATCTGTAGCTGTCTTCACAGTCTTGACGTGTTCACATGGCGGAAAAAAAACAATAAAAAGGTCTTAATTTTCAAAGACCCTCTGACTCTGCCTCTGTCTACGGCTCCATCTGTTTCTGTTTTCCTCTCTGCCAAAAGGCTTCAGTCTGGCCTTTTGAATTTTTAATGCAAACACACACACATTATCGCCCCCGACTCATATCGGCAGAAAAATGTAAAACGATCTTGCCGTGTGTGTGTGCATGACCTCAGTCTGTGGCGTCACATTTCTAGCTGGACATCCATGGGTGTTTATATAAAGCTCTTGATAAATTATGCATTTGTGTGAACATGTACCACTGAGAGGCTTAATTCAAGTCCCACCCTCTGAGCTGCTGTTGCTATGACCGCCTGTCTTCCTATCTGAGGCCGTTTACACGGCATAACACAGGACGTTTTTACACGTGAAACAAGTCTCTACGTAACCAATTAGCACCAGACTCTGGGAACGAGTTTGACTGAAGCCGCTGGAGTGTAAACTTCCCCAAAATCCAATAAAAAACAGGGTGCTTCCCATCCTACACATACATGATGATTCACTTCATCAGAATCTGTCGCTGGTTCTAACTTTAAGATGCATTTCCTGCTTTCTTAGATTTACAGTGAAAGAATTAGTTGAATGATCAGCTGAATGTTAAATGATCAGCTTTTGCAGCAACACTTAAGCGTATTAAATGGTTAACCACAGGACGCGATTTGCTGAAACTAAATTAAAGCTGTTTTACGAGACGATTTATTAAGGTTTCGTTTTCATAGGCAACGCGACTCAGTCTGACCACATTCACTGGGGATGGATGATTGTTTAACAATGAGTCACACGCAGGAGTCCAAACTATAGGGAACAAACAATGCTCGGCTCAAAGGGGAAGAAATGAGAGAGGACGACAATTCTACTTGAGGGTGAATGTTGCTTTAAATCACTTAGTGTAAAAGGTTCTCTACATCTTCCTGCAGGGCTTCAAATGGAAATGCCAATAAGCTGAGGTGGCCATCTGTGGGAATTGAGAGTGGTCACAGTAAGTGATTTAGATGTATGTATTGCGTATGATTCCCATTAGGCGACAGATTTATCGTAGAAGGCTGAAATGGATTAGTTACGATTTTTTTCTGTCTGCAGTGGTGAAAGGTCTGACTTTCACTGGCTGTTTGATAAAAGACGTTGTGTGAAGATGTGTGATCAGTGCATAGAAAGACAAAGAAATGGAAATAGGCCACATAGACCTGTTTAAATGGATCTCCATTGAGAACTACAATAGCGAGTGCTTCTGTCTCTCGTGTGATGATATCAAGCTGCTGTACGTCATTATATTACATGAAGTGTGTTGACACTGTGCAGCTGTGCAAAGAGGTAGAAAGAAGCAGAGAAGTGTCAAAAGTTCATGTCGTGTTTATATTACTATTTTAAGGAAATGTCACACGGCGGAAATATATTTGTCAGATTTGTTTTTTCATATTTACCACAAAATTTTGGAACAATTCTGTTGCAGTTGAAAGGTTTAAAGCGTAGCTTGATTTTTTTTTTTTTCTGTCGACTCCAGCCGTTTCACTTTCTGTCTCGCTGCAGGAGACCTCACCTGGGTGTGGTTATAACACACATAGTTAATTACTCAGCCCACAATTTAGTCAAACTAAGGAAACAGGAACTAGCAAAACCAACCCAACTCCTTCTGATCATTGCATGCACATTTTTATTTTGTGCATGATCAACATACGTAATCCCAACTCTCCCCTGACAGGTTCTCAGTCATGCAGGACATCTTTATCTTGAAGAGTTGTAGAGAAAAGCATTATTTTTTTTCCATTTGCTCTACAAGACATTACAAAGGTCTTGCATCGATCTGCTTCTAAATTTGTGCCGCGTCATAATGATGAGTCATGTTTTATACAGAGTCGTGCTGTGGCAGAGAAACCTGATCATAAATACCTGCCAAACTGACTTTCCTGCAGGTCAGTGCCACTGTTTAATGAACTGCAACAAATCATGCAGTGCTTTAAAAAAATGATGGATGAAACTGTTAACACCCTGTGGACAAGTCAATAACCTGAAAAACAGATTTTCCTCACCACCACAGAGTTTTCCGTCTTTCTCATTATGTATTAAATTGTATTAACTGACCCTGATTCTGCCTCTCAAGGACTTTGAGGAGCATTGTCCCCATTAAATAATGAACCTAGAGGCTGTACGCACCACTTTTCCAAGCTGTTTTAATCTCCCTCTTATCCAATATAGATCCTGTATCAGATCTGGACACAAAGTGAGTCCATTAAAGGGCCACTTTGCTTATTTATAACTTATCTCTATGGATCCGATGTAGGCATATCTAGTGAAAAACAACAATAGTGGGTTTTAATGTTGTCTCTCTGGAGCACGGACTCAAAGATTTGTTGTTGTTCCTGGAACCAGTGAAGTTATTTGGTTCCTGGAAGGACCACGCATACTTCACTTGTGGGTCTCCCGAAAAACTCCTGTTAGGTTAGGGATAGAGGAAAAGCAGAGAATAACACATCATACTACTAAATATGCTTTACTTTTTTTGGATTATAATTTCAAAAAGTCTGTAATTGGCAATGCAACGTTGATGAATTATTAATTTAATCAAAATCAGCGGTTATGGGCATTGATTTTATCTCGTCTTCGTCTCATTTTTCGTTTTCCCTTGTTCTCATCGTCTCGTCTCATCTGAAATAATTAACACTGATTCCAGACCAAATAAAATCCCATCAGTAAATGATTAGAAAAGCTACAGATGAGGCTGATTGTAGAATTCCACTTTAGGGGGAAGTACAGGTTATCTACAACTTTCTTCCTCAGTCATATGGCACCAATTAAAAACTAATAGCACATTTCTACTACAGGTGACCTAGTTTTAAGAAATCATCACGTATTTTAAGATGCAGCTTTAACTATGTTGAGTGAGGTTAAAGTAGTAAAAAGACATGCATGATTGTGTTTAAATGTCAGTAACTCTCCCTCAGTTTAAGGGTTCCTGAGAGCACAGCGTTCATGACATTGTTTCCTCATGTTGTGTGTGGGAAATGTTCATCTATTTGGTGTTTATCATGATACAATCTTATCATTTAGTTTACAGCTCCAAACACATTTTATAGCGCTAACCATCTCTTGAAGCGACGTATAATTACTGAAGAGAAGAGGATTATGACCGTGTGACAAGGCACAGCTGAGCTGTAGCAGCACACATTACTGGGAACAGCATGCTGGGAATGTTACTGATTTCAACAATTAAAATGAAAAGTGAGACTTTTAGAAGGTGATTAGTTTGTGGGACTTCTGGCTCACCGAATAATATTTCATACTGGTTGAATCGAATCAAATAAATCATAAATAGGATCACATCACCTGCAACTCATCAATAAACAGAGCACCATGTTTCGCGATACTGTTGTGATGAAGTCAATCTCATTAAAACGTCATTGCAATTCATCATTTGTGCATCTAACAGGCATGGCAAACGATTATTAGCTTCATTTACCAATTAGTCATCAGTCATCAATGACTGTCTCTGCCTAAATTGCTTCCTGATGACATTAGTGATCAAATCCTAGATTTCCCAGAGGTAACATACAGTATGTAAAGTCTGGTGTCCGTATGCTAGATGATCCCTTTTAAAAAATGAGTTCTCTATCATGTGGTTGCTTCGCGTATTGTCTTTTACCTTCGGTGGTTTCTCGTTATTAATAAACTCTAAAGTGTTTTAAGACCATTTCTCACTTTCACAGTCACAATGGATTCCACGTAACAGCGTTCTGTATCTTGGTAACCACTTTGTGGTCATGATATCTATATTTAGACATCTAGTGTATACCTGTGGCATCTAAATAACCATCTGAGTCAGAAGTGCTGTGAATGACACTGATAGGGTGTTTCCTGTCTACGACCTGGCATCAAAACGGCCCATAGTCTATTGTTTTATTTATGAATAGCTGCTTTCCAAAAAAAAATCCCAGAAGTGTGCTCGAGATATGTGTATCAGATTGTATTATAATGTATTATGTCTGCCCTGTGAAATTTTAATATATTTCAGATAATACTCTTGTGCTTGGAGGCTCGGGGAAAGAGAACAAGAACAAAACAGATTGTTTTGTTTCTGTGGCCGGCTGCTCCTTTGAGTGGTTTTGTTTTTCAATCATATCATCAACTTACATTAGTGATCTCCAAATGATTTATTCTGAACGATAATTATGTCGTCTCAACCATTATAAATCACTTAGCTAGTTTTTATTTTCCATAAATGGAGACGTGTACTGGACGTAATCAGATTGTAGAACTGAGATAATATTGATGTTTCTCAGCTATTTGTAGAGTTGTGCTGAGAGTTGTCGCCTCTTCATTTTCTTAATGGCTGCATTAGCGTTGCATGGTTCTATCTCACTGGAAGCATTGATAGTCATCACATTAAAACTACCGACTTATTGATTATGGACGTACCACTGTGCTTTAGCACCTGTTTGCACACAGAATAATATAAAAAAGCTATAGAGAGAAAGGTGTTAGAATGAAGTTCAACAGCAGTTTTGTGAGTGTGTGCTGAGGTCTCTGCTGTGGTCTTACCACCAGTGGCAGCGTGCAGATGATGAAGATGATGGTCATGAACACCAGCAGGATGAGATGCTCCACCTCCTCGGCCATGGACGTGGCCCTGCGCTCGCTGCTGCACCTCGTCGTCGACATCACTGAGCCGCCGTTCCTCTTCCGCCGCTGGAACATCCGGAACAGCTGGTACACCACGAAGCCGTTGCACGCCACTATGGCCAACACCAGCACTAACATGACGGTGGCGTACAGGTTGGCGTAGACCCGGTCCCCCTGCCCCAGGGGGTTCATGTCAATGAAGCACCATGTGCCGGGGCAGTACTGTACGTATTCTCCAAATCCCGCAACGAAAGGGAGGAGAGAGAATAAAATGCATATTAAAAACACTAAGGGAATCGTGATGTAGGCACATTTCTTGGTGACGTGCCGGCTGTACAGGTAGGGGTATCCAATCGCGAAGCATCTCTCTAGCGCCATGGCGAAGAGCAGCGACATGGTGGCCAGGCTGAAGAAGGTCATGCTGGCGCCGAAGTACCGACACACCCCGTGGGAATCGGGCGACATCCCCTCCAGGGTGATGTTGCGTGAGTACGACAGCTGCACGAGCGGGCTGATCAGGCAGGTGCCAGCCAGGTCCGTGACCACCAGCGCCGTGATGAGCACATGGAACAGCGAGCGCCGCTGGGCGCCGCCGGCCCTCACGCCCCTGCGCCGGCGGATCTCCAGGATCACCAGGGCGGCCACGTTGCCGAAGATGCCCGCGCCGAACATGACGGCGCTGATCAGCGGGCTCTTGGTGGACTCGATGTGGTGCTTGCTGTGGCACGGGTCGGGGATTTCTTCGTACATCGTGGCGGGAAACTTGGGGGAAAAAAATGAATGTCTGGCCCCAAAAGCGTCAACAATGTGTACTTAGGTAGTCTGAAGCCATCCTGGTGAAACAGAAAGAGAGAAATATGTGAAACGAGAAGCACAGATGACGTGGATTTTCTACATTGAAAAGCTAAATTTAGATTTGTTTGTATTTGTAATGCTTGCTGGAATATAATTTACAATTACAGCCTATTTTTAGTTTAATGTACAGTACAATGAGAAAATCTATGGGCAAAGAGGTGCAATTAGACCTCTATAATGACAGAGGACATGTATTTCAAATGTACATTTCATATCTATTGGTTGAACTAAGCCTTTGTTGATCCACTGCAGCTGACTGTCTGGTCTTCCCACAAACAAGATTCTTACATCAGGTTCTCCAGCAAATTGGCAACACCATCTGTTTACTGGTCTGGTAGACCCAGCATCGTTTGTGAAGGATGTTTACTGTCCTCCCTATATTTGAGGCTCTGTGTTTGACTGGATGTCAACAACAATGACTTACACACCACTTTAATTCAATGTTCCCATCGCTGTCTAACTCCACTGATCCCATAGATACACAAGAAGAGGATTTTTCTTCCTCTCATGAAAAGAATTGGATCAATCTGGAAACTGACACATTCCAGTGCTGAGTAGTGAAACATGAAGTAGTTCCTCTTCTAACAGATGTCAGCTGACAGAAAGCTTCAATGGACTCCTGTCTGACTTGTCACACTTAATTTTCTGCTCAATTTGCCAGCTGTGCTGAGAGAAAACGATCTTATCTATTTCTTACTCATCACAGAAACAATGCGGAGTGTCAATATTCTGACAAAGCCCAGCATAACCTCACACATCTGTTCCACTCCTATGACTTTGAATGAGTATTCCCACTTTCTCCCGGTGTGTGATTGACTCACCTACTGCTCTGTCCAGGCGCACAACGTGTCCACTCTGGTGAAGTCCCCTGTAGCGCTTGTGGAATTAGGGGGAAAAAATGTCCAAAACACAGCAGGGAGAGCGGTTAAAGATGTGTCCAGGTGTTCTGGTTGTGGAGCGCTGCTGGTTTATTGTAGAGCTTGAGATTCATCAGGAAAAAAATAGGAATTAGATAAGAAAAGACTGTGGCGCGTCACAGGTACGGTGTAATAATCGGTTAGAGTGGAGCGCGCAGCGCGCAAAGACCAATGTGAACAAGTTGGCGAAGTTGGGATTTATTTAAAAAAGTTAACACGAGCGAGTTTTTCCCATTTTCCTCTCCAACATCCGCGTGTTCCCCCCCCACACAAACAATGAAGTGCTCACCTTTTTCTCACAGAAGTGGCTCCTCGCTGCAGTCGGGGACAGACACGCGAACGCGCTCCTACGTTTCTCCCTTTATGAAGCCACCGCCGCTGCCGCCGCTCGCGTGCGCACCGGAGGATCCGCGGATGAGGAGTGGCGCGTCCGTGACGCGACGCGCGCGAGGAGACCCGTGGGGGAACGGTGCGGTGACGTCACGCGGCACGGGTACACCCACCCTGTGCAAACAGGCTGCAGCTGGCTGCGTATGGAGCAGCCTTCAGATGGATGCGACTGGGAAAGGATGAGCTGGACGTCACGAAGCACGAAGTATAGAATCATACATTAGCTCTTTGAACAGTTTTATACACATCTATGCTCATTTTTTATTTGAGATAACCCTCCAATGTCAATCAGGTGGGTCACCTAAGCACCCTCACCAATGCTGGATATGATATTTTACCTGAATAAAAGTACTATCAAAACATACTCAACAAGTAAAAGCACTGAATTGAAAATACTATTGTTTAATTATAATCACTATGTTATTACAGTTAATTATACTACTTGTTTTAATCAATAAATACATGAGTATTTGGTATTTTTCTTTACAAATGGCTTTAGTCTCAGCCCTAAAATTGTGTATTTTTTCATATAATAATCCAGATTGCACAATATCATCGTCTTAGAACACACAAGGTGCCGACTAAGATAATTTCTAAAGGGTAAAGGAAAAACTCCGTCCCTGAATCAATGTCTCCAAGCAAAGTGACTGAAATGGTCCCTGGTGTGTTGTGCTGATGGTCTGACCTCAAATGTTGTCTCCAAAAATAACTATTGATTTTGTGATATTCTAGGAAGACTGTGCGTCTCGGTGCTTACATACGTGACCCGCCTTCTTCTGGATGGAACGCTGAAATATCCTCACTCATTATAAGGTATGTTTGGTTTATGATGTATTATCTCCATGCATTGAGATTACATGTTGTTCCCCTGAGTTTTCCCCCACAATCGCAGGATTGAGGGCTCAGATTTCCTATTGGTGTTCATGTTTATCAACTGACATATTTAAACCCACTCCTCCAGTCACTTGTGACTCCCAGGATGTCATAAACAACCGGTATAAAACCGCTTCATAATGTTTTGTTTTGTTAGCTATGGCACATTGACGAATGCTCATTTTGTGTAGTGAAGATAACAGACCATAAAAGCAAATTATCTGTCCATTGCTCTTTGTGAAATAGCTCTTAGAGATTCCACATTGCATCTAAATGTTATTAAAAATTTCAAGAACAGGCTGCCAAACAGGATCCTAAAATGAGCCATGACTTACACTGAAAGCCCTGAAATGACGAGCGCTTTTATTCAGGGCCATTATCTAGGTCTTTAATTGTGACGTTACGCTTCTTCCTCTCTAAGTCTGGACTCCTATGTCAGCCTCTTATTCCTTCCGCTATTTTTAACAGGACTCATGTTTGGAACGTCACCTGCACAAACATATGGCAGCGCATACAGTACTTGACTCGTCAAATTCTGAAGGTTATTTTCAGCATCGGCAGCACTCATCAATCACAGGAATCCTCTCAACGTAGTCTGCCTGTGTCTGCGTCTCTACATGTGTTTTTATAGGTCACTCATTCCTCCTCCTTTCTGCTTTTACCTTTACTCTATATCTGCTACCATGTTGTCCACCCCCGCTGACACCAAAATGCCTTCCATTGTCATGTCTTTGCTCTCGTTTCATCACCTTGCCATTTCCTTCCTTCCTTGGAGCGTATAACTTTCATACAGTCACTTTCATGTTGGTTGCAGCTCAAGATACCTTTTTACTTCTAAGTGTATCAGATAGTATTAAAAAGCATCCCCTGATTTAGAGAATTAAAAAAAGGTCTTACTCTCAGTTTGAATCCAGATTATCCACTGAGCACGCGTGCATCTTTATTGATCCAGGTGATAATTAGGAATGCAAGGACAGGCATCTTAAGTAGTGATCCCCAGAGTCTGTGAGCTCTTCATATACAAGCTATTCAATTATTGATTAAGTGCTTAATCCACAAATCCTACAGTCTGCTCTGCTGGTAAACAGCCTTTGTCAGGGGGTTGGCAGGAGTTGAAGTGCTGACAAATGCTCTATGTATTGTTATTCTCTCTTTCCCTCCCACACACAAATCCACACAAACACACACACGCAAACAGATTTCCCGTGTCCTAAAACTTCTTAATGTAAAAAAAAAAATCCATGTGCTTACTGCAGCGGGCTAATGGTCCTCACCTGAATCATTAATGAGGCCATTGATTTTGTTGAATATCTGATGTCAGCCATTTAAAGCTGGTCAGTCAGCAGCCTGTGATTAACATTGACTGGACTGCTGGAAAAAACACATCTGGGAGAAGGACTGGAAACCATGTCACGTCTGGCTGTTGTGGGATAGATGGTGATCCAACTCTTCCAGTGACGAGGTGTGAACTGCATCTACACTAATTGCAATCAGCATTTATATATGTTGATAGGCCAGGCTTTGTTGAAAGCAAATTATGCAAATGTCAAAGCAGTTACCTACCTGGGGCATGGATGTTTTAATTGAACTGATGGTTCTATTATTAGTAATCAGACATGACTTATTAGAAGCAGACCTAGAAATATCTCTTTGTAGAAATTGCAGTCCGAACATATTGAAATCTATTTATTAGGTATGCTCTGTGTGCTTTATTAGCTTAGCCTTGCCTTTGGCTCCACCTTTTGGTTTCTCTGGGTAAGTGCAAACAATGACTGTCATTGGTTTGATATAAATATTCTGCTGTTGTTGTCTAGAGTTAAATATCTTCAGATATCTATCTGCTGAATTTCTTTTTTTTATTCCACTCTATGAGACCTATTCAAAGTTTTGATATCCTTACCTGATATATTTGCAATTTAAAGTACATTAAACTTCTTGTCATGTAGTTTACAGTGCAGTCTCACCTTGCTGAAGCTCCAGATCCGTCTTTTCTTCCATTATTTATACCCTTTTTTCCTTTCAGACCGCATGGGAACAGATTGTTGGTCTCTCATACAAAAAGAAAAACACCTCCTGTTTTTATGACTCCAAAAAATTTTCTAACATTTCCTAAAATAGCTTATTTATTGATGTTTGTGCTTGGCTGATTTATTTTTGTTATATCATATGTTGTAGTGCTACAATTCCAGTGGTGAAATCATTGATTACATCGCCTAATCATGGCTTTTCACACTGTGTGTATCATGGACAGACTATCTTTTATGATCTAAGGCTCTGTCAGGCCTGTGCTGCAGCCATGAGCGCTTTTAGCGTTCAGTCTGATCTTCAGCCAGTAACAGTTGTCAGTTGGATTCAGCTCATGTTTTTGACTAATGTGACCAGTCAAGAATATTCCACTGCTCACAAACAAAACCAAACACTCTGTGGTTGCCTTGTTTCTATGTTAAGGATCCTGCTGAATTATTATTGATAAATTTGCCTTGTAGTTTATTTAATAGATTAGTTGTTTCTGTAAATGTTCAATGATCCAACAAATAGAAAAACAACATATCTTCACATTTGAGCAGCTGAAACTAGAGAGTAATCGGCATTTGCGCTTCGACAATTAGCCAATCATTTCACAGACATACTTCAAACAGTTGCAAATTTCCGTTCATCCCTAGAATTGATGACCTGACACACATGCATGAGTACCGTGTGTGTGCTGAAAGAAAGGGATGCAGCAGTAGGCTGTTGCTGCCACCAGGTGACACACAAGGTCAAGTATTTCAGGGTTTCATTCATGGTTTCAATGACTGAATGAATATCTAAAACAATATATGAAATTAAATAACATAAAATAATAATAAATATGGGGTATTTAATATCTAAAGTATATTAATAATATATTTATCATGCACATATTAAATATTGCCACTAAACATGTAACTTGAATGTGCACATCTTTAGAGATAATAAGCAATTATTTACATGGAGTTCAACTCCATCGTGATAAATGTCTTTTATTGAGTGAACAGTATAAATCTGGTTTTGGTGTGTGTCCGTGTGTGTATTGGTGGCTGTAAGTGTCGGTGTGTAAAAAATAAAATTACACAATGCGTCTTTCTCATTGAGTTACATCCGGATTAAAAATGCTCTATTTGTCTTGTCTTTAATTCGAGCCAGATGTTACCTCGAACACTGGCCTGCTGTCACTCAAGCCACCTCTGACCAATCGGAGTGGCCCTTAACTCCCCCTCAAACTCCTCCCTCCCCCTCTCCGGAGTATCAGAGCCTCGGTGGAGTGGAGAGGAAGACTGAGTCGGACTTCTCCCTCTTTCTGTTGCTCTCAGTCCATCTGTGCCTCTCTCCTTCTGCTCTCTCTTGGTGCAGAGCTGCTGAATCACCCCAGCTCTACAATGGAGAGGGGGGAAATATTGGCTGTGTGTGTGCTGTGCTGGTGCTGCAGTGTGTGTGTGGTTACAGCCATCCAGAGGGCTGATATGTTTCCTTATGGCACTTTAAATGGAGATTTAATTTTAGCAGAGGGCGACGATGAAACCTCCAGAGTCCTGTCCCTGCCCAGACCCTTCTACTTCTACAACTCCTTCTTCTCCCAGCTATATGTAAGTAGAACTTTATTGCTATTGATGTCCATGCTGCTTAATAATGCTAAATATCATCATTCACAATTATGTGCAGACTTTTAATTGCTGAAAAAACATAGAAAAAATATATTATTTATTTTTGAAGAGATGCTTTACTCTCTTGCATGATTCCCTGATTGTGGAAGCATGCAATTGTTTTCTTATGTTAACGTTTTGCAGGTCATATGTGCAGCTGCTGAATAAGCAACAGCTGCACATTACTTATTGGCCCAAACAGTAGAGTGGCAGTGCCAAATGGAGAGATTTTATTAACATGTTTGAATGGAGAAAATCGAATCAGGACACTCGCCACAGATAATCTGTTTGTCTCTGTTTTACAGAATTCTGTGAAAGGACAGTGAATTATTCCTGTCATGTTTGTATTAGATTTCAATAGATGGTGCTACAGAAAGTTCCAACATAAACATACATTCCCCATGCAAAATGCATGAATGTAAACGCTCAGAAAATGTTTAATTTTGAAGGACATGAATCTCAACATATCTGTAGTTCTGCAGCAACAGATGCATGACATTCAACATTGCAACAGATGTTGAAAGTCTACACAGGCTTGTAATTACCATTATTGCACTGGTAATAACTATGATCCCAACTACATGCAGCAGTATATATGCAAATTCTATATCTTTAATTCAGTATTTACTTCTGAAATGTAGAATAGAGGTATAAATTAATCGTATGTTTTAGTGTATGAATTGAATACATGTACTTAGTTCCTTTATAACACTTTGGTCTATTAAAAATGCATATGTCATAAAACGTTTGTCTGATAGTAGTTTGAACTTGTTGCTACCAGCTTTTTACTTGATAGTAAAGTTGTTTAAGGTTTATTGGTGTACAGGACTCTTTAATGACATCCGTGCTTTACATCGACACATGTTATACATTCATCAAATGTGATGTGACCCATTATCCTGTGTAATATATCAAGTATATCAAGAGGAAAGACACTGACAATTGAATGTGGTTCCAATGTTTTAAACGCTTAATCCCAAACCAGGCCCAGAGGTCCTCCGGGAGGTTCCTGTGGTTTATGAGGGGAATCTAGGGGTTCATTATGTGGTTCCTGGGGTCCATGGGGGGGGTTCCAGTGGTTTATGATGGGATACGGGTTCATTAGGAGGTTCCATGAGTTCATGATGGTAATCGGGTGTTTTTTTAAAGAGGATTCCAGGTATTTATGATGGGTTTTGAAGTACTCTGTTATTTGGCTCATTTGTGATTCTCCTTCTCTGTAGGTGGCGACCAACGGTATAATATCAGCCCAGGACCTTCCGATGGAAAAGCAATACGTGGACGACGGGTTCCCCACCGATTTCCCCGTGGTGGCCCCGTTCCTGGCGGACATCGACACCAGCGGAGGGCGAGGACAGATTTACTACCGGGTGACGGAAACACCCGGCGTTCTCAACCGAGTCGCCCAGGTCTGTCGCTGCACCGAAACATGTGGAGTCCAGAGTGAAAGAGGAAAAAAGTGATGAATGTTTTCAGTCTAATTTTATTCTAGTTACCATTTCAAACAGGCAACATATGTGAGCCACTTACCACCAGTTTCTCTACCACTCGTGATATAACTGTAATCTAATTTATATCCAATTAAATTTTCCACATCCTGCACAACTAGAAAAAAAGAAAGACTGAAAAGTTTATGTTCACCTTTCCGCATGTACTTAACTACATATCTGGATTCTTTCTTTTTTCCATTAGTTCCATCCGTTGTACACCCTCTTTTCTCCCCTTTTTTATTTTCTCCTTCCTTCCCTCCCTTATTCATGCATTGGTTAATTCATCTACTCACCCAGGAAGTACATCGGGGATTCCCAGATGCGAAATTCACACCCACACACGCTGTGGTGGCAACATGGGAGAACGTTGCGGCATATGAGGAACAATCTCGAAGCACTGATCACTCAAACAAGGTAAGCTGGATGAATGGATGTCAGTTAATTGATTATCGTTTTTTTCTCTTTAAGAAACATTCACTGCTAATCTCTTAATGTCTTTTAGTTCATGGTAGACACACAATCTCAAATTCCTGGAGATTGTGCATCACTTGTAATCAGCCTGGGGTGCGGAATCTATTTGTAATCCCCATTCCCTTCCTAATCTGCTTCTTAAGGGGTCAGGGGTCATCTTTGCGGGTCATCTAAGTGTCCCGTTGCTCCCTCCCGACTCATTATCCCCACCCTTGAGCTCGCACACAGGTAGACGCAAACATGCCTTGACCACTCATTCTGTCAAGCTCTGTTGGAGTTTACTTCCTCCACTTTGTTTGCCAGCCTGTTACCAGTTAATAGCTTGGTTTGCTGTGGTGATCATTCACAGTTCCTCACAGATCGATGACTATTGTTCACAAATTGTGTCTGTATGAATGTAATTTGGAGAAAGACGAGCAAAGAGAATGATCCTTTTTGTCAGGGCTCAACACTTGAAATTTTTCCACATAGTAACCTGGAAATAGGTTAAAATTAAAATATTATTAGATTCCGTTATGTGCTTTAAACATTTATTGAGTTTAATACATACATGACACACAAATTTGAATGTTCAGCCTGCCTGCAGTGCACTGAACTTTTTCCATTAGATATGCATTTAAATGGAAATAAATAAAGTAGCTCTGGCTATTACATTTCCCACATCGCAGCTCAATTGTGTCAATAGTTTTTCTGCCACTTTAATTAACTCCACACCTCCAACCTTGTATCTAAAGTGAATATATGTATTAAGAGGGTGTTGAGAGTGGTATCAACAAAACTAATCAAACTATTCTATTTAAGTAGCTTTAGCATTTTAGAAAAAAAAACACTGAGTTTGCTTTTCAAACACAGAGGATATTTCCTAGAAAGAGTCCTTTCAGGAAACCTTCTCAAAACAAGTTGCATTATCTAGTACAGCATCACAGGATTTGTTTGAGTTGAACTTTTGTGGAAATACGCCAAGTAAAGCCAGGCCTCCTGAACTTATCAATCAGACAGAGCTTTGTTGTTCCGTGTTTGCAGCATATGGGATGGAGGGATGGAGGGAGTGGGAGACTTAAAGAGAAACCCCAGGGGATCCATCTTTGTCTCTTCCTCCTTCTGGTCTTTGTTTGTCCTCGCGATCTGGTTTCTTTTAGGCTTTCCCACATTCTTCTTGATTGATCAAAAGCTAAAGATTCCGATTGTTAAGTTGGGATACACAGCGTTGAGCCTGGTACGTTGTCTCTACCTTCGGCTCGCTTTCATCTCCATTTGGACTTCTCTGAGCCTTGAATATCAGCGTCTCTGTCCACTATCGACTCTATGTCGATTACAGATATTTATATTATTATATTCTCGCTCTGAGAAGGGATTTGATGTGTTATGGGGTCCTGTTTTTCAGATGTAGCGGGCTGGGTCTCAGCTGGGATTTGCTTCAGTGGGTCTCTCTCTGGCCTGATAGCATCTTCCTTTGAAGTGATTAGCCAGAGGTGCTGGGCGGGGTGCGCTGGGGGTAGAGTGGTATGTGTGTGTGAACTGATTAACCTGAGGTGTGTGTGTGTGTGTGTGTGTGTTGGTCAGGATGTGTATTAGAGGTGACGGGTGTGGGCTGGCGTTTTTGGGGGGTGGGGAACGGAGCAGAGTCTGAGGTGTTTGGGGGTCGGATACGGAGATGCAAAGGAGAAAAAAAAGCAAAGAGGCGGTTAACACCCTGAATGAGTGGGCTTGTGTTTTCGAGAAATTTAAGAGGATTATATCATAATTGGATAGTAATTGCTTCACTTTAAATGTAATGACCAGAGCCATGTATGGCCTTCTGTATGTTTTGAGCAGCATGTTAGCTGCAATAACACAAGGAAACCTGTCATTTTGGTGAACGCTGTGACAGGGTTTATCTTCCACTCCCATGGACCTCATTATTTTAAAAAGTAGAAATCAACTTCTTATTTGCTAAGTCAGGCTCTTGCATTACATAATGTTTTGACATTTTGGCAAATAAACTCATGTTCTTTCTTTCTGAGATGAAAAAAAATGAGAAAAGCAAAAAAATCTGTACACTAAATATGCTGCTATATGCAGCAAGTTTAGATTAGTTTAGTGTGAGGCCTGGACACAGAGGGAAGGGCTTGCCTGGCTCCTTCCAAAGTTAAAAAGGAAAGTGTATCATGAATAAAACGTTATATGTCCACATGTAATTCGCTGGACAAGGTCAGATGGGCTGACTGAATGAATAAATGGACTCTTCTGTTGGAGTTGGGCTTTTTCTTTTCATTTTTATCTTCTCTTCTTCCAGCGCTTTCCCTTTTTGTCTCTTTTCTGCACGTCTTTTCTCTCTTTTTTTTCTCTGGAGCACAATAGGAACTATTGTTTCAAATCGTGTTATTTGTTGTTTCACGGGGGCCCCCCCTCGCAGTGACACAGAGGCCATCCCTTCAAATATGTCCATCCTGGTTCAAAGCAGACGCTCATTGAACTTTGGCTTTCATAATATATGAATCCTTCCTGATGCCATGGGACAAGTTCTGATTATCAGTGACCATATACAGCTCCATAATAGGCCCAGTCTCAGTCTATTCATCTCACATGTCCAGGAACATAGGTGTGAGTTGAGTTGTAGTCGTAAAGTGATCAGAGTCACTTCAGTTTCTATTGGCTTCGTCATTTAAAATGATCGGTGTGAAGCCTCCAGGATTCACTGTGTGTATTTGCTCTGTTATTCTGTTCATATTAATAGGAAATACAAGCAAATATGGTAGGGGTAAGAGAAGGGAAGGGAGGTGGTCTCATAGGAGCGAGGACTGACAGATAGTAGTAGTAGTTTCTCTCCTACCTTATGTCACTGTATAGAAACAGATTTTCTCTATAATAAACTAACTACTCACAAATTAGCCACATACATGGTTTCATTTAGTCTTCTTTTCATTTACCTCCAGTACCTACTGTACAAACAAACTGCAGTACAGGGGTCTGACAGGACCGAGCTATGGAAAAAATGTTCATGTTCACAAACATTTTAGAATCTAAGAAAAGCAGCTCTGGTTTCCCCCATCATTTCCTTTTTGAAATGATCAAATGGGTTTCATAAGCCCTGAAGTTGTGTACAATTTCCTTTAAGCTTTGGAGGAGCGGGGGGATCCCTTTGAGTGCAGGCAAATTTATAACAGGAATGCAACAAAAAAAAAGTCGATTTTCATATGACAACAGCGAAATACTGAACTGTTCCTGGCCACAAGCCTGTGTGTGTGTGTGTGTGTGTGCGTGTGTGTGTGTGTGTGTGCGTGCCAGTTCCCACGCTGTAGGCAGTTCCGTTTGTAGCACTCTGGTGAGACTGGCAACTGGACCGCAGCTGCTCTCTGTCTCTCTCGCTGCTTGTTTGCAGCTGGCAAGCTGAAAAAACCAGGCAACCAACAAACAAGTGCAGCACATTCACCCTGACATCGCTCTGCATGTCTCTGCTCTTCTCCTTCTTCTCCTTCTTCTTCAGGCTGCCCAGACTAGGATCCTACTCTAGATAATTACATTTCTTACAGTGTGTTGAGTCATTTATTTGAAGACCCAGATGAGATGATCCATCAATTAAAGTATCTTCAGCTGAGGTTTACGCACAGCAAAGCAGACTAAACTACATCATGGCAGCGTAAACAAGACTAATACGTAAATAAATACTAAACAAGACCAAACAACGGTAAAGTATGTGGAGACTAAACTGAACTTGAATAAATAATCGGATTCTGTAGATACTGAAGTGTGAAAAAGGAGTCATTTGTCTCTTATTGTCCGAGACATTTTATAGAGCTTCACATAGATACTTCCACATTGCATATTTGAAAACAAGGGCCAGCTGAGGCTGGATACCTTTTGAAGTGGACAATACACCAATGGCTTGTTTTCAGTTTTACAATATAGGAACTGTACAGTGTGAATCATAAATCTTTTGTTGTAGTTGCCAGTAAAACAATTGGCACAGAGCAGACATCTATGACACATGAGCTCTGCGGTGGAGCTCGGCCTCCGCTGACCACCCACTCCTGCAAGAATTTGTTCTTCTCCCTCTGGGCAAAGATAGAGGTCCCCCAGGGCCAAATATGTTGGTCCTTTGTTCCAAGTGTAAGAAATGTACTTAATTTTCAGTGATATTTGACTGCACTGACTCCTGCTTTTTAATGCATAGATGTATTTCTTTAGTTTGTTTTTTATTCATTTCTCATGTCCTCTTTTATGTTGTATTTGTGTTTTTGCCCTCTACAGTAAATCAGATTTCCCCCTCGAGGGACAGTAAAGATCTGAACTGAACTGTAACGCTTTCATGGTTACGAAATCTTCCAATAATTGGAAACAAAGAGAGCGACTGAGCGTCAAGTGTTTTCTGAAAGCGAGGGGGGAGAAAAGAAGAACTTGTCAGGCTCAGTTTCATGGTTTCCGATGCATGTCTGAACTGTGTCTTTCAGCAGCCATATTTCTCATGTAGCTTGTGTTTTACAGGCATAATGAATGCATGTTTGCAGCTCATTTAGATGTGGTAACAGATGCCGTGTGGCAGGACTATCTTTGGTGCTATTTGTATATTTAAAGCACGTCCACTTTAAGCCAGTAATCACCATTTTGCGTTCAGTCGTGATGTAAGCGTTCATGATAAAAGTTGGGTGGCAGCAGAACTGAGGCAGCTTGAAAACAAACTAGTTCAAGGCAAAAATGTTGTTTCAACAGCATAATGTTGCATTGATTGATTGATTTCTGATTGTACAAACATGTATTCTCCTTTATCTTTCTGAGTACAGAGGAGCATGCTGCAGTAAAGGTGATCACAGAGAGGAGGAGGGGACTGAAACGGGGTTTACCAGGCTTCCAAATTGTAATCACACACATCCTAACAGGCCAAACAGGGGGCTAGTAAAACAGGCACAGAACTCAACAAAAAGAAACCGGATGATGCAGCACGTCGGCGCTGTGGTTTATCCCTGTCGTGCGTTTTCAGACAGCAGAGCCCTAACTTCTACCAGGATCAGGATGACCTGACGACAAACATTTGTCTGTCCCCGGAGACGACGAATGTCTGTCTGGTGGTCACACTCAAAGGTGTGACAAAATGCCAGTAGGGAGGTTGAGGGGTGTGTGTGTGTGTGTGTGTGTGTGTGTGTGTGTCTGCATACATACTGAGCTACACACTGTCTGAAAGGCTTTGATGTGTGTTGGCTGCAATTTGGTTGTCTTCCAGCTGTGTCTGTAAAGAGCACACACACACACACACACACACATGCTCAGCGAATGATCACAGACAGAGGGATGGAGATGAGACGTGGTTTGACATTTTTGGGGGGAAATATGATTTATTGCTTACTTGCCGTTGAGTTACTGATTTTTTTTTTCTTCTTCTTCTCGTCTTGGAGATGGAGAGAAAAATCACAGACATTAAGAAAAAAAAAAGCAGAAAGGGTATTAGAGACAAAGCGCTAGCAGATTCCTTTCTAGTCGCTCCAGTTTCTTCTTCTCCTCTTTTTCTGAAGACAGAAAGAAAAGAGGAGAAAAAAGACCCCGTCCTCACCAATTACACAGAGCCCGGAGGCTACAAAGCCTCCACACCCACAAACAAGAAGATAGCTTAAAGATGTTGATGTAAACAATTAGGAACACACACACATACGTTCACGAGATGAATATGGTCGGGGAGACATCTGTGCTTAAGTATATGTGTGCACACCCCAGGTCTCACGTTGTAACCATGTCTGGTCTGCATGTTGTAACATCATCATGAAAGATGTCCAGACACACAGGAAGACAGCTGTGGAGATGAACATCTGGATTGGGGGTTGAGAGGCCGAGGTGTGTGTGTGTGTGTGTGTGTACAGATAATCTGATTCTGTCCCAAAGGAAAACAACACAGGATCACTCACAGCCTTCCCTTCATTCACTAAATCTGTGTTTTTTCAACTGTGGTTTGGGAGGCAGAGTGGGCCAGACGCCTCCAGTTCCTCGTTTCTGTTAAAAAAAAAAATAGATGCTTCCTGACTCATCACTGAAACGCAAACACTTCCAGAGAAGTCCTGTTTGTATTCTTTTAATTTTTCATATTTCACACATTTGGAAACCCAGATTGAGGTCAGTGTGTCGGTAGGAGGAAGAGGGGAGGGGGCGGAGGGTGTGAAGTCTGAACCGGGATCCCAGCGGAGCGGGAGATGAGAGAGGAAGGGGGAGGAGACACGGGGTGAGGAGGTGTGAGCAGAAGTGTGAAGTTTAAATATGAGGAGTGAGTGTTAGAATAATTTGGGTGCACTCCACTCAGAGGAGGCGACCCAGTCCCTCTGACTCTGGAAGGTGCTGAAGACCATTAGTGGTGTTTAAAGGCAGGAAAAATAATACAACATTTAAACTTTTTCAGGTGTAAAAGTTCTCAACATTTAAGATTTAAGTTGGTTGAACAGTGGCCAAACAAATTCCTGAAGCTCTCATTTTCCTCATACATATGACAGGCTCTTCTCCTGCTCTGTTTATCACAGCCATGCCGAGCACAGGCTACGCCGCCATCTTCTGACCAAACTACACTTCACATGATTGTTTCACATCAGTTAACAGGGACACAGCTAATGACACCATGTCTTCTCTTCTCTTCAGGTGAACACCTTCCAGGCAGTGATTGGCTACGATGAAACCGACTCGTACGTTCTTTTCCTCTACCCTAACGATGGCCTCAACTTCTTTGGGACAAGACCCAAGGTAAAGTGGTTAAAAAAGAAGCCTTATTTGCTTTTATATACATTTGCCCGACAGATTAAAGTATTCATGTTTGTGATTTCTCCCCCTAGGAATCTTATAACGTAGAGATAGAGCTTCCTGCTAGAGTTGGATTCAGCAGAGGAGAAATCACATATCTCATCTTTTCCCGAACTGAAGGACCTTATTACAGCGTTACCAGCGATGAACAGACTGTTAAAAACCTTTACCAGTAAGTAAACCGCTTCTCATATGTCCACACGACAGTGTTTCACCTCAGAATGAGATTTTTTAATAACTAATAAAAGGAAGTTCCTGGAAGTAAAAGTTTAGTCATCGATGATGTAATAGGGTTTTCAGGTGAGGTTAATTATATGGCACAGAAAAATGTATTTAATCCTCGAACCACTTTGAGTTTGTTGTATGTTGCCAGACATTTCATTGCAGGATTGCAGCACAGGCATAATTAATAACATGGATGACGATGTAACACTGTGGTTTTCTCCTCATCAGGGTGGGTAACACAGGAATTCCAGGCGTCTGGCTTTTCCACACTGGGAATCGTTACTCATTCGATAACATTGTTCCCGCATCCATCGGGGGCCTCCTCGCCACCGCGGGAGGACATGGCATCTCCCTGGTAATGTGGTTTTCAGCTCAAATCGAATTAAGAGTCGTTTTAGTGCGAGAACGCGTCTCTGAGTGCGTCTTGGTTTTCTGCTCCCAGGACACCACCACCCCTGAATACACTGAGTTTGAGTATCCAGACAACAGCTTTGACCCTGACAACCAAGAGGAAGAAGACGATTACCCACTGACAGGCGGGGACCCGGAGTTCCATCCAGCCCCTGCTGGTGGGGCCCTCCCTGGGTCTCCCCATAGAGGCAGCGCAGACCCTCCTTCCTCCCCCTCAGAGGAGTCTGGGCGTCAGGCGCCGTACGGCGGTGAAGACACGCCGCGGACCTCTGAACCCAGATACAACGTGGAGCCAGCTGGGAGGCAGTACGCTCCCCTTCCTCCTCAAGAAGCCGTCCCAGAGGGAGGTGTAAAGCAGCCGCAGGAACAGCAACCACAGGTAAACCCCCCCAAGCACCAAGCCGACAGTCAGCAGTCCGACAACGCCAGGCCGAGTCTTTCCTGAAGGTCGGCTGCTGCTTTTCCTCAATCGCTCAGATTGGTTGAAGCTCTGAATCGGTGCATGAGAGTAGAAGCAGAAGTGCTGCCGTCACGAAACAAGCAGTTGTGTTGTTGCTTCAGTCCAGGCCAGAAGTTGGAACACACCTTCTCATTAGATTGAATGACATGTGTCCAAATATTTGGCCTGTTCTCTATGTGCGATCTCGCCATGAGCATCTTAAATCCTTCCTGTCATAACAAGAATTAAAATAACCAAACACAGGGCTGACAATGGCAGTGCCGTTTCCTCTAATCACCGTTAAAAACTGGCTTGAACGTGTATTTTTCATTTTTTATGAACAATAGTCAAGTTACAACATTTCAAAATCTACAAGCTGTCTTTTTTTGTGTTGCGTGACGCGAGGTCGGGGGGTGGCTCGTGGAGAGCGAGCAACCGGTGTTGCAATGTGTCCAAATTTTCTGAAAGCTCCGCATACTGCTGTGGTTATAGGGAAAAAGTGGAATTTAAATTGGCTGCGCTTACAGGACTGTCAGAGTTTTGTAATAATGATTTGAAATCGTACTCTCTTTTTGTAAATGCTGTGGTTATGATGGAACGCTGTTTGGAGTCAGCACGGTCAACTAAACGCTGGCAAAGCTGCAAATGGTGTAACCCTACATACTGTATACAATATTCAAGGTATGCACGAATCAGCTCTCTGGTTTATAGCATCTGGAGACTGTTAAAACATTTTTTGGCTTGGCGCTTAATGACAACAGGAAAAACCTTTTTGACGCCCCGCATCTCTCTGCAGACTCCGCTGGAGGTGATAGATGTCTACCCCCCTCACAGAAATGAACGGCCCCTCTCCCCTGGGGGTCACGTGGTCAGCGTGGATGAGGACGACGTCGATTTCGACACAGGAGGTAAGGGACGACCCTCACGTAGGCCAGACGCAGGGTAACACTACCTCGCCCTCGGCAGCTCGGCAGCACAATACTGCCGTTGTGCCGCGCAGCTCCCAGGTGTGTGTGCGTCCAACACCCCCCCCCCCCCCCCCCTGCAACTACTCCCACAGCCTTTTTGCCATAAATAAGAATGTGTTCTCTCTCAGTCAATTTGCTTGGTTACGTAAGGGTCAGAAATTCTCTGTGCATGGATGGAGTAAGAATGGATGTCAGTATTTTCCTTTTAGGACAGATTCCTCACTCTGTATTAAAACATTCATACATTCTAGTCATATATATATATATATGTGTGTGTGTGTGTGTGTAAGCATAGTGATTTGTTTCCTGTCTGTGTGTGTCCCTGTTTTTGAGAAAATATGCTGACATCCTGTGCTCATCTATGTATGTGTGTGTGTGAGAGAGATTAAGTTTGTGATGCCGCTGTTAGATAATAGAATACTGAATTTTAATCCCAGATCGGCCATTTGCCAGAAATACAAACAGACAGATGTGAGGAAAGAAACTGGAGAGAGACCAAGCTCTCTCTGGTAGTTAGTTCCATATGGGCTTTTGAGAAGCTGACAGAAGTCGACAGAAGAAGAGACCTGAACCAGTTTTTAATGTCCGAGCTTTGCATTTAAACAAATTGCTGCGTTTTCGACATATCACTCTTAGTTTCAGTGGTTTGTGAAATGTTGTTTGGGATCATGTGTAATTTGTCTGTTCAGCAGTGGTGACTGCCACTTTCCATCCTGACTAGCCAGTGCTTTTTCTGTTTATTCCAAATGAATCATGGACAGAGCACATCACTTCCTGTGTGTTTTAAGAAAAAGTCAACCTCAAATTTCGCCATGGGGACGAGTGTAAATCTAGTAATCTATTATAGCACATGGAAAAGCTTCTATGATTCTGTGCTGCTGTCATGTGTAATATGACATTCATGTTAAAAACACAAACAGAATGTTATGTGACCATGTGATCATTGGGCTTCATATTTAGCTTAGACTTCTGAAATGTGTGTGTTGAAACATTGCAACCGTAAATCGTACGTGTGTGTGTGTGTGTGGAAGGCAAGATGCCAACAGCTGGTTTCTCTCCAAGTAGTGTGTTGGAGGGTGTGTGTGCGTGTGTCTACAAATCACCCCGTATGTTGTTTTTCCATTTATGAAACAAAATACTTCTGGACAGCTCTCCCAATAGATTCATTATTTTTTATTGCGCCAGACGTTTCGGCCCAGACGCCCCAGTGTGCTTCAGGCAAACAAACAAACTGAATCTATCACTCACAGGTGATGCGAATTCATCAGCAGCAGTGAGTGCAACCACGCTCAGAACATAAAACAATAGATAAATACCACATAACAAATACTGAAAAATGTTAGATTACAAAAAAAGATAAGGCTTGATTGAGTCCCCTTGAGCTTCATTCATACGTGGATGTTGTTTTATTTTTCTGAGCATTAAAGAAGAATCATCCTTACACAGATACAGGAAACTCTGTCTGACATTTCTTCATTTCATCTTTCCAATTCAACTTTTTTCTTTTACTTAAGGAATTGACAGCACTGGTCTCCATATACATTTTCCTGTTTCATCCGATTACCATTCATGACAGTTTATTGCATCTGTCATGCATAATAAAAGAAAATGTCCTGACCCCTCTCTCTCTCTCTCTCTCTCTTTCTCAGTGATTCAATACACCACAGAGAACAAGGAAACGTGTGCCAGGTATGTGAAGAAGCGTGACTACTGACCTGATTAGGAACTGTATAATAATAATTGGGATGTAGCCCAGTATTTCATTCTGCAGTAATAAAGCATCCTGAATTTAACATTGTGAATCTTAATTAAATTGTTTATTATCTTAAAAGCACATTTGTTCTAATAGTTACTCTTTGCTCTCTTTTTGCAGATTCCAACAGCAGTGTTCCCACAATGCATTTTGCTCTGACTACGCCACAGGCTTCTGCTGTCACTGCCGGGACGGCTTCTATGGAAATGGCCGCCACTGTCTCCCCGATGGTTAGAGTTCTACTCTTATTCCTGTCAGATTTTCGTAGATCTAGTAAACCATTTTTCTTCGAATGCTGCTCGTGGCACAGCAGATCGCTGAGGCGGTTTTCTTGTCTGACCCCTTCAGGCGCGCCCCAGCGAGTCAGCGGTAAGGTGAGCGGCACCCTGACGGTAGGGTCCACTCCAGTGGATTTGAACAACATTGATCTCCACGCCTACATCGTGGTGGGAGACGGAAGAGCGTACACTGCCATCAGCGAGGTAAAATATAGATTTAGACCTTTACAATATAGATTTAGGTAATCAAGCTGTTATTTGAATTATCTTGTATCATTCATTTCTGATTGGTCAGGTGCCCGAGCCAGTGGGCTGGGCTCTGATGCCGGTTGCACCAATAGGAGAACTGTTTGGGTGGCTGTTTGCTCTGGAGCTGCCCAATAGCCAAGCTGGATTTAAAATCATAGGTAAAAAATGTGTGTGTGTGTGTGTGTGTGTGTGTGTGTGTGTGTGTGTGTGTGTGTGTGTGTGTGTGTGTGTGTGTGTGTGTGTGTGTGTGTGTGTGTGTGTGTGTGTGTGTGTGTGTGTGTGTGTGTGTGTGTGTGTGTGTGTGTGTGTGTGTGTGTGTGTGTGTGTGTGTGTGTGTATATACATATACATGAGTGGGTGTATTTGTTTTAGTGTGTTGACTTGTCCATCTTGACATTTGAGCACATCTGTAGTGAGATGGGGGAACTCCTCTGCATTCAGGACATTACATCACGTGTGTGTGTGTGTGTGTGTGTGTGTGTGTGTGTGTGTGTGTGTTGGTCTCCCAGCCAGCTGTATTTTCTCCTGGGATGTGATGTGATATCAAGCTTCTACCCCCCTCTATAATAGGGAACAGCTGTGTGTTTGTGTATCAGAGTGTGTGACAGTCCGGCTGCGAGTCGTGATGCAGCCTGACAGACGTTCTGCTTTTTAATGTCCGAAACGTACCCGAGCCTATCATTGTTTGACACAAATTGTTGTCACCATGGTCACAGCTTGGCTGAATGCACATGTGTGGGCAGTGAAAATCAAAAAGCATTGTTGTGTATATATAGACTATGGGTAGTTTTTACTCACACACATTATGCCATGAATGATAATAAATGGAAATATAGACACATGATAATCCATAAATAGATATATTGAGTAATTGTCTGATTGGCTTACCAGGTGCAGAGTTCACTCGTCGTACAGAGGTGATCTTTTACCCCGGAAACCAGCGTCTGTCAATCATCCAGACAGGGCGTGGCCTGGACGAGCACAACCACCTGACTGTGGATACTGTAGTCAGCGGCAACGTGCCCTTCATCCCCCCTGGGGCCGAAGTTACCATGGATCCCTTTAAGGAGACATACCAGTACTACCCATCTGGTAACCATGACAACCACACGAGACTATTAGTGAATATCTGGCTTTTGATTGTCCTGTCAGGCCTGAAACCTCTTTCTGTGTCCATCTCCAGTCATAACCTCCACCTCCGTGCGCGAGTTCACTGTGGTTTCAGCAGAGCGAGGGTCCGAGTCCTTCTCCTTCCAGCTGAAGCAGAACATCACCTACCGTGACTGCCGCCATGACAACAGGGCCGCCGCCGTGGAGACGCTGCAAATCACCATGGAGAGGGTGTTTGTGATGTACGTGAAGGAGGAGCGCATCCTGAGATACGCCATCACCAACAAGATCAGCCCAGTCGGAGGTGAGTCAAACTGGATTAGGACACATTATCTGCAGATGTTTGATTTTTATCACAAACCAGATGTGTTCCAGCAAGTGGAAATTGTTTTCTGTGGAACTGATCAATACTCTGATTTCAAAACCCCTGTCTGAATAGGATTCTGCAAGTATTTCCGAATGTGTGTAATGTGTGGTCCTCTCAGACGAATGTTGTTCAGAAGCTTTCTATCCTCAAGACAGTAAAACTCTGATGGAAGATGGATGTAATTTCTCCTGAATGGCAGGTTTTAAACCATCTGTCGTAAAAAAAAAACATGAATAAGAGACAGAAACATTTGATTTTAGACATATTACTTAAAAAAACAGCAAATAAACAATCCAGAACATCTTGCAAAGAATAAAAACACATGGGCTTTAAAAGCACAATTAGCACCACATTTCACATCTGATTTGAAAAATTATGAAATATTGAATATGTGTATTTATTAGCAAAACCACAACACAAAAAACAACCTATTCACAGATCTGAAATGAATTACAATATCAGAATAAAACACATGAATGTAATTACCACCCAGGGTCAGGTGGAAGACAGCGACTGGCTGATGTCTTGCTTTAGAAACGGCCGACAGCAACACGCTATCCTGAAAACAGGGTGTGACTACCTAAATCCATTCCAGGCCATCAACGTCAATCCAATGTGGGCGAACACATTGTGGAGGCGTTGAAAATGTGAGGTCCCCCCCCCACAGAACCCCAACTAGCAACCAGACCACCTAGTAATTGTTGCAACTCCGCCACAGGAACCTCAGCCAAACCACGGCGCATATTGGACAGAGCTCCACTTCAATCACACATGCTACAAGCTGGGGCCTTTTTATACATTGAATGCACAGCAAACAATGTTAAAAGTCATGCATTAACTCTGTGTTCATTGTCTACGAAAAGCTGCAGACACACCACAGCGCTTTATGGATCATTTTAAACCACGATTTGCGTCACAGCTCTGTTTGAATATATGGCTGAATATGTACGCTATTAGGTATGTTCATGCAGATGATGGACATTTATGGCTCAGATCTGGTCACAGTGTTGACATGATTCTGTCAAGTGAGCTGCGGATAAAACGATTCCACTTCCAGTTCCAATATCTGCACTTCATTGTTGGGTTAGGTGGTTTGAAAGTTCTTGATGATACCAGAACTCGGCACCACCACTACTGAGCAGTCTGCTGTGGTTCTGTAGATCTGTGTGTTCCCTAAGTCTAACCAGTGTTAAGTGTGTAAAAAGAGCTCTACAACATTGCAATCAATTCAAGTTAACTTAAAAACAGAAATTACAGAAATTTCTTTTTTGTTCAAAATCAAACAATACAGATAATTAAAGTTAACCAATCAATCATTAAAGCTCTGCTTGTAAGTGTGTGTATGATTGACGGGTGCGTTGAGTAAATCATTTTTTTTATGTTCTCGTGGTTGTTAAATCTTTATTGCAGCCGCATGTGTGATGAATCCAGCATTTCAGTCAGCCAGAGAATCTCTTGGATCGCTGTCAGTGGGAAGCTGGGCCAGTAACACAACTTTCTTTTTAAATTATATTTTATTAGATCAGCGTTTTCCCCTCATGGTCCTGTCACCTTCTTTTGCTTCATTAGTCTCTCTTCTCATGCATCATCTGCGTTTATTTCTCTCCAGATCCCTGCAGAAATAAACCAGGTATACAAAAAATTCTACAAATATGGAAATGTTATAGACCGTGTTCTTTTCCTATCAACACACATTGGTTATGCTTTCTTTACCCAGAGATTCTGATGAAAAGCAGATAGAGACAGAAAGAGACCTCAGAAGATGGAGAGGAAAGAAAGAATTTCAGAGAGACTGGATTTTTTTTTTCTTCCAGTTTTTGAGTCCAGACCAAGTTTCTGTCATTTAGATGTCAACACGTTGATTAAAAACGTTATGAGGACACATGGACGCACACACGCACGTGCACACCGGCACACCCGGAGCACAGCTGGAAGAGCTTTCAGGGATCAGGGGTTTTGTAAACATGGGTTAAGTGGTGTGTGTGAGTGTGAGAGAGAGAGAGAGAGCATGTGTGTGTATGTGTGTGTGTCTTTGTTCAAGGGTTATGCACTTTCTGGGAAATAATATCCCAGCCAATGACAGATTTTCTAGCGGGGGGGTTGCTGGGCAGAATAGCTGCTCAGTGATGTCATGAGAATCATTGAACTGATAAAGAGAGAGAGACACACACACACTCTTACCAGACGTGAGTGTGTGTTGTTTGCTGTATCCTATTATCTGCTGCTGCAGTCCCCTCATTTCCACATGGGATCATTAAAGTTACATTTGGTCATTTCGTTTCCTTCAGTGCAACCCTGCCCTCGTTTGCTGCAGTTTAAACTAACTTTGAGCGCTGTGTGTGAAATTAAATGTTAAAGCTGAGGCATGTCGTGACTTTTAGTCCCCAGCACAGGGCTGCATCCTACACTTCCCACAATGCAACTCATTTACATCATTTATTACATCGTATATGCTCTTCCCATTTTTTAATTAAACATAATTGATCTTTGTTTTTTCAGTGTGAACGCCTGCTGACGTGCTGCTTTCATCACTGCCTTCATCGGCGCTTTCATCGGCGCTTTCATTGCTTTAAACACCATGTTCTCTTAAATGTTAGGCTATTCCAGCGTGTTAGTAAAAGTCAGTGATGATAGATAGATAATGTTGTGTTGCAGCGAGGGTGGGTCGTTGGATTTCATAGCCAGAGCACCTTGGCCATCTTGTTGCCGTCGCAGCTACGCCCCTGTAAATCCAGTCTGTGTGTGTGTGTGTGTGTGTGTGTGTGTGTGTGTGTGTGTGTGTGTGTGTGTGCGCAGGGGTTTTGTAAAAAGCAACAGGTGGGAAACTGCAGTCAATGCTTTGATGGTGTGTAGTACATATGTAGCGTGTGTGTGTGTGTGTGTGTGTGTGTGTGTGTTCTCCACCCCTCTCTCCCGCTCGCCTTCTCTCTAATTATCCCTCAGTCTTTTCTCCCATCCATGAGTATCTCGCCCTCTCATCTCTCCTTCTTCCCGGCGACATTCAGGACTTTAAAGAGTCTCTCTCTCTCTCTCTCTCTCTTTCTCTCTCTCTCTCTCTCTCTCTCTCTCTCTCTCTCTCTCTCTCTCTCCCTCTCTCTCTCTCTCTCTCTCTCTCTCTTTCTTTGATAATGAGCCAAATTGCTCTCTGGCCTCAGGAGATGGAAGCAAGCTGTGCTTAATGTCTGTGTGTTTGATTTTGTTTATGTATGTGTGTGTTGTTGTTTGTGGGTGGATACCTCTGACGGTAAAGAAAAAAAACACTTTAAACATCATTAAAAACAGATACTGCAGATGCATATTTTTTTTCATTCTTATTCTTGTGGATAATTGGCCATGTATATATATATATACACACATAATGAGCAAATGTGAACATGTTGCTTTAATACAAGTCATGCAGACAATTAAATTGTCGTATTTGGAATAGTTTTAAATGGTGTTTCCCCAATAAAAAAACACTACAAATACTTACCATACTAAGTGTTTTGGGAACATATTCAAACAATATGACCACATAGATATCATTAAGAAGTATAGTATTTCTTATTTTATTGGACAATAAATGTGATCTCAAAATAATGCTTTAATGTAAAGTACACCACATGCTTAGAGTTATATAATATAAGAATATTCCCTTGGAAGCAATAATAATTTAGACATGCTTAGTAAGTCAGACAGATCATTTCATTTGAAGTCTGTTGAGTTATTGAGTTAATTAATTGTTTGTGAACCAGTGTTTGTCTGCACCATGCTGTGGTATGAGGGAAACCGAGAATAGACATCCGCTCACCCGTCCTCTGTCTGAGTGTCACCCCCTTTTCTGTCTCATGTATGTGTGTCTAACCTTATCCACATGTTGAATATTAAGAACATGAAGGCAGTCGCTTCCTAAAAGGGAAACCATCCTATGGGAAGTTGTCTGGTGAGATTCAACATGTGTATTTGGTTACGCTGTTTCTGCAATCATCTCTGTAATCATGCACTTTAATGGCGAATAATCCACAGCTCAATTCATCTTAATTCAGGACATTTCCAATGCGGCAGTCTGTAGTTCTGGATTTAATTTTTCTTTTCTACAGCTAAATTTCTGGGGGGGTTCTGCCTAGGTTTGTTCTCCTGAAGTGTTCTAAAGTTTAAAGCACAAACACTAACTAAAAACGCAGTTTACAAAGAGCTGTATGCATATATGATATAAATGAAACCTTCAAACCCATAGCATCTCCTCCTCCCTCACGTCATTAATCTCTCTCCTCTGCAGTGGAGCCGACATCACCAGAGCTGGTGAACCCCTGCTACGCTGGAAGCCATGACTGTGACACCACAGCCCAGTGCATCCCACTGGAGGGCCAGGCCTTCCAGTGCCAGTGTGCTACTGGTTTTCAGGGGGACGGACGCAACTGTTACGGTACCTTCCCCTTTCTCCTTGTCTATTTCCGCCTTTATCGCAACTGCTGGCATTTAATACAGGTATGAAAGAATGTATGCAGTTAGAAAAGTCTTTCCAGATACACACTGTCCAGTCGAATGCTCATACACACACACACAATATCACATGCAGACAGAGGTGAAGACAGTTCAAGGCGGTGTGTCTGTGTTTCATCAACATGTGTCTATCCAGCTTAGAGGGGTCAAGTACGGGCAGGATGGAAAGAAATCATCTGTTCCTCCCTCTCTTCTTCTCCCTCCTCAGCCCAGTCTTATCCCACCCCGACTCGCCCTCCTCCTTTAGGTTAATT
Organism: Eupleurogrammus muticus; assembly: GCA_036785175.1. Classification (NCBI taxonomy): domain Eukaryota; kingdom Metazoa; phylum Chordata; class Actinopteri; order Scombriformes; family Trichiuridae; genus Eupleurogrammus; species Eupleurogrammus muticus. The sequence goes on from JAYKQN010000024.1 coordinate 3,944,008, forward strand.
CTCCCGTTAACGGGCCCTTCCAGGGCTTGAAGCTGGTGTGTGGCCTGTCATTAGCCCAGCAGCATGTCTGTCTCTCCTGCTGGCAGCGCTAGGAAAGCCCCAGGCTCTGCCTCAGTTCCCATGACTGGGCCTCGGTGTCTATCTCTGGTCACACAACCTGTGTGTGGCTTTGTCTTGTGTAGTGTACCACACATTCACAGCTTTTATACCCCGGAACACACATGTCCCGTATCACAGTTAGAGCCAGGACTCCTGCTTATATCTTTATAGAAACACTGTCTTTTTCTCTCTTTTTCTCTCACTGCAGACATCGATGAATGTGCAGAGGGCTTGAGCACATGCGGTGCTTATTCTCAGTGCGTGAACCTCGCCGGTAGCCACCGCTGCCAGTGCCAGAGTGGCTATGAGTTTGGCTACGATGGGCGTACCTGCGTTGGTAAGTTACAATAAGTAAATGTATGTAAAAAGTATGTTTACTTTAATTTTGAAATAGATTCACATTTATCGGACAGCCTAATTACTTCTCAGATCCAGGTTTGACACACTGGATAATATAACAAAGCTTTTAAAATCATTATACAAAACATAGACTGCATATATAATAAATATAGCCTCATCCAGGCACCACAAATGTCTGCATTTTCATAGTAATCCATAGTAATTCCTTAGTAATCCATTCAATAGTTGTTGATATTTCAGTCTGGAACAAAATGCCAACATTACCATCAATAGAGCCCCAGAGTGGCCAAAAGAAAACTTCCACTAATCAGAGCTGCTCTGTTCACTCCCAGTAAAACCTTGGGTAAATCCCCCGGAGCAGGGGTGTTTTGGAGCATGCAGTGCCGCACGTTCCAAAATGAGCAGAATATTTGGAAGAGACCCACATATTTGTCCCGAGCACAGGCACAACATTTATTCCCCAACACTAGCGCACAGCTGCAAAGACCAAAGAAACACGACGAGAGAGGGGAGGATGGGTAACAAGTGTGAGAACACAAGGTGGAATGGGAGCACTAATGTGAGAAGTACAGGGTGAGATTAGACAGGAGAGGGGGTGAAAGTTAGACAAGTAGAGTAATGACACAACGTGTGTTGCTTTGGAATGTGTGTAGGAGAGAGGTCCTGCCTGTGTGTGTGTGTGTGTGTGTGTGTGTGTGTGTGTGTCCTGCTTTCACCCATCAGGTTGAACTCTTCATGAACTTGCCTAAAACCCTCCCTACCTTCCTCCTTCACAGTTAACATAACATAAAGCCTTGAAATGATCCCAAACCATAAACTTATATTGATAAGATTCCACTGAACTGAGTTATTTCCAGCAAGCGGCCAGACATCATATCACATATCACTAAATATCTGTGGATCTTGTATTTATTTCCATATCCAATCTGATGATATGCTTTTACATTTGTTATTTATTTCGCTATAATTTCTATTTATCTTTTCGTAGATATCGACGAGTGCAGCTCCTCTCCATGTCACATCAATGCCAGATGCATAAACAGACAGGGATCCTTCCAGTGTCAGTGCCAGCCCGGGTTTAATGGAGACGGTTTCTACTGTTCCCAACAGGAGGGTCAGTGAAATCACCATTATAATGATGCATGATAGGGACACACTGCGACATGACTTGGTGTAATTTTTTCATTTGTATTTGTCTACAGGACAGACCACTCGACCAAAGAGTCAGTGTGAGCACCACAGAGATAGCCTGCAAAGTGGAGTGGAGCAGGGCGGGCAACCGAGTGTCGGAGCCTTCATCCCTCAGTGCGACTCTGACGGGAATTACCGACACCAGCAGGTGGGTGACACACCGAGTGGGAGTGTACGTGACTGACTGATGACGTGCGTTAGACGATGTGACTAGTTCTAAAACGTTTTCTTAAACAATCGCAGTGCCAAGGCTCCACGGGACATTGTTGGTGTGTGGATGAGAGGGGCCAGGAGAGAGCAGGAACCAGGACCCCGCCTGGTACAACACCCACAGACTGTGACCGACTAGGTGAGGAATATATTCACTGACAAACACTGTCATCAGTTTGTTTTACAGAGATTAATGAGTTTTAGTTGATTGTAAAATGTTGGTCTCCAAAGAAGGGAACTAAATTAGTGTAAATGTAAAAACGCTCAACTTTACCTCCTCAGATGAACCACAGCGTCCTAAAACTCAATGTGAGCACCACAGAGACAGCGTACAGACCACCAGTCCAGAGGGGTATCCCCTCACAGGAGTGTATGTGCCTCAGTGTGATGATAATGGACAGTACATACCATTGCAGGTTTGTGAGAAAATGTGTCAAAAATGTCCCTGAAAGGCCTTTTTTAATCACCCACAACTTTTGAAAAACATAGGTTTCATTCTGAACTTCAAATACATAAATATTCTTAATTGCAGTGCTATAGCTCCACTGGAAATTGCTGGTGTGTGGACAGTAGGGGGCAGGAGAGAAGAGGAACCAGGACTCCAGCTGGTACAACACCCACAGACTGTAACAGACCAGGTGAGGAAAATTCATTTTTCCTGTCCTGTGTACTTATCTCTGAACTCTTTACAGACCAATTGGGTCCAATTGTTACGTGCAATGACAGAAGATAATGTTGGTTTAAGGCCAAAGCCGATTATACGCCATTAAAGGGATACTTCATTCATCTGGTTTTTCACAACCATGTTAAATGCTCACATATGCAGATGACACCATCCTGCTGCTCCACATCACAGCTAGACGGGGGAAAAAATGACACTTAAATTCTAAAGGGATTTTAGCTTAGCCTCATGAGATCAGGCTATCAAGTGCCTTCCTGCAGGTGTGTGTGTGTGTGTGTTTGTTATTTCACTCACCAAGTTTTTTGTTTTGCCTCTTTCAAAATGATTCATGATGCCAATGGTATAGGCTAATAACCTTAGTACGTTATAGCAGGTGATGGAGTTACTGCTTACTACTACTTTAATTCTTCTTCTTGTCCTTTTTCTGTAGATGAACCAGAGCGTCCTAAAACTCACTGTGAGCAGCACAGAGACAACGTACAGACCACTGGTTCAGACGGATATTCTGTTGGAGCCTATGTACCTCAATGTGATTCTAATGGACAATACACACCACTGCAGGTCAGCAGCTGAGTGGTGGTTAATGAACTGACAGCCTAATGTTGCCTTTGCATGTTATTTTTAAATACTTAAAACATACAGACTGTGTGAAATGAATAAAGTGTGTATATTTCAGTGTCACAGGTCCAGTGGATATTGTTGGTGTGTAGACAGCAGGGGACAGGAAAGAGCGGGAACCAGGACATCACATGGTGAACCACCCAAAGACTGTGATAAACCAGGTGAGGAAAGACAGATACGCACAGACATCATAAATCTGCTTCGCGATATGCAATAACAGAATCAGCATCAGCAGGTGTATTATGTCATGGCGCTCCAAGGTTTTCCAGTTAATCATTGACCTGTGAACTTCTAATTCTTCATCTCAATGACTAGTCAAACAGACAGCCCGTTGACACGAGTGTGTATCTAACCTTGTAAGTGCTGCACTATTGAGGTCATTGGGTCATAGCCTTGGAATGCCTGGAAAAACAGGTGATATCACTGTGGAACTGTGTGTGAGCGTGCAAGTGTTCATGGTGGAAAGTTCAATGTAAAGTATGATAGAGTGAAACTATAATGAGAAAAATGAAACTAAAAATCTACGATTGATGTCTCTGAGAAAATAAACATCCCTCTAAAATATACTTTAACGTGCATTTGTATGTTTTTACACAAACATCGACCAGGCCACATCCAGTGTTAACAAATGTGTTTCAATACAAGATGTAAGGATAAAGCAGTTATAATACAAAAAGAGCTAAACAGATATGATCTGTAATTTGCACACATGGTGCTCCTTTATTTATGATGAATACAGATGGAAACTGATCCTGTTATTGTCCTTCTCTCAACCAGATGAACCGGAGCGTCCTAAAACTCACTGTGAGCATCACAGAGACAGTTTGCAGACTGTAGTTGGAGCCCATGTACCCCAGTGTGATGGCAGTGGACAGTACATACAACTCCAGGTATGAATCTGGTGAAAAACTCGTTTAAATGGCTTGATTAATAGCTTGGTAACCTTGAGTGATAATATTTTGATCGTGTTTACATCAGTGCCACGGTTCCACTGGATATTGTTGGTGCGTAGACAATAGGGGGCAGGAGAGAGCCGGAACCAGGACTCCGCCTGGTACCACGCCGAAAGACTGTGATAGGCCAGGTGAGGATAAAGTACTCTCTATTCAATATAACGAATAATGAGGCTGCTAAAACCAGCCAAAGGTTCCTTGTTGCTTCACCCGAACACATTTTTCATGTTCTCATCTTCTCATGCATTATTCTTTAACCCTCAGATGAACCAGAGCGTCCTAAAACTCACTGTGAGCAGCACAGAGACAGCGTACAGACCACCCACCCAGACGGACGTCCCATACCAGGAGTGTTTGTACCAAAGTGCGACGCTAATGGACAGTACACATCCCAACAGGTAAAATTTTGTGTGAATGTATGAAAGCACACAATTTACACTCTCATTGTGGTAACTGTATTATCGTATTGTGTATTTCAGTGCCACAGTTCCACTGGACAATGTTGGTGTGTGGACAGTAGAGGACAGGAGAGACCAGGAACGAGGTCGTCACCTGGTCCAACATCCAAAGACTGTGAAAAACCAGGTGAGTCTCTTTTTAAGAGTCCAAGAGATCAAACAAGACAAGTTTTGACCATAAAATACCTGAAAGTCGTCGGAACATATTCACGCGGTAACAGGCTCTCAGCTGGAATGATATCACTTAATCTGAGGTGGATAAACCAAAATGTTTTTGGGGCTTATGAATAAGCTGCAAGGATTTAGGAGAATACTGCAGAAGTCCAGTCAGATGGGATTTTATAGTGTTCCATGCAGGAGTTAGTCAAGCTTTAAAAATGCAGCCAAAGCAGCAGGAAGGTTAAAGATTGTGCCCATATAACCGAGAGATCTAGTAGGGGAAATAGCAGGGGGCCCAATAGTAAACTATGTTGAACTTCAGTGTGGAAATATTTCAAGTGGAAATATGCAAAAACTCTAAGAGGATGGAAACTCAGGAGAGGGAATATTCAAAAAATGTTGCATCCATTGGAAAAAATAAGAGGTGAGGTTTTATAGGTTGACCACCCTCATCTTGACCTTGAAGATGTGATTCTGTGAAAAGATTTTCTGTTGAATTGGCATTTACTAAATATCATAGCGTAGGAGCAGAAAAAAGTACATGAGAAAGCACAATGACTCGCTTGTATTCTACAGTTTCCATGACATTTTTTCTTTGTCCAGATGAACCACAGCCTCCCAAAACGCCCTGTGAGCAGCACCGGGACAACGTTCGGACCACCAGTCCAGAGGGATACCCTATAGCAGGAGTGTTTGTTCCTCAGTGTGATGCTAATGGACAGTACGCGTCTCAACAGGTGATTTTTGTATTAGTTTTATTCTACATCCTAACGCTACACTGGTATGGCTGTTCTAATCATCTTTGTGTGTTTACTAGTGCCATGGTTCCAGTGGATATTGCTGGTGTGTGGACAACAGTGGACAGGAGAGGCCTGGAACCAGGACTTCACCTGGTACAACACCAACAGACTGTGACAGACCAGGTGAGGGGGGACACTTTAGTCAATGTGCTTTTGTGTGTTTTAAATCAGTGTATACAGATATAACATTTAGGAATGTATTAATCTTAAACCCTCAGATGAACCAGAGCGTCATAAAACTCACTGTGAGCATCACAGAGACAACGTTCGGACCTCCAGTCCAGAAGGATACCCGCTACTAGGAGTGTTTGTTCCTCAGTGTGATGCTAACGGACAGTACACGTCTCAACAGGTGATTGTTTTGCCAGATAATTTTAGTCTGCACCCTAACTATTTTGTTATGGCCGTTACAATCACCATGATTATGTGTTTTCCAGTGCCATGGTTCCACTGGTTATTGCTGGTGTGTGGACAAGAATGGACAGGAAAGGCCTGGAACCAGGACTCCATCTGGTACAACACCAACAGACTGTGACAGACCAGGTGAGGGGCAACATTTTGCTCAATTTGCTTTTGTGCTTTAAATGCGGTTTTAGGTGTATACAGATATAACATGCAGGAATGTGTTAATCTTCAACCCTCAGAAGAACCAGAGCGTCCTAAAACGCCCTGTGAGCAGCACCGGGACAACGTTCGGACCACCAGTCCAGAGGGATACCCTATAGCAGGAGTGTTTGTTCCTCAGTGTGATGCTAATGGACAGTACACGTCTCAACAGGTGATTGTTTTTTATTCGTTTTTTTCTACACCCTAACTTTATATTGGTATTGCTGTTATATTCATCGTTATGTGTTTTCCAGTGCCATGGTTCCACTGGTTATTGTTGGTGTGTGGACAAGATTGGGCAGGAGAGGCCTGGAACCAGGACTTCACCTGATGCCCAACCCAGAGACTGCGACAGACCAGGTGAGACATAGTTGTGCCACCCAAGACCCCTTTGTTGGTGTTCCATATGCAACTGTTACAGTGTCTGTGCACCAGAAGGCTGAGATTATCATCAGTGTAGAGTTGGTAGGAGCAGATAAAGCCTAACTAAGAGGAGAAGAGTCCTTGTCGTCTGGAGACCTAACCAACTGAAGACCTTACAAAAATATATTGTTTTTCTTCAGATGAACCCCAGCGTCCAAAAACTCAGTGTGAGCACCACAGAGACAACACACAGGGCAGCACCTCAGAGGAATACCCTGCAGTTGGAGTTTATGTACCTCAATGTGATGCAGATGGACAGTATCTGTCTCGACAGGTAAAACCGTAGCATTCTTCTTCTTCTTGTGTTTTTTTTCCCAATTCTCATGTTTTTTTAGTTGCTATATTAATCATACTGTCATGTATTTCAGTGTCATGGATCCATTGGACAGTGTTGGTGTGTGGATAGCCGTGGTCAGGAGAAAGCTGGAACCAGGACTCAACACGGTGCACCGTCTGTAGACTGTGACAGACCAGGTGAGATTCCAGGAGTTTCATAAATGTGGATTCAGTAAATGTTTATGGAATCAAGGCTGGCATTTTATATGAAATTTCGATATGGCTGGAGTCCAACCTGCTGTAGGTCTAAGCTTCATTTACATGCTTTGCCCAGTCTGTGTTCCATGGTATGTGTATCAGAAAGCTGTTTTCTTTATTCTTTGCATCTCTCTGTCTCCGTGGTCCTCTCTCCCTCCCACTCACACTCGAGCATACACAGAGAGGCCGTCCTATAAACTCAGGTCTTGCTATAAATTCCATTTATGACCATGCGTCCAAACCTCTGAAGTGGTCATTTCGTGGCGAGATGAGCTGCCAGCCATCGCCAAGGCAACCAAACCCAAACATGACAGGCTGCCTGACCAGCTGAGTGACAGCGTGATGTTACACCCAGACTGATGCTTTACACACACACACACACACACACATGTATGCACATTTTATGTTGTGGACGTGTTTTATTTTAATCCAATTTCCCTAAACTCAGTTTTCTGTCGTTACTATTTTGACGAGGTTGCACTTGTGTGGAAACTTCCCAGTCCAACCACAGTGTTTTTTTCTTTTTTTTTTGGTGGCCACTGCACTGAAGCCCTATTCACAGATTTCACAGTAATAGTTTATGATGAGGGAGGAAAAAGCATTTCCTGCTCATTTTTGGTTTGGATTGAAACTCCTGTGGTCCAAATTAAGAGCTGAGAATAGAAATGTGGATATTTACAGGGATTTAACCCCTCAATTTGACTATTTCATTTGCGTTTAATATAAGTAAAATAAATTAAATGTGTAATAAAAAAGCAATTTAGCATCCAAGTAGCCTCTTATGTGTGCGCTTGTCAGAGTTATTCTGTATTTAGGGGTAACCACATGAGTAAATCAACTAACTGCCTGCCTCTAGGTTAAAATATGAATTTAATAGTCTACACATAACATTTCTGGAAAGGACAGCAGAGCGACATGAACCTCTCGAGTCAAACAACCATGTGGGTATTAGTAGTAAAGCTCTCATGTCTACACTAACTCCTGATGGAAAAACTTATCACAGGACATCAATTTAATTGCCTGATTATTCTTTGTTACTCTCTGTGACAATCTTTCTGTTCTTCCTTCTAATATTATCCCAGGTATTATCATCTCCCCCGCCAAAACATATGCAGTCTCACTTTAGAATTTTACACAGCTAAAATGAGCGAGAGGGAGTCCTGTATAAACATTAGTGAAGCCTAAAGTGGTTTGGTTTTAAAGCCCTGCTACGAAGTGAGTTATTAGGGTTTTACAAGGTAAACTATTTTGACAAAAGCAAGACATGTGTATGTGTGTGTGCGCCTCTTTAAACACTGGGCCTCCCACACTATGAATCAAGCAATCTTCCTATCTCTGTGATATAAACTCGAGCTCGAAAACACCCTGAGAACGTGATAGCGAAGACGACAGAAGCCGGACTGTAGTGTTATATTTAGCTTTAAGGACGGGTGTGTTTGATTCGTGTCCCCCGCAGTCCCTGTGGCTCCGACCCAGCGGCCTGAGAGTGTGTGTGAGCGATGGAGGGCCAGTTTAATTGAGCACTACGGTGGGAGGCCAGAGCCACAACAATACATGCCTCAGTGTGAGCCCGATGGACAATTCAGGTACACACACACACACAGTGATTGAAATGTGTTTTTAATGCCGAATTAATTACTGGAGAGCCCAATTTTCAAAGCCAGGCTTCTAATTCTGATTGTGCTGCCCTCTCAGTCCCGTCCAGTGTTATGGGGAGACCACATACTGCTGGTGTGTGGACCAGGATGGGCGAGAGGTCTCTGGCACCCGATCACACGATGTTGTCAAACCCGCATGTGAGTTTCTGTTCCTCCTGCATGTGTGATTGTTTCTGGTAGTTTCACTGCTGCCAATCGTGGCTCATTTTCTTTCTTTTTCTTACTTCGTCCCAGGTCTTCCCTCGGTGGCCCCGCCCGTTGTGCGGCCGCTGCCCCGCCCAGACGTGACCCTCCCCCCACCCACTGACATCACACTGCTGTATGCTCAGGGGCAGCAAATAGGAGCACTTCCTCTCAACGGGACCAGACTGGATGCAAGCCGCTCCAAAACACTACTGACTCTGCATGTAAGACATGAACGGACAGATTAAATATAACATACACTTATATATGTAGATCTTTGTTCATCATCATCATCATCATCATGTGTGTCCAGGGTTCTATAGTTGTTGGATTAGCCTATGACTGCAAAGAGAACCACGTGTATTGGACAGATTTGTCTGCAAGGACTATCAACAGAGCTTCAATGGCACCTGGAGCTGAGCCTGAGATACTTATTAACACGAGTAAGAACACACACACACACACACTGGGCCTTTGTTTCTGTAATCAATATCGCATTACATCTTAAACGGTCTCTGTACTTCCCGTAGATCTGGTCAGTCCAGAGGGTTTGGCGGTGGATGTTAAACGTAGGTCACTGTTCTGGGTCGACTCAAACCCAGATGTGATCGAGTCCGCCAACCTGGACGGCAGCGGGAGGCGGACGCTGTTTGATGATGACCTGGTCAACCCTCGAGCCATCATCGTGGTCTCCTCAACCGGGTAAAGCTCCTCTTTTTTGTTTGTTTTGGGTTTCATTTATGTTAGTTGCACCACTTCTGAGGCCTTGGGACGATTTAGTCTAGATTTACAAACATGTACAAATCTCTTTGCTGAGCAAGAACCAAACAAGCGCCCCCCCACACACACACACACACACACTCCTCACGATCAAGTGTAACATCCTAGAGGTGCTTCACTCAAGCCTTCACTACGGTCATATCGCATTGAGCAGGGCACAGATGGTTTTCAGACAGTTTGCACGACCATGAAATCAAATCAAACTCTTTTTCATTCATGCTATGAGTCAACACAACCTGAACCTAATTCATTAGTACAGTGCAGCCAATTTGCAGAGGAACCCTGTTGAGTCTGTTTTCTGGACGAGACCAGACCTAAACATGAGGGCAGCTGTAGGAAAGTTGGGATTAGAGTTTATGAATTCTAAAATTTAAGTGACTTTTAGTGCTTTCTCTTCACTAGAAGAAGCCAACAAAACGATACTGGATTTACTGATGCTATTAATCCTGGACACACACACACACACACACACACACACACACACTTAATGAAAGCATGAGGCCATCATCAGTCAGCCCTCCTCGAATAACATCTGCTTTTCATCATTGCAACTAATCATATAATCAACAGGTGTGTGTCATGTGTGTGTCATGTGTACGTATGTGTGTGTGTGTGTGCGTGCACCATGTGTGGTAGTGTGGTTGATCCAAATAATTAAACATAGAACCAATAACCCAAATTATAAAACCTCAAATGTGTTTTTATTGGTTTCACAGTTTATTTTCTAACTATATAGGGTGTATGTGTGTGTGCGTGTGTGCGTGTGTGTGTCATGCATATGCATGCACACGCTCACATGTGTGTTTTCTGACAAAAATCCAAGTAATTACCGCTTTACACAGGTACACATATGATTAAGCACAGGTCTGCACATGTAGCCCTCACACACCACACACACACACACATACTGACATATATGTGCATACACACATTATAAAAACATGCACACGTCTATGAACATCTCAAACCAAAACATCTGCTCATTTATACATTCCACAAATTGATTAACACTCACAAGGTGTGTGTGTGTGTGTGTGTGTGTGTGTGTGTGTGTGTGCGCGCGCCTCGATTGCTCATGTGGTGTATATTACCCACCATTCCCGATGGACTGCCCACATGTACGCCATCATCTACAGATGAAACGCAGTGTGGCGTCATAACCAGCCCACACACACACACACGCTCCTAAACGCCTGAAGCGCTGCTACGATCCTGCTGATCACGTTTCTGAAACAATAAAATATGATTTGTTTCATCACCGGAGCCCCACAGCTGGAGTAGAAGCCCAAGTCGACAAAACGTTTCTATTTGGGTCCGTTTTGTCTGAAATATCCAGCGAAAGGGGTCAGAGGTCACATGTTGCTCTGAGTAACCTGACCATGACCTCATCAGCATGAGACAGCTGGTCCACAGACAGCGTACAGGTCCAAAACAAGCCGCTGAGACTTCACAGTTGAAGAAATAAAGCAAGAATACGACAGAAAAATAAGAAAAAAGAAATAAGTTGTGTAATGAGTCACCTCGTGTCTCCGTCCACAGAACCCTGTACTGGACCGACTGGAACCGAGAGGCTCCAAAGATTGAAAGTGCGTCCGTGGACGGGCAGAATCGCAGAGTGCTGGTGTCTGATGGGATCGGTTTGCCCAACGCTTTAACATACGACACGTCCTCCAGTCAGATCTGCTGGGCCGACGCAGGTAAACAGCACCGCTGTTATTACAGGAAATGTGATGAAGCTGCTGCTGCTGCCGTCCCTGTGAGGCCGTTTCCGCATTCACGCCTCACTTCCAAAACCCCACTTTTTGCTCCCCATCACTTTTAGAGTTTCAGCTTGATTTACTCACTAAGACTTCTCCAAACACCGTCCTCCAACTGTTCAGCTGCCAAAATCCAGATGAGACGAGTCTGAGTTGATACAATAATAAACTTTACGGTCAGCGGCGATTGATATGCAGACTTTTTTTTTTTTTGCCCTGGGTTTCAGCTTTCAGACTGCGTACAGATTGTCCTGGTGGAGGTTATCAGAGGTGGTTAAAAAGGGCTTCAACCTTCTCCACATGTATTAAAACAAACTTAATAACGCTCACAGAGCCTGCACATCTTGTAGCTGATGTCTTCATACTGTAGCATAGCTGCTACTGTTGCTGTAATACTACTATAATGACAATGTGTACTCATATTACAGTGTGCTACTAGCACAGAGTATCTAATAGGTATATATCTGTACTACTAACACAGCTTTTAGTAGTACTTCTAATTCTGCTGCTAAAATTACTGTTCTTACTTTATTATTCTTCACATAGCAGCAGCTGTGCTTCATGTGCTTAACTTACCTCCAATATTTATTCCTCTTGTCTTCTGCACATCAGGCACAAAGCGTTTAGAGTGTATATCCCCGGATGGTTCAGGTCGAAAAGTGATCCACCCCACCCTCAACTACCCGTTCAGCATGGTCTACTACAGGAACCACTTTTATTACACTGACTGGAGGAGGTACGCATCTTTAGTCACTTTCTTTGATGTCAATTTATCTGTTTTAAATAGTTACGGATCAATAATCAATGAGCTGATCAGCATGAAGCCAGTACAGTCCGTCCTCAGTGACCTGTCTCCGTGTCCGTGTAGGGACGGCGTGATCGCAGTGAGCAAAGACAGCAGCCAGTTCACCGACGAATACCTGCCCGACCAGCGCTCTCACCTCTACGGCATCGCCATAGCAACGTCCCAATGTCTATCAGGTAGGTAACGTCCAAGCAACACGCAGCAACAATAGGCTGTAGACAAAAGTAGTGTTTGAAATTTTAATTAAAGGCCTGATGGATTAATGATTGATTTAATGTGATCACTCTGCAATGCCTTAACACACACACACACACACACTTTGTTCAGACATGTCCATTTGGCTCTGTATAATAACAACCAAACCGACACACACACCAACACACAGTGACTTCAAGCTGTCACAGACGGTGATCTCATTGGTGTGTGTGCAGTGAGTCATCACGTCAACTCCCACCAGATGTCACCTTAACCCTGGCGGCTGCACTTACACGGAGATAAAACACGGTTACGTATTACAACATTTCGAAAAATGACCAAAACTACGTTGTCAAACAGCCAAAAGTCCAAACCTATACCTGAGAAGAACATAGAAATAGTAAAAAGCAAAAAGTCCTCACACTGGAGGAAAAAAGATAATTACTCGAGCAATAAATGTGTCATTCTGAATTGGTGCAAATTATTTTACTACAGATAATTTGATGTATTATGGGCTTAATTATGGTGGCAAGACTCTGAGGGATGATAAATGGATTTTCTGTAGGTGATGTAAATGCATCCTGGAGAAACTTTGCTTTGTGTTTCATCACCTTGTTCACAGAAAACAGTCATCACACAGCTGGTTCAGACTTCTGTGTGTGTGTGTGTGTGTGTGTGTGTGTGTGTGTGTGTGTGTGTGTGTGTGATGACTTCACATACACCCATGAAATAGACACAAGAAGAGTGATTACACAGCTGTCTGAGACCCTCTACTTGTGACCTGTGTGTGTGTGTGTGTGCATGAGACCAAAGAACAATGATTACACAGCTGTGTGAGACCCTCTACCTGTATTTTGTGTATGTGCGTCATGTTTGATGTGCTGATGTCTGCAGATGGTTTCACGTCCCTCGAAAGACTTGTGTTAAACGCCTTCAAAGTACAAAGTAGCCCACTAAACACAGGATAATCCCTAAAGTAGCACCTTGTCACTCTCAAAGCTACTCACACACACACACATCTGCAGAGTGTGTCAAATCCGGTCTTGATAGAAGAGTTCAAAAGTCAGGCAACATATTGCAGTTTGTGAACACATGTGTCCGACTGTCAAAAGGTCTGAATGATGACACAAGTGTGTGTGTGTGTGTGTGTGTGTGTTGCTATAAATGACCTCTTACCTTCTCTAAAGCCTCAGACTAAGTAGCAGCCGCACGCTTCAAAGACGTCGATGTGTGGTGTAATTGTGACCATGATGACAGCTCTAAAACACACTTGTTAAGGGGTTTGGGAGCTGGTTGTGAGAGGCTTAAAAGCTGTTATTGTTGAATACATGAACACACACACACATGCTCTTTACGGAGAAAATTCTCAGCCGCCGCAAGTTGTTAAGTGCGGGGCTTTGTTTCTGTTTGGTCTTTTATTAGGCTCCGTCATGTTTGGATTCACACAGGAAGCGAAAACCTCATCTTTTAACCTTCACACGTGTGGAGTAACAATCGGTTTTTACTTTCTCAACAGGACAAAACGATAACAAATATTATTATTATTGTGTCGCAGGGAGCCACTAATGACAGACTGGCAGCTGCAGGGTCCTTTGGTGCTAAAAGTTCTGGGGATACTCCTGAACGGAGGACAGGACCGCCCTGACAAACCTCCCAGTGTCCCTCAGAAGAGAGGACGCTCACAGGGGAGCGAGAAGACTTCCTCATGCCGGATCTGCCGTCAGAGCAAATTTACAACCTCCACCCACCCAACCCCATTATCTCACCTAAAGATATAACCCCAAATACATGTTTTGTAAATTTGTTTTATACCTCATTTTTAGTTTGTTTTTTTCTACTGTATTTTTGTACGTGAGTTGTTGTTTTTGCATCAAATGATTAAAGCTACCGAACAATGAGATCCATTTTTTTTTAATGTATGCAAGGTAAGTTTTTTGAAGCCAAAGAATGACATGAAGAGCTTTAAAAAGAGCCAAAGTCCTGTTGTGAAACCACCAGGCCGGTTATTCAGCATACAACATGGAACAAATGCAGCTTAAAGGGACAGTTTGACTTTTTGAGAAATTCATTTAATTCATTCTCCTGCTATGAGCAACATATAGAAGATGGATAAAGTTGAAATAAAAAAATTGAATTATAATAGCATCTAATTTTTGGCAAAAAAACAAGTATTTTGAACTCTTCCTTTAAATACCTAAAATCAGTAACTGTAAATCCATCAAATATTCTAGGTTGGAAAAATACTGCCGTTAAATATCTAAAATAAATCTTTATCATCAGATGATGTGTAATCACATTTCTCTGCACTACTAATCTGGATTTCACACATGATGGGAACGATATTACTTTTTTTTTGCCAAATACTTTCACTACTTTTTAAATCTTTAGCTTTTTATAAGATGTGATATTTATAACAATAAAATGTGATTTGGTGCTTGACATTTGTTTGGATGTTCTTGCTCAACGGGAAAATCACCAAGGAGGAAGCACAGGAGCCAAACTATTCCACTGCATTTATGTATTTCTTCATACAGCGTCACTTTAAATCAGTCAAACTAACCTTCTCCTTCAACTGAAAAATGAATTCAAAACGAAGGTACAAACAGAACAGTTGATATTTCAGGAGTTTCTCCTTGGTTTCTACTGAGGGAGAGATGACGGCAACCAGGAGTTTATCAGAAAGGTCCAACTCGGGCTCTGAAAAAACAAATGATTCAACATGTGATAGAAAACTCAGATACAAACTTTAACAACTACGGTAACATGGCCAGGACCATTATAGTGTACATTTGACGAGTTTATGTTTTGGTATGAACATGCTTCTGTACAAAAACATTTAAAAAGCTACTGAAAACGGGGCGTTCGCTTCTTTTTCCGCCAAAATTTCCCAATTTGAACACAGTCGGGTCTCATGCGGCCACAGGAAAACGCAAACTCATTTCTGTCCAAACGAATCAAATTAAAACTCCCGCGGTTCAGTCTCTCCCTTCCTCTGGCGCGCCCTCTCTCCTCTTCCTCATCGTCCTCATCCTCGCTCTCATCTGCCGACCTTGCCCAGCCTGTGGTCTGTCTTGGGGTCGGCGATGATGGCCTGAACGGCCACGATGGCCTCGTTGATCTTGGTCTGGAGCTCCCTCAGCTCCTCGATGTGCAGCAGCCGCAGGATCTGAGCGGCCTCGTTCAGAGTCGCATCTGAGCAGAGACACGGGGCGGAAATCTGTTTTACTCTGCTGCGGATGTACGTGGCCACACACCTCCATCACTCCACCCTTCCTCTACAGGGTAATACCAGAAATAAGCAGAACTCACCTCCAGTATCGAAACCCAAGATGTGTTTGTCTAAAGCTACTGCAACGCCCTGGAGAAGAAAGAAAAAGACACATACAACAGAGAATGTGAAAACTCCTGAATCCAAAAAAACGTTCCTGGATTTTAATCACTTGACTGTGGTTTTACAGGAAGAATTCAAAGCCAACTCACCTCTCTGTTCTGGTTGGCTTTCGTGATGGCTTCTGGAGACAGTCTGTCTTGGATGAGAATACGAATGGCCTGGCAGGAGCAGACAAACCGATTTATCATTTTCTCCCAATCATGTTGAAAGTCTCAGTTTCACACCATGTGAACTACTCACCTTGAGCATAACCAGGTAGTCGTCGTGCCGTTGTATCTTCAGGATGTTGGCCAGAGCTGTGACTCCTGCTTTGAAATCCGGCGAATCACCTATAAAAAAAAAAAAAAAAAAAAAAAAAAGTTGATGACGAGATCAAAAGAAAAGGAGTTAAGAAAAAAAATAATTTGAAGTGGGCTTGTTTCGAGTGTTTCTTCTCACTGTCAAGGTTGACCAGAGGGTCCACTGCTCTGTCGCTGTTACTGGAGGCTGCAAGTGGCTGACAATTCTTATACTTGTCCACTGAGGAGACACAGATCTCTGGTCAGAAGACACATTTTTGGCTCTGAAGCAAATTATACCCTTTACAACGTCTCCATCTACTGGTCATCGTGAGTATGTCAAGCGATGTTAGTTTAGACTCCTCACACAAAATAGTATAACGCCAAAGCTGCAATTCCCTAACAAGATGCATGTGTGCCAGCAGCCTACCATTGTCTCCGTATTCGTATCGCACGGCCAGGCCCAGGAGCCAGTCTAAAGCCTCCTGCTTCTCCGGAGCACCAAAAGGACAGTTCACATCCTGCAGGTACTGGACAAAGAGGAGAAGAGAAGCATAAAAACTCCCTGATGATGCAGATGTCTGGCAGAAGCAAAGATGAGGATTCTATTTATAAATAAGATTCATGTCAGCCTGAAGGTGGGTGACATTTAAAGGGCCAGTGCGCTGCTGTCACCTTCTCGTAGGCCTGGGGCCAGTCCGAGCTGGGGATGTTCCTGAGGTTCCTCCTGTCCTCGATCTTGTAGTGTCGAATCTTCTGGTCCTCCAGCCACACGATGCAGTTCCTGAACTGGGACTCATCTGAGCAGGAGGGAGAGACGGGTGGTTTACTGGACTATTTAACAAGATCTCAGCAGGATTTCACAAGAGATAATGCAAGAATGTCATGTCATCGAGCTACTGAATGCAGGGTGCAGATTTGCAGCATTTTAAATAGCTGTTGTAACAGTGTAAAAATAGCATTTAAAGCTGAAAGAAATACTTGAAATGCAATTGAATATAATCAGCCATTCGTCATATTGCCATATACTTGCTTGCTAAATTGCATCCATTAGGTAATTTGTTGGAATTTTATTGCAGCCGAATAGAAGTTTAGAGAATTTAGAAACTAAAAGTTGGCTTTATATCGTGTATGAAGAAACATGCGCTTGTCAGCTCATAAAAACAGCAGGAAACTGCAGTTTGTGAGCTGCAGTCTGATGCTGCGTAGCCTCCATGTATCTCAACCCTCCACGTTTACCTCCACTGGCCGATTCAAGGTTTCTGGCCGGTTTTCTTCTCACCTGTGCAGTCGAACCCGGTGGGGTTGTGATAGTCGAGAGCGGTGAGTTTCCTCCGAAACATTTCCACGTGTTTTTCTGTGCGTGTAATATTTTTTTAAGGATAACAAGTCGGCTAACTCCAGGTTAGCTGGTTGCCCCTACAAGCGCTCAGCTGTCAATGTGCTGCATCGCGCATGCGCAGAACGGGCTTCGACTTCCTGTTGGAACTACCAAAATAAAGTTCTATATACTTAGGCAGTATTAAAGAGGCCATATTATACCATTTGCCATTTAATTTGACTAGCCTACTAATAAAATGTACATGTTTTAAGGTTCAAAAGCACCTATTTAGATCTGTAGCAGCAATTTAATCTCCCTTATCCTCCTCTCTAAACAGACTCCTGTGAATGGTCAAACGCTGGTCGGAGAAATGGTCAAGTACAATCAGCCTGGGAGGAGTCTACGAAGATCCAGTGGTGATTATCTTCCACTTCTGTTGTGTTATCACAAGAGCCATTTCTAAATGGCTTGTTGATTAGGATGAATACCATAGACCTAAATATTTGCATACAAGCAGTGAAAATGTTTTTCAATCATTTGGCTTCTTTAATATAACAAGGCTGCTTGCTTACACTGTATCTAATAAATAAATCTACAATTGTGCATATTTTTGGTAATGCATGTTATACTTGAGGCAAATGTAAAAGTGCTACCGTCTAAAAGCAAGCTCATTCTGTTTTTTGGATGCTATTGAACTCATGGCAGTGTCAAATCTGATACCTAAAATATTCTACCCCAACTTATAAGATTCCCCCCTAAATACAATTTAATGAGAAGAAATTGTGGAGAAGAAACCAATTCACACACAGTAGCATACATAGAAAGAGGCAGAAAAATATTGGAAAAGATGACAACTTTATTAAACTTCACATTTTATAAAATGAGGCAAAAATCATCCACAATGACGCAGAAGAAAAAAAACTAACCGAAAATATTCAACAAAATTAGGTTCACATGTTAGTTTGTGTATAAATGTTGGTATGTATGCGAGTGTGTGTGTGTGCACGTTTAGAAGGGCCTCATGCGTGTGTTAAGGGGCGGGGCTCTGTTGGGTGGTGTGATAGCGATGTCTAGATAGTCTCCAATCTGGAAGCGCTGAGACTGCAGCGTCATGGAGTCATCTGCACCCTTCCTGCCGGATATGGTGCTGCCGATGTCTTTCAACCTAAGGGAGGAGGGGGAAAAAAAGGATGTTTTCAATATGCAGTGCACACACATTCATATTTCAGCCCTTCTGGGACACTGTAGGTGTGGTACCTACCTGTACACTTTTCCCCGGGGGTCAGGGTAGACTATAGCAAACATGAAGTGGGTCCCCTTTTTCCTGGCCTCTGGATACACTTCCTTCACAAGGCTGGTCAGCTCCTTCAGAGTAGCATCCATCCTGGAACACACACACACACACACACACACACACACACACACACACACACACACACAGACACACAGACACACACACACACTGAATTAGAACCTGCTCTCAAACGTTAGTTCTACAATCTGTTGTTGTTGGTCAATCTCACCATGTGTATATCTGCAGTTCACTGGAGGGAACGTTGCCACGAGCGAATTCGTCTGTTCTGTGGTGTCGGCCACTGTTGGTGGTGAAGACTCGCAGCAGAAGGGGGCAGGTCTGCACCACAAATATGCATCAAATAAAACAAGATTGAGGAAAAAATAACTAGATCATACAGCAGCAAAGCCTATTGCCTAAATGTTGGGTTAATATTAAGAGTATAGCGTTTTTTAAAAATAATTTACAAATTTAACCTGTAAGTACTTTCGCGTCAATTTTAACATTATACAAATAAAGTTGGATTGAATGATGGCAGCTGACTCGCTAGCATCAGTAGCTGAAGCGGCTAACGTAGCGTTAAGTTACATTACATTGCGCTTTTATTCGATGTTAGCTGCAAATTACAGCAACATAAATTCACGTTTAACCATGAACCCAGATCCGTACGTGGTGTAAATAACACTCGTTTATCCTCCGGGAATCAGCAACCAGCCTGCGAGCTGTTAGCATCCAGCTAGCTTCGTGCTAACAGGTAAACACACGCGTTGTGCTGTTCACCTTTTCTCGGTCGATGGGCTTCTCCGGCTCCTTCTTGATCTCTTCCTGTGTAATCCGCGACTCAAGGGCCATTGTTTTATTTCAGCGGCGTACGAATGGAATTCGGCTTCTTTCACCACTTTCTGCCAGCAGCTTCTTCCAGTACCTCGCCTGAATATGTTATCGTAGCTCCCAACAAAGTGGGATTTTCTGCTTCCGGTTCCTCGACGTCGAGGCGTTTTGTCGCCCCCTGCTGGTCAGGAGGTATTTTACACCTCAGACGGTAAACTCATTCACTGGGAGATGTTGTGTTGCTTTGCTTGAATATACGAGACTATAACCAGAGGTGAACCTGAACGCAACACTTAAGTTAAAGTACAGATACTTTATCAGAAAATGTCAGAATGACTGTTATTCAATATTACAACAGTTTCTACTAAATTTATATTTTATTTGGAGTAAGTCTCAACTAGCGCAACTAACATTCCCATAACATCCAGACTACATTCCATCTTAGTTTATATTTAGGGACCATCCCACAATATTCTAAGATCGTTATGAAAATATTTATATTTATAAACTTTCATTAAATATTTTTTTTTGGAGGGTAATGTTTTTTTAAGCAGTGCTGAAACATCCAGAAAGCAGCAAGACATCCTGTAAGGCCCGTCCAGGCTGATCCAGGACCAGTCAGCCAAGTCCACCTACAGAACCGGGACCTGCTATTCAGTCACATGCTGCTCTCCCCCTCACTCATTACAGTGTGTGTGTGTGTGTGCGTGCATGTGTGAGTGTGTGTGTGTGGATAACATGTGTACCATATATGTGAGCATTGTACAGTGTGTGTGTGTGTGTGTGCGTGTGTGTACCCTGACACTGGCCCCCTCTGTTCTCCTGCTGGCCGGCTGATCAGGAGCTACTCTAACAATCAGCTCTATTTTACCTCTCTCTCTCTTTTTCTCCCTACTCATTCACTTTGTGTGAACCCCCCCGCCCGTTCACCCCACCACCTCCCATCAGAATGGAAGGCATGGACCGGCTTGAAACAATCTGCCGGCCCTGTTCCTGGCTGAAAGATCAAACAGTGGCTCTTTGAGTCGGGTCCTGACACTGATATCCATTCATTGATATGCATCAGGCATAAGTGTCGCTGTTATTCCCCTAATGACTCCATTACAATCACTAACGCCTCCTCTGTCTTCCCCAAGTCAAACCAGGACATTTTTGCAGTGATGCAGAGGGGAATCTAAATTTAATTTCAGGATCCAATATGAGGAGTGAACCCTAACCTGTTCATACAAATGAGATTACCTTAAATTTACCAAATGAAGGACAACATTCAGAGCAAAAATGCATTTGGAAGTTCATGTGGTTTCAGCTGTCTGAGTCGATTTCTTTCACATTTACAGTGTTAATTAACATTAACACCACTTCTTTGTGAGTCTCTGGACAGCGTTTCCCTATTGGATTGCAATAAAAAATACTTTTTTCGGCGCTAGTGTTTGTACGAATGCTGAACACACTTCTCGGTAGCGTTGCTAAAACAGAAGCCCTTCAGAAATGGCTCCTGTTGTGATGTCACACCAGGGCTGGAAGAGAATAGCAACCACCCCTGGATCCATGAACTGTGTTGTGTGTCCACAGTGCAAAAACCGAGGAAGTTGATTTTGCTCCCACACTTCGGCAAAGAGTGGGAAAGGCTCATCGTCACAGTCATTAGGACACAGAGCCGCACTGTCCTGCAGGCGGCCGCTGCCAGCTGACCATTTGCTGCTGAAAACTCACTTTGACTCCACCTGTGTCTTATTACACTTTTCGTTCTTTCAGACTGATGTCAGACTCTGCAAAGTAAATGCCATAACCCCAGACACCACATTTACTTTGGCCATTTAAATATAAAAACACACATTTTGCTTTGCTTGGAGTGTTGCTTTGACTTCATGCTGCAGGTTTTGCAGGTGGTCTCTGTTCAGGCGATTCCTACCTGTCGTCTGAGGATTTCTAAATGCAAGAGAGGTGGACGGCAACAAAAGTGACACCAGACAAATTGACGGCTCTTACAACACGCCATGTCACCTGAGTCGAGGTGCGTCCTATTAAATCATGTATTTCATATTCTGCATATAATTTAGATTACAGACATTTTTTCTGTTTGTCACTGTTAAATTAGATATTAAGTTTTAATACAAGATGAGCATTTGCTAGTTGGGTGAATTATTTTTACAGACATGATAAATTGCTGGAAAACAAAAGGTAATTTCAATGACCATTCATTTAAATCAATAATTTTCTTCATGAATATCATCTGAATTGCAGTTTTTGTGAAGCATCTTCCTCTCAAAGTGATGGTTTTATTTTGAAACTTGTCGCAGGAAGTCCCCGTGTTGTGTTCTGACTGGACAGCGGAGACGCATCTTTTATTTGATGCAAAGGAAGCAGGAGCTGAAGGTTTGTGTTTACACTGTGTCAGTGCTTCAGATGAAGATTCCATTTCCTCATATTTTAATCCATTATTTCTTATGCCAGGATTGATGTGACAATGAGTTGTGTGTGTGTTTTTTTTTTAAGATCGAGAGGAACATGTGGATTATTTTCCTACAAACTACCTGACTCCAGACATAAGGTGAGGTTTATCTTTTTGTAAGAAACGTTATTTCTTGAACTCTGGAATTACTTTTTTTAGAGAAGTGTTTTAAAAACTTTAAACATTAATGATCCATTTAATGATTTCCACATCTTTGTGAACGTCTGTCACCCAGAAACAAGTGATATTAGCAGCAAAATCAGTCAATAATAATAATCATCGGATCATAAATGAGTGAATCGATGTGGTGAATGGTGGGGCCCAGCGAGGACTGTAGTAGCGTGGGTTCGTACAGTGTGTTTACAGTGTTTAGTTGAGTGGGCTCGGTTCAGTACAGTCCACAGTGGGCAGGGAGGTTCATCAGTTCACATGAATGCTGGCACCGGGCCTTCTCTCCTCCTCCTCCTCTCAGTTTCATTCCTTTTCATCCTTTTTTTTCTCTTTTGTTTCATCGCATGTCTCCGCTTTCATGTTTTTTGCCTCTGCCTCCAATCGGTGGAAACCGGGACCTGCCGCTGTATCTCCAGCAGGGAGAAGAGAAGAAGAAGAAGGCCCGGCTGTGGGGGGTTTTCATGTGGTCATTCTCATGTCCGTGCGTGTCTCCCCAGGATGTCTTGGCCTGCTCTGTACGCTCAGTTGGTGGGGGCCAACCGCCACTCCACCAGCCTGGGGAAGGTCTGGCTCTCCGTGCTGTTTATTTTCCGGGTCCTGGTGCTGGTCGTTGCCGCCGAGAGTGTTTGGGGCGACGAGCAGTCCGACTTCACCTGTAACACACAGCAGGTACGTCAGGAGGACGGTGGAATTACACATAGGCCAGTTTGGGACAGGCGAGTAAAAAAAAATAATTTACTCAAATTCCTTTATTAAGCCAGTATGACTACAGGACTGTAGATAAACGTCTCACAGCTGTGTCTCCCGAGTTTTTGTCTGCACCAGCAGTTAGAGTCCAGCAGTCCAGAGTAAAATGTCATATTCTAGGTGAATTACATATTTAAAATGTATTATTATGATGATCAGGATTTGAATCTCCTGTGCTTCCTTCCAGCCAGGCTGTGAGAACGTCTGCTACGATCAGTTCTTTCCCGTCTCCCACATCCGTCTCTGGTGTCTCCAACTTGTCTTCGTCTCCACGCCAACGCTCCTGGTTGCCATGTATGTGGCCTATCGGAACCATAGTGATAAGAAGAGGCTTTTGCAGGTGTGTGTTTGGCCAAATGTTTTAAGACTTCTTCCTTACATGTGTTGTATTAACCTCTCTGCAGCTACAGCTCATCTTGTTTCTGTCTAATTAATATTAATGCAGCTCGATTGAACTGCTGTGAATGGGGGGTTGTATCATTGTGATATCACAACTTGATGAATGAAAGGGCAAGATAACAAGTTTCACTTTAACAGGAAAAAAAGAAACTATTTTGTCTAGACTGCTTGGCTTTCTGTACAGGTCACCTCATGTCGCATCACTCACGTTTGGTCCTTTCTGGCCCTGTGTGACAGGGGTCAGGCAAAGCTGGTTTCCTCAGCAAGGGTCAGGAGGCAGAGCTGGAGACGCTGAAGAGACGGAGACTCCCCATAGCCGGCGCTCTCTGGTGGACGTACGCCTGCAGCCTGGTGTTCAGGCTGCTGTTTGAAGGAGGCTTCATGTAAGATCCCTGATTCTGGTTCTACTCACTCACACCCTGATCTAGCGTCACCTCCAAACACGCCGTGTGTCTGTGTCCACCCAGGTACGCCCTGTACGTGGTGTACGACGGTTTCCAGATGCCGCGGCTGGTGCAGTGCGACCAGTGGCCGTGTCCCAACCTGGTAGACTGCTTCATCTCACGGCCCACCGAGAAAACCATCTTCACCGTCTTCATGGCCACGGCCTCCTCTATCTGCATGGTGCTGAACATGGCCGAGCTCGGGTATCTGGTCGCCAAAGCTATCGCCAGGTAGAAGGCAATTTTATGTGTTCAGCTCTATTTCACAAATCACAGATTCACTCCAATTGGCTTTACAACGTCGCCTGTCCCTAGACTCTCACATTTAACAGGGTCAAAAAGAGGAAAGGGACGTGAAACAGTGGAGGATGATGTGTGCACAAGAAGTTTCAGTCAGTCTCATGATGAATTAACAACATGGAGTCCATGGAATAGAGGGAAAAAACCAAGGAGACCACCCAAGTAGAGGGAGTGCTCATTAAAATCCTTTTTTTTTTGGTGAATAAATGAATTGGGTCCTCCATTTAATCTGTATCAAATATATTGATAACATCATGGGAGGATTAGCTGTATAGTAAATATTCTGGGGACCCATTCATCAATATAATCCGATCTGATAATGTCTTAAAACCATATTCATGCTTATTCATTTTAAAATATCTTTTTGTTCATACTTACGTACTGGCATGGAGAGGGGGGGCCTTTGCCATTAAGCATGAACAGGTCCCAGGATTTGGTGCCTGCCGAGATCTTAAATTGTCGTCTTTTTTCTTTCTCAGGAGTATCTGTGGTCAGGGGGAGAAGAAATCCAGCCGAGAGAAGATGCAGACGAAAACCAACCAGAAGCTGCTTGTCTCATCCTGAGTAAGCAGCGACGACACCGACACATGAAGACTTAAAATGAATTAAAGCTGCATAATTACAAGTGAAGCACACACCAATGACCCCAAAAAAACTGTGTAAATATAACTAACATTTTCTATGAGACCCAATTTGTTGAATTGTAATAAATAAGGGGTGGAGGAAATGGAATTAATAATTTGTTTTTGGACTGTAACTTCTGTGTATAAAATTCTGTCTCTTTAGAAACACGACGTAAACACATTCTAATGTAAAAAATCAAGCCGGTGTATTTACCGTGTAGGATTTAGAGCCATCGTGCCATCTACTGGGCAACATGAACACAGCACAAGTAAAGACAAATGTGAGAACTCGCTATAGCAGCTACACACATCCAGTTGTTTATATTTTCATCTTTCATATTTCATATTTCATTGAACAAAAATGCTCTCACAATTTCTCACGTTACTTTCACAAATAAAGTTTAAATTTACTTAATATTAATGAGTCTGATTATTTGATTTGGAAATGTATAATTCATCATTTAATGTATAAAAATCTGCTTAATAAGCTTTTTTTAAATCCTGGAACCTCAAGGTCAAACCTTGATTTGTGCATAGAAAAAAATCACCTTTCTTTTCTGCTCGTCAAAAAATAATTAAAATATTTAGTTATTTTATAATTTTTTATTACAGTTATTAATTAATAAACGTGATTTTGGTTACCACAAACCATTACTTTAATTCTAATTTTTTCTGTTCCCTTAATGAACAAACACAGGTGATGCGTGTAATAAAAAATGTAGAAACACAAAACCTCATGTTCATATAGTGAGAAAAGTAAAATGAAAATTATGATAATATGATTTTATTATCTGGAATATTAAATTATAAAATTGTTTTTATAGCAAAGAAGGGCCACCTGATTATTTTAATCAGGTGAAGCCTACTAATCATATTGTCTATTTGAATGTTAACTGAATCTAATAGAATTCTAACAGATGAACTTTTTTTTAAAGATGAATATTTCCTGAAAATGTCAGCACATCAAACTCTTTATAATGTGTGCACAAACTTTGTAAACCTTTGACCATTCTTCCCCCAGGTATAGATTCTTAACATTTTGACAAAAAAAGAGAACAGAAATGAAGAAACGACGACTTAATGTCCATTTGCAGCAGATGTGTAAGTTCTAAACCGTGTCGACCTCTGCTGTGATCCAGATGTGGCTGCAGATGTGTCTCCCTTCCTTCTCCCAGACAGAAGTTACAGCAGAAATGTTGGTGGAGAAGCTGTTTAAAGATACATTTTTATTCACTTTTCTACATTTTAAGATAAAGTTCAAATGTTAATTGTCACTTTACAACCAATTAATTACTTTATTTAACCTATTACTGGCTGTAAAAATACCTTTTATTCATAATAAAAAGAAAAGCTTCTTGTTTTAAAGTTTAAACACACTTTTTAAACAGTTTTAATTTGGCTTTTTGGCAGTGATGGAGTTTTGGAGTGGAGTCCTACACACACACAACCACACCCACACGTGCCCATACACACACACATACTGACGCACACACAAATACCCACAAACGCGTTCGCGCGCACACAGACGCCCATACCTCCACTCCCTCATACAAAGACACGCGCCCGCACGCGCACACACCCACGCGCGCCTCGCCTCACCCCACCTCCCCCTCTCGCGCCCCTGCACGGGGACAGCGTGTGTGACAGTGGCGGGTGGCCTTGGCCACGCGGGACGCAGCCGCTGCGCTTCGCCTCGCGGGACAGGTTCCACACGCGCCCCCATTTTTTTTAGACTAGACTCGCCTCGCGTCTTTTTTTACTCTCTCTCTCTCTCTCTCCGTTATTCTCTCTCTGTGTCGCTCTCCCTCCCCCCTCCGCACCCACGAATCTCACCGACTCCTCTTCGGGTCGCCTGGAGCCAAAAAAAAAGAAGAAGAAGTGAAGAAGAAGTAGAAGAAGAAATAGAAGAAGAAGAAGAAGAAGAGGAGAGGAGACGCGTTCAGGGGCGAGCGGTAAGCAGGTGGGTGATGGAGTGATGTGGCTGGGTGAAGTGGGAGGGAAGAGGAGGGATTACCGCCCTAACACCTGCTGGATTATCCAGCACCTCTCGTGCTGCGTTCACGTCCCTGTTGAAAAAGAGGCGCACAGGAAGCCACTAATATTTCATGTGTATTTCAGGAGTGTTTTCTGATCAGAAACCAACACAACAGAGGCTGAAGTTAATGCCTTAATGAGATTTCAAACTTTTTAAATACCAAACTGCCTCTAAGTATTATCGGTATAATTAAAAACACATCTGGTCAGTCAATTATGGAGTTTTACACAATGACAAGATCCCTCCTGTCCTTGTCTCTTCTAGACAGGAGACATAGTGAGTGTCGGCCTTCAATTGTCCGTTCACTTTTTTAAAAATTTTATTAATTCACATCAGCACCTACATGAATATAATCAGTAAGGTGTCAAATAATCCTTCTACAAATGTGGCATTTTAGGATATTGCACAAAAATGGCCACTTTCCTACTTTCAACCAGTTTTCCTGTAGTGGCATATTTATATTTGTTTCCTCATATTCAAACATGGTGATGAACAGGTCCAGGCATCCAGGGATATTTGATTATTGGAAATATCATAGTTTTTATTTTTTGTAGCTTATTTAATAGTAATATCTGTAAATGGCATGGAGCACTGCGTTTGGAGATGGGCCTTTATTTAATTTATTTGTGTTTGTAAATACCATAAGTGAAATGAGATATACAGTGCACCTTAACATCACACTTTACAATATTTATTTTGATTCCTTATACTAACATGATAGGAGACCATTTCCAACATGTTTTTTTTTCTATTGGAATATTTTATTTGGGACAGCTCGAAATCAAAAGTATTACTCATAAGTTATGGAGCTGAATGGGGAAACCAAATTCAATAGAATTCATCCATCATAATGAGTTAGTAATGTAAAAACCACCAGGTTGCTGCTGTTATATGTACATATCTCCTGTGTAATTAATGAATATTGCTTCATTGGGGCTCAAAGCTTGGACATTTCTGAGTCTGTTGGACATGGTTTATTTGGACCATTATTTTTTTTTTTACATAGTTCATGGTACCTCAAGGCATTCAAACAATGTCATGAACCTTTGGGTACTTACTGTGTGTTCTTATCTACTTCTTCAATCAGTCTGTACAGCAGTTTCCTCAAGAAAAACAAAAAAAAATCATTGTTCATGTTAAATGCATTGACTGAGTTATATTGCTAAGCACGAGCGTCCAGCCAGAGTGGGCTGCGTCATTCACTGGATAACGATCAGAGTTGTCTTTCATCCCAACACTGCCACTGTCTGCATATCTTAACAGGGTTTTCAGGGCGCGAACGGCAGGCCAAGAGTTAACTGTTTGACTGTTTTAGCACAAAGACCTCTGATCCATCAAAAGCACGCTCCAGGCCAGGACAATGTCCATCTGGCAGCTTCTCCATTGTCTGTCTTGACAGATGGTATTTCATCACGTCGACACATCATGTACATGTACACATGCCGCGGGTGGACCGGCGTAACGGGGGGACAGTTAATTGGTTTCCTCTTTTGGTAGCTGAGAATGGGGACGTTTAATTGGACTGTTTGGATTTCAGAAAAGTCACTAAATGTGAGCAGACTTTGATTTAGCAGCCATGATTTAAGTTGTGGTGGATTTTCAAACTTTTATTGAATCAATACAATAAACTTATTATGATACAGTATTTCATCTGGTACTTTCTTATGTTTGTTTAGTAAATATATTCTAGCCATTGTTTGCTGTAGTATTCTTCTTATTATTACAGAAGTCTTGATTTTATTTTTCAAATGAGAAGTAAAATAAGTTGTGGAATACTTCTGTCAGTTGTGACAATTTGCTGGCTCAGATCTACAGACATGGCGTATGCTACTGTAACTATCAGTGTGTGTGTGTGTGTGTGTGTGTGTGTGTGTGTGTGTGTGTGTGTGTGTGTGTGAGGTGTTGTGTGTGTACATATCAGTCGATCTGCAGGCAAACATTTGCCCTCCTCAGCATTCCTGGGATGTGATGAGTCCGGCATTCAACGGGGACAACCTGTTATCCACTCATTCACTTCCCACAGATGGCCGGCTATTGTCTATTAGATACCGGCCCTGCGGCATACACACACACACACACACACCTACAAACGCACACACACAAATACACTCTCACACAAATGACATGCATATAACATAGTGAATACAAAGGTATGCATGTACAGATTTGCAAGCTGAGTGCTCAGAGAAAAACATTTCTGCAAACCACAGATACGTTAAATTGTAATGTTTCAGATGTGTTGATGTAGTTCAGATGTTGTTCCTCTTAAGTTTTACTTTTCTAAGCAGGAGGAGGAAGGTTGGGTGGACGGCTGAGTGTTTTTCTTTATGATTGCCTAAACCTAACGACACCTTAACCACAGCATGATCACACCATAAAATACTATTTGTGGAATTATGCACATATCAAAAAACATTGACACAACACACGTTCACTTCAAATATCTTGTAACTCAGTGACAGTTTTTTGTGTGGCGACGACCTGTCGAGTTAACAAGAGCACGTTGTCTTTCTCTTCCAGACGTTGTTTTTCTTCAGGTCTCTGGTCGATGGATTTATCACTGACAATACAACAATATTTTAGTAAGTCTATTTTCACTTTTCGCTGTCTGTGTCTCCTCCCAAACCATGTGATAGCAGATTGCTCTACAACATGGCCACCATACTATAGTCTGCATCAATCCTGTTTTGGTGTCTGGCTGGACTCCATGATGTGCTTTTCTGCACGTCATTGCCCTATTCTCTGTCTCTACATTTGTTCTCTCTCTGCATTGTCAAATAAAGGCACAGAAGTTTCCCAAAAAAGATATTATTATTATTTATAATAGTTCTAATTGAGATAATGTCCATCAACTGCTAAGCTCCCAGTCCTATGTTATAGCACTATACTATGTTAAAGATAATCTGTCCACATGCTGCATCCTTCCTGTTTCTATTCCTCTCTAGGCTAGAAAATCAACTGAAGCATGGGTGACTGGAGCTTTCTGGGGCGGCTGCTGGAGAATGCTCAAGAACACTCCACTGTGATTGGAAAGGTGAATAATTCACTGTTGATTAACTTGATCATTGGAATTGGATCACATTTGCTGGCTTCACCACGTGGCTCAGGTGCGTCTTTTGCACCAAAGCTGAAGTCTCGCTCTTCCTCCCGAACCGTCCGTTCTTCCTCCGCAGGTTTGGCTGACAGTCCTCTTCATCTTTCGCATCTTGGTGCTGGGCGCAGCGGCCGAGGAGGTCTGGGGCGACGAGCAGTCCGACTTCACCTGCAACACGCAACAGCCCGGTTGCGAGAACGTCTGCTACGACGAGGCCTTCCCCATCTCCCACATCCGTTTCTGGGTGCTGCAGATCATCTTCGTCTCCACGCCCACCCTCATCTACCTGGGCCATGTGCTGCACATCGTGCGCATGGAGGAGAAGAGGAGGGAGCGGGAGGAGGAGCTCAGGAAGGCCGCGCGGCACCAGGAGGACCTCTACCACAACGGGGTGGGAGAGGGAGGAGGTGGCGGCGGGAAGAAGGAAAAGCCGCCGATCCGCGACGAGCACGGGAAGATCCGGATCCGTGGGGCGTTATTGAGGACCTACATCTTCAACATCATCTTCAAGACCCTGTTCGAGGTGGGCTTCATTCTGGGACAGTACTTCCTCTATGGGTTCCACCTGAGGCCGCTGTATAAATGTGGCCGCTGGCCCTGCCCCAACACTGTGGACTGTTTCATCTCCAGGTTAGAGTCGCATTTCATTCTAGGGTTTGTTGTTTTAGCCGTTTCTTTGTTTCGCAGCCTGTGTCCTATGTTTACCCTGTGGAAGTAGTAGCATGCATGCTTTAATCTAATGGGAGGGTGCGTTCTAGCAGAATATGAGTGCTATTTCCGTTTTAAATCTACTTGTGTTCATCTGTTGCCGCAGGCCAACTGAGAAGACCATCTTCATCATCTTCATGCTGGTGGTTGCCTGCGTGTCTCTGGTCCTCAACCTGCTGGAGATCTACCACCTGGGCTGGAAGAAAGTGAAGCAGGGGGTCACCAACGAGTTTGTGCCCGATACTGATTCGCTGCTGATGGGTGCGGACGGGGAGCCCGGCGACGCAGAGACCATTCCCGAGCACACCTCCCCCTCGGTGCTCGAGTGTCTGCCGACGTACGCCAGCGTGAGCGTGGTGGGGGCGTCGGGGGGAAGAGCCTACAGTCCAACCGAGGCCTCCTCCAACCCCAACATGGCGAGCGCCCCCATCAAGATGGACGACGCAGCGTTCCACCCGGACGACTTCCTGCATTCTTCCTATTATGGCAGCGGTGAGAAAGGGAGCGGCGGCAGCCAGGGTCAGCTGAGGGCCGTGGAGCAGAACTGGAGCAACATGTCGCTGGAGCTCAACAACCTGGATGGGAAGAACTCCTCCGCCTCCTATCCCGCTCCTCTTCCTTCAACCCCCACCAACTCCAACTCTTCCTCCCCACGCGGGGACACGACGACACCGCTTCCTCAAGAGGACCAACACTCCTCGTATCCCACACTTCCTCGTAACACCCCCCTTTACTCGCTCTCACCACAAGGGGCGTCGATGGAAGAGGAAAACACGGCGCCGTGCACGCTCCCATATGACGACTTCACCGTGGTCACCAGGGCGGAGATGCATCAGCCTCCTTCTGCCTCGGCGACAGACATCCGGAAGCCGAGACGGGCCAGCAAGAGCAACAGCGTCCGAGCACGCCCCGACGACCTGGCAGTGTAGCTAACACACACACACACACACACACACACACACACACACACACACACACACACACACACACACACACACACACACATACATGCACACACACACATTTACACAGGCATGCATACATGCTGTACACACATAGATAACCTACGGATTTTCACATGATGTATTTAACCAAACACACAATCACGCCCTCCAGCAAAAGACTGATGCCTTCAAGGCAGATGTTTACATAGAGATTAAGCTGGAGTGGGTCACTTATTTTAATCTCAGAATTACCAACCAGAAGGATGGATAAAACGAGTTTGGCCAAGTTGTACTAATGGCACCACACTGATCCCATTTCAGCATATTAGTAATATAATGTCCACATGGGCCTTTAGAGGCATAAGACAGCTCATAGGGGCTTTGCAGGTGTGTGGAACATCTCCAACTTGAAAAACAAAATACTGCTAACACTGCATCCTGATTTTACACAGGATTGATAAAATGCACAAAAGGTAAAGCAACACAAAGTGAAAGACATACAATGAGAAAGCAAAGAAGCTTATAGGAATAAAACAAATACAAATGCTTACAATCAAAAATAAAAGACAGAACCAAATAAAAAACCTGCACAGGTCACAAAGCTGCAGAATCAGAACCATGTCTACCAAAGTGCCTTTGGTCGTTTAGACACATGCGAGGTTCTAGTAAGAATATTGACATTTTTAAAAAGTCTATTGCTTTTAACACTTTTGTTGAGCCTAGCTGCGTTGAAAGTGAGGCTCAGTGAGAGGTGGTGCCAGCCAGTTCGTCTGCTTTGCTTTGTCTGCTTCACAATCACATGCTAATGGGATATCATAGAGGTCATTAGTGAGACGGCAAACTAACATCATGTAAATACCCAATAAATCTGTGATGAAGTGACTTCTAAGACTAAAACATGCACTAACCGTGTATAGCCTGTACTGTGAAAGGATTAGTTCGACATGACAAATGCACACACACTTCCATACACATACACACACCTGCAGTATATATATATCTATAATATATATATAGCCAGCACAGACAGGGGAAGGTTATAGTGATGATGATGATGATAATAATGATGATGATGATAGGACTAACTAATAAGTTTGGGAGCTTAGCGGCAGCAACACTATATTCCTTTATTTTCATCCTGCTTTTATGTCTTTGCTGGGAGACGTCAGAGGAGAGGTTTGCACTTTTGTTTCTTTATTTTTAATTTTTCTCGTGACGTGATGACGGAGCCGATTGGTTTGTGTGTGTCTGTCGGACCTGTGTGTGTGTGTGTGTGTGTCGCTCTCACTCGGCCTGTAATTTCAATGAAGAGAGGGACGCACGAACATTCAGAAGACGAGGAAAGCAGTGGATTCGCAGTCCCACCCTGAGACATAGTCCTTAGGCTTCACAGGCTGTCTGTGTGTGTGTGTGTGTGTGTGTCTGTGTGTGTGTGTGTGTGTGTAGGTACCTTTAATCTTGTTTCAGTGTTTCTAAAAGACATCTCTGCTGTTACATCAGGGTAAACTATATAGAGTATATAAATATGTACATATACAGGATGTTATACAGAACTACCTACATTTAAAGAAAGTTTCTGGTCAAGCTGCAATTTATAGAGACTTTAACCTCAAAACCCCAAATCAGAAGTGCTTTGTCTTATTCTGACATTGGCCCCACTGGTCACTTTATAAAAAAATCCAATGTTAGAAGAGTTGAGGCGAATAAAACCAATACTGTCAAGGGCTAAACTACATTTCAGTGAGTTATTTATTGGGAAATCTTTAGTTTTGCGGCTTGGACGGAGCTAAAATATCCATACACCTTCTTTCTGATGCTTGTGTTTGCAGTGTGTTACAAAACAGTTGAGTTCCCCCTAGCTGTTCTGTATAGGAGGACTTTAAATTCATTTTCTAGACTAGCTGTAGAATATACAGAAGCTTTTAGATTTGTTTTTGGAGGAAAAAAAAAAGAAAGCAATATGACCTGAAAAAGTCACATTTATCTGTTTGTTTTTAACAGACACGATTTTCCCACTTTTCTGATGAATTCCTGCCAAATAAGACAACGGCTACAATTAATTCATTTGTATTTCCTTACAAGAAATTATCATATTCCAATATTTCATTCAGCATTCAGGAATAAAACAGTACTTTAGTGGTTTGGGACAAACTGCGTTTTTTGGGTTTGTACATCTTTGTGTTTCTCTCTGGGCAGAATATTAAGGTTCTTACTTACTTATAATACTTAAAACTAAATAGAAAACGTGCTGGACTATATCACAGGGCATGTGTTCACATTTTTTCTTTGTTGTTTTATTTTTTTGAAGATTAATAATCTAAAGAAAGTCAGATTCAACAATCAACACTTTCAACCACGTCTCTAGTCTTCACACTGTGCAAACACACTTGTATAGTGGGAAAGTTGGAAGTCATGATCTTAATAGTCAGGAGTTGTTTAACAATCGGACTTTTAGCACTAGTCTGTGCTTAAAGCGAGCTTAGATTTCAACTCATGCATTGCAGATGTGAATTTCATGTTGCAGAGCTGTTAACGATTGTTAGATATAGAATGATTGATAAGGTGTTTCCCTCTGCTCCCAGTCATTACCCAACACAAAACTGTATCCTGATGTGTAGATTTATATTTAAGGTGCAGATAGGAGAGTGATATGGATCTAATCACATAACTATAAGCAATAAAGCAAAGTTTTCCTACAGCACAGTTCAGGTGAGTACCCCTTTAATTCAGATTAAGATCATGATTCCCAACTTGTCCTGAATGCAAATAAAAAAAGAAAAACAAGGTGACAAGTGAGAAGCAAGATGCAGTGATTTGCACCTCAGTTTTGGCACGTTAGCTTCGTTTCTCTGCAGATATAGCGAACCAAAGGCTGATTTCTGCTGTTTGCTGCCTGTGTCCATGTTTACATGTCTCTGATCAATCTTAGGTGCCAAAAAAGAAAAGTACTTCAGCACGCCATGGCAGCTGAAGCGTTGGATCTATTCTTTAGACAATAAGTTATTAATCGTGATGTGTGTGATTTAACCAAAGATATTCCCATACCAAAGAGATCGCAATATTTGATGCATTTTTTAAATGGTTTGCTTGGGGAACTCACCACGAGCCCTAACAAACCAAAGATCAGTTTTACAACCCTTTAGTGAATCTGGGCAATAAAAAAGACATTATGTTGAACTTTGTCTCTAAAAGATTGTTGAAAAAAAAGGTTCATTTTACTTATTTCTATTGCTGAAATGTTTTTCATAACCTTGTTGTTCCAAGCTGTTCTTAGTATCTTTGATATGTAGATAACGATTTGCACAGTTAGATAGAAATGAGGATCTGATGATACTATAAATAGAAAACCAAAAAATAACCAGGGTGTCCTACAGTAGGAGGAGGGATATTAACATATTTTTGTTTATTTATGGGAATTATACAATCCAAATTAGACTTGGAATGGAAAAGGTATCTAAAGTGATTGTTCTTTTTCTGTCTTGAATATGAATCGAGAGGTTTTTGGCTACTCCAACTTTTAACACCACATGGAATTGGAAAAAAACTAAATCCTGATGGAAAACAGAGGTTGTGTGATGTGATTTTCACGGCGCGCCCACAGGCAGGGACACGGACTCCCTCGTGTTGGAAAATGGAAAAAAACAAAAAACAACCCCTGCTTTTACTCCAGCTGTAAAATGACTGTCTTTGAAGAGAAGTGCCTTGCGTCTGAACCTTTTGTTTAAGAACATGTTGATGTAAATGTTCATTTACCTCAGATGTTTACAGAACTGTTACTGAATAAACTTTTTGTACCATACCGCTTTTCTGCCATGGTTAGCGTTTTATTTTTCCCCATCTCGGGTCCAGAAATCCGATTTTTAAACTCACTGAGGCTCTATTCTGCTTAAATATACCTGTCAATCATGTGCAGTCCCACTGATCATTATCATTTGCCTAAACCTGGCTTGATATTTTTTATTCGAACAAGTACCTTGGGGGCAACACATGACCTTACATAGAGAGTATAAAGTGAGAAATCAGGAGTAGGTGATAATTCCTGCTTTGCCAAGCCTGCTCAACTGCTATTGGAGCAGAGAGCGAAAAGGGGCGGGACTTGTGATCCTGTGACTGGACAAAACTTCCACTCGTACAAAAAGCTAACGCACACATTGGAACAAAATCTACTGATTAGATTCAAGCTTCCCAAGAGGATAAATCCTTTCTATTTTGTTATAGAGAAAAGTAGAATATCCTGTATTTTATTCTTACCTTGCCAGTAAAATGCGGCTATAGTAAATTAAAAAAAATATATATATAAAATAAACTTTATTTTGTTTTTGATCCTCTTTGACCTAAAGTCAGTAACATTAACTGGAAATATTATCTGAAACTGGTGAATAAGAATAAGTGGAAATATAATAAGTAAAATAATGTAAATAATGATCTCCTACTAATGTTACCTGTCAGCTCGCAGCCGTGTTTTCATATGAATGCAGTGAAAGCATTCAGCGCTGTCTGTTATGCCTGTGTGTGTGTGTGTGTGTGTGTGTCCTCATGGCCTCACCCATTAAGCCGTGCTGAGGCCAGCACTTCCTTTATGCGTGCTGAAAGTCCCAGGGATTTTGGCCGAACAAAACACCTCTCCAGGGAGTGAAAGGGCCTTGAATGCCTGCTAATGCCGACCCGACCCCTGGACTCTTGCAGGCCGCTGCCGACGTGTCCATATGGTCCAATACATGAGCACGGGACAGTCAATATACTGTATGTCGCAATGATGGTCAATATCTGTTTCCATACGTATTGTGTCAGAAGTCTTGGCCATACATGACTATTCAACTTTTGCTGCATCACATATTAATAACATAATGTTATAATATAATGGTATTATAATGAAAACATAGTGTTTGCCTATATTTGTACGTGAGATAATCACTGCTCTTCTTTTTCAAGCTTCAACGCCGAACTGAAGACCTGACCTTCCTGAGTAATTCCTCTGATTTGAGGTCAGTATCTTTACCAACTCTGAACCCACAACCTCTGCTTATAAGAAATCTCTATATTTGCTTCTGGAAAAATCCAACACACAGCAACAAGTGGAGAAAACAGATTTTTCTCAAAGTCGCTGCAGATCTAACAAAAGGTCAGAGACACTGCAGTGACCATGTGATGCACGGAGCTACAGCGGAATGTGAATGACAGGAACACATGTAGTATTTGTAGGAAAAAAACAACATCCATGAACGTATGAAACCCAGAATACATCACCAACTATCACATCCAACGTTGCACTTTGGTTTGCACTCCTTCTGCACCTTTGGCGTTGCCATTAGGGAAAACACACCCAGCTTAAAAACAGGTGTTTTATTAATCTGGAAAAAAAAGGTATTTGACACGATTTTCAAAAAATGAGGCTCCTTCTTAAGATGCTCATAAATCCTGTCTGATGTGGGATTCTGCTCCTGCTGCTGATCCTCTCGTTTCCTGGTGTAACGCATTATTACGTACAGTAGGTCCTCTAGTGGACAAACTCTGTAGTTATAAGTTTCCCAACTCTGACAATCACTTTTGTTCAGTCTCAGTTTCCCATTAGCAAACTAATAAAATGAAAAGTAAAAATTGACACTTCATACACACGTTTTATTCAATAACAAACACTGTTTACATGACAAAGAGACACTGATTGACACATCCTAATCCTGACATCCCATCATTGCTGAGGTGATGTCTACAGGAACTGGGGCCATTTTGCTCATAGCCAGTACCATGGGGCTCTCATATTCATAATACTGAGAGCCCTTGAACACTTTGACTCCCTCTGAACCACACAGAGCGGCATCCACGTCGCTGAAGGGCAGGGGCACTTTCCCGGTCACGACCCTTGGCGTGGCGGTCAGGTCGACGTCATGCATCCAGTTTCCTGTTGAGACAAACACGTGTCTATGAAGCCGCTCGCTAAACGTGTGAGCAAATAGCGAGAGCTATGTAACCTTACCTTGGATAATGTGAACCTTGTCTTTTTCCGGACAGACAAAAGCGGCATCCACAGTTCCCTCAATGCCGAGCTCCTCCTTCACGGTTTTAGGGTAGCCCTCAATCAGTGTGTAGTGAGCTGTAGATTTATAGATGTAGACCTGAGCGCCCTGCAGGCAAAAAGAGGAGGTTTAGCTTCAACCCTCCACACAGTTTACGGTTTCTAATGAAAGTTTGAAGACGTCTCACTGACCTGAATCATGTAGATTTTGTCCGTGTAGAAGAAGACGGCGTCCACAGCACCGGTCACCTCCTTCCACGCCCTGGTGATGGGGAAGCCATGAAGGCCGTCGCGATGGGTGTCCAGACGCATGTAGCTCGGACCTGGGTGGAATGAACTGTAAGATCAATGCTGCAAAAGAATCCTCCTCATCTAACGCTCAGACAAAGACCTTCACCTGCAAAGAAGTAGGTTTTTCCTGCGTCATCACTGGTGATGGCATCGATTTTGACCTCGCTGCATTTCGGGATTTTATAATTCCCCCCATGACCTGTAAGAAGATCACATGTGTGTGTAAATGCCTGTTTGAAAAAAGACTCTAAATTTAGATTTCATCGACAAGCTCACCGAAGCCAGGGCACGTCATGAAGTAAGCGCGGCCGTCCTTCGGGTAGTTGCCGGTCACCTCTCCCGACACCGGGTGGAACCTGGTGAATTGGTGGCCATTGAAGCAGTAGTAGTGCTCCATCCAGCGTACAGCGGACGTGCAGGCATGCAGCTTGGGCCACGTCTTGACCTTCACCGTCTTTGTGTCAATATCATAAACATGCACTTCACTTCCTGTTGGTGGGACATGATTCGTTGTAGAGAAAGCAAGAATTCTGGGAATTCTTAAAAATGTGAACACTTGAGAAGTTGCTACCTAAATTCTTGTCTTTTTTTGTTTTATTTAAATACACAAAAAACAACAGATTCTGTTAAATTTTCTCCACCAGGGGGCGGTATTATACTTATAATACTGTAATAATCCAGTTATGCTGAGTGCTGCAGAAACCTGTCAATACATTTAAACATGCAAATTGTGCAAGTACATTAGACTAATGAATAATAGCATATTTTAGCTTTGAGCATAAAATATACCCTTTTTTCTAGTATCTTTAATGTGACTTTAAAACTGAGCTTACCCTTGAAGAACAGAACGGAGTCAGCCGCACACTCTCCTTTGGGACACTCCACCGCAGCATCCAGGTGAGTAGGGACTCCTGGGAAGTCCTCCTGGATCGCTTTTGGGTACCCTTCCTCCAGAGTGTGGTTATAGTAGCTGAATACCTTGTCATCCTGAAGATTAGACAAAAAAAATCAGTGACAGATGCCGTGCTACCATATTTATGTCACAAATTTGTATTTCTATGGTTTGTACCAGGAAGAAATAAATGTGGTCGTGGTCGTCGGCGTTGTCTTCGTCGTGCATACGGAAGGCAGCGTCGACGTGGCCTATGTTGTGGATGTCATCCAGCTCCTTGAAGGACTCATTGGAGGGGTGAGCTGGCCC
This sequence comes from Eupleurogrammus muticus, assembly GCA_036785175.1. NCBI lineage: Eukaryota > Metazoa > Chordata > Actinopteri > Scombriformes > Trichiuridae > Eupleurogrammus > Eupleurogrammus muticus. The sequence continues at coordinate 3,983,018 of JAYKQN010000024.1, forward strand.
ATTAAAGCCCTTCCACAGGTACGGCCCTGAAGGGAAAACAGCACGTCATTTCATTAAAATCTAAATATGAAATCTAAATAAATAAGAGTTGTAAATGTAAAGGGTAAAACTTTATTAAAACTGTCACCACACCTTTGAAGAAGTACATTTTCCCCTTCTCATCAGGTGTGATCGCATCAAACTCAATCCCGTCACAGCGATCTGGTAAAGCTGTATGATTAAAACAATACTTTAATAATAGTAAATAATAATATAATAATTATGGAATATGCAGGTTTATTTGTTAATTATACCTTCTACTGCTGCATCTTCTGGGGGTCTGTGAAAGGTTAGCAAAAAAAAAAAACCTTAAAATCCCAGAGTCATGGTGGTAACAAGTGAATCAGTGACGAAGCACCAGCATGACTAAGTAAGCACTTTTTTATTTGTTGAATTGATCCAAGCAGGCTTTACTGAATGTCCGGGCAAACAGTTATGAAATGAATGAACTCACTGTCCATTATACTGTTCTAAGTAGAAATGAACCAAATTCCAACACCTCTTAACAAATGTTATCATTTTTTTGAATGATATTCTGTTAGTTGGAAGGATTTCTAGAATAGTGATGTATAAAACATAGTGTTCTCTTAACCTGCTCTACATAATAGGTGTTATAATTAGATAGATATTTTTTTTAAATGAATTGGCTTGACTTTATTAAAAAAATCAGAAAATATTACAGAAACTAAACATGGAAAAGCTTTTGAAAGAAAATGCACATGATTTCAACAGTTAAGGATCCTGAGACCAGGGGCTCAGGAAAAGCACATTCTGACATGACTGACCTACCACATACAAGCGAGAAGAGTTCATTAATACTCACACAGGGACGCCGTGAGTGAGGCAAGCAGCTAAGCACAAAAAGAGAGCTTTGGTGAGCAGGTTCATGGTGTCCAGTCCCGGTGGAGACCTCAGATGTTGAGTTTTCACTGTTGAGCAGAGGTGTAGCTGTGCAGGGTCTGCAGCTGCACTTTTATACTCGGATGGTGGGTGGGTGGACATGCGGTTGCACATGTGGACATGTGGAAATGCTTTGTGTGCGTGTGTTTGCATAGATGAAATGTTGGCCTTTTAGTTGTTGCAAAATAGCTCATGCATCATGGTCATTTACCATCAAGAGAATTTGTTTGTTATTAGGTGTCTTTATTTGCTAAATTACTGTTAGTGTTACATGCAGTGTAACTTTTACTACATGTAATGTCACTACCTTGAGGCACCAGCGATCCTTGGATGACATTTTACCACAATTTACTTTGATCTGAAACGCATGCACATCACATATAGGTAAATCAAATTAGAAAAAAGTCAAACTTTTAAGCGTGTTCCTTCTGTTGTTTGACGGGAAATATTTTGAGCAAATATGCTCACTGGAGAAATAGCCAACAGCAAGTGAGCAGCCTTTGAGGTTGTGAAACAATCTGTGGTTAGGCAATAGTCCATGGAACAAACACATTGAGCAAATGCAGATTTAAATCAATTTTTAATTATTTTTGCTCAGAGGAATCAACAGTACAAATGGATTAGACCCATCCCAACTAAACTAACTTCTGATTTTTAATCACATTATGTCTTTTAAATTACTCTGTAACGCTGCAGAAACACACAAATTTCCCCGTTGTGGGATCAATAAAGTTTTATCTTATCTTATCTTATCTTAGATATTTAATTATTCAAATGTGATGCCATGTAGGGCATGATTGAAAATTTTAAAATATCATTCAGGAATTATGGGTCATGATGCTTCAGAATAATTTGCGAAATAAAAAAAAACATAAGGAACACTCTAGGTCCATTTAAATGCATGCACTAGTACTATTTGCATTTTTTCTACTGTGTAGATATAAAGGAAATCAAGTTGTACTAATTTGCATGCGTCTTGCATCTACTGATTATCATACAGACGATCACCATCACGAACATCATATGAAATCATAACAGATAAGAGGTAGAAGCTGTGATTATACTCAAAGAAACTCATAATAATTGCCCCAGATTTTTTCCGCTATTCCAAATTCAACCCTTTCTATTCATTGTTCTAAAATCCATCCATGCTGGTTCCATGTCTGTCTTCACCCTTCTCTGCAGTTTACTTGTAGCGGTAGATCTTGATGCAATGATTCATGCTGTCTGAGACCACCATGTGACCATCAGGGAGCAGCGCCAGCCCCCGTGGGTTGCTCAGGTTGTTGGTCACCACGGGCCAACCAACGCCCTTGGACGGGAAGAGAAGAACACGGTGGTGTTGTTTGCCCCAGTCTGCCACCAGGACGTCCCCATCGCCGTCAATACAGAGGCCCCACGGACAGGTCAGGACAGGGCCCAGGCCAGAGCACACCCCCAGGATTCTGATAGTGTTCCATCCAGGCTCCAGGACCCGAATGCATGGGACACGTCCAGTCTCATTGCCTCGTTCTGATACGGCCATGAGCCCAGTGGTGAGGCAGGCTGCCACCAGGTAGGGTCTATGGTATCCGGTCACCACAGTGCGCTCTAACCTGGCCGCGGTTTTGGGGTCTAGCTTCAGGGCTGTGAGGGTGCCACGCTTGATGTCAGCGACCAAGAAATCGTCTTCACGGTTAACTGTCACCCCTCTGGGAGCATCCAGCTCTTCATTGGTTGAGCCAATCATTGTGCCTCCAAATGTTTGCAGGAGGCGTCCATGACGGCTGAACACCAACACAGCTCGTTCGGCAGCACAGGTCAGGGCGATGAGGCCCTTTGAGTTTACGGCCACGTCGAAGTAGTTACAGATGCGGGAAGACCTTTCAGATCCTGAGGGGGACACCTGCTGCACGACATTCTTCTGGAGATCAGTCACCTGAATGCGGGCGTTTCCGCAGTCCACCACAAACAGCTGCCCTTTGACAGTCGCATGGACACCACTCGGAAGGTTTAAGTCAGTACGGCCCGATCCTTGTTTTCCAAACTGTTTGATGAGATGAGCGGAGTCAAGTGCAGTTGAACCACCCTCTTCCTCCAGTTCCAATAAGGCTGACACAACCCTCTCTTTCTTGTCCTTGTTATATTGCTGCGATTCCTTGTTTTGATGTAATTTGTCACCTTCAATGGCTGACATTGACAGCGATCTGCTCACACGGTTTGAGCCTAACTCTTGTGTAACAGGAATCTGGAAACCTGAATGTTGTTCATCAGAGCTCATGGTATTTCTGTAAGACTCTGAGCCATTTCCCTTGGCTTGTTCAAGAGTTGAAGGTGCAGAGGCAAGACGCAATGGGCTGACTTTCCTGATTCCTCCACATTCACTCTTTTTGTCATTAACTAAAGGCTGCGTCTTACCAGAGAGGTCAGTGGTGGATATTGAGCGGTAGTGCTCTTGTTTGAGGGATCCTGGCGTATCCACTGTGTAGGTGTAACAGGAATCTTCACTATCTACTGGGGATGGAGGGCTTCCACTGTCCATTGATGACTCATTTGACATCTTCTTCTTGGAGAGGGCTTGTTGAGAAAGAGGACGTTGAGTGGAAAGATCCACAAGACTATGTCTGGAGAGTGAATCTTTGCGTCTCGTCTTTGGAGATGCTGTCGCATCATGTCTTTTTTCTTCAGTTTCTTCAGGAGGGCAGGATGGTTCCTCACATGAGACCAAGACAAGGGCCTTTTGCTTCCTCTTACCCTTCAGTGTTGAACGCTTCTTGGTTCTGTATTGTCTGCCATCAGATTCTTCACCCTCTGATTCTCCTTGACTAGAGACTGGTGGGATAGCCAGGAAAAGGTCTTGCCCCTGTGTGTCCGAACACACAGACTCTACCTCCTCATCTTGGGAAGACTCAGATACACCACGATGCCTCTGTGTGTGAGACTTTAAGGTTGGTGTTTTGAGCTCATCCTCTGTAGAACTTGACAGACGTAGTTTCCTTACAATGCGCATGTTGCCACTGTTTGTCTTATTGGTTTCTTCTGGACTGTTCCTTGGCCCAGATCGGTTTGGTTGTGGTTCCTTTCTGATTTCAAGTGGGGTAATGTTAGAAAATGTCTTATCCCCTGAGTGCAAGGCACACTTCTGTCCCTGGACACCACAGACACCAATAGGGTAGTTCATACCTTGCTCGTGAACATTAACTTCTCCTAAGCTTAAGGTTTTAGACTCAGGGCTTGGTGAGAAAGAGACCCTCTTCAGTGTAAAAGAGATTTCCCATGGTTGGGTGACTTCTGCCACCCCTCTTTGGAGCTGATTTTTGTTGGATCCACCCGCAGTACTGCCCCATCTTTGTATCTGCTCCTTCAGTTGTCCCATCTTTCGAAGTTGCTGGTCGATGAGTGACTGCACAACTCGCACTGCCGCAGCATTTTCCCTCTTCACCTGACTGAGGTGCCTCTGGGCCTCCCTGTGGTCCTGCTCAATCTTCTCAAGGAAGCGGCGCTCCTCTCGCTGAGCTTCAACCGCTGCGTTGTCCAACTCCAGGCTAATTTCCTCCACTTCAGCTTCCTGTCGCTCCCTGAGACTCTGCAGTTCTTGTTCTCCTTGCTCGAGGTTGGAAAGGGCCTGGGTCACCCATGGAGGAGGGGCAGTAAGGGATAAGGGTGCAAAGATGGACTCCTGTGGGCTCAGGGAAAGGGGAGGTGGAGAGGTGGCGTTGCTCAGTTTAGGAGAACTGTGTGTCAGCAGGGCTGAGAACCCCAGCAGTGCTCTCCTCTCTGAATGAGACCGCATTAACATTGTCGATGGTAGATGTTGACAATCCTGTTGTAGTTTTGTGTCTGCAAAGAATAAGAAATGCAATAGGAAATGGGTTACCATTAAAACCCTCTTACCATGCCATTAAAATATGTAATGTATTATATTGCACACCACACTATGCAATGTGGTGTGGGTCTTTGTTCTTCAAACCTCAATATTCCCACAAAAGGTAATTTTTTTTTTACCATTATATCATGTTTATTATGTGTATTTAATATAATGCATCTTCATAATTGTTTCTTCTGTGGTATTTTGTAGCTGTCAGTGCCACAATCAACCCGCTGCTCCCTGCTGAAATAACCAAGGTGAAGAGGAGCTCTGTTTCTACAGTTTACTTTTCATGGTGTTGGTGTTTTGTAGGCTATGTTAAACCGAATGTAACGCTATAAACAGTACACACAAAACCCTCATTTATATACTGTTGTCACCTGTTCTCATTTACACACTTATTCTTATTAAAATCATTTATAAAGGGCCCATCCACCCTAATGAGAACCCTTTATTTGGGATGTCAGTAGGTCCAGTCTTATATGTCTTTATAATTGATCTTATTGTTGTGTTGTGTGTTATCCTCTCAGTGTAGGTGTCACAGGATACTGTTGAAAACATGACCACAAGACCACAACTCATCCACTGCCACCTTCTGGGAAACAAAGGTAAATGATACGATTAACAATACATTCGACCAGTGGACTAACTGCCTCTGGGAAATCCACTTCACCTACTTGTTGACTCCCAGTTAGGAGTTCTGTACATTTTTGTAGAGAAAGAAAAATGGGCCACAGGTTCACTGCGTTGCAACTTTATCCATCGCACACAATATTCAATTCCTCACGAGACTCCAGCAGCTCTCAGATAACCACTGACCTGTTTCCCTGAGGTAAAGATTGTATTCAGACCCCAAAGCTGTTGGCAGCCATTCATCACGCCAACAATAAATGTCTTAATCTGAGCATTAATCAGCAGTTTGCTGATTCATATCTAACATTATATTTTAATTTTATTATATGTCATCAATATTTATGAGCATCTCCCATTATAATATTTGAATTGTCATTGCACACTGTAGCTGAAGGGCTCATGTGTCTTCATTTGCGAAGTCACCTCAACAGTCTCGAATAGTTGCTTCCGAACGCAGCACAGACCCCTATTGTCACTTTCGGTGGAAAACGGCGGTGCTTATCTGCTTGAGGCGGTGAAACCGAGCTCTGTCTCTCACCACCAACACGAGGTATGTGAGCGGCTGCCAGGAGAAGGGGTCACCGCTGTCTACGTTAGCGTGGGCATTTCTAAGATGAGTCTGTAGGACCTTGGATTGAATGGATGATATTTTAAGTCAGCGGGGCAATTGTGGGCACCGGCGTGTGCATTTTAACAGTAGCTGGAGAGCTTTCTACCTCCCTGGAGCAAAACAAACGAGGCTTTCGCAGGGATGATTGAGCGAGGTGTCAGTTTACTCGTGCATGCTCACAATGAGCTCCCCCTGGAAACATGTGACCTCAGCGTGTGAATGGATAAAATCTGATTCCCATGTTTTAAAAAGATGTAAAAGATGTTATCTATGGGTTGACGTTTGTTGTATTTCATAAGAATGGTTAGAACTTGTCATAAGGAAGAACTTAACGGAGAGATCATGGAAGTCATAAGCTCTAAATGAAATTGCAATGTGAAATATTAGACTCGCACAGATGGGTTTACAGGTGTATGTAAAGTCAGCCGTCAATCTGTTTTTTGGAATGGGGGAAAAATGTAGGTTGTATGTCAGTAATAAATCCCTGTCACTCGTTTTGGAGCGAGGCCACCGGGCCTTCTCGCGTTACCCCACGTTAATGTTGAATGAGAGGCCCTAGTTGCTAAGTTACCGGACGGCCTTCCGCCGAGGTGCCGACACTATGGAATAAATGATACCATTCATAATTGAGAGGATTATGCGGGATGTTCGGGAGCATTCCGGCGTATCGGAAAACTAAACAATGGAGCCACTCAGCACAAGTTACGGAGCGTAGAACTCAGACGTTAAGACCGTTTTGGAACGTTATATGAAACGCACTTCAATCAGTTTAAAGACAGAATGAACATGTCCTTCCAGGGCTTTTTTTTTTCAAATTATCGTATCACAGTACAAATCCAGAGAAGTTGCATTCATGCAAAATCACACCAGTCTCTATAAAAAATAACATAGTCTTTTTCAACATTAACATTAACGTTAAAGGGATCCTACCTGGATTGCAGGTGTGTGTGAGCTCCTCTGCTGCTCCCTCTGCTCTGACTCCAGTTTTTCCTCCTTCAGCTCTCTGTCACTCCCCCTCTTCCTCTCCTCTCTTCCCTCCTTTTCTTCCATTCTTTCTTGTCATATGATGCACTGCTGTTGTTGTGTGTGCAGATGCGACTCGTACATGAATATTTTGTGCGCTACTCCTACTGCCGGAATCGTAAGTTCACTTTCATCTCTGATAGAAATATCAGTTTTGCTATTTGTCCATTATCTCTTCCAGTCAAAAATGGGAGAAAATAATCCGATCATGGAAGGTTAAAAGGTTAAATATGCAAATGTCTTGAGATTGCATTTGTAATATGGACATATTCCAGCGCTTTCATGTCTTCTGGCAAACAGGAAAGAAAAGATCCACACAGTGAAAATGCTCAGAACAGAGGGATGTAGCAGGAGGAGAGTTCTTGTTCTAAATCAACTGTAATGTTTTTTTTTCCTTTTCCTGTCTTGGTCAACAAGTCATTCTGCTAAAATTTACCTGACAGACACCGTTATAATCAAAACTTCTTATGAGGAATTAAGCTTTTAAATTAAGCTATGATACTTTACAGACTTTATCCTTATCTGAAAAAAAACTTTAAAAAACCAAAAACAATACTGGTAGTAATTATACATATTGTGAAGGGGGACACTACTGTTAAATATCCTGAGATTTACAACCTAATCCATAGACAGGAATTGACTGGTTAGACCTGCTATGCATTTGTTCTCCAAATCCATTTTATCAATTAATGAATTCTTTTACTGTTCAATAATCAGCCACTAGATGTCAGCAAACACAAAGGTTTTAAGGGAGAACAACCTCCACTGTTATAGCTTTTTTTTTTTTCTCAATTGCTTTGGCACATTTCTCGAAACAGAAATAATGTTCTCAAAGCTTCGGGTGCATTTGCCAAAAGACTTTATGTGAGTCAGCAGCAACACCAGCTCACCTGCAGAAGGTCACATCTCACACAGTGAACTCGTGCTTCGAAACCGAATCGTCTCCCCGAAGGGAAAAAAATCAATGCTTTAAAAATGAAGTTTCTTCACCATTATCTGAACAATGCTGGTGAAAAATATGGAAGAAAATATCCTGTCAAACACAAAAATAGACTAAAAATACCCCTTTCCATCCACGTTTTACTATCAGCCCATTTCTAATTGACACTGGTGGTTTCCGTACTATATTGTGTTTTGTCTAGTGAAGTGATAATAAACCGAAATAACAAGTTTAAGAGTACAAGCTTTCAACTTCTGCTCCTGACAGGAAATGTCTGCAGCACAAACATTCACGTGATGACTTACACTATGAAATAACGTCATAACTATTCAGCTGAGAAGCAACATCAGTGTAGTTCATCAAGATATCTCAAATTAAACTTACTTTAAGAAGGAGAATATATTATTACATTCTAGTTATATATAAGATATAATATGCAATCTGTTTTGCTTTTTCTAAATTACAATGCATCCTTTAATTAAATATTTGAGTTCCATGGAGAATCACACTATATGAGTTTATTAATAATAATAATAAAATGTAAGTAATGCTATATGATATAAAGGAACCCATTAGTCTGTGAATCGTACAACATTTTGCAGATGGCTGAAGGTGGTGTTCCGTCACCTTCAGGAGTTTGTCTGGAGTCTGCAGGTGTGCACAGGACATTCACAGCAGATTTAACAAGCTTCTGTTCCAATTAAGCAATCACACATACTCGTTCACCTCTACAGAAAGTGGAAGTCCAGCAGTTTTCATTTCAAAATATGTGCATGATGAAAAGATATTGAAAAAAAATAGAAGATTCTGATTTAAATTCAGCCTATGGGATGTACGCATAAATCTTCATGGCATGTATGCAACATGTGGAGTTAAATCAAGAGCAAATGAAGTGTCACCTTATTTATTCTAAAGAAAGCAAGCACTCTTTTTGTTGGCTGGATGCTCAAAGTTATCCTTAAATATAATCACAGTGAGAAACTGAAAGGCTGCTTAATGTCTTTAAAACAAAATGTGGGTCAGATCATTGCACCCTACGTTTCAGAAGATATTATTTTTTCTTATTGCCAGTAAGACCGACTCTACTAGTCAGTGACTCTAACTGTTATGAATGATGAAGGAGGAATTTTGCATAAGCCTTAAGCAGTGTGACACGTTTCCTCCTCTTATAGGACCCAACATCTTCTCACCAATTATCCTCACACACTGTGTAAAACACGCAGGCCCAGCGCTGCCCCCTGGACACAGATGGCTCCTGAGCCATCAGTGTTGCTGTGTGTCACACGGGGTCCTACAGGCTGCCCGGCTGGTGTTGTGACTGATTATTCCTATCTTCCGCTCTGTCAGGAGAGATGGAGAATTATGTCGGCCTGAGGTGGTGTTCGGGCTCGCCCGCGTTATTGATATCACTGTTAAAACTTTCCAATCCAGCTGCTCGCCGCGCTCCGAACGCTGCCGCAATTAAATCTGCACGCCGCTCCCATCCCTTGGTGTGTGGCAGAGAGTAATGGGCCCAATAGTTACTGTAACAAAACAATAATGTGATTCTGCATGGCAGCATAACAACCAGATATATATATATCAGTGAAATATATGACAGGGAAGGTAATGGGTTATTATTACCGCTCCCAAACAAAAGGCAGCAAAGCATGCACTAAGCGGACTTGTTGCAAACAAACAATTAAAAAATAAGTCTGTGAGCTTCCACAGATGGAATTAGAAAGGCGGTCAAGAAGTCATATTGCACTCTTCTATCCCACTTTGCATACAGCAGGCAATATTAGGTGATGAATATGGTAATGGTCCTCATTCTAGGGGGACTATCTTCTTTCAGAGGGAAGATCTGGTTCTGCTGTTAGATTCGATTAATTCCTCTTCATGCCACTCCTCATTTTTGTGCCCCCCCCCCCCTCCTCCGCTCTCACTCCAGCCCCCCCCTCCTCTCTAACACTTTCAGGCCTATGATATTAGACGAACAATCGCAGAAACAAAACGAGCTGGAACAACCAAGATGGGAACAGATGGTACGTAATTGCCTGGTGGAGGAAGCCAGGGAGTCAATTTTTACCCGTCCTGGGGGAGTTGCAGTTGCAAGGAAGGGGAAAAAAAAAAGTGCAGGTGCATTTGTTTTGATCAGATATGGCCTAGAGGAAGCATCCGAAAAAAAAAAAAAATTCATCACATACACATTAGGGGAAGAGGAGTTTAACAAAAGCGATGCGGGTGAGACCCCGAGATGCAACCGCGAGCTTTCATCGGGCCGTGGAAGGAGATGCGTGGCACAGGCAGGAGCAGCAGATGCATCGCAAATTAATATCACACCGAAGTGTTGCTAAAACTGTAAAACTTTCAGATGGAGCAGTCTGTCCTCCAATTTGCCAAAAACTCAATTTTATGAATGTGTGACAAAGAGGCAGGATGAATAATGTGAGAACATTCTGGAATAACTGCCAATCTAGGCATTAATATTAAATCAGCGCATAAAACACAACAGTTGATTTTCCTGTTGCAGATCTATATATTACTTAAAATTATTTTAAAGTGTAGAAACCCATTCATTTGTGTTTCCACAAAGCATAGTCTAATTAATTCTAATTAATATGTTGCACAGAACACGCTTCTCTGGCTTCTGCTGTGTAGGAAGTGAAACTGCTGCAGGTCCTGGGTGACGTGAACTCATTAGACTATTACTATTTTATTCTTACAGTTCTGCTGAAGACTCTACAGTGAATATAGCAGATCTGTAGCTTAACGCACAGCAAAAACCAACAGGGATGATGTGTTTTTCTAGGCCAACCGCGAAGGACTTTTCCTTTACATTTTGGATTATTGCAGAATAATAAACCCTATAGCAAACAAAATTTCTTATGCTTTTTTGAAGAGTAAATGCAGATGCTTAGAAGTAAAAAAAAAGGTTATGTTAGCTTTAAACAAACTACTCCAAGGTTGCATGATGCTAATGTCTATGACAGGATATTTCATGTATTAGTAGTAGTTCATGTATTTAACAAAAAAACAAAAAAACATAAAAAGCGTAATGTCAGAGGGTTATTGTTATTATATATGTTATTCCAATGCATGCTGTGTGTCTGTGACAAGTTTCATGACATTCCACTTGATAATTGTTAGATGCTTAATAGATACTCTAATCTAGACTTTCTTCAAGTATCAAACTATCCTTTAAAGGTGAATTTGAACATGATTTCCACCTGATAACCCGACTTGATTCATCATATTTTGCCCTTAAATCATCTTTAATTTTTCTTGAAAAATCCTCAACGCCAAAGTGTTCACTTAATCCTCCTGCTGCGAGTTTGCACACAAGATTAGTCAGATTAGCTCTCGCCACTACAAAGCCGGACGACATTATTTCCCTGAAACCACTTCATCATCAGACGTGAATGAAACGCGTACTGTACCAGGATTAATTCCTTTTTCTCAGCCCTTTTAGCTCTGACCACATCTGTTCCATTATCCGCATGGAAAGTGCATTACCATTGGCTTTGTTGTAGGAGATACTTGATTTTCTTTGTAAAAACAGATGAATTTATTATGTCGTGATCCTCTCTGTTGTGAATCTCGGCCCGGGATCAGAAAAAAAGCATTTTGATGAGCTATAGACCGTCGCTCCTTCTTTTTTTTTTTTTTTTTTACAATCCCAAACTTGCACTGCCCGCCCAATATCAAACTAATAAATTACAGCCCCCGTCTCCCACATAACTCGCTGATAAATAAAAAAAGGGTCTGCCATAGTGTGCAGCTGTGACCCAGGGTTACCTAGCAACAGGTCATGCCCAGACGTGATGCACAAGGTGGAGGTGCACCTCTAAGGAGCGGGAGAGGAGGGAGGGATGGAGGTGGAGGAGCGTGGGGGGAGGGGGGGGGGGGGGGGGGGGGGTCTCATCCTCACTCTCTATGACCCTTGACAGATAGAAAACGCACTCAGAGGAAACGGCGTTTGATTGACAGGGATATTTGAGGGAACCTGCGACTCCTCGGTTTCTCCATTACCGCCGGGCTGCCAGACTGGACTCCGAGGCGGTTATCTGTCTGGGGGAGGTGGGCGAAAGGCCGGTTTATGCTGTTTTATCAGGCTGTTACAAACCCTGTTATAATAAAGCTCAGGATAAAACAAGACGTTATATTTGAGACGTGGCACTAAGAGGAAACAATCAGAAAACAGTCTTAATTCCCTCTGAAGAGCCCCCCCATCCCTCCTGTCTCTTTCTCTGTCTGTATACATGCATTAACACACACACGGAACACATTCGCCACACCGAGGCAAACAATCAGCTTCTGGAGCTCGGCGCCGGGAGAATTGTCTGATGGGAACGCTAACTGACAGGCCTACAAAGATTGAGCAGTAGCACTAGAGACGCACATCCACGGCGGCGTGCCGCGTCTTTGCCAGAACGGCGCGGCATGGAAATGAGAGTCGCTGTGTTCAGTCCATGTCCACCCCCCCAACACACACACACACACACACACACACACACACGCCCTCCTCCTCCACCGCCGTTCCTCTGTTGCCTGTGTGACAAACCCTCAAGGGGACTCTGCAGCTGTGTGGGGTTAGCACATGGTCGAGTTAGGGGCCACACACACACACACACACACACATGCACACACGCAGACAAACAAAGCAAACATGGGATGTTTATGCAATATATAACTCATGCTTTAATGGGAATATTTTCCTGGGAATATTTTGCATTAAATTTCGTGTTGTTGAAGAAGAAAGCAAACGTCTCCTAATGTTAAAAGCTGTTAAACGTTTGGAACTTTGATCAGAACAAGCTGCGACATTTGCTAAAATCCACCAAACATGCTACCAACTTAAAGAATATGGTGTGTTTTAAAAGATCTTTACAATTAATTCACGTAATAGTAGTGTTATTGTGTAAAAATAAGCTCCACAGATCTGTTTAGTATCAGTATTAGTACTTTACAGTGAGCTAATTATGTTTTTTCTTCCCCCGTTCTTTATTCAAGTGTGTGGTCTTTGAATTTGAGAGCGCGGTTTATTGATTTCCGCGTTCAGATCCTGTAATGCCTCCTCGCTCTCAGGCTGCTTCCGAACTCGTCAAACATCTGCGCTGCCTTGAATAAAGAAAAAAAAAAAAGGCCCGTGATTGCTTTCACTGCCATTGTGGGTCACTCACAACAGTGTTGTTGACGATAGCAAGCAGAAAAAGCAAGAAAAAAACAGTTTTTATTAAAAAGACTAGTTTTATTAAATAATGTCAGGCCCTAATATTAATAGTTCTGGCATGTTCCAGGTCCAGTGACCACGACGTCCCTCCACGTGTCCCTGGCCGACCTTTCCACTCACCTCCTCGTCTGCTCCACGTCTCAGAGCAGCGTGACATGAAATGTTTCCAGGCTTTGTACCGCGTAGATAACCCACGGTTTCCACAATAGACGGGAGGCAGGTAGAAATGTACCGGTCACCTACCGCCATGACACGTCTCATCAGATGTGGAGACACGGCGTGTGTTCATAAGCTACAAATCAGTAAGAGTGTCAGTGAGTACGTTTTTTTTTCCTAGCATTAGAAAATAACATTAACTTGATTTACTGTATGTTTTCAGATTTTTTAGATAAATGTATCAGTATTTTTTTCACTTTTTTCTGATATAGAGGAAGCTTAATAAAACACAAAGCCACATGTGACTGTGAATCTGTGCAAAAACAAGTATTAACGAATAAATCTTGGCAAATGGAATTGCGTAATAGTTTTCTTTTTAACCAATTCTCATAAAAATTAGACTAATTCTAGTAATTATTGCTCATTAAAATTAGAGATTTGAGTCACTTACACTGTATGTGGAAGCTGTTTCCTTTATTGGACAAGATGGAAAAGCAGAAAGTAAATGGTGATATAAAAAGGAAACTTGTATTAAAGTCCTTCACGCTATCTGTTGTGTCACGGAGCTTAACGTGCACCGGTCGTATCGGCGCGGCGGGCGCCATGGCGGCCTCCACACGCGGGTGATGGACAGCAGGCGCGAGGCGTCGACCCGCCGCTCGCTAGAACACGACACGCGCCGTCAGACGCTGGTGCGCGTGAAACGGGCATCCATCACAGATGCTAACAACTCTGATTAAAAATACATAATCTGCAAGCGGCCCCCTGATACCGAGCGTGCAGCCGTTTTTGGGCCTAATTGCAATTGGTCTCCGTTCTGATCGGAGGCGAGTCACACCTGCTCGCCTTTAGCTTTCGTTTCGCTGATTACACTTTCAAATTTCATCAACGTCAAATTGATAGATATGAAATTATGGAGTAAACCTGTTAAAAAAAACAAAAAAAAAAACAGCATCACAATCACGAACTTGCATCTTCCTCCACAGGCTTGCACTCACTCGCCCTGCTTCACGCTGAATTCTCTGCCCTCTCTCTCTCTCTGTCTCTGGAATCAGATAAAATGTTTTATAATTCATCCCAACAAGGAAAGCGAAGCAGCCGTGAATCACACAGCGGAGCTGGCAACAATACAAACACAATACAAAACAGGAAGCAGGAGCTAAACTGCTTTTCACCCCCCCCCTCCCCTCACCTTACCCACCACCTGTATCTCCTGGGGTGTGAGCGGCGACAGAGCATCGGGAGGAGGAGAGAGGCAAGCCTTCACTCAGGGCTTTGCACCCAGCGCTCACCCAATTTACACCTCTGCCTTTCCTGCAAACCCCACCCGGATCCCATGGTGACAGCACCATGCTAACCGTCACCTCCCTGCTGGCATTAGTGTGTGTGTGTGCGTGTGTGTGTGTGTGAGAGAGAGAAACAGGGTGTGTTTACTTGTTTAAAAGACGTGAGAGGGAAGAACATGCTTCTCTGTATATAAACATGTGTGCATTGCTGCAATCTTTACGTCTTTCCTTCTTCAGGGAACTCGTATTCGTTTAATAAGGGGCAGTGATCGCATTTCGTATCTTTGCTTCCGCCGCCACTTTCCTTATTTTCCCAGATGCCCGTTTGCCTGCCCCCAGCCTTTCCTGTCATTCAACACCCCAACATTCCCTCATCTGTTCCCGCTGTTCCACCTGTCTCCTGATCCTCACCTGCCCACACACTTGCCCCTCGTCTGTAGTGCTGGTTTGTCTCCAAATTGCATTCGTCTGCACTGCCGACTCCATACAAATGTGGTGCATACGTCATTCTGTCTAATAAACGAACTACTACCAATTATTAATTGACTCTTCACGTCACGTATCTTAAAATACATTTTTTAAGTTGGTGCCCTTCCACCGCATAGACGTTAGTGTCCATTGAGGCTGAGAAATGTCTGGCCTTTCACACTCAGTCACCATCGTTTCCCATCAGTGTCTGTGTGAATAGTGTGTGTAAAGTACACAAGTGTGTGATTTGAGCCGCCACTAGGGCTGTAGCCTCCCCTTCACCGGCGACATGGAGGTTTTTCCGCGGGATTATTTCGAGGTGTTTCACAGAAAACAGCTGACTGCTGCAGAAAAGTCCTGCAAACTAGATAATTGTCTCTGAGTCTTTAATGATGTCAGAGTTCCCATGTACTAAAAGTCTCTAATAATTAAGTCTCTTATTGTAATGGTGACAGATGAAGTTGTGTGAAGAATGAACAGATTAGGACTTATAATCTATCTGTGATCTGTCAATCACAACCCAGCATAGAGCTGCTATTTATGGTACATAAATGATACAATTACAGCTTTAAATGGAACTACTACGTGAGAACATTTAGACAGAGTGGATACTGCCTTGTGCAGAAGAGGGTTGTTGTAGTGTCACCAAAGTAACGCATCAGGAGGAGTCCCGAGAACTTGTCGCTTCCTGCGAGCGGCTGAACCACAGAGACTCTCGCCAGCCTCAGACAGAATCCAACTGAACACACACACACACACACTGGAACTCGACTCCCCCCTGAGCTGAAGCGTGAACGGCGAGACGATGAAAACGGGCGACTAAAATTATCAGGGAAAAAAAAAAAAAAAACCCTCAATGACAGGGTTTGAAATGATGTACCTACTGTACACGTGGCCTGTTTAAACATCTTGACAGGATTAGAGTGGAGTTAAACTGCTTTGCGGGCACAGTTAATTGAAGCGGATGAGGTTTTTAATAAAGCGTGCAGTGTTAGCAGCTGACAAATGGCTTGGCTGACACACAGGGGAAATTGCATTTAATGGCATCAGGTATGTGCTTTGCTGGAGCTTATCACATTACACTGGTGGGTGCACACACACACACACACACACACACACACTCGCGTGCACGCACCCATGCGTGGACATACACACCCTGCTTTCATCTCAATTTTTGGGCGCCGTGTGTGTACGTACGCGCACGTTGGCCCACATACAGTTAGCATGCATGCACACACCAATTTACGCTTACCTGAGCCAGTCAAGGTGTTTTCCTCATGGATTTTAATTATACTTCAGCGGGATGCCTCATGTAGACCAAACGCAGAGATGGGCGTGTTTGGATCTGACGTGTGAACACTCACATCTCTGTTGTGTGTTAACAGCTACAACTTCAGGTTGGATTTTTTTAGTTGGTTCTCATAGTTTCATATCTGGGGGAAGGTCATTTATGCACAGAAATATAGTTTAGTCCTATAGCGAGTTTATTTTTTTTATAGAAACACATTAGACTGCAGGCGAAGTGGTGGGTGGCGCTGTTGTCTCTGCAGAAAGGTCGTAGGTCAAGTCCTTGGGTTGTGTGGAGTTTGCATGTTCTCCATGTGTCTGAGTGGGTTCTCAGCAGGTTTTCCAGCTTAACTACATATAGGTGTAAGTGGATGGTGTGTGTGTGCCCTAGGATAGGCTGGTGACCTGTTTGGGGTGTATCCCTGCCTGTCGCCTGTTGTCCTATCATATTACTGATCTTTTTGAGTTGTGCGGCACAGTAAAAACTGTTGTGATGATTGGACTTAGCGGTAAAGTCAAATTTTTATGCTCAGTTTGTCCTTCAAAAGCATGACATGCCCCTTTATCATGTTCAGACAGTAGGAACTGTGTCATTATGACAGCACACAACACACAAATGATAGAAGACACTGCAGAATCATTTTATATCTTATGTTCAGATTTGAGTTCATTGGTATTAACTTGAATTACCGTATTTCTACTTTTATTTAAATATATAATTACTTAATCTCCTGATGATTAAAGTCCTTTTATCTGTCTAACTACAGAGCTGAGGGAAAGAAGAGATGGTGTTTGCCATTTCTTTTATTCAAGATCCATAT
Organism: Eupleurogrammus muticus; assembly: GCA_036785175.1. Classification (NCBI taxonomy): domain Eukaryota; kingdom Metazoa; phylum Chordata; class Actinopteri; order Scombriformes; family Trichiuridae; genus Eupleurogrammus; species Eupleurogrammus muticus. Next base: position 4,000,240 of record JAYKQN010000024.1, read on the forward strand.
CTTCCTGATAATATAGTGTCTGGATCCACTGATGCCACAAAGGCAAGAAACTGTCAGAAAGGACAACAAGACAACACGAATTATTTCAAGTGAGATGTTGGGACACCGCTACATAGATGCCCTTTAGGAGTTGTCAGTTTGATATCTCACCCAGTAGTGTACACACACACACACACACACACACACACATGCATACGCATGCCATCCAGAGTGTGGGTCTGTAAGAAATTCCTCATAAGAGGACAATTAGAGTGTCTCATTTTCCCCTAATATCAATCACACAGCTCATGAATAAAGACAATTAGGTCCTCGCCATTCCGTACAATTGCATCTGCCCTTTGAGCTCCCCCCTCTGATTTGGGAGCAATGCCTCTTGGGTATTTGGCACTCTCATCACCACAACTCAGTGTGAGCCACCGCAGTCAATAATAGGGGACAAAACAGAGGCGGCGAGGGCCCCGTTTCAGACTAGATCAGATCCTCCGGACGCGTGTCACTCTTCATTAGGGAGGCGGGGTAGCGGGGGACGCCCTTAAGGTGAGGATGGCCACGGAGTGGAGGGGGGGGGGGGCGGGAGGAGGGGCGGAGTGGCAGCTGTGGAACAATGACAGAATCTGTGTCCAAGGGCCCCCCAGGCCAAACACCAGCTCTGCTCTCCCCTGAACTGATCTCTCTCCTCTAGACCTAGCGAGAAGGGAGGGAGGGAAGAAACGAGGGGGGGGGGGATGACAGAAATAGACCAGTCACAGTCAGTGGACCTTCTGTCCAGACTTGCTGTACTCAACACTGCGGCTGACATTGATGTAACACATCAAATCAATGTGTCTAATGTCATATTCATAGAAATGTGATTGGTTTACCTCAGGCGTGGGTGGTTCCCCTTACAGCACAGCAGCTTGGATAATGTCAGGTATTAATCTTTCATAGCCTCCATTAAATTAAGCACTTTGATTCACTTATTATTAATTTATACTGATTGCTGCAATGTTGGCGTACATACAAGCGAAAGCAGTTGCTAAAGGATATCTCTCCCTGGGACTGCCACTCAGATTTTATAGGAACAAACATTTTTGGGCTTTTTATTTACACTCTTCCTAATCAGGTTTCCACTTCAGCTAATACATCACATTACTGGCGTCTAATCCCTTTAGATAATTAGATAATCCTCAGAAATGCTTCGTCAGGCCTTGGGCTGCAATCGAGGATTATTTTCATGGTTATTTGATTAATTGTTGGTCTATAAAACATCAAGCCGGACCCCGAGGGATATCATCAAATGTCTTGTTTGGTCTGACATACAATCCAAATAACCTGACGCGCCAGATGGTTTGTTACACGGAAACATCTGAGTGGTCGTCCTTGGAAACTGTTTAGAAAAGGGCAGGCACTTTCAAAAAAAAATACTTGGCAGATTATCGGGACGAACCATCTGTTTTGAGCGCCGTCTATCACGCAGACGTCGTCTCGCGATCACGAGATCGAGCAAGATGCTGAATGGACCAAACCACTGTGGTCTGGATCTGAGGTCATAACTTCAAACCTAGGATGGAACCCATCACTTCTAGCCTGGTTTTAACTGTGGTCCAGTATGCAACTTACAGAATTTTCATATGGAATCTTAAAAGTCTCTATCAGACATACAGGCAATTCAAAGCTCATCATGTAAATATGTCCTAAACCATGTTTAGAGGTGATCTTTTAAGGATTAATTTTTTCCATTCATCAACTATGCAGGCATGATAGTCTTTTACTTTAAAAATTCCCTAAAAGTTTAACATTTTAAAGACCCCATCAGTTGCGCTTATTGACGCAACTGATGTTTGAGCAACACACGTGTTTGTCATCGACGATGCATCAAACTAACGACCTCGTCCAAAACGGGACAATGGAGGAGCCGTGACGGGGGCCGCGGCGCTCTGCCGCCACACGTAGGTGGCACACGCTCGCCTTATTAGCCAGGTCAAACATAATCAGTGATAGACACGGCAGGGCTGCTTAATTATGGCTGGCAGCTGGCAGCAGGGGCCTTCCTTTAGGGGCCGGGTTATGCCCATGCATGAACCCCCCCCCCCCACACACACACACACACACAAACTCACACACACACACTGCCCCAAATGAAGAATAAATCTTACCTCCCTTTTGTTTGGAGTGAAGCATGTGGCAGCCCCTTCATTTAAAGCTAGAATAAAAATGTGGACAGAATTCAGGATTAATTGAGGGGAATGGGGCATTAAATTAGTGTAATTGTGAGGTAACAGCAGTGTGTGTGTGTGTGTGTGTGTGTGTGTGTGTGTGTGTGTGTGTGTGCAGTCAGTGTGTTTGTGTGCATAAAGGTAATACAATGCGTGAATCCTTTTTTTTTTCAGGACAAACAATCAAACAAGCAAAACCTGAGTTATTAGGCAGCTCCGGTGTGTGTGTGTGTGTGTGTGTGTGTGTGTGTGTGTGTGTGTGTGTTTGTGCCTGACAGCTTGTTTGCTGCGGCTCGCGCGAAACAGCAGATGTATTCACACGGCGGCTACCTCCGAAACCAGGCGTCCCAAATAAAAAAAAAGAGGCACCTAAGCGCCCGTTCGCAAACAGCTTGTAAATCTGCACTTAAATGAGGACGAGACACGAGGAGCGAGGAGGCCGACTCCTGCCCGTCTGCCTGCCTGCTGCGTCACCGAAGAGATATGGCTTCATGAAGTTTGTAACCAACACAGGGGGAGAGGAGGGGGCGGGGGGGCGGAATGAGGCTGATATACTATGTGATTATATTATCTACACACCTAAGTGTGTGTGTGTGTGTGTGTGTGAGTCAGAAAGAGAGGCTGTTTGAAGCTGCGAGCAGTTGTGCACTCTGATCTCCCAAGGCTGTGTGTGTGTAGACAGACACACACACACACACACACGCACACACACAATCTCTCTCTCACACATGCAGAGCCCCCCAATACAGCCCCTTCTGCTATATTGATCCACTTCATTCTGCCTCAATAAGATGCAGACAGCATCCCACAGCCCGGCCGCTTATAATCATGATATAACACCGGGCTGTATTGAAACCTGCCATAGGAAGGCATCAATTGGATAATGCAACAGCCCAGATAATGAGCAATATCAGATAACAAATCGATGTTGCTCATGCACGCCCTGTGTTGAAACATATGTGTGTGTGTGGTATGTGAGGCTGTGCAGGAACACCTGCAAACGTGTGTGTGTTTTTTTGTCCTCGAGACTGTTTCATACATGTAGAAGGTGCAGGGGAAGTTGTGATTGCAAATCCGTGGCTGCGCTTTTCCAGCAGGACCTTGGACGGCGTTCTATTCAGATTCAAGGGCTGTGTGGTCGCGTATGACTGTGTGTGTGTGTGTGTGTGTGTGTGTGTTAACATGAATCCACCTTTCTCCCCTCCTCTGCTCCTTTCGCCTTCAGCCTCTCCCCATCACATCATACCGTTTCCATGGCAACCATCCTGATCGATCCGGCGCCGTCTAATATGTTTTTTTTTGTGTTTTTTCACCCCCCCCCCCCCCCCCCCCCCCCCCCCCCAAAAAAAAAAAAAAACTTAAACAATCAGGCAGGCATGGATGAGCGGGGGCCAGGTAGCAGAGGCAGTGCGGGGCTCCAGCAGAGGAGCATGATGGGAGCTGGGGTTGGGCCTGTCAGTCTCAGTGTGAGCAGATGCTGAATCCAGTTCAATAAAACTATTATTGTTCTTTGTTGGAAAACGAGCTGAGCGGACAAATAATCACAATAAAATCACAGGCAGATAGTTGCAACATGGTACCGGCGGAACAAAGGGAATAAAACCTCGTCCAGAGCCTTCGCCCGCTCCACCAGCTGGAGGCGGTGTACGGGTTTATGCGAGGAAAGATGTGTCACGTTTACTTTATGTCAACAGCCATGGATAGCTGGTCAGGGTTCAGGGTTCACACTGTGATATTTCACCATGTCTCCCTTCCCTCCAAACTCACAGCGTTCGTATCCTGAAGCGTTCCGGCCTCTCGCGTCCACCTTTTGAGACGGGGAAACGGCGCAACAGTATCAAACATGAGAATGAAGAGGAGGCGAAAGGAAAGGAAAAAAGAAGGTAAGGAGAAACGGGAAAAAGAGGGAGGAAAGGATGAATGAAGAGAAAGCTTATTACCAGAAAACAGATGGCCCCCCAATTCACGGCGGCCCCGCGGGAACCTGGAGGGACAACTCTGTGCACCTCTGGGTTACCAGCGCCACAGAGAGGGGCCGGGTGCTTAAACACCACTCTGTGTGCGCGCGGTTTTGTTGGTTATCATGTAAACAAAAAGGCAAATTTGCGAAATCTCTGGCAAGGTGCCATTCCTCTCCCGACATTTTTTGTTCTCAAGATTTCCCAGGAGTTGGGTATTTAAAGACGATTTTTGTTAACATCCGAAAGTAGATCCGGAAAGACGCCTCTGAGGAAGCATCTCTATTCCTCTGTGGATGAAGTGGAAACTACTCGCATAATTCAAAAAGGCGGAACGATCCTTTAAAAACACACACACACACACACACACACACACACACACACACACACACACACACACACATTTGGCGTCACCTTTTATTCCGCCAGACATTATCAAACCCATCAGTCAACATCAGCGCTGGACGAGGTAATGTCACAACATCCGTAAAATGAGATCTCACACACGCTCAAACACCCTTCGGTGTACGTGGGCATATGCAACTGTACGAGTGGACACACACACACACACACACACACACACACACACACACATGACAGGCAGTGAGTGGAAATGAAGGATTTGGAGTTCCATCCCGTTACATTATGCAGCAGATGGCGTCCAGGCCAAGCCCGGCCAGGCCTCTCCCAGGAGAGAAAGAGTGAGAGAGCGAGAGAAAGAGGGGAAGAGAGAACAGGGGGAGGTGTAGCGGGAGAGACGAGGGACAAAGCTGTTGTCCGTCTTTTTTCTTTTTCTTTTTTTTTTAACTCACATGTTTGTTTTCCCTTTTTCATTTATTGATGCAGTGCCTCTTGGTTCGCGGTCTTCGTCATCGTCCTCCTCCTCTGCTTCCCCCCCCCCAGCCCAGCTGAGGCTCCACCTGAGCCCAGCCGCAAAGGCCCCGACCCCAGCTGACCCGCTGCCGAAGAGGAAGGAAGCGGAGAACGGAGGAGGGGGAAAAGGTGAGAGTGGAGGGAGCAAGGAATCTGCGTCGATATTTGAGAGGAGCCGCGTTACGAAAGGGGAAAAAAAGTTCAAGCGTTACTTCTTATTGTTGTTCCTTAAAGTGTCTTTTGTTAAAAAAAAGAACCCGATCATGTCAAGCAGCTGCACACCTCAACTAATTTGAATAGAATTTGCACACACACATGCACCGCAATTGACTTGATCGAATGCCACAATCAATACACACACACACTCATAGACACACATACAAAGCAGCCTGTTAAGTCCCCCAGATCTTTGCCCCCGGCACTTTTTGTTTTGTGTTTTCCGAATTAATTGAGCCAACGCTCAAGTGTGAGGCCAGATGTCACTGCGACCTGTGGGGATTATTAAAAATCTGTTTCCCTCATTGTTTATGTGGACCCCTTCAGACCACGATGCCTCCCGCTCTTCCCACTGAAGTTTCGGGGGACAAACAAGCCCCGAACCAGATTGCTAATGTACAAAATAACAGTCTCCGGCTCCAAGAGCGGACGGCGGGCTGAATGTCGACATGAGGGACATTCTGGGACGTTTTCTGTCCCACCTCCAATGACCATGGCGAGTGCCCAATGGCCACCAGGGGCCCCCTGATGCCCTCCCCGGTTTGGCCAGAACAGCGCCATGCTCCTTGGCAGAGCTCTGGGCCTAATGAACTCATCAGCCAGCTGGAGCCCCTGGATGGAGGCAGAGGGACCACTGGGGAGAGGCCGAGGGGCCGGGGGGAGACGGCGTGGAGCAGCCGGGCCGGCGGCGCACGGGAAGGTGGAGGTGTGGAGCTCACCAACACGGAGAACGAGGCAGGTGCGGCTTCGGAGGGGGAGCGGGGCCAAGATGGGAGGGTCAGCAAGCGGCGGGGGAGGGAGAAATGTAGGTCTGTGATGAACTGGATGCGATGGAGGTAAAGGCCGGGTTTATGACTCTGGCGCCAACGGATGAGAACAGATGTTATGAAAGAGCATCAGAGAAGTTAGGAAACATCGGACTTTAAGTTGTAAGTCACAGCTGCAGAAGTCCCTTGTGTTAATGAAGCGAGACGCGTATTTTATTTTTTAAACGCCCAGTAAATGTAAGTTGTATTTACAGTGTGCGATGAGAACAAAAAGATGACATTTTTTGTGCGGATTGCAGAACACAGCTGGGTCGTTTGCTGACTAATAACACACCCCCCCCCTCGCTCTCTGAAGTCATCACACTTATGTCAGCATCACCATCGAGACGCCATCATCCCGTTGGCTGCACAGTCGACTAACTCATCATCCGTCCTGCCGTGATCCCAAGCACGCATGTGTGTGTGTGTGTGTGTGACTGCGTGTCCACGGGAGAGAGGCAAAGCGAGCACCTTTGTGCGTCCATATGTGTTTGGGTGGCGGGGAACGCGCCGCGCGCCCTGCTGGGAGCACAGATGGTGCTGAGGCCTGCCACGGCGATGGCCACATTCTCACATGGGACCCCCAGCTTTCTGGATCCCACACCTCCTGTTCAGGCCTGGACAGCCCCCCTCACCCCCTTCAGCTCCTCCTCTACCACACACACACACACACACACACACACACATATATATCTGCAAGTTCCAGGGTCCTGTCTAATATCACTACCTTGGACAGAAAGACTGAACGGGACACATGGACGAGCTGGCGTTCACACGTTGCCCAGAGTGTTTTCATGTGTGCCCGGGCGATGCAAACGCGAGAGGAGTCGAGTTGCATCACTGTCACGTTTCCCGCGGCCCAAATTGGCACTCGGCTAAATGATCAGTCGCCACAACTCCTCCTGTCTACTTTTTTTTTCTCCCAAACTGCATTTTCTCACACTTCATTTGATTTCCCCCCCCCCTCTATCTCTCTCTCTCTCTGTCTCTCAGACGCCCCCCCCCTCCCCATCCCGCCGCCATGGCTCGCCATCCACCTGAGAGAAGCCTCATACATCTCCTGACAAAGTGACTAATCCTTCCCATTTCGCGGCTTCGTCCCACCGCTCGCCGAGAACGCTCCAAACTGTGAGTCGCTGGCGTTGGGTGACAGGTGAGGGGGTGTCACACGGGTTCAAGGTGTCTGCTGAGCTCTGACTGATTAGAGGAACAACTCTATTCCGGAGTTATTCCTTGATGACGGCTTTTTTAAAATGAGGTCTGCCTACTTAAAAAACATCTCTCTTTTTTTTTTTTGCCACAGCCTGCAGTACAATTCTCCAATTTCCAAAAGAATCAGGTTTCAAATTTGCATCTTATTTCCTCAGAAACTCTGTGGTATTAGGTCCCAGCTGGGTGGCTGATATCAGCCCTGCAAATAATAATCATAGCCATAAATCAGCGGAGTGTTTCCTGTGTGTCTGCCTGTTCTGAATGATTATGGGAACGCAGGCTGAACTCGCCTCTTAGGGTGGTCTTCTGAAAGGGATATTTCGCCCTAAAATCGATAAATGGCTTTTTAAGAGCTGCAAAAAAAAAGTTTGATCTCTTTTTATTCGCTCCAGGAACTGGACCAAATTTAAGGGGTCTTTTCATGTATATCCAATAAAATCAATCACGCTACATGCAGCAAGTGCACTGTATTATTTATACATTTGGGAATCATTTCAAAGACAAATATCCATCGCTCGGTGATGGACGATAAATCGCTCCATGATTTGAGTCTTTTCAAAGGAATATGTCACCCTGAAATGAATGTAGATGAGAAAATGTTGTGTTGACCTTGCAAATGCCCTGAAGAAGTTTTTCTGACCTACATATGTGCAGAGCTGTCTGTGACTTCATGCCTTTCCAGGATGGCTGTAACTATCCTGGAAGGATGGGCAGATAGGCGAACACAACACTGACATCAACATTTAATTTATATCTACTTTATTTGCCTATTTAACCTTTATTTAAGCTGAAAGGTCAATTAAGAACAAATGATTTACAACGGCCTGGCGAGAGGACAAAAGGACGTCTCGAAGGGTAAAAAAAAGATGCAAATGAGCATTTATGGTCAGGGTGAAATGCTAAACCTGATGTGCTGAGCTTGACTCAACTGAACTTGATTTATTTACACATCTAGCAGACACACAGCATTATTAGCATTCATTTGCATTATCTCTTTAGCTGCTCCGTGACTCCATCCGAATCACGAGTTAGTTCACTGAAAAAAACAAATGATTGCCTGATTCAAGTATAACTGGACAACTGAAGTCATGTAAACATGGTATTTATTTATTATTATATATGTATTATATTTTTGTTGAAAATCAGGTAGTACTGTGCCCCAGTTGTTTGTGTATAACGTGACTTTGTAATAAGTCAACCGTAAAGGGGGCCGTATCAACCAGTTGGAATGACACACATCGCCCCCTAGTGTTGGGGGGTGGGACACCTTCTCGTCAGCAATTCAGTTTTCTCCTGTACAAGGACATGAGCCCAAATAGATGGCAAAGGTGAATGTTGAGGTATAGCTCGTCTAAGCTAAGCTGCTATTAACTCATGATGAATTATGTGATTTAGCAAAACTATAAACAAAACTCACAACCAGTCTTTACAATGCACACTTTTTAAAACTGTTAGCAGCTTTCCCTGTTTGCTTGAACACAATACACTTGAATCTGAGAGACTTTGGTCATCACAACTAATACTACACAACTTACTGTAACATCAATAGGTTATGATTTATACACCCTATAAAAATAACATGGAGCAGGAGGTGACCCGGGTTACAATAAAGGTCAAGCAGAGGGAGGGGAAGACGTGGTGGTCAAAGAACAGCAGTGAACATGGGTGTTTGTCCTGTTTCCTCATTCATTTAACTGGCCTCTAACAGGATATTTTAATAGACATTTGCCCCATCATGTAGAGAATTGATCATTTTAACCCCAATCATGACATTTCTTAACCCCAACCAAAGGCAAGTATAAAAAAAACTTTTTATAATACATATGTCAAACGTTGACACATCCAACATATCTGCAGAAATATAAACTGTCAACGTTTCCATCTGGCGACCTGGTTGCAAAAACCAGCAGAGTACTGGATGATAATAAAGTGGTGCTGAGGTAGCAGGCATAGGCTATCTACCCTCCTGATGAGGATGTTTTGTAGCAGCAGGAACAAATCATTTTCTATAGATGTATTTCTTTGCACAGGGGACTTGATCTTGGCTTTGGTAATCCATTTTTGCTAGTTAAGCATTGAGCCGCTTTGCTATGGTGATGGGCCACTTATGTTGGTTTGCAGCCTGTGATCGTTCTAACCAGACGAGCTTTGTGATTCTCGTAACCCTCAGCCGCTCAAACCAGGTCACAAAAGACAGGTGCATTTAAAGATATGAATGCACGGTGCAGAGAGAGTTTTGAATGAGTTTTTGTGTCTAGAGTTTTAAAGAAAGACATCAAGGTTCTTAAATAGGTGACAAACCTTAAACTGTGCTGCAAGTTTCCATGCAGATCTATTTTTTAAATGTCAAGGAAAGACAGTGGCAACATTGTCATAATGCCTGAATGAACTGTTCCGTGGTGTCTGAACCACCCTGCGGTTTTGCCTCCCATGTCTCCGGAGTCACTACATCAGCTGTGGGATGTAATTGCAGCAGGCACAAACAAAACAGCCTAGGAGGGGTCCTTCGTGTCTTTGGCCAGGGGCCGTGCAGGCTGAGGAGGGGTCCGGGCACGGCAGACCACAGAGCACAGGCCAACTCTACGGTTTTTTTTTTTGGAAGCAATTAGGGTGGATGCATGTGCGTGCGCATGCATGCGTGTGTGTGTTTCTGTGTGTGTGTGTGTGTGTGTGTGTCCTTGGGCTCCAGCTGTCAGGAGGCCTCTGTCTCCTGGTCCTGACATGTCTCCGATACACCCCGCTGTGAGTCTCTCTGTGTCACACACAAACACACTCCCTGGACCCGGCCAGAGCCCAAGGCGAGCTGTCCGTCATCTCACGCACACACATGTGCACGCATACACACACACACACACACACACACTCTCTTTCTAATGCACATACACACATGCTCAATTTTCACTGATATGGTCCTTCTGGCACAGTAGTAGTACTTGTGAGTCCCCTCTTGCCGTGTGTGTGTGTGTGTGTGTGTGTGTGTGTGTGGTGGCAATAAGCGGCGGCGGTGGCTGCGGGCCACGGCAAGTCATCCGTGCTCTCCCTTATCGTTTTAATCACCTCGTTAGGCGCAGCGATTCCCCACACTTACTGGCCACTGCCCCCTCCTCTGAAAACCGTGCCCCCCCTGACCCCGGCGCTGGTGCTGCCACCGGGCACAGGGCGGCATGATGGGAGGACGAGAGGAGCGGGGGGTGAGGACAGAGGAGGAGGCGAGGAGGGGAGAGGATGTTTTGTACACCTGCGACAGGTGTGTCACAGGGCAGCAGAACTTTGATTTCAGCTGTTCAGAAGAAAACGAATATAGCGTAATTATCAAGTATTTTTTGATTTCCCCAAGATCTGACTATACTGATGTTACAACTGATGCTTTACTTTAACATCAGCAGCCATAAGCTGCTGTCTGCCCTCATATGATGATTACAAATAAGGACTATTTATAGTATTACAAATATAAGGAATCACAATAATCATAGTGACAAAAAAACATAAGAAATTCACATGTCAAAGGCGAACACAATCAAATATTAAAAAGATCCAATTTGAATCCTTGAGACCATAAAATTGATTTAATTTATTTATAGATTGGTTGAAAATATTTTTTTGTCTTTTCAAAAAATGTAAAATTAGACAAAAATAAATCTTGCAAATGACTCACTGATATTTGAATACAGCTAGAATGTTTTTTTTTATATATATATTTTGTCCCCAAAGTAGAATTTACTTTTTTAGTATTGAAAATATATAAAACAGGTCTATTTGCAAAATGTAAGTAAGCTCCATTCAAAGGCATTAAACAGCTTGGAGCTGTCTAATATCTCATTTATTCAGTTCTTTACAAAAAGAACAAAATAGGTAAATCTGCCATCCACCTTTCTCCAGCCACAGGCAAAAAAAAAAGAAACCCTCATTGCATCTTTTATTATTTTATCTTGCAATAATGATCTGTTCAGGATGGACACCTGACTTCCTCAGAGCTTTTATCAGATCTCTCTCTCCACCTGCACTTTGGAAAAACACATTTTTTTCTTTTGTAATTATCACCGAAACTCACAACACGGACACACGCATTGTCTTTTTTCTCTTCCTCCTCTCCGTCCTTTATCGTGCACACATCTCTTCTTTCCTTTTGCCCACTGAGCTCCCACGGGAGGGAGAGACGCTCGAGGGCTGAGGGGCGTGAGGAGGGAAGGAGGAGGTGTGAGAGATGGAGGGAGAGATGGAGAGAGAGAGATGGAGACAGAGAGAGAGAGAGAGAGGGAGAGGAAGAGGGAGAGGGGGGCGGCGTTAGACAATACCATTCCTCAAATATATATCCCATCCCCTCCGTCCCTGAAGTGAGCCTTTATTAGTCGGGATCGGTTGGATCTTATCTCGCATATGACACTCGGCAGAAAAGGCTGGAAGCAGGAGGAAAACGCAGCGGCGGATTATCTGTGAACCGCCACGATCCGCCGCTTCTCTCGCCTCTTTATCTCCACCTTCCATCGGCGGATTGGGACCAGCACTTTCCTCCGCTATCTCTTCTATTGTCTCCGCATCGCTGGGATCACAGGGGGCTTCCTGGTCCCCCATGCTCACATCATTATTCTCATTTTTTTTAACCTTCTGCTAATCGATCTCTCTAGAATCATCTCAACACTCCCGAGCTGCAGATTTTTGTTTTTTCGCACGTGATTTTCCGATGTTGCAAGTTCTCATGCTGCAAAAGTAAAACAACTTTTTTTTTCTTCTTGCATTTTTTTCCTTCCATCCGTGTCACATCTGATGGTTGTTGCTTCCGGTGGAATATGAGTTAATTTGGAGTTGGGGCTCCGCTCAAGAGCGATTTTTTTTAAGTTCATTAAAAGACATTTTTGCCTTTCAGCTCTTTATAAAGGTGAGTCGAATATTGGAAGGAATGGTTAATTTCAAAATAAGAGTCATGTACTGTTCTGTTTTTTTTTATCCCTGCCTTCATCGTTCGCTATTTTGTCGTTTTATATTTATATATATAAAAAAACAAACACAATGGCTCCAATTATTCCATGTCCAGCAGATGTCAACAGTATTTTCTCCGTCTTCTGCCTCCATGCTGTCAAGTCACTGTGGCCTCAGCCAAGCAGATGTGTTCATCACACTGTGACAGATGGCCAATTCTGATTATGTTAATGCACCAAAACAGAGAGTTTCTCCTTTTATAAATGATCACAAACTGCATTATGTAAAACAAAAGCAGAGAAGGCTCCCAATCATTCTATTTAAAAGAAAAGTCAAATATTAAAACTGATGAGATTCTCCTCACTTTAAAGGCCTTTAATAAATTAACCATCGCGCTGATTTCTAGGCATTTATTATTTATGGCGTCTGATGTTATTATGCAATGAAGTGTATTTGGATTTATGTGAGGGGCCTGCAAGCCAAACAAGCCCCCGCTGTGGGACTTCTCATCCTGGGCCTCAGGGTGGCAACACACACTCAAACACTTAAAACAATTACATCTCTGACGCCTTTTCACCGCGCATTTCTCCTTTTCTGAGTGAGTTTCGATCTGGTTTATTAAATCAGACTCGTTGAATAAATATTCAGGGAATGTTCAAGTTGAAATCGGCTGTAAATGCAATTGCTTGTGCTTGTCACGCTGCAGGTACTTTTTCAGAAGGCGAGCCGTCCCACCGGAGAATTCGAGAAAATGATGCTCAGCCCGGACCAGGCTGAGGCGGACCTGTCCTGGACCCAGTCGGACCCGGAGAGCCTGCTGAACGGCCTCAAGTCGGCCGGCTGCACCTCGGACGAGCCCGGGGACGCGGAGGACCGACCCAAGTGCAAGTCCGACCAGCCGCTGACGCGCGAGGAGAAGCGGCGGCGGCGACGGGCCACGGCCAAGTACCGCTCGGCGCACGCGACCCGGGAGCGCATCCGGGTGGAGGCGTTCAACGTGGCCTTCGCCGAGCTGCGGAAGTTACTGCCCACGCTGCCCCCCGACAAGAAACTGTCCAAGATCGAGATCCTCAGACTGGCGATATGCTACATCTCCTATCTCAATCACGTGTTGGATGTGTAAAAAAAAAAAAGAGAGAAAAAGACGCGGCCTCTCCCTGCTCCCTTAGAAACACGGTTTAGTTGGGTTTGATTGGACTCTTTTGGGATATGGCAAAAGGTTGGCATGATACAGGAGATACGTTCAAAGCAGATAATTTCTGTAGCTTTAGCCACATTTACATTTGATAGGTTTTACAATGCAGGGGTTGGACACAGCCGTCCTGCTGTCCAATTCGTTAAAAAAAAAAAACATCTAATCGATTGAAGTGAGAAGAAAAAACAATCACAAAGAAAATGATATTTCATTCCAGTTTTGATTTTAAAGATAAAGCTACTAACTGGCTGGTACAAGATCAATATCGGCGCATTTATATCGGTCGATGACACCTGTGACGTCAAGGCCGAACCCGTTCATACAATGCATAGGCATCATAATAATACTGATAATAAAAATTCTCCCAGTGACCACATGCTAGCATCCAGTCCCCGGATGGACGTGGCCATACCTGGACGTGACTGTGCTGACAGAGTCCAGCATCGCTTCTTCATGGCAGCGGTGCACAAAAGTTGTCGATAAACTGCCTCAACTTTCAGATCAGACCGCTCACTGAACAAAAAAAAAGAGAAGCAACAGGCGCAGAGGCGTTTGGGCTGTTAGATGCAATAATGAGAATTATTTTCCGCTATATGATGATGAAGAAGAGGAAGAGGATGCCGTAAAAAGCCCCGCAGGCATCAATGTGGTAAAGTGGAGGACAGATAATTTATCATCTGGCAACACAAATTTAAAGATTTTTTTAAGGAGAAATCTTTTTTTTATATATTAAATCACCCTCCTGAGATAATCTTAAGTTAACTAATGTCATGAATATATCGTGAATATATTTCAGCCTAAAAGAAAGTGGGAAGAGTGAGTCCTCCCTTCTCTAATAAAACAGACACTGGGGCTTTTTCTTTTTTTTTCAAAATAAAAGATCGAAATGTAAACGAGATAGCTGCTTTAGTTTTAGATTAGATGATGTTTTCCGTAAAGGAAGAAAAAAAAATTCAATGCGTAAGTGCCACTTATGACATATAAAATTGTGACCTTAATTTTTTTGTTTTATTTTGAAAGTGTATGGAATTATTTATTTACTTGTGTTAATATTTAAGGGTAATTTATTTAGTCTATGTTGATATCATAGGCTGGCGTCTTTTGTATAAATGTATATTGTTTGTTGCTTCTATATTTTAGGCTGTGAAATTGAACTTGGAAAAAAAGTGATGGTGTTCTCTTAAAAATGGCACTTTCTGTTAATCCATAGCATAACTTATTCATTTGATATATGTTTGATGTATGTTTTAGTTTTTAATGTCTATTGTCTATCAATAGCAACGATAAGCACTTCAAGATGGGGTTTAATGACTCCAAAATGTTTATTTCCCTAAATGGTTGTGTTAAGAGGTTGCTCTATAGGAATTGGGCTGCTGAAAAATTTCGATTTGCATCTGTGATCATGTGATGAATGACTATGTCAAACAGTTTCTACCACCAAGGAGTTATCATACGATTCGGAGGCAAACCTCTTTTTTTTGCTGTGACCAAAAAAAAAAAAAACAATACTAATAATTTCGACAAAATATAGTCTGAATTTATTTTTTTTGTTGTTGTTTCGAATTATCTGGATGTTATTTTATTTTGGTATTTATTTATTCGTCTCTGCTTTGTATGACAAAATTCAATAAGTAATTTTATAGTGAAGAAAGAAAAAAAAACATATCCTCTATCCAAAGATTTTTTTGTCTCTTCAGGGTTGTTAAGGCTACTTGTTGCTTTATGCAGATCTTTTGTAGTAGAGGTATCGTGTGACAGCTGGTTTCTAATGGACAAACTTTTCATATTTTCCGGTGTTATTTTTAATTAAAACGGAAATACTTGAAAAAACGAACAAATCCCTTTTTTCCCTGTTTTTACATACAAAAAATAAACTGACAAAGGTTTTGTAAATCTAGAAAAAAAACGTGCTAAAAGCGGCTGCGCTCCTCATTCAGCTGATTGCGGCGCGTGGTGACGTCACCATGGCGCTCGCGTGGACGCGCGCGCGCACTCGCAGACGAGTCTACTGTACAAAAAACACACATGAGGCGAGGTGAAAGTGCAAACCCAGTTTAGCATGCAGATAGTACGCACGCGCGTACACCATGCAAATAGTAGAAAACACCTTGTACAAACACACACACACACACACACACACACACACACACACACACAACCTCTCCCTCTGCTCACACATGAACACACAAATGCACATATGCAGATAGAAGAAAACACCTTGTACACATACACTCTCACTCTCGCTCACACACACACACATACACACACACACACAATGCAAGAAGAGGAAATCAGTGCAAACACTTGCATGCAGATGGAAAAAACACACAGTCTCTCTCTCTCTCTCTCTCTCTGTCTCACACACACACACACACACACACACACAGTGGTCAGCAGCTAAAGGCAGTGGTAGCCTACATGTGTGCTCCTGGCTGAAAGGCTCTCTCCCTCCCCAGAGAGGGGGCAGGTGTTACTCCAGACGAGCCAAGACAACCAAATTACTGGCCGTCTGGCACCTCCCGTGGGAAACCCAGAGAGAGAGGAGGGATGGGAGAGATGGAAATTTATGAGCAAGCTCAGCGCCCGAGATGTAATATTGCCAAATGGTATGAGCAAAAAAGATCCAAATATTTATATTCATTTGTGATATATATATACGCCCATTCCCATCAATTGCACTATAAAAAGCTTGTAGTTGAGTTAGAGAACAGGGGAAGTGGAGGATGTGTGAATGCTTTTATCTGAGCCACATTAGATTATCAGGAGTGAACCTCTTTCTTTTTTTTTTCCAGAGCCCGGGTTGCCCCCAGTGGGAATCAAACCCGCCGCCCTGGAAATGCCAGCGTTAAGCTGTTCCGATGGAGCAACAGAGTGCATTATGTCAAATATGTGTGATTAGAAACACAAAAAATCCATCCATCCATCCATCTATCCGTCCGTCCGTCTGTCCATCTATCTTGGGGTGGCAGCTGCTGTGAAGGTTTCAGCTGGGGAGCAACATTCCTCATTTCAAATCTTTTTTATCTGTGGCGACTGAAGGTTGCATGAAATGTTCTTTCCCTTTCAGCTCAAGGGCCTCATCTCTCCACTCTCTGGTTGGCATCTGTCTGTTTGTGAGTCATCAATTATTATATTTTCAGTTTTGAGGTGATAAAGACCATTTTTTATATTCGGTGCATAAAGAAAACCTGATTTTTTTTCCATGTGAAAGATTGCATAAAATAAATGATCAGACTGAAGGCCACTAGAAGGACTGTCATCCCTGTTTGGCCTCTGTCAGTTTATCAGTCGTCCGCATTGCATTCTTTTTGTTTTACCTTGAACTGCGCACCTTGAAAGTTTCCCAAATCCCAGATCGCATGATTGCGAATCACTGAAGTGGGAGAACAACTCACAAATCAAGAAAAATCTAAGGCGACATCGCATTAGACTTTGAAAAACCTTTAAATGCTTGTTAGTCATTTGCTTTTCTGCTCTCTATTCATCGTTTCTTTACGAAAGAAGGAGGAAAAAAGGGAGAAGGAGAATAAGCCAATATGTTGCATCAACAGATTGTCCTCTTCAGAAGACAAAACAAGCTCTGTGATTCTGGCATGGCGTGGAGACAGACTTCTGCTCAAGCTTATTGAATGGAGGAGTCCATCTGCATGTCGCCGTGAAGCACTACCAGGCTATTTGTGCTCCTCATCCAAAAGCTTCCTTAGCATCAGTCCTCTTCAATTTATTCTTTACAACCCCCCCCCCCCCCCCCCCCCCAGAAGGGGCAGAGGAGAAAGAGGGAGAAGTGACAGGCAGGCGAAGCCCAAACTGCTGAGGGCATTGAACAGCCTGGCTGACAGTGTGGCCGGTTTATGCCTCTGTGTATATATGTGTGTGTGTGTGTGTGTGTGAGAAAGTACCACGTTTCACCACGACCCCCCCCCACCCCCTGCCCCCACCCCCCCTCTCCTTCCACAGTGGGCTTATGTAATGATGGAGACCGAGGAGTGACCATATGTCAGGAGGTGTGTGCAGACAGCAGGGGATTATACAGCGGCCATTATCAACGTTTGGACATCCTCCTCATCATCATTCAGGTATACTCAAAGCCAGGAGCACACACACACAAACACACACACACACACACACGCTCTACACACCCATTTAATTCTGAGAGCTCACTAGCTCTGTGTAAATTGGACAGGGGAGAGAGAGTATGACAACAAACAGCCATATGTTCACAGTAGGAGGAACAACATTTGGGGGGTTTTGTGCTGCCTCATTTTTTCGCCCTCTCCTTTATTCTCCGTGTCGTGGGGTATTATGGAAGTGTTCGTGTTCAAGTCGAGAACTCCCCCATCAATATCGCAACCCCCCCCTCCCTTATTTTTCCTCCCTCTCGCCCCTCTCTCTCTCTCTTTCTTTAGAGGCCTGTGTTTGCGGGAGTGCGTGAAGCATGTACATCTCTGTCTCTCTGTGTCTTCCTGTGTGTGTGTGTGTGTGTGTGCACGTAGTAGGAGTACAAAGCCTGGTCCATGTGTTGAAATGCAGCCCCCGGGATGGGCCGTATTATCCCTGCCTACTTCACCAGCAGGGTCCCGAGGCTCGAGCTGGCTCGTGGCCCTTTGTCTCCAAACAGATGGAAATGGGCAGAGGAAAGGAGAAGAGGAGAATCAGAGAGAGGAGGAGGAGGAGGAGGAGGAGAAAGAGGAGGAGGGGGTATAGAATGGACGGAGGAAGGGGAAGGGGAGGGAGAAAGAGTCAGTCTGTTCTCATTAAGTGGTGTATTGAAGACGACGTCCCCCCACAATGCGTCAGCAGCCGAGGACGGTCCCCCTCTCTTTCAGCACCACGCTCGGACCATCTGTACTGCGGGCCTGTCATAAGGTGTGCGTGCATGCATTAGGCGCCGGCCCAATCTGGCCTGTTAAAACGCTGATATTCATTGGGTTTCAATTTGGTTAAGATCTCTTAAAATTCGATTGTCGGGCCTTTGTTGTTAATCCCTCGTTTTATTTTTATTTTTTTGACTCAGAGGGGAGAGTTTGTTCCACATCCTGCTGTCCCTTTTCCTCAGAGAGCACACACACACACACACACACACACAGCCAAGATGCGGATTTATAATTACTGATTAAGGAAGAATTATCACAACATTAATCTACTGAAAAAATAAATTATTTCCTCATCCTGGCCTTGTGTTTAACTTTTTTGCCATAAATCATTCCTTGAGATCTTTCAGAGCAGATTGGTCAGCCGTGCTGCACATAAACATCACTGTCTATTAATGTTTGCTGATTCTTTTCAGTGAAAAAGGCCTTAGAAAAAGACTTAGTGGTTTTATCAGCTTTATTTCTGTATTTCATTTTCTTGCCTCCTCATGATATTTGCAGGGCTGCCTGCTGGGCGCCCCTATAAATTAAGTAAAATAAATAAATAAATATTTAAATATGTAAATAATAAGAGTTTATATTGAATGCTGTATATTACTGCACAAATTTCTAATTAATGAAAATGCTAAAACCATATTGTCACTCATCAACCTGAGGCCTTCAGGCCCCTGAGGGTCTCATGGCCTCAGGCAATCACCTGTTTTGTTCATTTTCTAATATGGCCTTGATTATATGTGATCATTTGTATCTCAATATACTTCACAATTATTCCTTTTGTCTTCAGATCTAACTTTTCTTCTTTGCTGCTTGTAATTAATCAGAATTTCTCAGGAAATTAACATTTCTTTTTATATTGAAAAAAAAGAGTTTAAAAAAACCTTTAACTTTCCCAGCCAGAAAAACTGGAAACATTGGTTCCATCTGCAAAGCCCTCACTTAACAGCCTTTAAAGGTACTCTGTCACACACTGAATGTAATTGGCTCCTGAACAGAGAAGCTCATCTGTCTAACTGTAAAGTGGTGCTGCTCTGAAAGGTCTCACATTCATCCTGCTCTCTCTCCATCTCTCTCTCTCTGCATGTATGCGTGTGGTCTCATAAACTGCATCACTTCCCACTTCGTCTTCATTTTTGCACGCTTTCATTTTTCTCCTCTATTTACCAAAAAGAAAAAAAAAGAAAGAAAAAAACCCCTAAACTCATAAAGTCCATGTCTTTGGGGAGGAATCCATCCATCTTGCGGACACCAAATTCAATTGATCTCAGGGGCCCCACCTCGCTTCCTCAATAGGGGCCATCTGCACGCGTTTCCCACTTTGAATAAACGTGAGGAAAGTGACAGCATGCACGTGCTGCCTCTGCTGCCCGCCGTCACACAACGTTCATTAAACTGTGTAATGATCTGATTTCACCCCCAAACAGCAGCTGATTGATTCACACGTCGGGGCACACGGCGCCTTTTGTTAACTTGCAGATGCTGTCATAAACAAACAGTTTCTGTTAATCACTTCTTCATATCAAAGATTCTGTCCAGACATATTTTAGGATATAAGAATAATTTGACAACCTTGCAAATACTTTTTTAATTTCAAAATTGGACACAAGACATTTCCTTTTTTGCTGTGATGCCCATTTTCAGTGTTTGTATGATGCATCATTCTGCAGAGTGAAGCTCAAACATTCAGCTTTAGCATTAAGAAGAAACGCATTTTTTTGAGTAAAGGGGAACCTAAACTGTGCCTACATTCCTCTGACTGTCTGACAGATGGACCTTTCAACTTTTTGCATTTTGAATCACTTAGCGATGTAATGGCAGCAAATCGCCACATGGTGGCATGCTTATCTTGAGCGAGGAAACTGTTAGAAAGCTGCAAACAGACTGAGAGAGACTCAACAGCATTAAAAGACAAAGCTGTTTTATTTGCACTATGTAAAACAGAGTCATTCTGAGTGGCATGCCTGAGTCAACGTGGCAAATTATGTTGAAACATACATAATATCAAATATTAAGGAGATCACAAATTAGGTCAAAATTGCAAAAGAAAAAACAATAAAACACTGGCAGCAGAGAACACTATTAAATGTATATGATTATACATAAGGAAAAACATGACTGTCCAATACAAATAGAGAGTTAAATATGAAATACTGAAAATATAAAGTGTAGTAGTGCCAATGATTATGTACATTAGGTTGCTGTGACACATATTGAATAAACAAGAAAGTAATCAGACCATATGATGAGGTGATCATGTGATCAATATGCTGCATTAAGTTATTGATCCATATAGAATGAAGCTAAATTAGTGCAAAATATAACACATGCACAATGTCTGACTGAATGTTATGTTGAAATTGTTCATGTTTATATACCAATATGACTACAATTTTACTTTTTTATTTGTGAGGCTTTAATGAAGTTGGGTTTATGCAGATGTTAATATAAAGAATTAAAACACAACACACACACAGCCCCCTTCTGCCCACCCCCGTGCTTGACACAGCATCGGTGTTTATTTGACTCTTGTTGGGGAGGGGTAGGGGTCATGTCCCAGTCACGACCTGCATTGTGTTCTGGAGGAGCATGAGCTATATCTAAGGCTGTGTTTGTGTGTGTGTGTGTGTGTGTGTGTGTGTGTGTGTGTGTGTGTGTGTTTCAGGGGATAGGGAGATGCAGTTCAAAGGAGGACAAAATATTGATTCATATATACAGCCGTGTAATTGCTGGAGGCATCTGTTGCCTTCAGGTCCCAACTTTCATGTGCGTCTTTAGAGTCTGAACGAATTGGCCTTTGTCTCATGACACAATAGAGCCAGAGAACGGCAATAGAGAAATGTAAAAAAAATGTGTGTGTTTTAATTGATTTAATATACAGTTGTTTATCTAGATATACTCAGTAAGGTCAAATGTGCCCTGCTATAGGATTTTTTTATATCCTCTTAAATACTTTAGAGGATTGAAGAGGTCAAAGAATAAGGACAAAACAAAAATAAAAATATAATAAAAAAAGAAATGTCAGGAAAAATAAGAATAAACTTTGCTTGGTATAAATGTTTGCAGTTGGTCTGCTATATATTTTAAAATAATCACAGTAGTCAAATAATGACTGTATTATAAAACAGTTATCAGCAACTACTGTAAATACACTACAAACTGATATCTTTTTGGTTTAGTACTTCAAAGAGGCTGTTTTGAATATTTCTGTGTTATTGATGTAAGGATAAATCCTTATCTGGAGGAAAGATAACTGTTTTTGTGCCTGTCAACAGTGTGCTTAAAGGCGTCACTGACTTTATTGTGTGTCTTTGACTGACTGTATCCAGGCCAGATCGTATCAGTCCACTGTTGTGATGCTTTGAGCGCTTGAATCAACTGTTTACCTTATTCATCCTTGTGAGCCGTGACCAAGACGAAGCCTGTGTGTGCTGGAGGGAACAATATTTGTCTTTTTGTCTAAATATTAAAAAAGAACTATGAGGAAAACACGTTTTTTGTTTTGTTTTGTCAACTTTATATTTATTATGCTATTGAAAAGCCCGATAATCTTTGTTTTTTTGTTGTTGTGTGTCTGGTGTTACTTTTCCTGAGCAGTAAAAACCAACTTGCTCCTGACAAGATGTTCCAGCTTGTTTCCCCAGCATCAACAGTTGTGTTGACTGGTCGTGTGGCATCCATACAATGCAAATCGGGCTTGTTGACGCAACAGCAACAGTGTGAGATCCTGCCACTGAAGCCATCTGCTTGTTTGGGGGCCAGATCAGTCATCACAAACGGCTTTTCGGAGAGATAGTTATACCTCATTGCAAGCAAGGCATGTTGAAGTGATGGTCAGCAGCTTCAGAGTTGCTCTGTCGATGCTGTATTGCAACATTGCAAAGACAGGCAATGCACATTTGAAGCATAAATACAGTGAAATGCATGTGCAGAGTTTGACCCTAGACATGAAAATAGAAAATTATAACATATTTTGATAATAACCAACATTTAACTGGTCTTTTTTCTTTTTTGGATGTTGATTATGTTGACGATGACCTGCTTCTATAACAGAGGTCACAAACCCTGGCCCTGGAGGGCTACTGTAGCTACAGGTTTTTGTGGCAACCAGGACATAACACACCTGATTCTACTGATGAAGGTTCCTTAGCAAGGGCTCTAGTGGTCAATTAGTAGAATCAGGTGTGTTGTTGCCTGGTTGGAACAAAAACCTGCACCCACAGTAGCCCTCCAGGACCAGGGTTGGAGACCTCTGCTCTATAGTTGTCACATCTAGTGTAGTGGATCCCAAACTTCACTGGCATTTAGGGTGGTTGATTGGATTAGAATAGAATATAAGTGCCAACACTGTAGCTGCCTTTTAGTGTATATACTGCGGTTCAAATGTTTGATGAGTTTAATGCAATATATACATAGGTGTATAGAGGCCCATTATCAGCAACCATCACTCCAGTGATTTGATGCTACATTGTGTCTGCTAATTACATAAGAAGCAAATGGATGATTAGAAACCTCTTGTGCAATTATATTAGCAAAGCTGAGCATTTAGCAGGTTATATGGGGGATTTTTTTTTACAAAAGCTTAGTTTGAAGGAAACAAGTTATTATTTAAAATTAAAAATATATAGATTTCTCACTGCGTCAATGTCTTGACTAGATGTTCTATTCATTTTGCAACTGATAAATAAAATGTGACCGTTCATGGAAAACACAACATTTTCTGTGGTAGTGGAAATTGCTTGAATATAGAAAATAGATAAATCAGAAAGCCTCAGAATATCTTATATACAGTCTCAGGAGGTATTGTTGATGGATACTGCTTCTACCTATCTGTCTGTCGCTTCAGCATTTTTGGTGCCTGCATAAAACTTTTCCTTTGTAAAAATGCACGAACTAATTATTTGGACGGAAAACCCCTAGAATCAGCATCGTCCCTGTGTGCAGCCCACTGCTTTAATTAATCCGCAGCAGATTGGGTAGAAGCGGAGCGCGTGCGGCTGGCAGCGGCGAGCCGGCGGCAGGCCTCCCCCTAGCGGCCAGCGGGCGCACCGCAGCCCGGCGAAACTGTAGCACTGCCCCCCCTCTGTGAAATTCCTGACTGCCAGGCTGATTCCTACGGTTACCAAGGGCTGCTTCCTCCTGTGGCCGCCGTGTGCTCCGTGGCTAAACTATTTTATTTTTTTATGACCGCCGGATAAATCATCGACTGCGGAAATGCTATCTCCGCCGATAAAAGGTGAGTTCCACGCTTTATTGACGCGGGCGGAGCGGCTGTCGGGTCATATGTATTCTGCACATGTTCAGTAGTGTGTGGAGAAGCTGTAACGTCTGGATTCCTGTAGCCTAAAAAAAAACATGTAGCGTTTAGAAAAATATATCAGCGCACACACACACTCAGAACAAAGATAATCCATTCGGCTGAATGTGTGTTTTACAAGGAGAGACTAGGGAACACGCCCTATTTGCTGTCTACCTGTGTTGAAAAGGGAATGCTTTCAACTTCATTTGAATGCCCTCAAACTGCGGTCAAACCAGCCGGCGCACTAACTACTTATTTACTAATATATAAATAAATAAATATTTCAAACACTCGGTTTTTGTTATGTGTAAAGGGGGTTGTTTTTTTTTTTAACCTCCGCGACCAGGGAGCAGGGGGAAAAAGTCAACTCTGTTGCGCACGGCTGACGGGATCCGCATTACAACGGCTGGTGCACCGCAGCTCAGCTGGTGTAACCTGCGGCGGCGGAGTTCACGCGGACGGATACACGTTACGCGGCCGGGGCCCCTCAGAAAACAACCGGCGAAGCCGCAAAGAAAACACAGAATGGGAGAAAAAACCCGCCGCGCTCCGCTTTTATTTATTTTTTATTCCCTTTTTAAAGCAGTCGTGTAAAAACCACTGAGGTGAGAGTCAGCGGGAGAAGGGAGGCCACGGTGAAAACCAGGGAGTTTCCTGCCTCTAGGTCCGGGTCACAGGTAGGGGCTGGGCGGACTAACCTGCTGCTCCAGAGACGTCCCCCGGTCAAGTGAAGGCGACTTCAGCTACTTCTGATAGTTATAATGCAGCTATTATCAGCATCTCATGTATTACGCGTTGTTCACAAGTGTTTGTCTCCTCTAATAAAACCATGACAGAAGCAAGACTTTTATTCTGAAAATAAAATAAAACAACAACTCAGTCCTATACTGTGTGTTAATTAATCTGTTGAAATAAAAAAAAAAAGATAAGCAGGCAGCAATAAGTTGTATGCATATATTGCATAAGAAAACCTCAACTACAACACTAAAGTAATGTTATCTATAATGAAATACAATGTTAATGTTACAATATCAATATATATATCATCAATACTCACATCATCAATAGTTTAATATAATATCAGGCTGCAACTAACGACTATTTTGATATTTAATTTAGATTTGAGCTGTTTGTGTAATTATTTAGTGTGAGTTCTATGATTTCATGGGCAAATAATAGATCATCTTCTTAATCATTGAACTTTGCATTGCTGATAATTTTGCTTATTTCAAGTTGTTTTTTTTCCTGATTTGGTTCAGTTTGGTCTTATTTTAAGTCAAATAAAGTATTGTTATCTGTAGTAAAACACCATATTAGATTTTTGGAATATTCTATCTATATTTGCTCTGTAACAGTCACTGCTGTAGTCATCTCAAAATGATGCATAGAAATTCTGCAGTATGCAAAAGAAATGTTTGATGCATGTTCCCCCAGGTCTTAATGCATCCTCCTCAATATTAAAAACACAGTTGGTGATAACTGCTAAGCAGGTGTTGGTGAATCATAAGTTTTATATTTATATTCTAGAGCCTAATTATGAGCATGATGATCCTTCTGTGAGCTTCTGGAGTCTTTATTGGTTGTTTGATCTGTTCTTGATCAACTACTGAATGTAATTAACTGAAATAAACGCAAGATATTAAAATTAAGGATGTTATTATCAGAGAAAATTAGCAACTCTCCATATGTATGAAGCTGGTACAAGCATATGCTTTGCATTTTTGATAAAGGACATACATTATTGGGGCATGAAAACAGTATAATTAATTGATCGACTAGGCCTAGATTAATGTCTGTGGTTGGATCTTGGCTTGGAAATAACTACGTTATTTTGGAGTGCTCAGCTCTGACCAATAAATAAATTACCTGCACATGATTTACGTTATTTTTCTGCTGTCCTATCATATATATATATATATAAAATATTCAAAGTGCAATAGATTCACATGCAGAAAAAGTTGCATGGTAACATTAATGTCCACTGCTTCTTCCTCTCAACACATTATGCGAGACCTTCATTATCATGAGTGCTTTTCATGTTGGGGATGAAACTAAAATTGTGATTGATTGTGTGTGGCATGACAGCTGCTGAGAGAATATCGATAGCAGCGGTGACACCTGTGGAGATCTGTCAGGAGCATGAATGTGGTGAACGTCATTATTAAAGCTACACGGGTGTTTAAAGAGGTAACAACATGTATGTTAAGAGCGCTGGCATTTACAGGTTTTCATGGGCGTTGAAGCTATGTTATGAATATGAGGACAGAGTTATTCCAGTCACGTCTCCTGTATGCAGAGGGCACAGCGCTGCATTGGTAGTAGTCATTGGCTGCTTCATTGTTGCCAAGGTAATTTTGATAAATAAGAGGACCTTGTGCACTGTTAGAATGAGAGATCACTTTCTGT
Source organism: Eupleurogrammus muticus (assembly GCA_036785175.1). NCBI lineage: Eukaryota > Metazoa > Chordata > Actinopteri > Scombriformes > Trichiuridae > Eupleurogrammus > Eupleurogrammus muticus. The sequence goes on from JAYKQN010000024.1 coordinate 4,026,182, forward strand.
TTTTTTTTCCAAGTTGTTGTCCAAGTTGTTGCTCTAAGACCTAGAGCCCAGATTCACCAATTCCTGCTTCTCAAATGAATATAATGTAATCCATATGAGTATTTTCAGCTGAATACTTTTCTTTCATAGTAAACGCAATATGTTTCAACCAATGAATGATTAGACCAAACAATGAATTAACATAGAAAATAACCAACAGATTAACTCATGATTAAAATAATTCTTAGTTGTAGCCCTAGCTGTGGCTCCTTTAAAAGCACTTTCAAAACATCTTAAATTAGATTTTCTGAATTTAAGGTCATAGCATGTGTTAAAAAGTCCAAGAGTTTACAGCCTGCTCTGTGACGACCACATCAAAACACCATGATTTTCCCTAAAGATGGTGCAGCAACCCCGTCAACAGCTGGTTCAGCGGCTGACCGCTCAGGATCAACTCATTGTGGTTGCCTAGTAACAACGGTGCAAATATGCAACAGGTAAACGTGAGTCAGGCGCTGGGAGCAGATAGACACCGACAATAATAATTAACACGGCAGCTCAAGAGGCACGATCCTGTCCAAAAATAAGCCAGCCGAGAGTCTGCGGTGTCAGTCCTTTCTGCTCATTCAGACCGTCCCTGATATCCGAGGGTTAAATTCATGACACTCAGGAATGTTGATTGAATTCCACAGAAGTAATGGCCCTCATTTGCTCAGTCATGAATAGCCACATCGCCAGCATGTGACAATGAGCCAGACTCCCACAGTGGCTTGTTTTCATGTTTCCCTCGTGCCCCGGCATGTCTCATGACTGCGTCTGTCATGGGCTCACCTTCCCTTTACTCTGAGGAGAAGCTGTTCCTCCGCCCGACGTGGTCGTCCGTGTATTCCGGCGTGCGGGGCGTTACATTACGCGCTCTCCCTGTGATGATAGAGGCAGGAAGCGAGAGGGGGGAACGTGCTGAGAGCTGGGAGTAACTGAGCAGGCTAATTTCATGTTTGTGAATGACTCAAGTGGATATAATCTACCAATTATGGTAAAAATCAGACCAAATGTCACAATTAGTTATATAACCGCTAGTTATTACATTTTAATCCCCAATATCTCGTGTGAACCAGTCTGTTTCCACTGAGTAAACATAGGTCATGTACACCATTAGCACTAAATGCTAATGAGCTTTTAATAGCATCTTTGCTCACACTGGCATTACTCCATGACCCCATGTCAATTGGTGAGCGTTTGTCGTCTTTTGTGCACTCCTCTTGGATTATTAGTGCTTTTTTGCTTCCATGTAGGATCAGCATTAGGAAGCTAGTGCTGGAATGCTGCAGGAATAAAAGAATTTCCATAAAAGGCTGCAGGATCTGCGGATTAATCAGTTGCTGAGTGTGAATGAGCTACAGTACAGTACAGGGGGATTTTCACTCGACTGAAGGAAGAACGGATGAACAGCTTGCCTGAAAGAAATCCAAATGAGAACATAACGGATCATCTTTTCTGGTTCATTAGATGCTTAATTTGCTGCTTCACACAGGCAGAGTGGATGTGCTCTCTGCTTTCCTGCGTCCCTCCTACTCGTACAGTAGAAGTGTGTCTTCAGAGGTCATTTCGCAGGGCAGCACTCAGAGGTTCAATGGCTTTAGAGTGTGTGAGAGCAGCATCAGTGTGTTGTGGGGTTACAGAGTCCAGCAGCTTCTCAATCAGCCAAATGTGCTCAAGTGTTAAACAGCCTTCAAAATGTCATAAATTGTTCTTAATCAGCGCAAACTTCAGATTTTTTTTTTCAACAAGCAAGTTATTGAAGGTATTTCGAAATAAATACTGTGACTAAATTATCTTTGGGGTCTCCAAAGTCTCTGGTTTCCAGTTCATTAATCATGACCAGCCTTTTCACAAGGTCCAAGTGGGCTTTTGTGTGTGTGTGTGTGTGTGTGTGTGTGTGTGTGTGTGTGTGTGTGTGTGTGTGTGGTTTGAAAGCAAATGAATTTTATTTTCTTGATTAACTAAATCATTCAAGCCATGAAATGTTATGAAATATTTAAAAAAAAATCTCAAAGGCAAAAACAATTAATTGGATTGTAGACAAAGAAAAACAGATATATATATATATATATATATATATATATATATATATATATATATTCATTTTCATTTTCTGTTGATCAACAATGAATCAACTAATTATTGCACCACTTCAATTTTATAATTCTCTAGGAAAAGAGTAAAATGTAGAAGCGACACAGTACCAACCCAGTTAAAATTCCTCTTTTTGTGCAGTTTCTACTTGTTTATGACACGAGGCCCGGTCGCAGCTCACAGCCCGTTGTTTGTTTGTGACACCACAGACAATAAAAACACAGCTCACAGCTCTTGCGTCATTCTTTAACGCATCGGCGAATATGAACTGGACCGGAACTAAAAAGGCGTTCATTCGTTTCACGGTGCAGGTGTGAAAGTATATTTATCTACAAAACTAAGCGCGCACATTGCAGTGTTTGTGCTTTGCTGATCTGCATTATAACACAGGTCAGATATAATTGAACAACTTTCGATCTTAACCTTTGAAACTACAAGAGCATGTCCAGCATCGGGGGAAAAAAAAGTATATTGACTACTTGACACAACATACTGTGCAAAACAGCCGCAGTCAGGTGTGAAAGTGAATGTTTTATAGCGGATAATAGAATCTGGCTGCTTTTATTGGATGTGATGGTAAATGTGCAGCCGGCAGCACTGACTTTTTTTTGTTTTGTTTTTTACACAGCAGATCTCGCTGCACTGATGTAACTTTGCTCCATCTCAGTGCTCAGACATGAAAGCATGTTCTTGCTCTGTGTGTTTATATTCCAGGTTTAGTCCGCCGGCTGTTTATTCTCTGGCTGATCCTCGAATTGTGAGTGTCTGTTAGTGTTAGAGTTGGATTTCTGCTCGCTTTGTTGGGAGTATTTCTATAATTCTCAGTCTATATATGTTATCTCAAGGACTGCGGGGATCGCGTGATTGGCAGACAGAAGGGTTCCTGGACAGGGAATAAAACGTCCTTGTGACAGGCCGTATCCTTTAGATTGCAGCGGTATACTGTTGCCCTTCCTCCCCTTCACTGCTTGCTGCCAGTGTTTGCCAGGACCAACAGACAAGCCGGCCGCTCAGCGGGGGTCTTGGATTACTGTGAAGGACCTGCCAGGGGCTCCCACCCCTCCCTCCCTCCTTCCCTCCCTCCCTCCCAGGAGGGCGGATTCCTATTTCAGCTTCAGACTCTCCCCATAAACTTGAAGTGGTTCCACTTACCAATTTTCTCTGGCATGGCAAAGACAGAAACCACATGTAAGAACACCCGCATATCCCGTTTCACCCCAGAGCCGGGTCTCTGCGGGTTGGCGGCCTGCAGTTGCTCAGTGGGAAGTATCTGAAATGCTCAGGGTGGTGTGTGTGAGTGTGTGTGTGTGTGTGTGTGAGCAAATACACTGAAGCAGGAAATAATCGATCAGCTGCTGTCTTTACCCATCGCTGCACTCCGATTGAACCTGGACCACGCACTCATTTAACCCCGTTAATCTCCCATTTAGCCGCGTGCCCCTCGCTTTTAAGAGGATTAAATCAGGTGATGGAAATGTCTCTGTGATAAGTAAATTCTTGTCGTGCAGCAGTAAGCCCGACCAGTCATCATCCGGCCTGAAGGCTTTTTAGAGACCTCCCACATGTTTAAATATGAATGTGAATATGACAATTTCAGTTTTTACAAACAAAGCTAATGTCATCATATGTCCTGTTTTCCCATCCACTAGTGCAAACATTTACACTATTCACAGCAATTTATCATATGAGATCATCAGATGTTTGGCGTTTATGATAGAAAAATGAATTAACAAAGAGGCTGTAAACATATTTTTCATTTCATTTAATCCAACTGCTACATGTCTGCTGAAAGCCGCTGTTCTCCAGGAATACAATCTCAAGCAGTAAGATGAAAGATAAAAACACTGGACAACAGTCGTATACACTATTCCTAAAATCTGCTGACTAGCACCGACACTGCTCAGTTTCCTCTGGAGATATTTCTAGAAAAGCTCACCTGGGAGTCCAGAACTGTGCCAAGATTCTTCAAATCTTGCACAGTTTCGACATGTTGGCCATCAGGAGAACTGGCTCTGTTTTCACATCTTGTCTCGTACAGGTTTCTTCATTATTTTGTCCTTCTAAGCTGACTAATACAACAGCATGAAAGCGATCTGTTCATTTGATGGATAAATCGTTACAAACGTAGACTTTTTGGGAAACCCCTCTCCAGTAACTCAGCTGTCTGGCGGCGAGGCCGCGGCGAACCGGTTGTGGGAGGATATGTCACCACGCAGGGATGATTCAAGGCATTTACGACGATTCGCGGCGGGAGCAGCTCCAAAATATGCACTCGCGCAACCCTTCACACGCCGCCGCTCACACGGGAGTCGCCCACATATTTGCCGGCACCACGCTCCTCAGATCTGGGTCACGCTAGATGGTTTCCGTGCCAGAGTATTTTTTGACCCGGGCGATACGCGTTTTTCCTCCAGAGTGGCAGATAAGGAGCGGAGTTTGTGCACTAAATGGGACTAAGTGATTGTTTTTGCTGCACTGATGAGAGCAGAGAAGCAGGGATATCTCATTAGGGAGGCGGCTCGCTCGGCTTCTCACCACCTCTCAGGGACTGTAGCCGTAAAGCAGCCATAAATCTACGTGTTTGTGTTGGACGTCGGGCCCGAGAGTGGATGGGAGGCACTCCGCCGCCTCACACCGCGTCAGGACTGAAGTGGGTACGAACAGGGGAGGACAACGCTTTAGAAGCAGACTGGATGATAGATGCACGTATTCAGGAATAAAAAAAAATGTGCTCATACTTCACCTGCTGATAGATAACCTCAACAGTCATTTATTTTCTTTTTCCTCTGGTTAATATCAGCTCAGATTTAATATCCGCTCCACTTGACAGGATTTACAACTGTTTAATGCCAAGTGGAGGTGGGCCGCTCATGTACAGGCGAGTCAGTGTTCGCTGTGCACAATTTTGATTCATCTTTTTGAATGAAGTCCCAACTACTTGTAGCCTATATTTCACACTATTTCATACATTTTTCTTCTTGCCCTGAGCAGTTTTAGAATATCTGTGTGTATGTGTGTGTGTGTGTGTGTGTGTGTGCACGCACGTGGATTACAACAGTGTGTTTACAAGCATGCCCCAAGCTAGTCATGACTCACATTTCCATTTCTCTCTCTCTCTGTCTCCCTTTGTGTGGTTGCTCAAATATGCGCTTTTAATGAGTCTTTAGAGCCACAAACGCTTCATTCAAACACCTCCAAACACCAGCTCTCATCCTTTACTCTGCTTTATAAACCTCTCCGCTCTGATCGTGCCAGATCATCACTCGATAAACGGTCTCTTATCGTAATTTCCCCAGCACCATTCTGCAGGAGCAGAGCCTGATAAAAACCAACGCAATCACAGTGCTGCTTTGGGTTAAAATAAAATCCAGCAAAACAGATTTCAATTTAAGTAAAATATTTATAAATCAGGGCTTAATTATGCAAGTATGTTGATCACTGTTTCCCAAAAACGCAAGATGTCACCTTTGGATGTCTTAATTTGTCACAAACAACATCCCACAAAACAATCCCAGAAACCAGGTAATATTTACATCAGAGAAAAAAAAGTCAGAGAATTTAGACTTTCTTGTTTGTTAAAAAAATACTTAACATGATTAATAGATCAGATGTTTGATTTAATAGTTGCCAAGTCAGTTGCATTGCATGCATTTTGAAAAGTATGATTACATCTCTGCTACACAGATGGAATAAATAATGAACATTCCTATCAGTTGAAAACCCTCAAACAAAATAATCTAATTTAAATGAATCAGCCACATATGCTGCATGTTAAAACAGACATCAGTCTTTATTGATCTCTTAGGGTTAGTGTTGACGAGTTGATTACCCACAATGCATATCATACGCATGACATATTTCTGAACTCTGAGTGAAATGGTTTTCATCTTCTTGGGCTCTCACTCCTACGCTACAGCAGCTGTGTCTATCTCATGGGAAGAAGCTGTAGATGCTTCTAACGATCCAAAACAACATCTGATCCACCACTTTGTGATTTTTCTATCTGTATTTTTTATGGCTAGAGAGTGATGTAACGCAGCACAGGCTCATGTGTGTATCCGTGCAACTACATCTTATTCAGTTAGTGCATTAATAATCCAGAAATGTAGGCCACTGAAGGGCATGAAGAGGGATTTCATCAAGTGTGTAATCTGCAGGGTGAAGATAAATGAATGAACAAAGCCACTGCACTGTTTTGTACTTTAAGTTGACTCAAATGTAAGTCAAATAAATAAAATTGGAAAAGATTTCATTCTATCTCATCCAATAATCTATATATTGATCTAAACCATACAGTACATCCCTCTGTATAGCTCTAGATGATGAATAAAACATTTAGAATTTGAAGTTTGTGTCGACGTGTTTGTGCAGATATCACATAGTGCTTTGCTGCAAAAGTTTCACTATAAAGGAATCATTTCTTCCTGCTGCATGGGTTAACATGCTGTAATGATATAATGACATGTGTACCTACAGCTCAAGGACAAACAAGGGCAGATTGTCTGGTGCAGATCTGTAAACCTCTACCTCTTTGTGCTTCTTTTTTCCATCAAGTCCAAACAGCTAAAACTCCCAAACTTCTCCCTGCTTTCATCCCCCTGCCACACTCTCGCTGCGTTCCTCGCCTCCTCGTCAGTGTCAGGTTTAAATTGTTTGTTGTGTGTCGGGTCTGAACAACAGTTGTCAGCCATGTGGGAATAAGAGCAAATTGCTGCCTCACAGTAGCACTGTTTCTTTTATCTGGAATGCTCAGCTGGAGTCTAACCTCCTGAGACCCGCCTATGAAAGTGAAGTGTTTGTAGCTCAGTAATTTAATGCAGCGGCAAATAAACACAAACACATATGATGCATGATTGCTAAATAAATTAAATATTTCTTTTTTTCATTCTCCTGTAATGTAACTGTTTCATTCTCATTGGCGCCTCCTGCCTCCATCATTTAGACGTGGGCAGGTTTCCCAGACGTTTCACATTGTGAATTCAAATTGTCCGTCTGTCCCCCCCCTTCAGGTTGATGTTCCCTCGCCGGGCGCCCCCAGGGTCGCTTTCAAGCCTCGCCGCAGACAGCTCGCCATCAGCGTCCCACATCGAGCCGATCAGCCGCCCGTAGCCCGCCAGCGCCGCGCTCCAGCTTCCCGCTGCATCTGCCGGCGGCCGGGCTGAGCCCAGACGCCACCCTGTTGCCCCCCAGGCAAGACTGCATCGCCATGGACACAGAGTCCACCTACTCCGGCTATTCTTACTACTCTGGACGCTCGCGGGGATCCCACAGGCATGGGTGAGTGTGACCGAGGATTAACCCTGCCTGGTCCTGAACCTGCATCTTGACTCACTCAAGAAAACCATGTGAATCAGTTATGTTTCATTTAGAACAATAAGATGAATAAGCATCAATTAGACTGTTGACAGAGACGCCCCCCCCCTCCACTCTATAACCTGTTGTTATTCCGTGGGAGGTTTGGAGCGTGTCTGTACAGAATCACGTCTGTGCAGAGTCTGTTTTTCACCTTCAACTTGCTGAAAAGGGAAAGTTTCTCTGTTTTTATCTTTAATCTGAGTTCAGGGCATGTACCTACCAGTGCGATTTGTGTCACAACTAGTTTGGAGCTGATTGTTCAACTTAAACAAAAAGTGTAATGAGGAAACCCGCCCCTTTCTCAACAGTAGAGTAAAGTAGTAAAGAAGGGAACATGTTGTGACCAGCAGTTGAACTTTTGAAATGAACAATACTGGGATCTTTACTTGTGAAATTTATGTTTTATTAATATTTGATGAAGCTTCTTTTTGTGGAAATCTAATCCTGCACACATTAATGTACAGTTTTTATGTCTTAGTACATATGTCCTCTTCATAACGTCCACACGCTGTCCTTCCCTCCACCGCCGTGTTCCGCCCCCTCGTGTGCCTCTCTCTTCCTCTCCGGTGCGGCATGCGGCGCGGAGCCCGCAGCCAGGGGCACATTATTCTGTCAGCGGTGGAATGGCGATGGATGACAGGCCTCAGGAAGGCGGCAGCAGACAGGTGCTGAAGAGGCCCGGCTGACTGATGGCTCAGCAGATACGTGGAAGGCCTGAGAGGAGAGGAGCGCGGGCGGGAGGCGGCCCCTCCTCCCCCCGCTCGCCGTATATCTCCCTCCTGTTGCCACTCCCCCTCCCGCGCCGCCACCTGTTGCAATTTCAGGGACCCATGAAACATGCAGAGCTTTCACCCCCTCCTCCGCCTGGTGCCTCCATGTCATCGTCTCCTCTCTCATGTCGTCGGCCACTTTCTGTCAGCCTCGTCCCCTCTCGCCATTCATCTCCTCGCAGTCTTCTCCTCTTTATCTCTTGTCGCTCGTCCTCCACATCTCGAACGCCATCGCTGCTCCCCATGTGTCCACAGTGGTATGAATGCAGCAGCTGCCCCTTTCTGGCTCACTCTTGACCTCTTGTCTGTATCGCCTTCCCCCCCCCCCCGCGGATTCCTCGCTACCATGTGAGGATGAGTACGCAGGCGTATCATTTGTTCCCTGCTTGCTCTCGTTCCCCCAGACAGGAATGTGCTCTTGTAGCCACTTTTCCTCCAGCCTCAGGTAGCTGGCAACCTCCAGGCCCATTTGTGTTCTTGAATTAATAATAAAAACGCTTCTTTACTCTCTCTGCCGCCTTTCAACTGAGTGACAGGGAATTTGAAAGGAACATATGGGCATCCCTGTCAGGCGCTGCCGCTCCTCTGCTCCACTCCAACCATGGCTGTGCCAAAGCCACCGGCTGGTGTCTAATTTGATATCAAAAAACCAAACTGTTGCCTTTGAAAGCCCTCGCCATCCCAGTCTGAAGTTAATCTTTTTGCACCGAGGGGTGCCGTGTAGGAAGGGCAGTTTCCGGGTGGCTGTTTAATTACGCAGGTGCCTGGGAACACATGACGGCATCAATTACAAGTCATTCTCAAATCTAAATTATCAAAATGGGATTCGATTGTCTTTGTTTTTTTTGTGTTGTCATAAAATGCAAAAATTGTCTCATAGCTTTTTGCTCAGTTATGTCAAACAACCCTCATCTGTTGTCCAAGATCACCATTTCTTTATTTTCTTTTCATCCCGTCTGACCGAGTTCAGCTGTGCTGGAGTGAAAAACACTCGAGACCAGAGAGGGAAAGACATCCAATAATTGGGTAGTACAATGGTGCGCTTATTTCACTTATTTTCATTTAGTATGGAGCCAGAATCCAGGACTGCACAATTAGGCTGACTGCGGGGGAGGGGCGTTAATATGATTTTCCTTGGTTGGATTTAATATTCCATTACCACATGACTTTCTTGGAAGGAGCAGCAAGAGGCTTCCGTGGTCCTGCTGATGTTTTTTTTAATTTTTTTTCTTCTTACTAGACCCTATTCTATAGTTCTGCATAATATTTGACAATCAAATCTGGTTTTATGTTTCAAAGCATTAGGTAGAATGTAGGCTGGGAATGGGAGTTTCAATTTTTTCCTATCTGCACCAATAATTACAATATACAACTCGTAAAATGATACTGTGGTAAAATCTGTTCGTATCATGACGATTATTAGAACTTGATGTCGATATTTTGCCACGTTGCCATGGTTGTGTATCAGCCTCCTCGACTTTTAGGAGGATTGTGAGTTCTCTCTAAACTTTCCAAAAGCTTCTGTCTCCTTCGCTCGCCTCAATTATGAGTACTTAAATGATTATTGAATTGCAAATCACATATTAGCAGCTGCTCATGTGGAAAATTGGTTCTTTTCAATTGCTTTAACTCCAATTATAGGGCAGCACACAACATTCACATGGGACCAAGTGAGTAATTTAAGCAAATTCACAGTTAAACTGTTTGGAGCTTCCTGAATGAGACATTTATATTTATGGTATATAGCTGAATTTTGTGTTTTTTATTTTGGCTGAATTTGTTTCCTGCCTCAATAATCTAGTTTTCTTTTGTGCATGTAAATAATAAATCTTTGATCCTACTTTGATTCTTCTTTGCAGGCTAAACGATCCCGAAGCCAGGCCTCTTTTTTTTCCTGTCACACCAACAGTACGTCTGTGCTATGCATCACTGGAATGTGTCACTTTACTGTAGCGCTATCTGTTAGGAAGATAATCCTGGGTAGCGCCAGGCCACAGGGTGCTTATCAACACCCGGAGCCCCTTAAACTCAACCCAGATTGCACGTGCGGGAGGTTATCAGTCACTCCAAAGCAGCCAAGAGATGTTGCTCTGTTGTTGCTGCGAAACATAATAAAAGGTGTTGGAGAAAACTTTCATCAAATGGAGCAGGAAATCGAAATGCATGAAAAACTGACGTAGCCGAGTGTGTGGTTGGTCAGTTTTTGGCCGGTGCTTTGGCTCCTCGCACAGATGTGAGGTTTTCCCCCCGCCGGCCAGAGAGAAAACAAATTGGTCCAGGGACAAATTGGCACGCCTATCCTATCCTGTCCTCCTCCTGTGCCGTGGCCATCACGGCCATCCTCAGGTGTGAGAGGGAAACGGTGCATTCAGGGACCTAATTGGCAGGACTCTGCCCCGGCTCGCCAGGCATCTCTGCCCTCACAGGACCCCCCCCTCCTCCCACCCCTCCCCCTTCCCCCAGTCTCCTCCCTGGTCCAAAAAAGCCAAACCCTGTTTCAGGGCTCCATGCTGGAAATCAAATTCCATTAATCAAATCATAGCGCGGCACGCTGTTGGAATACCAACGAGCCTGCTGCATGCTAATGAGGCAGGAAGAGGATGTGGGAAGGGGGGGGAGGAGCAGAAGGTGTGTTGGTGTGTGTGTGTGTGTTGGGAGAGAGGTTTCACTACGGCGCGATCGCCCCAGACGCTTGCCGGGGAGGGAATGAGAAAAAAGCGGGCTGGGGGGGGGGGAGGAGCCTGTACACAGAGGCCGCTCTGTTCAAACCCTCCGGGCTGCCCACAGGTCCGATCCGCCTGCACCTTCCACAATCACACATTTCAAAACGCTTCTTGGTGTCCAGCTTGTATCTTTTTTTCCTCACACAGATGCAGCGTGGCCAGTAAGATGATCTCTCACCTTGTGTTCCTGACTTCCACATTGAATCTTGCTTTGATGACTAGATACACAGATGGCTGCAACACATGCTGAAAATGCACACACACAGTCGTATTTCTATGCCAGTATCTTCCAAACTTACTTTGCCCAGTCATATCTATCCGTATTTACACCATCTATGTTGAGTTGTCACCGCTTTTACTGTTTTATCCTCAGTTAGAGAATAAAAAAAATATACCAGATAGAGCTGGAAATGCAAAGTTAATCACAAATATCTGTCCTTAAAAACACACTGGCTGATGAAGCAGAGTCTCTATCCTTTGAGCCCTGCGGCTCCTCCTCGTCTCCTCCCTCATTCTGCTCCTCCCCAATTAATAGCCATAATCCGTGACAGCATTTGACTGATGATCTCTCCTGCTGGAATAACCATCGCCACAGTGATGATGATAGCCATAATATTATTCAAAGTACTAATGATGGCTGTAATATATTTAATGGCTTACATCCGCCTCCCAGTCTCCTGGATTTATTAGACAAGAATATGTCCTTCGCTGTTAAATATGTCATCGTTTGCTGTTGGGAATTTTTCAGTGGTGTTTGTGTCCACATTTAAAAGGAAGTATAAGAATAAAGACGGAAATCAGACTGGTTCACACCCTCAAACCAAAACACCCCAGCGCAACTCTATTAGAGTGCAGCAGCTCCAGTGTTGTCAATCATGCCGTTTCCTTCATTAGCCTGCAGGCAGGATGTCCTGTACATTACAGTTATGAATTGTTATTGTGTGAGAGAGAGAGTCGCGTTCAAGGGTCACTGTAAGTTTGAGCTGTAATATACGGGCACCGTGGTCTGGGGTGTAAAGAATGAAGCAACGACCTCTGTCTTTGTTTCTATTGTTTAGGGCAGAGGCGTCAAACTCAATTTCATCACTGGCCACATCGGCCTTATGTTTGCCCTCAAAGGGCCAGTTGTAAAGATTATATCGCCTCCTCCTCTCATAATAGTGTCTGAACAATCATAACTATTATTTTTTTTTAATATGCCAATGTAGAGATTAATAGCATTATATTATTTGTTGCTATGATTTTAGCAATTAAGGTAATTATTGTTAAATTATTTAAATCATTGCATATATCTACAAACTCATATATATATTGTGTGTGTGTGTAACAGTGTTATAGTGACACACAACAACTGTCCTCTGTTGTGGAAAATTAGATTTGTTACACCTCAGCTCTAATGCAGCTCATACAAAAGCAGCGATTATCATTAGGCAGCATGCTTAGACCCAACCTAATTAATATTTAGCATGATGAAGAAATATCCTTTTTTTTTCTTAATGTGTGCGTTTGAAAAAAAAAGAAACGGGCACGTCTCTCTCATTTCTCATTCACCTGATGTCTGGTATGCTGTGATATCTATATGAGATCTGCCTCGGCTCTGTTGTCTCACGCAGCATGATTGCCCTCCGACAGCTCTCCAACGTCCTTATATGTTTAACCAGTTGCGCTGCATTTTTGCTTTTGTGTTAAACAATATAAAATGCACACAGCGGTATAGCCAAGATGGCGGCAGCCGAAGAGAAGATGAGGGATTAACTGTTGAGCTTCTCCACAGTAGCAGCGCTGCAGAGTGGACGCTGTCCATGTGGCCATGGCGGGGATGTGGGCGCCACCCGCTAGTTGTGCTTGCTGTTAGGATTAGGGCTGTAAGTGCAGGGTCGTGTGGCTAATGGAACTCATATGGAGGAGCTCACAGGGGTAAAGGGTGTCTTTAACCTGCAGATGTAGTGATATAGGATAGGGATGCAGAGACAGGGGTTTATTTGGGGCAGAGGTCACGTAGGATTTATACACACTCGGTATAAACGGATACAAAACGGATAGCACAGTTGATCTTGTTTCACTAAGCTCCTCCGCTGTAGAATAGGACAAATCAAGTATATTGTCGAAGGCCAGGGTCATTACAGTCATACAGTAATCCTGCTTGATTTGATGAGTCACATGGTTTCTGCTGGTCGCAGTCAGTCTGCCGCGTTTTCGTCCTACAGGCCCTAAGGATCTTGAGGGCGGCCGATGCTCGAGGAGCCACTTTCTCAGATTTATAGCAGAAGAAGAGGCGCAGCTGATCTATCTGCTTACAGTGCAGCCAAACAACACTCACGTTGTCCTAATAAAGATGTCAGTCAGTAATTGGGCTTTTCTGTATGATTTCATTTTGCACATGGAAGCAGGAGGGCACAGTGAAACGAGTTGTTAAGCAGACAAACCGTCTGGTTTCCTGTGTGCCTCCTATAATGAAAGCATGCGTGTTATGCTGGATTACATGCATGCTGTTTCCTAAGAGTCCTTCGTACATAGGAAGGCAATATAAATCCAGAAGAGGACTTTGAATAATAATGTGAACTATTATTCTCAATTAACGCCAGAGAAACTTTCCATTTCTAGCAGGTGAATGCAAAAACAAACTCTGTTCATGCATCATTCTGCAAAGCGAAGCTCAAAAATCCATTGTAGGAACAGGAAGAAAAACACATTAGTGAGTGTAGGGGGACTTTAAGGATTATGAGATTAGATATACTTTATTGTCCATGAGAGGAAACAGGTTGGCAGCAACTGTCCAACACTGACCGTGATTATTGTTTTGCTTTTTTTTCTTTTCAGAGAGCGAAGCCGGGACCACCACCACAAATCCCGCAGTAAGGACAGTCGCTCGGAAAAGTCCGTAACGATCAACACGCCGCCCGCAGAGCCGCTGCTGGGCGACTCTGTGGTCCGGGGCGAGCAGATCCAGGTAAAACACCACCCAATCAATCCAACACGGTCCCTGAATCCTACTGCTCCACAGGCCTCTCTCACATGATTCCACTTAAACCTTTCCATACATCCATCTTTTAACCTGAATTACCTATTATTACTGAGAAATGTTCTCACAAGTTGCCACACGTTCCTCAGCGGATGCCTCTCATGTAAGATTGGGTAACACTAGTCTGATTTGAGAATGATTTGGAGCAACAGAGACTTATCGGTCACCAGTGGAAATGAGATGGAATGATAATTATGTTTATCTGCCCGGGCTGGGACAGGCCATCTGGTATTTTGGGGCAAAAGCCAGAAGGGCCAGTCCACTTCTGGCGAGGTCTGGGCTGTTCCTATTCAGGAAATCTACGGCCGACAAACATCTGCAACAGGATATGGATGCGCAGGCTGCCCCTCTGTCCATTAAGGCTGTGTTTCTTATTTGTCTTTTCATCAAAGGCTATATTTCAGAGCGGGGAGCGGGTCATTCTATAGTCCGGTCCAGTGCTAGGTGGGGAGGCAACATCTGTGCCCTTCCCCCCCCCCAAAGAAATGGACCAGGCCGAGTCAAAAGAGCAGCTTAAATGTTCGGACTGTCAGTCAAAATCTAAACTCTGCCCTCATTCACTATGCTGACTCTGGCTATACCTGTGAATGCTAGATCAATGCAAGACAATGGATTTTGTGATGGATTATTTGGTAATAGAGAAAAATAAGGTAGGAACATTTTTCATTGTGCATTATTACATTTTATAAATAATGTAATATATGGACAACACCGTCAGTATGTGATAGACAGACAGTCTAGAGACTCATGTTTTGACTTCATTCATTCTGCATTCACCAATGGAATAAAAGGCCTTATCTTATAATTAAGAATTGCATATCTCATAATTAGGGAAAAAAAGTGTTAATTATCTAGAGCCTTTTTTAATAATTTAATTATAAGATCCATATCTCATAATTATGAGAGATTTTAGAGTGCTTTAGGGTAATTTAATTTGCTTTTAGATCCTCCTTGATATCAGATCTGAATGTCATTGAATTCGTTTAGTCAGATGTTGACGGACCTGAAATACAAGTCACAATGAACCAGCAGAATTGAACAGTGATCTCAACAACACACTTCATTACAGAAAAGTGTCAAATGCACTTGTGAGTAATGTCAGGAAGCAGAGACGTGTCTTCAATAAAGCCTGGTGATCATAAAGAATGACTGATAACCGCCTTAAGCTCCAGAACATATCTTGTAAATTATGAGACTGTACGTGATAAATATGAGATAACACAGATTTGTTTCATTGGTGAATGCAGCAGACAGAAATGGCTCTTTAGTGATGCTGTGGTGTATTGTGGGGCAGCGTTTCTCATGTCCTGGTAACTCCAGCGGATGTGTCTAATTGCTGGTGTTGGCGACTGTAAAGGCTTTAATTGAATGGTGATGCTAAACCCTTTTCTGTCTTTGTTTGCACTGGGTTTTTTAAGCAGTGTTAATATATATTTGTACTGTTCATAAACAGATGCTCATACATTATTGATAGCACATATTCCTTTCAGCCATGTAGCTGCAAAGGTCCAGCACTGTGCAGCTTTTTAACTGCCAGTTTTCACAATAGTAAACCTGCCCTGAAGGCCTCTCACAGCTGCAGCATGTTTGCTTCCCATCAGGAATTCAGTAGCTCCTTACCAGTGTAGCATATGATCTTTTTTTTTCCTCAAAACTCGAGGAGACACTCGCGGGCTCTGTTCAGCTTCAGTATTTTAATGCACTCAATTGTTTTCCTTCTGGACTTGATCTCGTGGTTTTGGGTTGGAAGCAACCACTCAGCCCAGTTGACGATGACAGCTTGTAATCCTTGAGGTCACTGAGTCAGAGGATATTGTCCGTGTCTGAACGTCTTTTATCCCTGCTGTTGCAGTTTAGAGTGTAGAGCTCTCCAGATATTAGCTTGTGAGATGGGTTTTTTGGCATTTTGATGAGCAGTTGATCGACGGTCTGCCTTGTGAAATTGCCTCTGGCAGAAGTCTAATGCATTTCATGAAAGAAGAGATGGGGAGTTTAGCAGATAGAGACTGACCCGCTGTTCAAGCCAAACATCTGTCTGGCACAGCGGCCTTCATCAAGTGTTCGGCTTTATCCATCAGGGGGGAAACGATGACAAACACAAACACGCGCGGCCGATCCGACGTTCATCATTCACTGACCTACTTGGCGCTCGCGCTCTCCGCTTGTGGCGAGGCTTGTTAGCGTTGCTCGTATGTGTGACTGTGTTATTCTGTCTGCGTCTAATTTTAACACATGACGGGATTCGCCACAGAGCGCGATGCTTTATTCCTCGGCTCATGTCTTATTCATGCCGTGGCCTGCAGTGGTGCCGCTCACAGGGCGTGGTGGAGTGTTTGGCTTTAGTTTGAGCAATCAGGGCCACCGATTCTACTGAGAGAGGATCAGCACAAATCCTTGTGTGTGTGTGTGTGTGTGTGTGTGTGTGTGTGTGTGTGTGTGTGTGTGTGTGTGTGTGTGTTTGTGATAGTGTATTCGCCTCACATATGCTGCTGCGTGCGTGGATGTTTTGTATCTGCATCTCGGAGTGTAACCGCTCCAGCGCCGCGCTCATTACTCTGCTGCTGGGACTTAATCAGAGTCTTGGCTGACAGAGCAGCACATTGCTCGGGGCTGGGATGTCCTCCTCCAGCACGAGAGTTTCTCACGAGCTGCGATGCCGCGCTTTGGGAATTAGAAAAGAAGAGGGATCTCTTTAATGTGGGAACGAGTCAAAAAAAGACTTCCGTTTAAAGCTCCCCTATCGTATGAAGTGAGATTTGATTTCCGTTTTTATTAAAGAAGGTCTTGGTCTTTCTAAAGCTGCCGAGGAGAAGTTTGAGAGATGTGATGTAAAACTATCAAGATGATTTTTAGTTCTTAAAACCACACACCACATAGAGATATCACAGCTTCAGGTAAAACCTAGAAACACATACATAATATGTAACCTTTAGAACCAGGCAAAGGATTGTTTGGAGGATTCACCTGCTGTTGAATTTTTGGCAGCACGCCTTCACTACTATAGACACAGGAGACCTATCAAAGCAGCTCTGATCTATATTTAATCTCATGTACAAACTCAGAAGCAACCCCTTTTTTACTCTGAATATCAGGTACAGTTTTCAATGAAGACACATTTTTTGTATTTCTAACTGGATTGTAAAGTAAGCTTGATCAGACGCCTCTCTTTCTGTCAGCCTGATATGTTTGAACAGAACCCTCCACCGCGCCGCTCCATTTTATCAGGACGCAGGCCAAAAGCCCTGGGCTGTATGCCGATGTGCTAAAGTGAAAAAAAAAAAATCCACTCACAGGAGCTCCTTCAGCAGCCAAATCTTTAGGCGGGAACATGTGGTGTCAGTAGATGTATTCTGCTGGATGGATGTTTGTAGAGGACAATGGGGCTGAGGTATGCACCTTCTATAGGAGTAATCGGCCAATGCCCCACTGTTATTGTTGGCTGTAACTGGATAAGGAGGGCTGGATTGAAGTAGTCGGGGTCAGCGTGGTATGCCGGCTTTGTGGTAATCGCCGTGTCGCGGAGCCGCGTCCGTATGAGGTGTCAAACAGGAGAAATGTGATATGTTTAAACCATAAAGCATTCTTAAAGAATTAGCGCCTTCCTGCGCCAGCGAATGGAGAGAAGCGAGACAGTGGAGATGGCTTTATTTTTAGTTTAGAGACCGTGTAATACCTCATGTGATTCGTGTGTTTGATCTTCTATCTTCTATCCCCTTGGAGAGAGTTCAGCACCGTGCACGGCCCCTGCACTCGCCAGTACCTTTGTTCGTCCTGTGCAGCGATTAGGTGCTTTCTGGCAAGCGCACAGTGGAAGACAGTTTGGCTCGAAACGTACTTAAACCTATCTGCCGTGCATGGCTGGCTTTCGATTGCACAACCTCTGTAGCTCGCAGTCAAATTTAGGTCAGATAACAGCTGTCACAGCGAGTTCTTTTTGTGTGCCAGAAGCATAGCATCCAAATTCTGTCATCCTGACCACAGACCTACAAACATACTGAAGCTGTTTCCAATCACTTAAAAGAGAAATTTACTGACCTTTTTTTTTTATTTCCCATCTTCTCTCGCCTCTGTGATCTCGCATTCCTGAAGCTCCCGCCGTTTCACCTCGATTAATTTAACTCAATTAAACTCGGCTGCTTAGTGGTCCCCTCTTGAAGCAGACTGCGATATGGTAGCGGCTCAGCTCGGCGGCACGCAGCGCCAGGTAGCTTCTCCAGACTCATGGGAGAGGCAGGGCTCTGGCAATCCCTGGGGTGCGTTCCACCCGGCTCGTTCTCCTGTGAAGGCAGAATCCCACGAAGCTCCGTGGAGATCCCGGCGCTGTCTGTGTGCTTGGTATAAGCTGCGTGCTGCTGCCGGGCGGCGAGCTTTGTGCGTTGGCGAGAGGAGCGAGAAAGAGGGGTTTCCTATCTCTTATCCACACTAGCTTTGGAGCGGCTTTTTAGAGTATTTGAGGGGTTTTTTTTAATACTTTTAGCTGTGAGTTGACAGTATAGAGATGATGTGAACTTAAGGGAGAGAGAGAGAGAGAGAGCAGTCGATTCATCTCAGATTAACCTCAAACTGTGTTGCTTTTAAATATTAAAAAAATATTACAGACAATACTGACAGTTTCACTGAGGAATATCAGTCTATCAAACTTCACTGAAGTTGAACTCAAATCGGGGCAGAGTTATTTTTTATTTTATAAGTGTGGAGGTAAAAAGGTCCTAAACATGATTATGTGTGTGTGTGTGTGTGTGTGTGTGGAGATGAGCTGGCTAAAATCTAAAATACAGAGAGAGAGCAGGGTTTCTGTGCAGTAGATGAATACACCATCACCCACTTCTACTGGGTTAAAAGCACATTATGTAAGTATCTGCTGCAAATGTCTTTTTAAATCTAGCTGCAAATGTTTTTAATGCAATATCTACATATGTGTACAGAGGCCTATTTCCAGCAAGCATCACTCCACTGATCTAATGGTACAGTGTGTTGATTGAGAATTAGTCGTGCTTTATTCTATATTTTTCTCATAAGAAAATTTCTTATAGAATGTAGTCACACTCTGTTTTAGATTCACTGTCAGGTCGTTGTGTTCTACTTGGCTGGTACAGGTTTTGTCTCACCTCACCTTACACTTACACACACACACACACTTACACACAGAAACACAGCAGCACAGCCACACTACAGTGCTCACTGGGCCAGAAGCAATGGATGGAGAGTGGTGCTGAGGCAAGAGACGAGCAGAGAATGAGGTGGAGAATGAGAGAGGATGCCTTGAGGGAGAGAGGGATAAAAGGGAGGGAGGGAGAGTAAGGAGCAACACTTTTGGCTGGACAGCAATGGCACCTATTTTGTGTGTTGTTCTGTTAACTCCGTTTCTTGTGGGAAGCCATCCATCCGTCATCGCGGCTGCTGGGAGGACGTCCCATGTGATCGTGCCATCGCTCTTCTTTCTTTCTCCGGCTCTGTCCGTCGTGCTCCCTCGCTCTCAATCTTTCACTTTAAAGCTCCTTACATTATGTGGCAAGTGAGCGCACAGTCCCATACAATACCTCCCGAGGCATGATGAGGGAGAATTCTATATAAAGAAGGATAAAGCGCAGATCAGCAGAGAGTCAGGGGGCGGTCACACACACTTGGCCACTCTTGACTCTGGGATGGGATCGGGGAAAGGGAAGCAGCCGAGCACGGAGGCGATGCTTGCACGGAGGTAAAGTCTAAATGGCCGAGGATTTCGGGATGGAGTTGCTCGAGCCGATGGAGGCGGACGACGAGGTGCTGCAGGTGCTGGAGGTCTGCGTGACGGTGGAGGAGATAAAGGAGGTGTTTGTCACCACCACAGAAGAAGAATCTATAAATACAACCTCACCTTCTGTGGTCAGACCCCACCTCCCTGGACCTGGGACTAGACCGACTAGCCAGGTGAGACTGGTGCACAGGTTGTTGCTGGTTGCTATGGTGACTCTTCAGATTTTAATTTATTCTAAGGGATTGAGGATGCAATGGATTTAGTTTGACTGTGCAGGTTAACTCAGGAATAAACTCTGCTTTTACCTGGTTATAAATGTTAAATATGTGTAGAATATGTGTAAGCTGTGCTCGGATATATCAACACTATTGTGAGTTTGTCATGGAGGTTAAGTAACGTGCTGCAGCCTTGAATTTTAATGTTGCTGATGCGGAAAGGAGGCACTAACAAGCTGAGATGTGAATGTATTATTCCCCCTCGTCTTGTGTATAGTGTATGACAGGAGCACAAATAGAGCACAGCACAGAACAAAAGATTGAATTCCATATTTAAGCAGCCAAGTTGTTGCGCATCTTGTTTCATGTAAACAATCCTTTTTCCTCCGTAAATATTTCATAATTAACGGATATGTTTTCTCCCCTGGAGAATCACACATTTGTCATTGTGGGACAGTTGGAAAAACAGTGGCGTTGAATTAAAAATGTTCCAGAAAGACGTTATGGTCTGATGTTATGAAGCACTGATGTACACTAGATTCCTTCAGCTTAACTCATGTTGATACTAGTGAGTCACAGTGCGACTAAATTTAGTCTTATTCTTCCTTCTTTTAGTTTGCAGTAGATGTAAAAAGGTTGAGGCCTTTGTATAATCTCAGTGACATATATTAACTATTCCAGTTTGTTACCAGGGCTCCTTCATTTGCTCCACACAAATGTGATAATTAAAATACTTACTTACTTACATACAAGTTGCACGAAGTTGAATAAATGCTACAAATCCTCAAAGCCCAAGACGCGTTTTTCACCTGCTGATTGAACTTAGAAGGGTTAACCCTGAAGTTAGTGACAACTTCGGCCCTGCAGCAGAACACAGAGGCCTTTTTCATACTGCTGCAGGAAAAAAAAGTGTTTCTCAAATCAAATTAGATCTCAGACCGTCCACGCTGCTATTTGTCAGTGATAAATTCAGATTTGTGCCTCCAGTTTAAATTATCTCCCTCCCTAGGGTCTTTTTTGCAACTTCTTTTGAGGGTTTGGTAGATCAGTGTGTGTGATGCATCCATTTACATTTTCTCCTCCCAGTGTTTTTCACAATACTGTGTAAACACACGATCTTGCATATTTATAGGATTAGGTGTGTTGCTGCTGTTGATGCAATTCTTAGTAGATCAGTACATTTATTTGTGTGTTCTATGGGTTTTTCGTGACATTCCTGTGCTTAATCCATTTCAACCACACAGCAAATTTGCCTCTTAATAAAACGCTGCTCAGCTGTCAGTCTCCCATTGTTCGCACCGTGTTGTGAGTTGGTCGAGGACGTTTTCTGATCAAGTACTTCCACTCCTTGTCCTGACAAGTTCTTGGCAGCTCCCTTCTCTGTCCACACTTCAACAAAGGCGGTTTTTCACTGTAAATGGCTTTGAAAAGCTCTCTGGGAATGCTCCCTTGCGGTTGCTATATTCTACACACCTTGCCTTCCAGGAGTGAGCCGAGTGCAGCCAGGGCCTCTGATTGCAGCCCACTTAGAGCCCAACAACAGCAAACAGGCTTTTAGTGGACACATGATTTACTGTGAGAGACAATAGCTGTTATTTATACTCTGGAAGGAAGAACGCAGTAGACACTCCCCATGGAAGCGTGGTAAATGCAAGCTGGCTGACATCGCATATTAGTGAATGCAACCAGTGAGATAATAGATATTTATCTGCATGGATGCAAACAAACATGCGTATGGGCATAGATGTATTTCTGCAGGTTTACTGCAACAGTTAAAACGTTTCAAGACAATATGTGTTGTTTTAGCAAGCTGCAGCTATCATGTAATTCATCATGAAAACGCCCACAAGGTGTGTGTGTGTGTGAGTGTGTGTGTGTGTGTTTGGAGCGAGGTCGCATAGCACGATAAGGCCAGCAAGCCTCCAAACAAGTAGCTCAGTAGTTCACGTGTCACGCTGGCTGTGTGCGAGCTCAGCAGCAGCCACCGTATCGTATTGCAGCTCCGAGTCTCATCAAAGAAATACTTTGATGGCACACTCTGCGCCTTATCATCGGCCCGCCGCACGCTTTTCTGAAAAGCGCACTCTCTCCAAGCGTTGTTAACGCTGGATGGAATGTGACGGAGGAAATCACTTTCCTCCGCCGCTGAGTCGGCGGCGTGTCGCTGTGATGCTTTTTTTTTTCCTCCTTGCTTTGATTCCCTGACTAAATAGAATTTTCATGCTCTCTGTAGTTTTGGTCTTGCAGGTGGCTGAATGAATCTTTTCCCTTTTGAAGACGTGTCAGGTTCTGGCAACATGTTTAAGATGGCGTGTTGCTGCTTACACTGTAGACATATTAAAGGATTAGTCTGCTGTGTCGGGAAATAAAATGTATTGTTTTCCTGCCAAATGTTAGATGAAAATATTAATACTGGCATTAGAACTAAGGTACTAATTATCAAGATTTAGTTGAGATGAAAAATATGAATTAGTGAGCTAATTAATTATTTCATAATAATCCTTATTTATCAAACCCTTGGAAAGAAAACACAAGGCTTTCCCAAAAAAGTATTCATGTAAAAGAGGAATTGAAAAGAAGAGTTATTGGTCAGCCAGGGATCCATAAAGGATTAGAGACTTGTTTCGATTAGAGAAATAACGCTTTGATTTTCTTGTTTGTCTCATCAGCTCCTTCTTAATCAACAGGAGCTTCTCTCCCCATCTGCAGCATTGTCTTCTCTTCTCTCGCTCCGTCTCCTTTTTTAGTGCTGTTTGAGACCACGTCATCTGATGTTTCTGTTATTCAGCTGTTTCTCTTCCAGGACGGCAGACTTGCTTATCAAAACGGCGTCTGGCTTGAATGAATCACCGCAGCAAGAAGTCGAGCGAACCTGACGTGCGTTGCAGCCGCGGTGGCCGCTCATGACTCAAGTCGTCTTTGACGTGTTGTGCAGTAACCATCCCTGGCCTCACCTCGCCTCCTTCCCTGGATCAATCCCTCTCTTCTCTAATTGGCTGTCTTGTTATCGAACCTTTTCCCGCACTCCTGACCTTTTTTCCTGCCTTCTTTGTTCCCCTCCTGGCTGCTCCTCTGTTCTACCTGTTCGTATGTGATGAATGGGCCTGGGCCTGCTGCTGCCTGTTGCTGGCCCACTGAACCAGGCTGTGGTGATTAATTAATCCTGTGAGGAAATGTGGGTCAGTAATGTCTATTTTTTATTTTTAGTCATGCCCACAGAGGGACAGCACAAGTACAGTTGTAAGAATCCATTGATTTATTGTGCACAGTAGGTGTAGTGTGCAGGAGGGAGTTTTGACTGAAATGATCTCACAAAACAATTTGGGTTTATATTAAACACATCTTAATTTTTCTACGAATTATCACTGTTTGTAACTCAGGTCCCCGCTTGGAGCTGTTCTGAACACCCTGTGTCAAAGAGGTGTCAGAGATCCTGATAGAGTCCTTAAGCGCCGCGTGATTCAGGGCTATGGAGCAAGTGCAGCGAGTGATAAGTGGTGATGAGAAGCCGTGAGTCATGTCTCCCCGGGGGGCGTTCCTCCAGATACACTGTGGTCAGAGCCCATGCCTATTGATTCCCTCCTTCACACACACACACACACACACACACAGATGCTCCTCTAGACTAGACAGCAGGCAGACATGTGTAAGACTACAGAATCTGTCATGAGTCAATCAGAAAATCTGTTTGCTTCCTACCCCACATGGATTGTACTGCTGCATTCATATATAACCATATAACATACAGACAGAAGATTCAGAGCTATGTTTAAATGATTTTGTGTGTCAGAGGGCCTAATGCTTTGTTCTGAATATCTCCATCGTGCTGTGTAACTGCTCAGGTATGCTGCTTGTCATCCCTGATGATTTGTGAATCTCCATGTAACCCAAGCGCGCGGCTCGCCGCCTTTGAGCACTTATCTCTGCTAATGCCAAAAGAATATAATGAGCTTTCGCTTATTTTTTTTGTTCTCTGTGGGGATTTATCCGTGGCAATAAAAAGCCTGTTGCAGACGGTCTCCGCGGAGAAGCTGAAGGCCTCTCTCATTATTAATGAAGTGGCTTTCACTGTTAGATGCTTCTGTTCCAAAACAATCCCTGCTTCAAGTGGCTGAATTATCAAGTGTGTGTGTGTGTGTGTGTGTGTGTGTGTGTGTGTGTGTGTGTGTGTGTGTGTGGTATGTGGATCAGACAACAACTCATGGGTCTTGTGATACTGTTGAATTAGAGAATGCCTCATGTCTGTTGCAGTTCATGTTAAAGTTGAACTGAAATTCATCATCTTCTTACTTATCGTGATTCTTTATTCCAAATATTTCCATTTTTCAAAACAGCAAAACTATTTTAAGCCATATTTACTGATTGTAGCCATAGCCCTCTCAGACCTATAGTGACCTTTTGAGACTAGATTTATCTTCATGGATTATATTGATGCCAAAAATGTATTTGAAATTCAGTTTGTCGCATTAAATGTCCGCTATAGGTTAATTGACTTACATGGGTAAATAAGATGTAGACGTTCTGCCCCCTTGGTCATCTCTGACCTTTGGTATGGATTTAAAACAGACTCATTAGTATTCACATACAAATGTCATGTTCCGGGTAAGTCTACCTCCGGGTCCCTCGCTCCACACGCGGGGCCCCTAGCTGACCTGTGGTCTAAACTTAAACCCATGGCTGACCTGCAGCCCTGAGCGGTTCCCAGCTTCCCCTTCCCTGTCACATCTGCTCGCTCCATCCACTCCTTCAATCCAGCCTCAAAATGGACTTTTATTCACCAGCATTTCTGTTCTCTTGAAGTGGCTCCTGCCTATATGCCCATGTGTTTATTCCTGTTGATAATATCAGATATTATCACACATGTATTGCTTTATTTCAGTTTACATTTATCCAAATGATGGCTTGCAGAAATCCCTCTGCGTTTATTCGTGCATTGTGTTTTTATAGGGCACGAGTCACTTGACATTTTCCGAGTCACAAGATCCCTGCATTGTGGATATGTTTGGACCAGCACAGTACAATAGTTCATGTATTTATACTTTTCCATTTAAAAGAGAATACAAGGGTTGATATACTGCTAAATAAAAGGCGCAAATACAGATTTAGATGCAAATCATTCCTCATTGAATGGTGGAGTATGTTTTTATGAGTTTGTGAATACTAATGAGCCTGTTTCAAACCCGTATTCCAAACTCAGTCCTTCTTTCCAGCGTCTGGTTTACTGCTCATGAGACCGGTCCTGATGTTTTTGCTCTTTGCGAAGCGCTGCAGGCGGTGAGATGAGTATTTATGATCACACTGTCAGGTCAAAGGTCAGATGATAATGAGACAGTTTTGGCTGCTGGACCTGATCAACCTGAACCCACAGTCATCAGTAAACATGTCATCTCCTATGAATGATAACAATAAATAGAAAAGGCTCCTCGTTTTTGTCTTTTATTGGTTTTTGCTATGAAATAGGGGCAGTTTTTAAATGAAGCGGGTTGAAACTGCCTGGATTTTATGATCCTGTATTTAAACATTTTTATAAAAATGAAAAGGGGGAGTTTATTGCCACATCCCCAGCTGCTCTTTAATGTGCTCATGTTGTGTGAGGTAGTGAAGGGATAGAGCAGGGGGCTTTTTTAATGCTGAAATTTCTACACGTTTCTTTAACCGTGGCACTGCGGGTTATGGATGAACGCCTCGAAACAGATCCACATGCCCTGATTTAATTATGAAGCTGTAAAAAAGAATACTTTTGCTTTTAACTCTTTAAAGGATAGAACTGGCTACACCCACTATTGAAAGGAGATTAAAATAATGCTTGTTTCTGAAATAAAATCCCAATTGAATTCTTAGCTTCCTGAAAAGATTTTTATGAGAGAATGTACTTCAATTGTGAAGATGGCACCCACGTTCCTTCCAATAAATGGGCTCCGTATTGCCATCTTTCATAGTAGTGAAAATTCTATTCTTAGGACATGCGTGTATGCAGCAGCTTTCTGGCTTCAGAGATAACCTGAGCATACTGCCTCCCCATTGTTCTGCTGCATCTCGCTCTGCTGTTTTAACCCCGAGGCCAGAGGGATATTCTCTGTCCCAGTGCACCCTCCTCCTCCTCCTCCTCCTCCTCCTCCTCCTCCTCCCCCTGATCCCTTTAGTCTAACATGATCATAAACCATCTCCTCCATGAACCATGTGATGATCGCTTCTCTTCTAACGCGGTGCTAATGTCATGGATGTCGTCCTTAAACCAGGGCCCATCTTCATCGTTTCGGTGGCCGTGTCTGCGGGGAGTGTTATTGAATGTTCTTGCAGCTGATGACAGTTCATTACCCCCCTCCCAGCGCTCGGCTGCTCGCGGGGCCACGTTGGCGGCCTGTTATGAATGCAGCGTAAAGAGTCCTTATCTCTGTTGCTCTAACGGCTCCGCTCCGACACGCCGACCTTCATTATCTGCGGATGCAGTCAGACACAGACGTCAGCGTGGCCCAGTTGGCAGCCCCGCGCTGTTTACTTTTTCCACTTCCCATCTTCTATTCCTTTTTTTCTCACGTGCTTGGAAATAACCTCCCTTCCCTTCATTAAGCTGACCTTTCAAACGTCAAAAACAATTAACGCAATGCCTCCACTGGAGGAGGAGCCCGGTGTGCAGGAGAATATATTTAAATACAGTACAATTCTCTGATGCCATCTCTCTGTTTACCCTCCAGTTAAGAAGTTATATTTATCCTTTTCTACAGTTGTGCTTTTGATATTTTTTAATTTGCAAGAGCTGCTCGAGTGAAGTCGTTCAGATGCAACCGGATTCTGGTTAATTACATCCACGATTCCCCGCACTCGCCTCTTTTCTCTGGCACTTAGTCCCTTCCACTGAAGATGTGAGGGAACACTAACATGAACTGTTGGACAAGAATCCACACAGGCATTAGAAGAACAACTCATAGAAATAATGAGACATTTTTACTGGCAGCAATTCATGGTAAGAAATTAATTATTTGGGGCCACATGTATTGATATTTTATTCAAGCTGGGTGTTTTAACGGTCCAGTTTCTAATTAGGCGATCTATCTAATTTGTAGAAATAGTCTCGCAGTCTGAATAATTTCGAGAAATCTCACATTATATTATGAAACGGCTCATCGTCCTTCTCCTTTGTCCAGGATGACAACTGGGGCGAGACCACCACGGCCATCACCGGCACGTCGGAGCACAGCCTCTCCCAGGAGGATATCGTGCGCATCACCAAGGACCTGGAGGACAGCGTGGGGCTGGACTGCCGCCGCTACTTCACGCTGACGCTGGCGGTGATCCTGGGCCTGCTGGTGTTCCTCACGCCGCTCGCCTTCCTGGTGCTGCCCCACCTGCTGTGGCCCGAGCGGCTGCAGAGCTGCGGCACGGCCTGCGAGGGCCTCTTCATCTCCGTGGCCTTCAAGCTGCTCATCCTGCTGCTGGCCGTGTGGGCGCTCTTCTTCCGGCCGCCGCGGGCCGGCCTGCCGCGCGTCTTCGTGTTCCGGGCGCTGCTCGCCGTGCTGGTGCTGCTCTTCGTGGTCTCCTATTGGCTGTTCTACGGCGTGAGGATACTGGACTCGCAGGTGGGGGAATGCTGGGAGTGAAATATAAGAGTGATATAGGAGCTTGTGAATGTGCACTCTGAAAATATACATGGAAATCCAAGTCTGCACACACACACACACACACACACAGAGGCACATAGCACATTGAGGGGTCTCACATGATGCACACACCCTCAGTTTGAATGCCTTTAGGAGCTCAACGAATTATAACCAAAACACAGATATGTGGTTTCCCCAGTGATAGGGCTCACCACACACACACACACACACACACACACACACACACACACACACACACACACACAGACACAGGGGGTCGAAAAAGCCCCCAGTTCTTTGAAATGTAAATCTTCATCTTCTCTTCATCCCTGCAGGTGTATCTTGCACTTGTTTGTGTTTGGACACATCTGTGCACATATTTACCGCCCTCACACTTCAGAATGATGCAATGTTCTCGCTGCCTCCTCTTTCCTTCCTCACGTCCACCGTTGCCTCACTCTGCCCCTCCAGGACGAGAACTACCAGGGTATCGTGCAGTACGCCGTGTCGCTGGTGGACGCCCTGCTCTTCATCCACTACCTGGCCATCGTGCTGCTGGAGCTGCGGCAGCTCCAGCCGTGTTTCTCCGTGAGCGTCACGCGCTCCACAGACGGCGAGATGAGGCATTACAATCTGGGACAGCTTAGGTAAGAGGCACCGAGGGACTAGACACTTTTGTGTTAACAAATTTAGTTCTGTTCAGTCCTTTCAGGCATGCAGCTCAATAGCTAAATGCAGGTTTGTAGCGCCAGAGTTCTATTCCGCAGATATGAATTTGACTGACCTGTAGCAGTTACATAACTTCCAACACTGCACTGGTCTCATTCTGAATTCACTTCATGTTCTGTCTTTTTAGCACATCATCATCTGCTTACCCAGACAATTCTGTGTTTTCCATGACAGCTCGAGCTTTTATTCATCAACCGAGTTGCAAAATGAATAGAAAATACAGTCAAGACATTGACAATGTTAGAAATAATGATTATTTAATCATTTTCCCCTTCAAACTGAAAGCAGCATCAAAGAATGCTCCATCTAACTGGCTAGATGTTTGATCTAATCAGGCATTTGCAGCTAGAATAGTCATTTCCCACATTAACAATGTGTAGAGTGTATTTCTGATTAGTGTAATGGCATATTCACTGTGCTTTCCTTTCTAAAATAATGACATTTCTAAGTGACCATAAACTCATGAACAGTAGTGTAAACCATTTGATTGGTTGAATATAGTCAGCAACATGCCTACAGAGTGTATCCTATCCATTTCATTTGTTATTCTGCACGTGTTCAGACCTTAGAAAAAACAAAAATGCGGCAAAATTGTGTGTAATGAATTATGTCGTGCTGCAAAAAAAAAGTGCAACCTCATCTACTCGAAAGAAATGAAATGTCTGAGTTGAGTCGGAACACTAAGCACCGCTGTAATGAACAGAGGAAATGAGGGTTGTGCGCGGCGTCTAACTGAAGCTGACACGGTGTGACTAACAGGAGGAGGAAGCAAGAGGAGACAGGCCTTTGGTAGCTCCTCGCAGTGATTTTTCGAAGGTGGGTATTTCGAGGGAAGTCTTATATAAAGGCTGTTTTTGATGAGGATAAACGCGGTTTGATCTATAGAGGCATTAAGGGATACCATAGCATCAGGAGCAGGATGGCGGTGAATACCCAGGTGACCTCTGTGCATGTAGAGATGGAAGGAAGTAAGAGGAAGAGACAGGAGGAAGGTAGGGGGAGCCGGGTTGATACGAGGATACCAGGGGATCGAGGAGGAGCACGCGGGGGGATGAAAGGGAGGGAAAACAGAGGGCAAGATGAAGGCAGAGCGGGAGACAGAAAACTGGGGCACCTCAAGTGAGAGCTGGGAAAAGGAAAAGGGAAGTAATTGGTTACATACTGGGATGAGAAGGAAGGAAT
This sequence comes from Eupleurogrammus muticus, assembly GCA_036785175.1. Lineage (NCBI taxonomy): Eukaryota > Metazoa > Chordata > Actinopteri > Scombriformes > Trichiuridae > Eupleurogrammus > Eupleurogrammus muticus. Next base: position 4,055,628 of record JAYKQN010000024.1, read on the forward strand.
TCATACAGGAAAAAGTCAAGAAACTGAGGGACGTGCCTGGAGGTAAAGGAGGTGGAAAAAAGAGGGATTGAATGTTAAACAGATGGAAGGATTGAAGGAGGAAAACAGAGGCTACAAGGAGCGTAGACAAAGTGGCTGATAGGGAGAGGAAATGGTGCCAGGAGGAAATAAAGGAGAGGGTGGGGAAGACTTCAGAGAGGAAACTCGTCAGAAAAAGCGCCGCAGACGGAGGGCGGGGTACAGAGGAGAGACCCAGGAGGCCGAGGCAGGGGCGGGGGGAAGAGAGAATAGAGAAAGAGGGATTAATAGTTAATGGGAAGTTGAAGAATCCTAAAACGCATGAAGGGTTGATAGAAAGGGAGGCGTGTGTCACTCTGCGTGTAGGAAAGAACAGCTCAGGCTGGACCAACCAGCTTTTTATGACCCGGCCATCGCTGAGGGAAAACAGGAAGATCCCATTTTAGCCTCCTGTTGCTGCCTGCTGTCAATACACACACACACACACACACACACACACTTTTAGCTTACTGCTAACTATAAAGGTCAATGGATACCACAATAAACTATGCTTCTATTCTATTTGCTGTGCAGCGGGGCAACATACATTCAATAGACCAGACAATTCATTCTCTGTGCTGATATTTACAATAGACTTAACTTAAGTAAGATATCTCATATACAGTATAAAGAGCATGTGCTGATTATATTGATGAAGTCAATTCTAAATAATAAATACAGAGGCCAAATTGTGGGTCTAAGAAACTAACTACTTTATTTTGCAGGTGCCTTAGTTTTTATACAGATTTTCTGTTCTCTTTTTAACAGTTTAATTTTGTGTGCATAGCCAAATATTTCCATATTTTCTTCTGTGCTGGAGGGAAGTCGTCTGAAAAACGCGTTTGCCGAGGCATGACAAACTTTATTTAAACAGCGCATGTAAGACATGCAGACGAAAGAAGAATAATGCTAATACATGTAGCACACCCACACACACTTGTACACACACACAGCGTATTGAATGACTAAGATACACTACTCATTATTGGGAGACAATAGACAAAGGGACACATCACGTAGGCTTTCCAGTAAGTGGGAGCATGAAGAATAAAAGCAGCGTCACAGTATAATGTTACAAGACCTGAAACATTATCTGATGTGACAGATTGTTCCCTTTGAAGTTTTAGTGGCGGGGATGTGATTTGCAGTCAAAATGTGTAAAATAAAAATATATAATAAAGCAGAATACAGGACGCACACTGAAACCAGAACTTTTAACAAGTGTATTGATGATCACATTGATTTTGCATTGGTAGATGCAGCAGGTCAGACGTGTGTGTGTGTGTGTGTGTGTGTGTGTGTGTGTGTGTGTGTGTGTGTGTGTGTGTGACGGACTGCTTGGTGTGTCGGCCGCCCTGGGGGTGTCCTTGGGGGTGTTGTCCTTTCGTGAGCCGCTCCATTCATCCCCGCTCGTCCGGCAGCAGGCCCGGGTTCGCTCTGTCATCCGCCTGTGACTGTAAACACGCAGCTAATTAGCGCTCCCTGCAGACTGCGGCGCAGCATCTGGTCCGACGCCCTGACGACACACACACACGCTCGCGTCGGCGTGCGTGAGTAATTGGACATATACATGCAAATGGCCGGCGCTCGTGCACGCGTGGCCGCGAACAATGTACCAATCCCGAGTATTTCAATCTCCTCTATTACCAGACGGCTGCTCACATTCCTGCTTTCCTGGCATCTGACGCCTTATCACGTAGGGGACCCTGCCTGGCCCCCGGGGGCCCCCAAGGCCTGTCTCTGTCTGCCTGGCCTTTGATGCCAATCTGAAGGGCCAGGGGAAGCCTTTTTATTTTGTACCCGCATGTGAAAACAGCCTGAGTATAAACGCATTCCTTCCAGCCTGGGAGAGCTGATGCAGGAGGGGGCGGAGGGTTAAACACATGCACTGCTGGAGACTTCCGTTAACATTCCTGCATCCGTCACACGGGGCAGCAGCGTAAGAGCGATTGTCAACTCGTCCGCTCTTAAGGGAACTGAGGCCCTTTATTTCGTCCGAGTTTACATTCCCCACCGTTTCCGAGGCGTGAGCCGAGCCGCCCCTGTTTGAACGGTTATGTGTCATGTTTGCTCGGTTTAATAATTGATCGGAGCCGGGACGAGGCAGGAACTGACTCAGCACTCGCGTTGCCGAACAATGGTCCCGTCTGTGGGGCCACGTCTGCATCCTTAATATGAGCGGCTGTTCCTTGAGTTAAACCGAGGCGCCGGTATCACCCGGGCTGCTGCCCCTGTGGCTGCGTGTTTGTGTTCAAGAAGCATCATCTCACTCCGTTTACTTCAGGTTGGATGTTATCTGGATCCGTTGTATAAAGAACTGCCTGTTTGCTCAGTTTGAAGCTTCAGATTATTTCTGTGTTTGAGGCTTGTAACATTTATAATTTCATCCTCTTTCTCTGACACGTGCGGCACACTCTCCTGGTGAAAACAACGCTTCTCCTTTGTGTTTGTTTCTCAGACCCACAGTCACACATCCATAAATACTTCACACACTCTCGGTAAAAAAACATGCAAACTTAAAACACACCCAGAGACCCAGTTCTCCTTTATTGGAAGTAGACATGACTGACAGTGTTTCATTAAAAAAGAAGGTGATTGAAGAAGTAAGCATCCCTTGCAAATCAATCAAATCTATTACAATTCTGTGCCATGCTCTTTGCCTTTTTAAAATGGATCTATTAGAATTAAACAGCAGGGCTGCATCAACTGTTTTATCACAGAAATTCATATAAAACGTGCATATTAAGTTTATCATGGACAATAGATTTTTTTTTTTTACATAAAAATAAGCTTTTCTCTAATCAAATCAAACCTGTTTTATAAAGTGCTATAAAGTGGAGCAAGCAACTGCTAAATCATTATCTGATGTATAGTTTATGTGGAATCAGTCTGTAAATCAATCTACGATTATTGATGATTTATGATTATTTATTTTCAGCCCCTGTAAACCAATCTAAACCTCTTGTAACCGTGTTAGCCAGTTATGATGTTACTGTCAGCTCTGGTGCATGTGACTGTCACCAGATAGCAGCAGCAGGAGGAATGACTGACGTGTTAATGCCGCCTGACGCCTGAGCGCTCTGTGCACATCTGCTGCCCTGTGCATGTCCCGATATCTAATGCGTGGTTTGTCCCGGGGAAGGAGTGGATGTCACAAGAGAAGCGAGGTCACAAAAGTATCTGGTAGTGCTTTCAACACGGAGGTCAGAGGTCACATTCTGTTACTCTGACGAGATGATGGCTGTTCTATGCTTTGAGATAGCTCTGTTTTGTGTTTCGAACTACTCAGCATGTTCTAATAACATTTCATTATTTTATGATCAGATGATTCGCCCTGTTAAAGTCACGTTGAAATTGTACATACATATATATATATATGTGTGTGTGTGTGTGTGTACATGTGTGTAATTATCTATTTTATTAGACTCTCATACTCTTAATTGTGCTTATGTAACTTAAATCTCAAATGTTCTGCCAATAGTGGCCTCTTGAATGGAATCGATTCTCCTCTGGGATAATAGGAAGCTGCAGGCGAGCATGTACTGTTGTTCATGTCTATTGGATTATCTCCACGTGGCTTAAAGAATGACACGGAACACAGCGAGGACTTACACCTCCGTAGATATGACCACATGTTTGAAATGAAAAGTGTCCGGTGTTAATCAGCGGGGTTAAACCACTGCTAACATCTGCTGCCGATCAAATGCAGGTCAGCAGCTGCTAAGCCCTGCGCGTGCTGCGTGTTTGCTGGTTAAACATTTAAAGAGCGGCATTTAGGATTCATTTACAGGTGTGTTCCACTCTCACCTGTACGGCTAACATTCACTTTTTTTACACTTTAAAACTGCATTGAGGAGATGGGACCTTTAAGGATGTTATCAGGAATGTTTCAATTAATCTAAAAGCAGTCCAACCTTCTTGTGTCACTTTATTTTTGATGAAAATAAATGGTATTCATAGGCCTATAAGGAAATGTGGAGATCTACATTTTCTGTTCTTGCTCATAGTGTTGATGTAGCTTCAATATCTTTGTCACTGCCCATGCAGTGAAGGTGCCACTGCATGTTGACCCAGCAAATTATATGTTTTTTCTTCTTCTATTTTCCTTTTTCCCACTTCTCTAATCTCAGCTGATGTATTTTCTTCTGTGTGTGTGAGAAATGTCCCGATGTTTCAGCGTGAAGGGGAATTCCCCACCAAGGCGATCATTTAGGTATTAGCATTAGATCCTCTCATGTGTTTTCATCTACTTTCTCATCTCCTCACCTCCATGTATCCTATATCACTTTACCCCCCACTCTGCCTTTGCTTCCTGCAGTTTATCTTTTTGTCATCTGAAACGTCTTTTATGTCGTTTTTTGACATCATAATGTGGGGTTTTGTTTTAATGTCTTCCCCTGCTGCTACTCAGTAGCCAGGATTCTCCTCTCATGTTTTATCTCTTTGTTTTCGGAGCTCAGCCTGTCACAGCAGCACCCAGCATACGGCCTGCATGTTAACGCCAGTGTTTCCCCCCTGGGCTAAAAATGACCTTTGGTTTCTCCGTGTCCCACATCTCGTCTCCTCCCCAGCATCCAGCGGGCGGCCCTGTCCATCTTAGAGCACTACTACTGCGACTTCCCCGTGCATAACATGGCGCTGCTCTCTGCCTCCAAGTCCCGCGCCGCCAAGCACCTGGCCGGCCTCAAGGTCTACAACGTGGATGGTGAGTTCCCAGCAGCCCCCGCCGAGGGTGAGTGGGACGGTCTTTGAACTCCATGTTGTGCACTTGTCAGTGTTTGTGTTTTTCTCCCAATGCGTTGTGGTGGAAGCCGCGCTAATCTCTTTCCTGATGTTGCTTCCTGTAGCACAAATTACGACGTTAAAACAAACAGTTTTACATATTGGAAAATGATTTTTCCAGTTGGACGAGATGATTGATTCCACTCTCATGTCTATGATCTAAATATAAATCTACAGCCTGGAGCCAGTTAGTTCAGAATGTGACAAGCCCCACCTCCTGTTCTAGCCCCTCTAACACTCTCTGTTCCACACAAAGTATGTGGATTGTTTTATCTATTTAAAAACAGACTTATATTAGAATGGTTGGCAAAAAAAAGAAGCTATTTATCAAAATAATGTTTCATCCGTTTCCGTCACTGCCCACAATGCTGCTGCGGCTGCGTGTTCACTGCATTTATTCATTATTTTCTCCATAAAATGCTGTAAGCCAAAGTTGATAGTGTTTGACTAACCCAAAGATACTCAATTTATTATCATGAATAAAAGATGAATCCTCGCAGCAACTTGACTTCTCACATCTTTATTTCTAACTTCTCGCTGCTCCGTTGGTACAATCACACCTCGACAAATTGGGTTTTCAGATCGACTCCCTGTAACATATTAATGTTCTGAGCGTGTTTCAAGTCTCTGCAAGTTGATTTTTAACTTCTCTGCTGGAATGTGGTCGGGAGAAACGGCTGCCTGGAAGGAAGGAAATCGATCTGAAAACATGGCTTAATTGCAGAATTGTCACAAGCAATTAAAAGCATTGTTGATTTGCCGTCTAGCAGGCTTTGAACATGCAAAAGCACAATTGGTGGTTATGTGATATCTGGCTCGGTACTTTTAAAGCAGGTTGGGAATGTGATTTTTCTTTTTTTTCTTTTTTTACTGCTCAGCTCAACTTTTGACTCTCTCCTCATGTGTCTTTTTACACTGACGCTAACCCTTAAAGACATCTTTAAAGCTAAACTGAAAGCCTACCTTTTGGACAGTAAGTACTCGATGCTGCTTCTTCTGAATACAAACACTCACAGGCCGCCGGGGTTCACCCACACTTCACAAACTCACCCTCTCACTCGGCCTCACTTGCTGCATGCCACAGGTGGATGAAAAGGTTCAGAGTTAAACATAAACCTTCTAATAAATTCTAGCTCTCTGTAAAGTGTGCTCAAGCTTCACTGGGGTGCACTAACTTGACTCCCTGATCGTTTTCTGTGTTTTTTTCCCTACTGCCATTTGTCTCCATCTTTCCTTCTCCTTCCTCTCAAATGTTAGTGGGAGACTGGATAAATCAATATCTATTACTGCTGTCCCATCGTCCTCTTCATCTCTGACTCCCTCTGTCTGGAGCTTTCACATCCTACCTTCTGTTTTTTTTTCCTCCTGCAGCATCGCAATAGATGAGTCAAACTAAGGAACAGACAATCATATTTCCTTTTAATAAAGAGTGGTGAAGCTCTGGGCACAAAGTAACACTCAATTACGCCGCGTCCCAAACGGCTTCGACTGATTTTATGATGTCTGACAAGCTATTTGCTGCTTCTTTTTTTCTCGGCTCTACCTATTTGGGATTTGGAATTGAATCCCAGCGGATGAACAGGTTTATTTTTTTGCAATTCTTTTTCGACCAAGCCAGGTCTCCATTTTTTTTTTTTTGTCCTTTAACATTGCTCGCCCCGTAAATCTTGTCGAGCGGCGGCAAACACCAAGAACAAGATGTGCCGCAAACTCCCCGCTGCTCCGCCATGAATTATTCTGTTCATGCATAATCCCCTGGCCCTGCATGAATAATTCACCGTCTTTCTTTTAACCCGCATTAACATCGGGCCGCGTTCGTCAGCAGCCTGCTCCACTAATTCCAAAACTGTAAACTGTAAAAAAGTTCCCCAAGACGCTCATTTAATTGGACGCCTGTGTCTCCTGAAGCCGCAGAGTGGCAGAGGAATGTATGAAATAGCAGGAGCCATATGTGGAATGATTGTAGTGCTTGAAACAATTAGAAATGACGACTCCGGTGCGGTTATTTCTGTCCGCTCCCGTGGCTTTAGAATAGCTGGCGATAAAACGTAATGGAGCGAGGTTTAATTTGCATCAATATTCAGCCCCCCGCCGCTCACGTTACACTTGTATGTCATCACCAAAGAATTCCTCCTCGCTCAGACCTTTCCTGATCGGCGCTCTCGCCTCTGCCGACAGGTCCGGGGAACAACGCGGCGGCCGCAGCAGCCGGGCTGGCCCACTCCCAGTCCAGGGCCATGATCGCCGCCGCCGCCCGCCGCCGCGACACCAGCCACAACGAGCTGTACTACGAGGAGGCCGAGCACGAGAGGCGCGTCCGCAAGCGGAAAGCCCGGTGAGCAAAAACACGCCACTGATCATGGAAGAAAAATGTGTTTTATAAAAAGTGTTTTATATTATTTATATTATATTATGAGCATTTTTGAAGAATCTGAATGAATACATTACAGATTCAGAGTCTCAATGCTGATAATTATGCAAAGAATTATCCAGTACAGTAAAAATAACTGCTTGGATGCAAGGAGAGCGCAGTAACTATGCTGCACTTCTTAGTCCTGACGCCCTGACAGGATAATTCTAGACCACAGTACAAGTACCGGGGGTTTTGTTTGGATTTTGTAGTTACTGTGATTTTTATAGCCAGATCAAATTTAAACAATTTGTTCCGAGATAAAACAGACGTCTGAAGGTTGAATTTCAGCCATAACTCAATTTTGAGCTGCGGTCGTCTTTGTCGGGCAGGAAAACGCTGCGGCTGCTGGAATATGAAGCGAATAAACGAACTCTGAACCCTCGGGATGGGAATCACTCACTTGTTGCTCGAGCCCTCAGTTTGATTTGCGTGTTTACTCTCCAGCAGCAGGGACACACACACACACACACACACACACACACACACACACACACACACGAAACCTTCAAAAAGTGTTGTTTCCTTACCTGAGCTGTTGCTGCTTTCCCCCAGGCTGGTGGTGGCGGTGGAGGAGGCCTTCACCCACATCAAGCACCTGCAGGAGGAGGAGCAGAAGAAGGCGCCGGGCGACGTGATGGACCCGCGCGAGGCGGCGCAGGCCATCTTCCCGTCCATGGCCCGCGCGCTGCAGAAGTACCTGAGGACCACCAAGCAGCAGCACTGCCACAGCATGGAGAGCATCCAGCAGCACCTGGCCTTCTGTGTCACCAACAACATGACGCCAAAGGTCAGAGCCCTGCGCTGTATACGCAGCTCCACTTTCTTAATAAATACACTGACTGATTTAGAACAGAGGATGAACAATGGGACAAATGCAAATTTAAATGCATCAATCCAATTGTGACTATCAATACTCACTATTAATGCATAAAATTAACCTACAGGTTGTGCTTCTTGCCAGTTAATTACACATTATCTGTTCTAAAGCATTCTTAACATGTGAGAAAACAAATATGTTTCAGGCAAGTGTTAATGATTATTGAAACGAAGAGATTTTTCAGGAACTTCAACAAATTTGAATAATAGAGAGAAAAATGAATGAATATCTAGGAAATGAAGTGGGGCAATAAATTAAATTCGTGAAACAAACTTGTTATGAATCAGGCCCTAAAGCAACAACATTACTGGTGAGACATTACCATTTGATGTGCAGGCGTTCCTAGAGAGCTACCTGACCCCGGGCCCGACCCTGCAGTACAGCCGGGACCACTGGCGCGCCCGCCAGTGGACGCTGATCAGCGAGGCGTCGGTCACCAGCGGCCTGAAGGACGGCACCGTGTTCGTGCTCAAGTGCGTGGACTTCAGCCTGGTGGTCACGGCCAAGAAGATCCCCTACATCCAGATGTCGGAGGAGTACATCGACCCCAAGTCACACAAGTTCGTCCTGCGGCTACAGTCCGAGACCTCCGTGTAGGACTCCAAGCTTCCTCTTTTTTTTTTTTTTTTTTACAAATTTTTATTCCTCACGATGTTTCGTTGCTCTCAAATGTTTTCATTTTGGGTTTGCAGTTTTTATTTTTATTTTTTGTTTATATATATTATATATGAATCTATATATTACACACATGTTTGAATATATTGATCTTTTTTATGTTCGATTTGGATGAAAAAAAACAAAAGAAAGAATCATGCTTCTGAAACAGGATGAGAGACTTTAAAAATATGGTTGTGCGCATATGTGAGTGTATGTGTGTATGTGCTGTATGCATGTGTGTCATTTTGTGTCAACACAATCACTCGTTCGTTTTTTTTTTATATATATATACATTTGAGATGCTGGAGCCAAACAAGACGGGAACTTTTTTTTTCTGACGATGGAGACTGAATCGTCTGTCGTTTTTTTTTTCCGTGGGACAGAGACAGACAAACCACTAAAACGGCTGCAACGGTGCGACTTGGATTTTGCTATTCGAAGCCTGATGGAAACACAAATATCCTGCCTGTGCTGCAACATTTTGAAAAGTATTCGTAGGCTCTTTTGAACGTCAACAGATGGATTTAATTCTCTCCGTGAACGGAAGAATTCACCTTGAAAACAAACCAGACTTAAAAAAAAAAAAATGAAGCTGAACGCCAATCAGATTTTTGCATTACAATGCACATGTATGTATGTTTATACATGAAGTGACTGCACCTAAAAAGGAACGGAACTCTCAGCCTGTCCTAAAAGGAAGTGGGACTACTTTCCTCTGGCCACAAAAACACAAATTCACAATTCTTATCCAGGTGCAATGGAGCAAAAGTCACTTTTTTTCCAACAACACACACACACACAGACGCACACATATGCTATGTTTAAAACCCGCTGCGGTGAACTCAGCATGAACCAGAATCCTGCAGTAAAGAGATCCTCAGAGATGCACACACACACACACACACACACACCAAGACGAATTCCCCAAATATTAGCCCTGCCTCATCGCCTCAGTCGGCTGCTCAGGGCTTTCATGTGGGCCGTTTATCTGCCTGATGTGATGGAGGGAGCGGGCACAGCTGAGTGAAAACAGCCGCCGTGTCTAAACTAGAAGTGTACTACTGATTACTCCAAAACCAGAATTCCCCAGCGTGGCTTCCTTCTAAATATTTAAAGTATGATTTCATCTATCAGGGCGTTTCAGTATAGATGAGGGTGGAACTTTCTTCCCAACTGGACCGTCCGGTTTCCTTTTACTACCTTTGTCACCTCTGGTTCAGAACGCAGGGACTCCCTGAGGTCCTCTGTGTTGAATGTTTCCTCACCTCCCTGGGAGACTTAAAAGATATTTTTCTAACCATTTAAATCGATCTAGAACTGTAAGCCCCCTACAATCATTACTGGTCTGGTAAATGTAGTTAAATGGCAAAAAAAAGAATCTCATTTGACCTCTTTAACTCACTCAAGTGTCAGTGTACATGAGCAAGGTTGTCCCCTACTGCCCCCTGGCTGAAAGAGGTGGAATTGTTTCAACACTTTTCTTTCCAGATACAAATAAACTGTTCATTTTTGCAAAAACTTTCACTGTAAAGAAACCAAGAAGAAGTAGAAGAAGAAGTTCATCTACCTGGACAGAACTCCAAAAGACATTATTGCAAAAAATCTGTTTTTTAACCGCTGCCACTGGTCATGTTTTGTACCTACTGACAGATGAACTCTGTATGATCCCAATGTGACTGTGCCTCCTGTTTTTACACTGTATCTATTTATGTAAACACGCATGTGCGTATGTATGTGTGTATGTATGTGTGTGTGTGTGTGTGTATGCCATTCCAGTTCACCTAACCAGCCCCCCACCCCCCCTCTACATCTCCATCTGTCACGTCGGTGCCAGGTTACGTTCCCCTTGTCATGCTTCTTTTTTTTTTTCTTTTTCGAAGGACGGTTTTTACAATGACGTGGCGTTGCAATGCTAACACGTGTTTCGGTCTCACAGCATTAGCATTTGTAAAAGGAGAAACAATAAACATTTTTATGACCATTTTTTTAAAGCTGCTGTGCGTCGGGGGGTCGTTTGGAGTGACATTGCTTTTAATTGGTGTAAAATAATGCGGAGAAAGGGACTTACAGGCAACCTCTGACCTTTTCCTGAACCAGATACATACATGTTTAAATAGTTTACACTCTGAATTAATTCCACCCTTAAATATATATCTGAGAACATGCATTATCTTCTAGTTAATTGAGATAACAGGATAAATATGTCATTTTTAATAATCCCTGATAACACTTTTTTCTTTCTCTAAAAGTAGTAGTAATCAAACTCCATCAGAGGCTGCAGTGTGTGACACCGCTTTCTCCCACCTCGTCTGTGGCGGCTTCTTGTTGTCATGGAGATGGATAGTAATTGGCCCGCCGTCGGCCTGTCAGGGAGAGAGACGCAGCCGGGGCCTCGCGGATAAATGGATGTCAGTGTCCGGCCGCTGGAAATGAACAAAACTCATCCCTTGCCCGGGCCCGACGGCGAAGGCGAAGACCGCCTGTCGGAACTCATCCGTCCTCGGCTTAATCCCCCACCGCTGCGACCCGGGACGAGGAGAGAGGGACGCGTCGGGAGGGAAAACGAGGAGCATTTGCATGTAAATGGAATGTTTTTCCTCCCCGCCGTTCCTTCCTCTCTATTTGTTTGGTAATGACCTGGTTACGTGCGGACGGAGGCGGCGAGGAGGAGGCCCCTCCGAGCGTCTGGCGGCTTTGAACAGCGTTAATAGAGCCAGACGCTGATATGTCATATTCCCGCCTTGTCTTTGTTCCTTCCTGCTTTATATTGAACCTCACAGCGACTGTGTGTGACCGTCAACCTCAGTAACATCTCCAGGGAGTAAGGGTGTGTGTGTGTGTGTGTGTGTGAGAGTAGGAAATTAGCGAGTCCTTTTAGTCAGCATTCATGTAAAACACCTGACATTACCAGGATTATGTAACCTAAAGGCCCTGCAGAGCATCACAGCACTTTCCTTAGAGAGCGCGTGACATGTCTTGTTGCCTCAGGTCACATCTACACACACACACACACACACACACACACATGGTTTAGCATCCTCTCTAGCTAAGTATGCCCGATGTTACAAACATTCTGTTTACACAGCCCATCTCGTCCAGCACCAGGGGAGCCACCCTTCTCGTATGATTAATTCATGGACGTGTGTCCGCTCCTCACATGGTTCGTCGGGACCCCGGCGGCCCGACTTTAAAGCCCCTCCACCCCGGCTCACCTCACCCCCGACCTCCCCCCGGTGCCCCGCTCCCATTAGGAGGCGTAATGATGCTGAATTATTCACTGCTGGTTGAATTATTCAGGTGGAAAAAACGCTCATTGACTGAGGAGGAAAAATGTATCTGCTGCCTGCTTCTTAATGGGAGACAAGTCATGTGTGTGTGTGTGTTTTCACAGACACTCCTTAAAAGACACACACACACACACACACAGTTGGTATGTGTTTTATTAGCTGTTTTACAATAGGCGTTTTCCTCGTTAATATATAGAAATGATCATTTTGGTCCTGAATCCATTCCAAGAAAACAATTTGAGTACTTTTCTAATTAGAAGAATATTGCTATTTGTCATTTACTTTTTTTGTACACTTATCACACACTCCTTAACTATCTTGAACATCAACCTTAAAGCTGCTATAATAAATATTGCCTATGTAACACAGTTTGATGTGAATGGTCTAAGTTAGTTAAGTTATAGCGCTGTATCTTTACCCTTGGTGAGTTGAGGAGATTTACTGCTTCAGGCTATGTGCAGACGTTATTATAAACTGAGGCAAAGTGTTCCCATAATGACCTTTAATCACTTCTGGTTTACATCAATTCAAACTACAGTCTACAGAGTCCTGATTCTTTCATAACGCATCACATAAGTTTCACTTCTCTGCTTTGTTTTAATGGTAAATTGTCATGTATCTGTTCTAAAGTGGCCTGTTCAGTTCATCGTCATTCCTCGCCGTCATCCTCCTCGTCCCGGTCGCGGCCCTCTTCGTCGCCGTCCTCCGCCGCGAAGCCGCCGTCGTCCCCCCGCCCGTCGCCGTCCTCCCGGTCGTCGTCCTCGGTGTTGACCCGGCCCGACAGCACGTCCTCGATCCAGTCCTCCAGCTCCTCGGGCGTGGGCAGGTCCTCGTCGTTGGACATGTCCAGCCACACGCTGTCGGCCTGCAGCACGGACACAGCATGAACGTCTGTGGATTCCTTAAAACACACACACACACACACACACAGGGAGAACCTCTGTTCCTTACGTCTGTGACGTTGACCACGCCGATCTGAGGCCGGAACAGGTCCAGCTTGAAGGTTTTCTCCCAGTAAGTCGTCAACTGGAGGGATGAGACAGAATCAGTTATCGAAGAACTTTTATATTTGAAACTTATCTCCTGATGAGTCCGAACCAGAGGGAAGTCGTCGGGGTCGATCCAGACGATGCTGAGCTCTGGGTTGTTGGTGTTGTCCCGGGCCACGTCCTTCAGGATCTCCAGGAACTCGTAGCCGTCTGGGAGAGAAAGAGCAGCCACAACGTGTCAGACGCACAACAAAAATAGGACAGAAAGAAGCACTGAACAGACCTGGGTCTTCCTCCTCAGCGAATGCAACGATGTGTATTCCGTCCATGTCGTCCTCCTGGGGAAAAGGGAAAATAGTCAACAGATCTGATCCACAACAGGACTGGTGAAAAGATTCTAATACATCAGTACCCATGTCTCAAACATGTTCTCTGCCCGGAGTTTCCTCAAAGTGGCTCTGTACAGAAAAGATGTTTACAAATCAAAACCAGTAACAACATAATAAAAACAGAATCGTGGTCAAGATAAAGCAAGTCCACCTTCTGTGTTGGTTGACAAAGTCCACGATGTCCATCTCTGACAGCGGCCTGCCCGGCAGGATGGCGGGCTCCTCCATGAACGGCTCGTAGAAATTCACCTCGTTCATCTTGAGGGACAGATGTTTGGCGACCTGAAACACAGGAAGCGCCAGGACTCAGCGGGTCTGGCTGTTTAATAGAGGATAAAGCTCACTAAATAAACTCCAAAGTCTCTAATCATGCATAGTACATTTACAAAAAACTGTTTACTTTTCTGTCCCCAGTTTGTTCATTCATCATTTTTGTTGAAATGAAATGTGCTTTCTTAGATTATTTTTTTTTTCAAGTAGGTTTTTTGCAGCAGAACATGAATGATGATCCTTGTTCCTGGATTTTATTTTGTACACATCAAAAACTCACGGATTTGTCAAAAGTAGCGAAGAACTTGATGTAAGGTTGAAAACGCTCCGAGGCCTCCTGAAACGCTTTGAAATCTGAGTGGAAGAAAGGGACAGACAGAGACAGAGAGAGAGAGTGGATGCTCCTTTCTAGAGGAAAACACTCATGGGCAGCACTCACAGAGATGAAGGACACTGCCTCGATTTCACCAAATTGTTTTGAGTCAGAGCGAGAATAAAGAACCAGTGAAAAAAATTGACATTCTGATCACAGTTACCTAGTCAAATCTTCACACACACACACACTTCAGTTTCCTATCACGATTCAACCATCTTCCCTTTACCACCAGAGTCTCCGTTAACACAGTTTTATAGGTTTGTAACACATTCCTCTCCCAACAAGGTCACAACCAAGGAGCGACCTCTCTCTGGACCAGAATAGTCCCATAATGAAACTTCATGTTACGGTCATATTGGCTGAAATATAGCATCCTCCCTGTCTCCTTTTAAATATATATATATATATATATATATATATATATATATATATATATATATATATATATATTGCAGTTTGTGCAGTTTGACCTATTAGACGGAGAATAGAAGCTATTTAAAGGCTCTCGTGAGACTGAGTGAAAGTGCCACAGTCTGGAATCAGGTTTCCCTTTAGCGGCCTGTTAAGCAGCCGTGTAATGATGTGGCTCCATTAGCCTGCAGAACCCATTAGTGTCTACAGGGACTCAGGGAGGCAACTTCACATCACTCCCCGTCTTTCTTAATGCAAAAAAAGAAATGGATGATAATCACATAAACGTGCGTGAGTGTGCTCATAAACTAACATGAATCCTCTCCCTTGAAGTAGCCAATGAGGCGGATGTCCTCCTCCATCCTCTCGAAGGCTCGCAGCTCCATGGCGCTGTTGATCATTTCCACCGGGTCCTCCAGCACCTACAGGGGGCGGTATAACACAAGCTGCAGGAAACAACAAGCGTGCACCTTCAACGGTTGCATTGCAGTGAACCAGATCTTCCACTCACATCCAGCAGAAACTCCACCAGCGTGTCTGAGGACAGCTCCCCATCGAACTCAATGACTCGGTCGTCCTTGAAGACGTACAAGCTGCCCACCTCCTCTAGGCCTGAATTACAAGTAGTGAATTACTGTCATAATAGCCAGAGCAAATTATTGGTATAATCAGTGTCTATAAACCAAAGCAAAGCCTACAAGATCTTAAAGGGGTCTTATTATAAGAGGAAAAAACTGTGAAATAAGACCACCACTCATTCTCTTCTGTCCTGTTGTGATGTCACAGCAGGAGTAGAAGGCCGACTATGTATACCACAGAAGTTAAACTACCCAGTGCACTTGTTAAAGCAGAAGTTACCTACAGCATGCTTAGTAACAGTAACGACATGTCGTACCCAGCTTCCTGGCTACTTTGGCGTCTTTCTGGGAATCCACCATCCCAAAACCGATGTCTTTGTTCTCCAGAACCTGAGCTGTGAGCTGCATGTTCAGAGAAATATCAGATTCAGGCTGTTTTCCTCAGCACATTAGACAAATGAATGGTCTCTCGTTACATAGGAATTACGATATAAAAACATAGAAATACAATTATCAACAGTCATTAAAGAAATTTAGAGATACCACTTAGGAGAAGACACTCAAGTTTACTTAAAAAACTTAAAAACATGACATTTTTGGCATTGTCCCATAAGCCTCTTTCTCGTATGTTTCTAGCTCCTATTTGAGAAGGGAAAAAAAAGACGGACAAGCGCTAATTTCTAGTTCACAGCCAGATAAAAAAGTTTCGGGAGCACGCTATAATTAACGGTATGACCTAGAAACGGTCCCAGGGCACACGTGAAACCACGGTGGAGCGCACAAAGCATGATGGGATTAAAATCAATGCACGTGAAGTGAGGTGCAGGTGAAAGTCTGTCTGTCAGTGTGTGACCTCGCTCATTTCACCTGATGGTTAAGTCGACAGCGCGGCGAGGATCCCTGACTCTATAATCACTTGTTATGACAGGTGAGAGGCAGAGGACACCTGAGGGGACAGGAAGCATGTCTACGTTATCAGTGACATGAGACTTGTTATCTCTGCTTCGAGTAGTGCTGGGTGTTTTTGTACCTGAAGAAGTGGAAAGTGAAAGACTTGTAACAGTGCAGGAACAATAAAACATCATGAGCTGAGGGACAATGCAAATGTTCACTATGTCATGAATGGCTGTAGCCTTCTCTATGTGGGGCAATGTCAAAAATGTTGCTACCAGATAGTTTAAAGTTTTTCTTTTAATGCTGTTAACTAGTTTTATATTCTAGTTTATCATTATATTTCAGTTACACCTTTTGATTTTTCGTGTCAAAGAAATCGCAAATAATCAATGAACACAAATTGTACAAAGAAACTGTAATTTAAAACATTATTTGTCACTGACCCATGTATCTGGGCCTGGGCCTGAAACGGATCATTAGTTTATAGATGCACATCCTTGTTATGCAGATTCTACCAGAATTTTCTGTCTCTTCCTCACCTCCAGCACCAGCTCGGTCATCTGGAAGCGCTTCTGCAGGCCCTTGTTGGCCGGAAGGGGCTCGTGGTAGAACAGGCACAGCAGGTCGTACCTCTTCAGAGCCTTCTTGTAGTTGCGTTCGCTGATATCCAGCACTCTGTCCTTGCCATCGAAGTTGGGGAACTCCAGACCCTCCTCGGCAGCGCAGAGGAGAACCAGGCGGAGGCAGAGGCCGGAGAGCAGAGAGAGGAGGATTCGCTTCATGGCCGCTCACTTGTGGAGGTGTTTGCGAGCCTGGATGAAGTTTGCAGAGAAACGCCTAAAAGGATAAAAGGGCATGTACGAGAGATCAGCTGAAATCCACCCTCAGATTTGATCTCACACTAGCAAAAAAATCAAATAGTCTGGCTAATATTTCATCACTTTCCCCTCTGTCTTTGCTTCTCTCAGTTGGCTCTCTCCCTTCCTACCTGTCTTCTGTCTCCTCCTTTCTCTGTCATTTAGATTTTCTGTCCCAAATCTCTCAGGAGACTTTTTCCTCCTCCTCCTCCTCCTCCTCCTCTACTTCTTCTCCTCTCCCCTTATAGAGCAAATTTAAAGGACAATCATTCACGAGGCAGCCGTCCATGCCCTTCAAATAGTTTAAGGAATGAGTGCAGAGCAGAGAAGCTTTGGGGGATTTCATCACACACTCTATCATACAATTCTTTTTATCAATTCATTTCTTTTTTTATCCTAAAAATTGATGTCTTCCTAACACGATCCAGAAAAGAGCTACATGGAAATATTTCAACCTAAAACACATTACAACTGACTTACTTGCATTATATTCACATTCATTATAATTCACAGAATTTCATTTTTTTCTCTTATGCATGTGCAACACTGGACCTTTATGTTAGATTGCACTTTTTTTTTCCTCCATTAAAACATAGCAGATTTTCTCTCTCTTCTCTGAAAGCTTCATTAATATTTAATCACACATTTATTTGTGGTTTATGAGGTCTTTATGAGCCATTTGGGGACTCAGGGTTTTAACATGGAGACGAACTATCACATGTGAGGTTTAAGCCACTTTGAGATAATCTTTCAACCATTACGGTAGTGTTTGGGTGCGCGTTACCATAATGACAGTATTCAGCCTAAAGCAACAGATCACAGATCACGTGTCAGACGAAGCTGGAGGATAGAGAGAAAAATGGAGCGTGTTTGGCTGTGGAGGTTTTTAATTCTGTTGCTAGTGTGTGATTTTTGTCTGGTTCCTGCATCAGGTAATGTGTTTAATAGTCATATGTGATATTTATATATATGTATATTAAATACGACATATATTCATTAAGAACCGTATAATCATAAGGCGGGACGTTGTTGTTGGCAACAGGTATGCTAAAGCTAGCTAGCTAGCACAGATGCTAAGACTGGTCTCAGCCATTGTTGAGGTAGTTCACAGTCAGCCATCACAGATTGGTTTTATTGCTGTTATGGTGAGTTAAAAGTCGTTATATGTTACGTGAATTAACAATATACCCTGCACATTTACCCATATTACCCATTTACCCATATACCCATACACATTTATTTGTTGCTTTTTCAGTGTCAACCTGTTGAAAGCGCATTTTAAAGACACTTGGGTTTCAATGTCTGTTTTTTTCCTCTTACTAAGCCTCACTAAGTAAGACAGGATTGGTCTATTACTAAAAAAACTACTCTGGCTTTTTGTGTGTTGCTGCAGGTAAACAGTGGAGTAAACTGAGAGAAAAGCACTCTGATGCTGTTAATGCTTACACCCCATGCAGCCCTGTGAACTGCAGCTGCCACCTGAGGTGTGTGAGATGCAAATAATGACAGCTACAATGCCACTTTGTGGGAATTGCAATTGCAAAGCGTGAAATAAATAATACTGATTGGATCATCTTGTCATGATGTGCGTCCCAGTGTCCTACAAGATGACCTGCTGCCCTTTAAAGGGGGGATCTCTGAGAATGTCATGGCGTCCGTGATCCAAAGAGGCGTGGGCACCCACTACCAAATCATTGGACACAATCTGTACAGAGAACACAACTGTATGTTTCCGGCCAGGTGAGGAGAAGAGAGAAAAACAATGCTGTGATTGTGCTGGATTCCAAAGCTTCAGTTGTTGTTGTTTTTTTTTTTTTCTATGGATATAATCCTGTTTCTGTCTTAGGTGCAGCGGGGTGGAGCATTTCATCTTAGAGGTGATCGACAGGTTACCCGACATGGAGATGGTGGTAAATGTGAGAGATTACCCTCAAGTCCCCAACTGGGTGCAGCCAACGCTGCCAGTCTTCTCTTTCAGTAAGGTTAGACCCACACATGCATGCTTTTAATGACACATGAGTTTGGTGTAGAAATCATAGGTTTTGGTCTGTGTGTGTGTGTGTCTGTGTGTGTGTGTGTGTGTGTGTGTGTGTGATCTGAGTAGACGGCGGAGTACAATGACATCATGTACCCTGCATGGACATTCTGGGAGGGCGGGCCTGCTGTGTGGCCCATATACCCTACTGGACTGGGAAGATGGGATCTGATGAGGGAGGATCTTATAAAGTAAGCACCCAGTGGAGCTGGTGTTTAAGTACTAACACTTAAATCATTTAAAATTATATTTAAAATCAAACATTCTCAATACTAAATTTGTTAATCATTTACTGTGATGTGTTAGGTCTTCAGCACAGTGGCCGTGGAAGAAGAAAGAGTCCAGAGGATTCTTCAGAGGCTCCCGGTCAGTGCCCATGATTGAGGGTGTTTTTATGTCATCATGATGTGTAAAACAATTTAATTCCCTCTTAAATACTATATCGATTTTTTTAAGTAGGTTTTGATTGTTCTCTCTTATTCCACAATAGGACGAGTTCGG